>JAPTHN010000003.1:57122390-58335860 GCA_026936325.1 Platynereis dumerilii
ACTTAAGACCATTTTTATAAAGGGGAAGGAAAGAACCAAAAGAATGAAGAAAGAGGACGGAATGGGAGTTCTGTCACATGCGGGAAGTATAGAAGAGATAGAAGAAGAGATAAGGGTAGGGGATAAGCCTAATAGGCCTATAAGAAGAAGGATAAGAAGTAGGGCAAGAAGAAGGGATAAGAAGTTATAAGGGATAGTTCGGAAGGATCAGATCTAAAAATCATGTAGAAGAACAAAGTAGAAAGTTCTAAGAAATATAACTTATTAATAAATTTAGAGGGAAGGAGAAAAATTACGAATCAAAAATCAGGGATAACAGTAGACTTCTACAGCCCTATACAAAAGCCAGGAATGGTATGGCTGAAAAGCACAAGGGAAATCTTCCTTTTTGGAATCCCTGAGCAGCGAACATGCATCATGAAGTCATTCTTTGTGCATGCAGGGCACGTGCAGGTGCAGAATTCTATTGGAAGGCGTTGTTGCTTTTATTGTCACTTCAAAGGATTTTTAAAAAGTATTCTTAGGGAAATATCACGCTTTTTTTCAGGAAACTTTCAGCTTGAGTGTAACATTGAAAGAAGCAACATGATGGTTCAGGCCAAATCGATCAAGTTGGAACTTGGATGAGGCAGCAGACGCAAAATTCGTTCTCTAACGATCGTTATTCAACTGTGACGACCACCGAACCTAGAATTCTCAGCATTACAAGGCAAATAAACAGGGCTAAGTTGAAACATTTGTATCAATAGACCGACTGTACAGGCACAGGGTGATTTTGGGGCCCATTCGGCAGTGGGCCCATCAAATGCTTTGAGAAAACAAACTTGGATGTAGGCAGACACTAGGGGGCATGACAGGAGTTCTGCTACAACTCTGATTGACAGTTTGCTCACCAGGGGTCCCCAGCAGGCAGACCTCTTTTAAAAGGCCAACTCATCTAATTCCATTCCCAAGGAATTTGTCTGGTCAGGGCTTAAGAGGGCAGCTGATTGGCTTGATTAGCAGATCATCTGGAAATGGTCCAGAAAATGCTAAATGCTGCTAGCCTGTAGACATCTGAACAGTCGACATTCTATCAAGTATCAATGAATGAATGAAATGAATGAATAATCTATCTATCTATTTATCTATCTATCTATCTATCTATCTATCTATCTATCTATCTATCTATCTATCTATCTATTCTGTTGTTTGTTTCATACGTGACTTTTTTTTATCTCCAAAGATGTATATTTCTATTGTTGTGACCCCCTAAACACTGGAGGGTGCTACAACATTGGAACCTTGGACAATGTTCCCTTAATATCCTCTGCCTACTGGTGCTGCACTACAGACTCCTAAAGGCTCTAAAATTTTTGTGAAAAATATCATTCATGAAATATTGGACTGAGTCAGAGGAGTGAGCACTTACTTCAAAATTACATGGTGGCGTGTTTGCCACACCACAAAAGCTAATTTGTCACAACTTGACTTGTTTTTCACACCACTAGAGAACTTTGAAAGTTTGCCACACCACAACAGGATTTGTATTTCACAACTTGACTTTGTTTTTAACACCACTATAGGACTTTGCAAGTTTGCCACACCACAACAGGATTTGTTTTTCACACCAAAATAGAACTTTGCATGTTTGTCACACCACAGTTTGTTACAACTTCTATAGTGGTTATTCACACCACAATTATAACTTTACAAGTTTTTCACACGATATATAGGCTAACTTGTCACAACTTGACTTGTTTTTCACACCACAATAGAACTTTGCAAGTTTGCCACACCTCAAGGGCTAATTTGTCACAACTTGACTTGTTTTTCACACCACAATAGAACTTTGCAGGTTTGTCACACCTGAAAGGCTTATTTGTCACAACTTGACTTGTTTTCACACCACTAGCGAACTTTGAAAGTTGTCATACCACAAAGGCCAATTTGCCACAATTTGACTTGTTTTTCACACCACTATAGAACTTTGCAGGTTTGTCACACCTGAAAGGCTTATTTGTCACAACTTGACTTGTTTTCACACCACTAGCGAACTTTGAAAGTTGTCATACCTCAAAGGCTAATTTGTCACAACTTGACTTGTTTTTCACACCACTAGCGAACTTTGAAAGACGTCATACCACAAAGCCCAATTTGCCACAATTTGACTTGTTTTTCACAGTACTATAGAACTTTGACTTGTTTTTCACACCACAATAGAACTTTGCAGGTTTGTCACACCTGAAAGGCTAATTTGTCACAACTTGACTTGTTTTTCACACCACAATAGAACTTTGCAGGTTTGTCACACCTTAAAGGCTTATTTGTCACAACTTGACTTGTTTTTCACACAACTAGCGAACTTTGAAAGTTGTCACACCTGAAAGGCTAATTTGTCAAAACGTGACTTGTTTTTCACACCACAATAAAACTTAGCAAGTTTGCCACACCTCAAAAGATAATTTGTCACAACTTGACTTGTTTTTCACGCCACTAGCGAACTTTGAAAGATGTCCTACCACAAAGCCCAATTTGCCACAATTTGACTTGTTTTTCACAGTACTATAGAACTTTGACTTGTTTTTCACACCACAATATAACTTAGCAAGTTTGCCACACCTCAAAGGCTAATTTGTCACAACTTGACTTGTTTTTCACACCACTAGCGAACTTTGAAAGATGTCATACCACAAAGCCCAATTTGCCACAATTTGACTTGTTTTTCACACCACAATAGAACTTTGAAAGTTGTCACACCTGAAAGGCTAATTTGTCACAACGTGACTTGTTTTTCACACCACAATAAAACTTAGCAAGTTTGCCACACCTCAAAGGCTAATTTGTCACAACTTGACTTGTTTTTCACACCACTAGCGAACGTTGAAAGATGTCATACCACAAAGCCCAATTTGCCACAATTTGACTTGTTTTTCACACCACTATAGAACTTAGCAGGTTTGTCACACCTGAAAGGTTAATTTGTCACAACTTGACTTGTTTTTCACACCACAATAGAACTTTGCAAGTTTGCCACACCTCAAAGGCTAATTTGTCACAACTTGACGTGTTTTTCACACCACAATAGAACTTTGCAGGTTTGTCACACCTGAAAGGCTTATTTGTCCCAACTGACTTGTTTTTCACACCACTAGCGAACTTTGAAAGTTGTCATACCACAAAGGCCAATTTGCCACAATTTGACTTGTTTTTCACACCACAATAGAACTTTGCAGGTTTGTCACACCTGAAAGGCTAATTTGTCACAACTTGACTTGTTTTTCACACCACAATTATAACTTTGCAAGATTTTCACACGATATAGGCTAATTGTCACAACTTGACTGGTTTTTAACACCACTATAGAACTTTGCATGTTTGTCATAACACAAAGGCCAATTTGTCACAACTTGGACTTGTTTTTAACACCATTATAGAACTTTGCAAGTTTGCCACACCACAAAGGCTAATTTCTCACAACTTGACTTGTTTTTCACACCACTAGTGAACTTTGAAAGATGTCATACCACAAAGCCCAATTTGCCACTATTTGACTTGTTTTTCACACCACAATAGAACTTTGCAGGTTTGTCACAGCTGAAAGGCTTATTTGTCACAACCTGACTTGTTTTTCACACGACTAGCGAACTTTGAAAGTTGTCATACCACAAAGGTCAATTTGCCACAATTTGACTTGTTTTTCACACCACTATAGAACTTTGCAGGTTTGTCACACCTGAAAGGCTAATTTGTCACAACTTGACTTGTTTTTCACACCACAATAGAACTTTGCAAGTTTGTCACACCTCAAAGGCTAATTTGTCACAACTTGACTTGTTTTTCACACCACTATAGAACTTTGCAGGTTTGTCACACCAGAAAGGCTAATTTGTCACAACTTGACTTGTTTTTCACACCACTAGCGAACTTTGAAAGATGTCATACCACAAAGCCAAATTTGCCACAATTTGACTTGTTTTTCACAGTACTATAGAACTTTGACTTGTTTTTCACACCACAATAGAACTTTGCAGGTTTGTCACACCTGAAAGGCTAATTTGTCACAACTTGACTTGTTTTTCACACCACAATAGAACTTTGCAGGTTTGTCACACCTTAAAGGCTTATTTGTCACAACTTGACTTGTTTTTCACACAACTAGCGAACTTTGAAAGTTGTCACACCTGAAAGGCTAATTTGTCAAAACGTGACTTGTTTTTCACACCACAATAAAACTTAGCAAGTTTGCCACAGCTCAAAAGATAATTTGTCACAACTTGACTTGTTTTTCACGCCACTAGCGAACTTTGAAAGATGTCCTACCACAAAGCCCAATTTGCCACAATTTGACTTGTTTTTCACAGTACTATAGAACTTTGACTTGTTTTTCACACCACAATATAACTTAGCAAGTTTGCCACACCTCAAAGGCTAATTTGTCACAACTTGACTTGTTTTTCACACCACTAGCGAACTTTGAAAGATGTCATACCACAAAGCCCAATTTGCCAAAATTTGACTTGTTTTTCACACCACAATAGAACTTTGAAAGTTGTCACACCTGAAAGGCTAATTTGTCACAACGTGACTTGTTTTTCACACCACAATAAAACTTAGCAAGTTTGCCACACCTCAAAGGCTAATTTGTCACAACTTGACTTGTTTTTCACACCACTAGCGAACGTTGAAAGATGTCATACCACAAAGCCCAATTTGCCACAATTTGACTTGTTTTTCACACCACTATAGAACTTAGCAGGTTTGTCACACCTGAAAGGTTAATTTGTCACAACTTGACTTGTTTTTCACACCACAATAGAACTTTGCAAGTTTGCCACACCTCAAAGGCTAATTTGTCACAACTTGACTTGTTTTTCACACCACAATAGAACTTTGCAGGTTTGTCACAGCTGAAAGGCTTATTTGTCACAACCTGACTTGTTTTTCACACCACTAGGGAACTTTGAAAGTTGTCATACCACAAAGGCCAATTTTCCACAATTTGACTTGTTTTTCACACCAGTGTAGAACTTTGCAGGTTTGTCACACCTGAAAGGCTAATTTGTCACAACTTGACTTGTTTTTCACACCACAATTATAACTTTGCAAGATTTTCACACGATATAGGCTAATTGTCACAACTTGACTGGTTTTTAACACCACTATAGAACTTTGCATGTTTGTCATAACACAAAGGCCAATTTGTCACAACTTGGACTTGTTTTTAACACCATTATAGAACTTTGCAAGTTTGCCACACCACAAAGGCTAATTTCTCACAACTTGACTTGTTTTTCACACCACTAGTGAACTTTGAAAGATGTCATACCACAAAGCCCAATTTGCCACTATTTGACTTGTTTTTCACACCACAATAGAACTTTGCAGGTTTGTCACAGCTGAAAGGCTTATTTGTCACAACCTGACTTGTTTTTCACACGACTAGCGAACTTTGAAAGTTGTCATACCACAAAGGTCAATTTGCCACAATTTGACTTGTTTTTCACACCACTATAGAACTTTGCAGGTTTGTCACACCTGAAAGGCTAATTTGTCACAACTTGACTTGTTTTTCACACCACAATAGAACTTTGCATGTTTGTCACACCGCAAAGGCTAATTTGTCACAACTTGGACTTGTTTTTCACACCACTATAGAACTTTGCAGGTTTGTCACACCAGAAAGGCTAATTTGTCACAACTTGACTTGTTTTTCACACCACAATAGAACTTTGAAAGTTGTCATACCACAAAGGCCAATTTGTCACAACTTGACTTGTTTTTCACACCACTAGCGAACTTTGAAAGTCGTCATACCACAAAGGCCAATTTGTCACAACTTGGACTTGTTTTTAACACCATTATAGAACTTTGAAAGTTTGCCACACCACAAAGGCTAATTTCTCACAACTTACTTGTTTTTCAAATCATTATAGAACTTCGCAAGTTTGTCACACCACAGAGGCTAATTTGTCACAACTTTACTTGTTTTTCCTACCACAATAGAACTCCGCAAGCTTGTCACACCACCAAAACTATTTTTTTAGAAGTTAGCCTTGTTTTTCACACCACAATTATAACTTTGCAAGATTTTCACACGATATAGGCTAATTGTCACAACTTGACTGGTTTTTAACACCACTATAGAACTTTGCATGTTTGTCATAACACAAAGGCTGATTTGTCACAACTTGGACTTGTCAGACAGGAGAAATCTGAAAGAGATGGATGTTCCCAGCTGGTCAAGCAGGCTGGGGTTAGAGTAGTAAACAAACTTTTCCACCGGAGGCAGCACCTTCTGGTAAGAGCATGAACAAGAGAATGATTCTCTGGATCCCTCCTGGCCTCCTCAATCTGTTCTGGTAACCTCCTCCATTCTATACAAAATATCCTCTTCTCTCCTAGCCTCCTCTTTCCCAGCCTGTTCTCCTCTCACTTGCCTCATCCCTCGTACCCCCTCCCTCTACCCTCCTTTCTTGCTGCTTTAGCCTCCTCTTTCTTAGCTCACTCTGGCTAGGCATTCTTATTTTCTATAATTCATGACACATTACTGGTGATGATTCTGATGAAAATTTGTGATATCATAAAGTCTTAACTGTGCAAAATTCAATTGAACTTCAAAATCAATCCAACAAATGAACAAAACACTGAACTCTTATCTTAACTTAGATTAAAAACAATTTATTGAATATTTACAGGAAGATAATTCTATGAAATATCACAGATTTTGCAAATACCCTTAATGAACAATGATGGATATCCTCAATTTGTGCTTGTCATCTTGCAAAATTCTTCAATCTGAAAGAAACCACGAAATAAATTGATACTTTTTTTCTAAAAGTTAAATAATGTAATTGATAAACATTATCAAAGAAGAAAGGGAGACACTCTGTCAAAGGGCTTTAGAGGACATTGTCACATGCCTCTTCTAAAATAGCGACATCGTGACAAAGACTGATTCACTCCTAAAAGCGACAATTTCATTACGAGTATTATCTTTAACAGAAATATTAATTTAATGCTGAGAACAAAAAAACATTTGATGTGTTTTAGAAACCAGACACAGGACACAACATATCATTTTCATGACCTAATTGCAAACATGGACAACCTCCAGGGATACCACTCAAATATGAACACTAAATTCAAGGACTTTTCAACAATATACCAGGATGGAAATTATTAAATATAAGTAACTTTTAGTCACATTTTTGAAAATATTTCATAATGCCATTTGTCTTGAGAACTTTGGCTACAAATTTGCGATGACTCAACATCCATGCAATAACAGAAGGACTTTTTTCCACAGATGATCAGGATGCCAGGACCACATGATTTTTTGCAGTGTTTTTAGGACTTTTCAAGGATTTTCCAGGACCACTTAGTTTTTAAGGACATCAAAGCATTTTCAAGGACTGTGGGAACCTCACTTTACTGCATAATATTTCTTGACTTGCTATGACAGGAATTATCCTTTGAACAGGAATCTTACTCGAGACACGGTGATCATTGAACGGACTGCTATAATGTTGAACATCACATCTGTTAAAGTTGAAATTTCCAGTTTTATTTTATGACACCATCTAATACCTTAACAGTTACAGCAATTTTAATGAGCATGTAATATTATTTTAGATTCATCTGACTAGTTCATGAACTGTTATGAAGCATTGGTGACAAATCAGTTGAAGAAACGATGTAGCAAGTACGTCCTGTATTTATGCACTTGGTAGGCAAATTAGGACAGGAGGAGGACACGGCAATGAGCCAAGCTGGGACGAGCATTCACGGCTTACTGAAATTACTGTAACATGCCTAACGATATAATAGTGAAAAAGTTAAGAATTATCTCCAATACCTTGCAAGTAACTGCATTTCATCAACATCTTCATTGGAGTCGTCACTGTCACTCTCGTCACTTGAGGAGGATGAGCTTTCTTTCCGCTTTTTCTTGTCTTTCTGTTTCGATGATGAACCTTTGTGTTTCGACTGTAAAAGAGAAATCAAATAGTATTTATCAGCAGATGAGAAGTATGTATCAGCAGATGTCAGATGAGAAATAGAGTTGACCAATATATATATACAAAACAGAGGACTTTGAAGACTGCCCATTTATAAAGAGCCAATATGCAATGTACTAAATGAGGAGTATACTGTCCTACAGCCAGATGCTGAAAACTTTAAAGGAAATTATACAAGTGTACTACGTACCCACACTTCCACATTTATTGTGGAAATATTTCTACTTTGCGAGAACTTAAATTTTAATTTTTTTGCAACAAATTTTTTATAATAAGAATCCTACTACATAACTTTACATAGGCCTTTCTATATCATGTGAGGCCTAAACAGTGCCAATCAAACCTCGCTGAGATGAAAATCAGTTGAGAAGAAAAACTGGTAAAATTTAAAATGCTTGTAGAAATTTAAGGCAATCACTTACAGCATAACAATAATTATAAATACCTTTTTCTTCTTTTCTTTCCGATGTTTTGACTTCTTCCTTTCTTTGTGAGATTTCTTCTTTTCACTTTTATGCTTCGACCTTCCTGATCTTGAACTGGACATTTTTCTTTCTTCTTTTGATAACATTTTCCTATCTTGTTTTGGAATATATGACATCTTTCTATCATCCTTTGACAAAGACATTTTTCTGTCATCTTCTTCCGACAACATCGTTCGATTGTCTCTTGCTACAGAAGGCGTATTAAAACTAGGAGGCAAGGCTGGTCCGTATGATTCTTGGGGTAAGCTAGGTCCGTATGAAACATCACTTTCCTTTTGAGACAAATCATTGTCTGTTTTCATTCGTATGTCACTGATCATTGCACTAATTGGACAATGGCTGCCTTTTTCTAATGTATCATCCATTTTGACGTTAGTTTGTTTTGCGAAACTTTGTGATGAATAAGAGTCAGTATTCTTTTCTTCAGTATCGTCATTTCTTAGATCTTTCCTAATATCCAATTGGGGTACATCTTGAGACACATGACTAGCGTTCATAAAACTTACAGGATTATCATTTACAGATTTTACACCGCTCATTTGAGCACTAGTCAAGGATTGCGTGAGATTTTTAGTGTCATTTTCAATTAATTTTTCATTAGATTGTTCACTTTTTCGTTGATTTTCGTTCGTTTCATCATCGGATGTATCAGAGTCACTACTCGATTCAGATCCACTAAAAATCGCTCGGAATAAATCCATTGGGGGTCGTTCTTCCGCTTCTTCTTCCTCTTCTTCCTGCTGAAAGAAGAAGAAAATTTTCAATATAATAAATCGAATTTGAGATCCTCAAATTCCTAAACCTACATACTTATCATAATTTACAAGACCCCACAATTAAGTTTATATGACATGAATCATGAAAAACAGAAATATCACAATAACGATTCGTAAGTCAAAACATAATCAAAAGGTTAGAGGAAAATAATAATCATGGCTAAATATTCAGACTGAAAAGCCTTCATAAATATTGCAACAATTTCACATTGAGTTCTTCTAAACCTGAGCTCCCCAACTCACTCAAAATGTTAACTCTTACTGGAAAAACATACATCTTATTTCAAGAGATGAAATTCTGAAGGAGCTAAAAAATATTCATCTATTTTGCTTACTTCATTGTATTTTGGTAATACATATTCTCACCTCCTCTTTTTCTTCCGTAACAGATGTTTCTTCAGTTTCCTTGTCTTCCGGTTGAGCTGAATCTTTTCCTTCTTCATCGTTCTTCTGATCCACTCCAATTTTGAACGAGATCTTCTGGTTGACTTTTGCAAGAGTTTCTTCTGTAAGGTTAAAAGAAGAAAACTTCATTAATAATTCATCATATATATTTCTTTTGTCTTGAATCAGAACATTTAACCTTAAACAGTGCCATTTCAGGAAAACTATCATAATAGTATCCAGTATTTATGCACTGTTGACCAGTTAGAACAGGAACAGGACAAGGCAATGAAGCAGAAGATGATTGAAACTGCTTTTCAGACGATTTGGATACAGCTGGAAGCAAATGCGGGCAGCCAGCAATTGAAAGCACAGAGCAAATTCCCCTGAGCCCTTTTCGAGAAAACTATCATAAACAATCAATGAAGACATTAAATTTTTAGGGCTATTCCATTTAATTCCATTTAAAAACCTGTTTATTACATTGCGTAGGCCTGAATAGAACGGCAGTCCCCCCCATACATCTAAAGTGAATTCAGCGAGTGCCCCCCCAAGCATCTACATCGTATTATCGCTCACCCGTACATACATCATGCGATAAATAAATCCCCCCCAGGTTTTTAAATGGAATAGCCCTTAGCCATTTAGACAATGAAGACAATAAATCTTTAGCCATTCTGATTTACTCCATTTATCTTACCAGTAAATATGGATTTCTTCTTTTCAGGCTTGCCTTTGCCAGGAGGGGCAGGAAGAGCTTTCTGGGGTTCATTTGGCGGAGGAGATGGCAGCTCGGGCTCCTCGGGAACATGAAGGAAGTTGTACAAAGAATACTTGTCTCTCTTGATCGTCTTCAGGCCAACTATTGTCGAGCTGTAAACAATGAACATTCACAGAGTTTGAATATTACCTTCCATGAAGAGTTAATTACAATGTAGATGGATTGTTGGGGTCACAATTGTTGAGGTTGTACATGGACCCTGTATTTATCCACTCAGTAGGTTAACTAGGACGAGAGGGTGGATGATTGAGGCTTTACGTCCTGTATTTATGCATTTGATAGGCTAATTAGGAGAGGAGGACACAGCAATGAAGTGAAGGATGATTGGAACAGCCATCCAAAATAGGCCCAGTTGACCCGGCAAGAGCTTGATTTGAACCCATAACCCAGCAATTGGCAACTCAGCATGCTACCACTGAGCTAATTAGGACAAGAAGAGGGGTAGAGCAGCACATCAATAAGGTTGACTAAAATCCTTTCAATATTATATAAATCTAGCAAAGGCCCAGATGAGCTGGCCATAAGATTAAATCAAACCTGGGACCAAGCGATCGGAAGCCCAGTATATTACCAACTGAGCTAACCTCCTCTCCCCTATATTTGCAAAGAAATCAAAGGTACAGCTACAACTTTAGATGCACGACTTACTCAGGGTATGGGTTGGGTACATTAAAATGCTTGCATAGGTTTTTGTGCGGATGCCATTCGACCACTTCTCTCGTCAGTTTCCCAAACATCTTCATCTCTGCGGCCTTGTCTTGGTCACTTCGATCAACCTGCGGATGCATCGTAAGATGTTAAATAGGGCAAAAAATCCTCACGAGATATTATATCCATTCATATGAATACTTCATAGCACAGCAATTGCAAACCTTTACAGACTCGTAGTATCAGAGATAATTAGATAATTTTCTATAATAGATGCGAGCAATGAAGCTCCTCGATGGATGGATGATTGGGGCTTTACGTCCTGTATTTTTGCACTTGGTAGGCTTAATTAGGAAAGGAAGAGGACACAGCAATGAGGCAAAGGATGATTGAAACAGCCGTCCAACATAGACCCAGGTGACCCGGCAAGAGCTGGATTCGAACCCTGGACCCAGCGATTGGCAACTCAGCATGCTACCGCTAGACTGATCCTCCCCCCGGAACTCCTCGATGGCAATAAACTAACGTTCGTATAAAGATAAATGGTTTTCAGTAAACTTCAATCTGAATAATTGAATATACATCAGACACTTTTGCCGCATCACAAGAAATCTTAATTTGAATCAAAGTATTAAACCGTACCTCCATTTCTTCCGCACTCTTTGTAACGTTAGGGTCAACTTCTCCTTGCAGCCCGTGTGTGAATCTGGCGGCCATTACGGAGTTTACTCTCGTGTAAAGTTGAGCTGCCCTTGAGAACTCCTCTTGTTCATTGACCTTCTCCCATTCCGTCAGAGCTACGTTCACATCAAAGATGTCTGAAGAGGAAATGTTATTTCAAGCAATGTTTAGCTATGTACATTTAATTAGCTGCTCAGACAGAAAATTGAGAATCTAATTTTGCATGATGCATCAAGCAGCATTACCTTAAAACAATCGATTTCTAAAATGAATTAAATAATTTCTACTTGTAGAGTATATATCCAGCCAGTGTGAGAAATAGATTTCAGAAAGGCCATGTCTGAGCATCAAAAACACACACAATTGACATGTTTATATTCTTTATCAAGTTCCATTTTACTCGTACTAAGCGTTTTTTCAGATAGTCAGGATAATGTGACACCAGTCATTCCTCACAATGTACTTAGCCGATGAAAAATTGGTATCAATTGTCAATAAACAGATGTATAAAACTTACATGGCACTCCTTTCTTCTTTGCTTCAAGGAATGCTTCATATCTCAATTGCTTTTCAGGGAATTTTTCGAAGGGTTTGAATCCACTAGATGGCGTGAAGGTAGCCGGTCTAAAAAGGGGCGTGTTCTGTTTTCTCATTTCTTCTACCGATTTGGTGGTTTGTTGAGATGTCGACTCTGATTGGCTGGGTGTATTGTTATCTCGCTTCTGATTGGCTGATGAATGACTTGCTTCTGGAGTTTGATGTGAACTGCTCTGTGATTTGTCAGCAGCTTTGCTACCTTCCTTCTGATTGGTCGATGACCCTGTGATGTCAACAGAAGGAGCGTTCTGAGAATCATTCTTTTGTGACATCTCGGATGGCAAAGGTTCTTTTCTGTCCCATCGTTTGTTCTTCTGTGGAATGCTTGTCGGTTTCAAAGCATCCATTTTTTTCTTTTCAGCTTCAGGTACCAGATCAAATACTGACTCTGAAGACATAAAAGAAACAAAATATAACAGAACCATATACATAAACTTTATCTGACAGTATTTTAAGATTTTGATTGTCTATTTTTCAGCAATCATCATAAGATATCACTATAATTCACAGAACTTCGTCTTCAACCTCTTTGGAATAAGTTTCTACCCATCAAGCCGACAGATTAATCTACCATTGCCAGATATTATCAAAGATTTTCTCTGTTCCTTGAAAAAATAACATATTAATGAACAAATCAGATCTTGTGTAAATTTATACACGCATGTTATGAATCAAATAACTATGAAACAGTTAACACTTACTGAATTCTGGAGCCTCTCCAAGTATTTCCGACCGAGTACTAGCATCGTGTCTTTCTTTTTCCTTCTTGGCAGGAGTCCCAATAAGTTGCGAAATAACAGGCGCAGGTTTAGGTCGATGAAACGGCTTGAAGCCTCTAGGTAATAATGGCGGCGGGTAAGTCTTTTTGGAAAACCTGGTTTGTTTGGTGACCTTGAACCCTTCAATAATTTTTGATGCACCCTGTTTGTCTGAAATTGCATAAACGAAGAAGTGACAAATAAAATTTAAAACGAATCTCAAAAAGTTCCGCAATTGAATTTAGTGAGGTGTAGCAAATTGTGAGGTATACAAGAACTGTACGACAAACTTTGGAAAGTTCATCTCCTCCAAAAACAGAGATGTCTGCAAACTTCATCGAACTAGAATCAAGTGAAAATCGAAATATTTTCCAATGGCTAGATTATCATAGATTGTTAAATAACTTAATATCAGACGTTTCATGCCATACCTCTTTGGGTAATTGCATTCCAACTTTCCACGATAACAAATAAATTTTCATTTATTAAATTGCAAAATGCCCAATTCATTAATTAATCATAAGCTTACAAAGCTATTACACCGAACAACTTCCAGATTCTATCTCATCTCCTTGTAGTTCAGCTGATTCCAGTGAGAGGGCAGCAGCAACATGAGGAAACGCACACCGAAAATTGACAAACAGCAAATGTAGCAATAGTATTACCTGTAGAGTGTCTCCTTGGAGCAGTCCATCCGTAATTGCTGTCCTTAGGATCTTCATCGTTAATCTCAAAACTGTACTTCGTCAAGTTATCTTGGGCGTAAATGTCGTCGTCATCATCATTCAGTGCTCCTACTCCAAATGCCTGGAACATGAAATCTCAGTCTAAATAACAATTTTAACTTTTAAGTTCACTTTACAATTATCTAATTTGGCCGTTCTGAAAACAGGGTTGCCACTGCAGCAGGATTTCAATTTTCCCTGCCTCCACATAAATTTACCCAGACTGCGAAAAATGTTGCGTAATGATTTTCGGGTTTCTGTAAATTCCTGATGAGACTCAAGCAAAAAGAAAGGGATGATGCCAGATTACCTGCTCAAACAAGCCTCCACCAGCAGAACCACTACTTTAAGGGTCACTTCACAGCCATCAACACTCAAAAGGTTAATGTGGCATTTTCTTCATCATTCCAAAACGTAGACAGAAATAGGCAGCACTACCATCACACAAACATACTATAAATAGGCCCAAACTAATTAGGGCTATTCCATTTAAAACTATGGGGGGGGGGGAGATGGTCGGGTTGATTTATTTTTTGCAAGATGGATGAGGGCCATTTGAGGGGATTGGCGATAATTCGGTTCATATGGAGGGATGCAAAAGAAATCAACTTAGATGTACGGTGCAGACCCGAAAGATTCGATTCAGATGTATGGAAGAGATTTTAACCGGTAGGGGAGAGGCAGGTTAGTTGATACGCAAGGTTAGTTGATACGCCCCACCTCCTGGTCATAGAAATGATCATTTCAGAAAGTGTTGGCATTTGTAAGAAGCAGAATAAAAAAACACATCTTCTCATCTTGGTCAATGTAGAATCAGAATCAAGATTTAGGAGAAAAGTCAAAAAATTCAAAAATCACTGTTCCGAGTAAATTTGTGCTGAAATCTTGCATTTTTTTTCCTCTCGCTATAGGAAAGGATGATTCAGAGTAACTTAGAATATGGATAAGGTGTGTGAAAAGGGTTATTTATGAGCCATCAAAGATGACCTAGGTTAACCTGTGGTCCAGAGACCTGCTGTTTTCTGACATAATCGAGTGGATGGGTTTGTTGATACAGCAGATTGGTTAGGTTTAGTTGGCAGGCCTGGTCAAAATAACAACCCTGACCTATTAATGCAATCATAATGCCATGTGTTACATGTGTTTACATGAAAAAGCTCTATAGATGAATCTTAGATTGAAATGATCATGAGATCTCCCCCTCCCAACAGGTCGACCAGAAGATCCGACTCACAATGGTAGCAGATATGCATCCATGGGAACAGAAAGCAGATTGGTGAAGGCGTGTGGTTTTATAGTATCCTTCCAAGGTGGAATTATGTGACTTTTTCTTTGCATTGTCCATCAGGGTTTGGTGTATCAACTAACCTGCCTGGGTGTATCAACTAACCTTACCAGGTGGGTTAGTTGATACGTTTGACATGACCTACTTTGATGCCATCTGGGGTAAAAACTATCCAACAGAGAAAGTCAAGTTTCCCCATATATTTGAACAATGTAATTCCCCATGTACATGACTATTTGTCATTCCAATATCATCGTCCGTTTAGCTTGGAGGTGGGCTTTTCTGAAAAACGTCTCAACTAACCTGCCTCTCCCCTATCCTATAGGAGTAACCACAATTGAATTTGATGCATGTGGGGTGGGAAAAAAATTCTCATTTAGTGCATGTAGGATCTCGCAAAAAATCAATGTTAATGCATGGGGGGAGGGAAAAAAATTCACTTTAAATGCATAGAGCCTGATAGAGGGGGTCAAAAAAAGTAACCCAACCACCTCCCCACCCCCCACTTTTAAATGGAATATTCCTTTAAGGAATTCAAATATCCTTACGTGTCCCCTCATTCCTTTCTTCTTGCCTTTCAAGGTCGGCACATCGGGTTCATCAAACAAACTGAAATGACCTTGACCTTGGGAAAATGCTGAATGGGGGTTAATTCCACTGTAGCCAATGCCGTGGACGTTGTCTTTTGCTTTGAAAGTGATTGGAGCAACATCTTTTGGAGCAAAGGTTATTCCTTGGATATCGTCGTCTGAAGACTGCTGAAATTTAGAACATTATTGTGACATTGCAGAACAAGGAAATATAAATGAACAGAAAATGTGTGTTTGGATTATATGACATTAGCTTATTTAGTCATAATGTGTTTGATCTCAAAAGTTAATTTTTTTTTTACACTGGTTACACAGCATGAAAGAATATGCGATATTGCACAACTTTCATCCTAAAATTAAGGATAGGTTTTCCCCATCAAATCCAAAATAAAATTTGCACAAAAGTTTAATATTTCTTTGTTTCACAGAAGATGAGGATGCGATTCTATACACAGGTCCCTTTGGCAACTGCTACGTTGCACTTTTACAATTTACAAATATACAATATACAGTAAATGGTCAGAGAATTACATGCTTATTGAAACTGTTATGACATATGTATATATCAGTAGAAACAATAGAAATTTTGAAGATGAATTTTATATGAAGTTTAGTCAGACATTTGTAAATAGAACTCATTCAAACACCAAACTCACCCCTGATTCACCATCACTTTGAGCAGTGGGCAAAGCGCAGCCATAGACTTTTGGGCCTCCATCATCCTTTTTAGCTATTAGGAAAATAATTCATGTTGATGAGGTGGATACTCACAATGAGGTACAACACAAATCATAACAACTTAGAAATATGTAACTTTAATGAGCAGATTTACGTAAGATAATATGAAAGTAATTCCGAAAACGGAGAATCTCACATTTCTTCAATATTTCAGTCTTTATTATTTGACCATCATTAAGAACGTATAAAGGCGTATGGTGAGCACGATTTTCTTTTTTGGGGTGGGGGGGGGGGAGTGACATTTGCCCGAGATTTCGAAATCAAGATTTTTATAAATACCAATTCAGATGAAATTGTCTGGAAATCATTAATTTTCAATAGTTCTTATTTAATCATCCGCCGGATTTTTTTAGCCTTTTACCCGAATCTTACTGTTTCCCAAACCTTTTGGGTCCCCTGCCCCCCCCTCCCATATACCTTTTTTTATATAATTATAGATTGTACTTCTGATATTTCCAAGTAATGAATGTCTACTGGTCTGATGGTATGCTGTGCAATGCACTTGTTTACTTTTTAGAAATGATATAAGTTTTGAAAATTTATCGAGAAATAAAACTATCTCTCTGTACCAGGCTTTTTCTTCTTCCTCTTCACTTGTCTGGGTCCAATCCCTTGCCCGTCCTTCCAACCCATCTTACGCAGCAGTTTAACGCCCATTGGAAGACTGAAATATGACGTGAATGACAAAACATGATGACAAACAAACATTAAACTTAAATTAATTGTTCCTTCTCCCGTTGGAAAAATTGGGTTATATAATAACAGGTCCTAATTTTTTTACCTCTCGTCAAATCTCATATTTTTCCTGTTTCACATGTTTTTACATGATCTTTTACTGTTTAATACTGTTGTTACTTTAAATTTCTCATGTCTGTAAAACAAGTTTCCTCAATAGGGATCAATAGGCCCAGCTGACCTAGTTGGATTTGAACGTTGGACCAAGCGATCAGCAGCCAAGCACGCTACCCTCAAGGAACCAGCTTGGGAAAAATTACTTTAGTTGACACCCAAATATGCAAACATACCAGCAGCCCTCAAATTCAAGTTCTTAACTACTAACCTAGCAGGAGTAATAAGGTTTGCCAGGACTTCGGAAGACAGTAGACCTCCCTTTGGAGCCTTATACACATGTCGTTTGGTGGCCGTTGTTTGAGCCTCAAATTTTGTGGTGGTTGAGATTTTTCTAGGGGCAATTCCATGTTCACCAAGATCCTGCAAGTGGATCATAATACAACACAAACATTAACACATTATTTTCATTCAACGACAATGGCATATTTTTTATAAGATAGCACAGACAGATTTAAACAATGTCAATTTTTTGTATGGTATAATACCGGTGTGGCCTCTGTGATAAAGTAAGACCTATCTTCATGTATCTTGAGACAAAGACAAATAATGGAATTCAGCTTCATGATCGCGGGGAGACAATTTAAACAGGTACTTTTTTGTGTACTTTCATTTTGTTTTGTTAGTGCATTCGTATGTGGTTCAAAGAGAACCTGAAAACTATGAAGTATATAATTTATTATTCTACTTTTTATTACCTCATCATCCATAAAATCTTCAGGATGTTGTTGCTGGACTTGTTCCGCCTTTTTGTTTCGAGAGGACACAAATCTGCTTGGCTCGAAGCCTACAAAAAAAAAGAATATAATTTTTAGAGGATGTTCTTATAATATCCTACTAACAAGGCTGTAGAAAATTGCATCGTTCAGCATACGTGTTCAAATGTATGTTCAGTTAAGTTAGTATGATTGCATCGCTAATGTCCTTCTGAGGTTCATTTAAAACATCACAACCCACTTTGAATCAGCTTTAAAAATCCCCTGTTGGCAGACATTTAATGTTATTGTGCACATTTCAAACCACAAGCAAGTGGACTCAGTTTCATTACCAGAACTTATAAACCCTGTTATCAAAAATATCCTCGTAACATTATTTGAACACTAAATTCACAGTTGACAAAAGTATTTCCAAATCATCAACTATTAGGCCTAAGATGAAATGATACCATACCTTCAGGCGTAGCAACAGTATTGAAGTAGCCAGCAGAGAATCCCCCAGTGAAGGCCCCATGAAATCTTTGCGGGCGTCCCCTGGCATCTTTGACCGTTTGTTCCTGGTACTTCACTGGTTTGGGTAGCGCTTCATCTGCAAGTAAAACAAAATCGTAAAATAAAATAGACAAAATTCACCATGTGCCAACCCGACTGGTCATCACAACTTATCACGCAGACGGTATTGTAAACCGATTTCTACATTTTCTGTTGACTTTATCATCTTTTGTAAAGAGGCCTAGTTTGTTTGCATAGCCTAATAACCGCACTGCACTATTTATACGCTTGTAGACTTGGCTTTCTGTGTTGGATTTGATTCTGGTGGCCATTTTAATAGCAAGAGAAGCACCAATCCGATACCAAGTATCGTTATCGTTGCTGATCCAGCACCATATATCGCAATATCGGATCGGAGGCAGTGCCACATAACCATTGGTATTGGTATCGTTAGTATCGGCAACAGAATACTGACATTGGTATAGAATCGGAAGTGAAAAAGTGGTATCTACTTAAGTTTTGCAAAGATATGAGATTGTCACCTAGTTGTTACTGCACTGACAGGTGTTACCAATTCGGTTTGTCGCCTCTACATACTAAAGTTCCCTGGACTTCTACCAGCAATTTAGGGATTATACATTGAATATTGAAGACACCCCAGCAGGGTTGCGATTTTTATTGATCTTCATAAAAAAAATTAAACAAGAACCCAGGGGTTCAAAATGGAGATGTTGTAGTGTCTTACTTCATATCCCCTGGAAAAGACTTTCCCTGAGTGGCCAGAACCAGGTGTTGTTTATATTGTGCGCTAAATTTCAGGATTTCAAAAATAATCCATTTCAAGCCGCAAAATGTGGCGCAAGTGATATGGAAAAAAGAAGATTTTCATTAATGAACTTTGTAAGAGCTTCAAAATTATGCATGGAAACTGGTGTGATCTGCCAGGTAGCTCAACATCCTTTTAGTGGAAGTAGCTGCACATTGATTTTGGTGATTATCATATGAAAATTAGATGAGAAGACTGGGAATCTTAGGCATAGTCTAATCCACTAATATAATTAGTTGTCAGTATTAGCCAGAACTGACTGCTTTGGCCCAGCAGGCCAGTTTCTTGGAGTTATCTCAATATGATACACTGGATGCAACAGTTACTGACAACCATCAAAATCCAATGGGCTCTGACAAAAGAGTTCCAACACAAAATTTTACAAAAAACTATATAGATATACAACTTCAAAAAACCTTCCTAATATGATTAAGTAAATATTTGTTGAAGTGTACCAATTTATTGTTTACCATTAATTTTTGAGAAACCAAAATTTGAGAAAAATATCAGAAATACTAATTTTTTCTCAGTTTTTTCATTTTTATGAAAATTTCACAAGATTGGCCCTCCAAATGAGTTTAGTCATTTAAAGAGGTATAATTTAGACATCTAAATGCATAATTTCCACAGTACAACTCCAAAATTCACAGAATCATGCAGCATTGAAAAAATAACATTTTTTCACATTTTCGGTGAATTTACTGTTATTAATTTTTGTGAGAGGATAAATTTAGACCCCTAAAAGGAACGTTAAGGGTATTTAATGCATACGATGGTAGAATTTCATGCCAATAGGTAAAACTGTTTCAGTTTTGCTTTGGAAACGAATTTTTTTATTTTTTTATTTTTTTTCAATATTTTATAAAAACTACCAATTGCTTAAATATGAACAACAAAATGCACATATATGCTTTAAGACCCATTCATGTGCCAAATATCATATATACAAGTGCAATGGTTTAGGCACAGTGGCCAAAAAACAATGTGTGTAGCCGCCCCAGTGGACCCAAGCAAGATATAAAAGGAAAACACGTCATAATAACAACATGCCTGGTATTCATTCCTATGCCAGATGCATGCTCTATAATCAAGTTATACATATCTCTTGACCCAAACATCTCCAAACAAAATAGCCAAGACAGGGCCCAAAAGACATTCTGAAAATGCTCAAATTTCAAATTTCCCGCCAAAACGGTCCATTTGTCACTGTGACTGCATAAATGGAGATGTGTACACATCTCCATTACAAAACTATTGTTTTAAATCTGATTTAAATCAAATAAATCGATTTTAATCAAATAAATCATGATTTTTATTGAAAAAAATCAAGATTTAAATCACTGCAACCCGGCACCCCACAGTTGAGGTACAGTTGAAAGTCCACGAATTGTTGATTTGGAACCTCATAGAACAGTCCTGTCGACAACTTTTGACTATCGACGACCAGCATTCATGATATCATTAGCCCGTTCGGATGACTGTCGACAAAATGGTCAATAGTCGACGAAATTGTCGACTGTCGACGAAAGGGTCGACTGTCGCCGAATTGTAAGAATGTCGACGAAACGGCCGACTGTCGCCGAAGAATGTCGATCTGCATGTTTTCTAGCCGATACGGCGATAGTCGAGTATAGAATTGTGGTCGAGATAACCGGTAAGAGATCACTGTGCTTACACATTCTCTGTGGGTTATAAGCCTTATGACACTCAGTGCAAAATGTGCCCAAACTATTCCCACACAACCCCCACCAGTACTTTTGTCCTACCTTCATCTATTTCGGGCAGGGGAGTCCCGATTGTCACATAATTTTCGTCTTCGTCCGAGTCGGCCATGCTTCAGCGTCAACAAGTCGTGTTGACAATTTTCTGGCCAATCGGAGCCGACGATTTTCTTCCGTGCGGTCCTGAAATGAGGAAGTACAACTCGCGCAGGCGCACTGAAGGCGAGAGCCATCTTTGATCATTTTCTGGAAAGGATGTTTTGCTGTCGTTCCTGGTATTTTGGGCAGGATGAGAGCTTTGAAAGGACAAATTGCTGACACAGGCTTGACGCAAAGATGATGAAGAGGCTGAGCTTGAAAGGTTTGCGCATCTCAGCAAGCCAGAAGGACGAACAAGAAGACCCGTGCTCCCCCGATGACAGTCTTGGGGGAGCGGAGTACGAGTTACCTCAGCCCGTTTGTCATCATCATGCGAAATCTGATCGAAGGACCCCTGAAGGATCACCCCACCGCCGCCCCCACGACTCGCCCTCATCCACCCCGGGCAGCCGCAGGAAGGACAAGAAAGGCTTCTTCAAAACCCTGCGACGCAAATTGACGCCGTCTTTTAGGGCAAAGAGAGAAAGTACATCAAGTGGGGTGATCGAAGATGACAGTTCTAGTGATACCCTGGAGGGCTATCGAGGGGCCAAGGGCGGATCCAGGTCTCCCCATCGCCGGGCAAGCAGTAGAGACCGCAGAGAACAGTCACCTTCAGTTCCAGGGGGGAAGAAACGACCCCCTATACCAAAGACGGATGAGGTCTGGCTGCCGCACCCTACGAAGGAGGAGCTGTCGAAATCAACCGAAGAATCTTCGTCGCCCAATGAGGACGAGAAAGGACAGATCTTGGCCGATGCCGAGTACGGTCACGCCAGTGCGCCCTCGGGCAATCAGCTGACAGTGGGGTCGGAGACTCCGCAGCATTCCCCCGCCGTGGCGCGCAGTGACTCCCGGTTGAGACGGAAGTCGGGCGATCGCAGTGTGATGGTGGCGCCACCTGTGATGACCCGCTCCAGTCAAATCCACGCTCAGCTTCCGCCCGTGCCTCCCAAGTGCGATGGAGATCCCATTGACCCGTATGACTCTGAACATCCAAAATGCTGGAGCATTACCAAGGAATTATTCCGACTGTCTCGTTACGGCTGGTTCTGGGGTCCCATCAATCGAAGGGAGGCTGAAGAAAAACTTGAGTACCAAGCGGACGGTGCATTTTTAGTGAGACATAGCTCTGATGAGCGTCATTTGTTGAGCTTGAGTTTCCGATCGTTCGGGCGTACCCTGCATACGCGGATTGAACATTGCAATGGCATGTTTAGTTTTTACGCCCCTGAGACTGAAGGCTTTTCCTCCATTGTTGAGCTTATCGAACACTCTATGTCTGACTCGCAAACTGGTGTCTTTTGTTACTCTAGGGCTCGGTCGCAAGGCTCGCCCTCCTTTCCTGTACGTTTGACTAAACCTGTGTCGCGGTTCATGCAGGTGCGCTCTTTACAATACCTATGCAGGTTTGTCATCCGACAATACACGCGCCTGGATCACCTGCAGAAACTGCCGCTTCCCGCGAGTATTAAGGGCTGGCTGGAAGAAAACCAGTATTAGGAAGCTTGCATTGAAAAGACGATGTCACTCCAAATATTTCCACGACGTTATAATCATTTGAAGAGTTGTTCAGCTGACAGCGTGTTTCTGTGATGGCTGTCCATTTGCTGACCCATATTTTGCAATCAAAACATATCTTACAAGAACAAATTAATTGTGTGATCTTTAGTGATGTAATTTACCAATAAGTGATGTAAGTTCATGTAACATAACTTGAGGCAGACATAGGTAATGGTCCGTGTAGACGGTGTAATTATGTGAATGGAAGGTTCTCTGTAAATAGCTGCATGCCTGGGTACAAATGAGTATTTTAACCATCTTTAAACAAATTCTTTATGTTGTTAAATCTGAAGTTATAGTGGATCTTGACTCTGTGGGGCTGTTAAATATATCTATAAATGGTTAAGTGTCTTGCCCTGTTAGCACTGGATAAGTTGTTACTTAGAATCAGTCAAGTAAAGGCCTTTTTGGCTGTCATCAGGTTCTGTCCAGCATAAAATGTTGATATTCTTTAACCATTATAATAACTAACTTAACTAAGGTACTTTTTTGATGAGTTTCTTGCAAAATTTAACATTGTAAATCTGGTCAACGAGTTAGAAATTTGTAGAACACGGGAAAAACTTTCCAAGATAGAGTTTTACATGATTTGAAATAGTAAACCTATGAGCAAAGTGTCTGTCGAATGCTTCCCAAAAAATTTTGATTTAGCATGTTTAGGGATGACAGCCTCAGTCTATGAATTTGTCTTTGAAAGGGAGTTACTGAAAAGTTGTTAATCACTCATTGGTAATCTAGTAATCGATTTGTTGTGTTACATAAGTTTCGGAAACTGCACAATGAATGACACAGAGTTATCGAAATGAAACCATTGTCTGCTGTCAAACTAAGAAGCATGTCGTATTTCCGTATCTCCTTCATCACCGAATTTATAATTTGTTAAGCAGTGTGTGCTTAGAAGATGCTTTTAAAATTATCAGATTATGTTTAGCCTTCCAATTCACACGATTCAAGTGATGTACAGCCAGACATCCCTAGTACCATTCATGGCATTGTCAAGAACCTATGTGTTGAATCCAGTTGGCCAACCAGTGTGTTTTAAATCAACCAATGTGTTTCGAATTAACCAACTTCACTGACCATGTTATGAGTCAACCAACATGTTTTCAGTCAACCATTGTGTAGAGTCCTCATATGTCTTTGTGTGACTAAAATGTTGAATTACCAGAATTTTTCAGAAAATGTTGATTGAAAGTTTATGTTAAAAATGTACAAATTTAATAAGCTGTTGAAAGTATACTGCAGGTTTTATGTAAGCTGGACTTATGACTGTGTAGTGTTAAATCATAAATGCCCAATTGCTGACATAATTTAGAAAATTATTCAGTTTGTTAAAATTGTTAAAGAATTGATCAATTCGTCAACTGTTAACCATTCACAGATTACCTTTAATAAGAAGTTCTTTTCTTCTTTTCCATACAGTTGGATAGCAGCAATTTAGTAACCGTTATACAACAAATTAATCTTTAATATAATTCTTGATGCTGTAGTGTTTTTGTAAGTTAAGGGTGGTAAATTTCAATGATTGACATTTGACTCCATCTCAAATTAATTAATTGAATTATTGTCAAACAATTTAATTGCAAGAATTTTTGAAATTGAAATGAGGAAACCAATTATGTAATTGCTAATTGTTAGTAAAATTTGATTTGATGCACAAATTATGTCAAAAGCATGATATTTATGGGTGTATTCTTGAAATCTGAACAGAAAGTACTATGAAATAATTCTGACATTGTACATGAAAATGTAATATTGCTGCAGATAACAGATGAGTCATGTTTGAAATAGGCCTATATTAGAAAAGTATTTATGTCTAACTCTAGTGTGTTAAAACAATGTCAAATCAAAGTGAATGAGTTCTGGGAACTTTTGGCTAGATATGGAATTAGGGCATGGAGTGTAATTTGTCCGAGAGAATGCATGATTTTTGCGTTGTTGTTTTTTTGTTTGAACACAAATAGGGGTGAAATTGGTTGTGTTCTATTGTCCATGGTATGCAATATATTTAAACTGGGTGACTAAGAGGTTGTCATTAAGTTTTTTGTAGAGGGGCGGGGGGCGCTATTGTTGTAAAAAAGCAAGCCCTCATAATGTCAGAAATATGACTCACATGTCACTGTTTTAGTTGGATAAAAACTTGTCCCATTTCCAGATATTTATTTTAATAGTGTTATTTAATACCTTTAGGACTCAGCTACTTTGGAACAAGTTTTAGCAATGCTTCTCCTGTAATGTATATATTTGAAGTTTTATTTACAAGTATGCCAAGCCTCTTAACAAATGCTTAAGCAATGTTAGATTATCTTTTTAGAAGGTACAATATTATATTTAAAAGAATTAAGACCCAACAAATTCCATGCGTTTGAGTTATTTACCATGTCCACAACTGCTAAGATCAGAATTTTGGAAATTTCATGTTGGTTTTCACTTTACTTCTTTATCTTAACAGTGCCCCCCCCTTCCCCAATAATTTCAATGCATGTGGATCAATCAAATCGTGTGTTAAAAAAGCGAGTGCCCCCCCCCCCCTCTCTGATTGTCCTATTATTGCCAAGCTGTGTGTTGTATCAGTATGTAATGCTGAACTTTCTTATTACCCTATCTGCTCCTGCATATGTATATGTGTAACGCTGTCCCTGTGTCAGGCTGTCAGCTTAAACCTAGTCTACCGAATCATTTAATCTGTCCTGTTGATTAGAATGGATTATTCTTATGCAAAGGTCACTGCTGCTGCTAAGTCTGTTCATACTAGCATATTTTGAGCTGTTGTTTAACTTCTAAAAATTATATTTTGAGTTTGGTGGTGTAGCTAAACAATTAAAAACATGCTAAATTGTGATCTGGAAGCCTGACTTCGTGTGTTCAATACACTTGTGTATACAAGTTGCGGCCTGTGGCTCACTTCTTGGGACGGTTGTTCCAGTTTGTCCCGAGAGTGCAACTAGCCTCGTTTCCATGGTTCTGTCTGATTCATAATCCTGATCAGTGCGAAAATACAGGACGTAAAGCCCCAATAGTGTCGCCCACCCAACCCTCTCTTGGTCTTGGAAGTCAAACAACAAAGAATTTGCTAGATAGACAAACGACTGTCACAGTGATCTTTATGTAAGGTAATACCAATGATTCATGATATTGTTGCAAGTAAATCGTGAAATAGTTGCAACATTTCATGTTATTGTTGCAGATGATTCATGTAACTGTTGCAAATGATTTGCGATTGTTGCCGATAGTCCATGCAATTGTTGCAAATGTTTCTTATGACTACTGCAAATATTTCATGTAATTGTTGCGAATAGTTCATGAAACTTGCAATATTTCGTGTTATCATTGCAAACAATTTACATCATTATTGCAAGTAATGCTTTCATGCAATTGTTGCAATATTTCATGCTATGGTTGCAGAGATATTTTACATAATTGTTGCAAATTATACATACATGTAATGGTTGCAGTATGTTATTGCTGTAAATGATTCATGAAATAGTTGCAACATTTCATGTAATTATTGCAGATGATTCATGTAACTGTTGCAAGAAGGCTATGAAATTGTTGCAAATATTTCCATGTAACTGTTGCAATATTTCATGTTATTGTCACATATAAGCATATAATTTGTGTAATTGTTGCAATGGAATTTTATAAGGACTCATTGATCAGGAACATGTATGCAATACATTGCCCTGCTGCTTTGCAATGTTGCTGCTATATTGGTGTAAATGCATTGATTGTCATTGTACATGATGTATGTAGCACTCGATTTGCTCTTGTTTGAATAATAGCTGTAAAATATTGTGTTACGTATATATTTAATAGTACATCTGAGGTACCGTAATATGGGGTGAATCGGGACAGAATTGGCCGTTTTTCTGTCATAGCATGAACAAAAATAAACTCAGAAATTAAAATATGGTGTCAAATTGTGTCTGAGCAAAAGGTCTAAGTATCCCTAAGAGCTCGAAATGATATATTAAATTGCCAATGCTCAAGGCCCAAAAAACCACTGTCCCAATTCACCCCACACTTTGGGGGTGAATCGGGACACTCCATTATTTTCACAATCAATTATTCCTAGCTTCTTTAAGTGATTGCCACTTGTGATTAAACTTTAGAAAACATGTTCAAAATTCCAAAAATTAATTTTCAGGAAAATCTGATATAAATTTCATAGATAATATGCAGATTTTAAAAATTGTAATAAATAACAGAAAACTATCAAAAACGGTAGTTTTTTGCCAACTTTCCTAGTGAATGGTAATTCTGGACTAAATCCACTATAAATTTTGCCAAGTTCAATAATATTCATCAAAAAGCCACGCCAGTACACTCGAATGAAAATTAGTAGGGTTATTTTTGTTGATTCCGAAACTTTGTCATTGCCCTGGATCTGAACCCATGACCAAACATACATCATGTCATATCTAGTCTACTATTCTGGTCCTCCAACTGGCCAAAACTAGGCTATACATGTTTCCTATAAGATTGGTGGCTCTTGTATTTATGCTTTTTACAGTGCATGCAAAGTTTTGACCAGCTTGTGAAAATGTAAATTCTGCAGGGCGAGGTTTCAGGTGCTGCAGCTCCTTATTGCCTGCAGGTAGAATCATGAAAATCAATCGGAAGCTTTATTAGAATATATACTAAAAACGTGCAAAAAATCAAGTCCCTGCACTAAGCAGAAGTTGTTCGTTTTTGAAGATTAAAATTCTTTCCTGGCTTGTCCCGATTCACCCCAATGTCCCTATTCACCCCATATTACGATACTTGGAATTTTGTTACAAGAGACACATGAAAAAATCTGCAGCACCTTGAACAATGCCGAACACTACCATTGTGAAAACGTGTTTAAAAAAATTTTGAACAAATTATTATACCCACAAATGCCGTCTATAAACTGCCGTTTCTTTGGCTCGTAAAACCAAAAAGGATCAATTCTCAACCATTGTGAAACTCCTTTGTAGAGCTCTTCCGAAAACTCTATGAGAACAAATTTATTATGCGACAAACTCATGTCTTTGAAACTCGTTAACAAATTTACTATAAGATATATTCTTATATTATTTGGGGATTGAAACTCATTGTTTGTTTTCACTGTCGTTGTAAGTTAAGGTTATACAAATAAGGATGTTTAAATTGAATTTATGATGTTGTTAAGTTGAGTAACTAATATAAGTATCAAATCAAAAGACGCTAGGTTTGTTTGTGTGAAGCTTTGCTGATCAAGGGGAAATTGTGAATTCCTAACATAAAATTATTGATGCATTCTGGCATTTTGATGCAATTAAAAACCTTGATAGTGGTTTACAATAATTTGTTGCAGTCTTAAATCGCAATTTTTGGAGTCTCAAAGTTCAATTCAATTTGTTTTAAAATTTTGAATTAATTTTAATTTAAAATTTAATTGAATTTTGCCAATCTCAACTCGAGACTGATGCAAGTGGTTAATAAATTCAGAGAGTGGGACTTCAAAATCAGAATTGAAATGTGTGCTGGTTGTGCATTCTATGTAGTCTGGCTGTTATAATACTTTTATAGCTTTTTGAAGAGATGCAACTTAATTATCAATTAATTAATTGTCTCCTAAATGTGTTAAAAATGCAGCAACAGTTATGCTTTGTGTTTTTCATATTTTCTTGTAAGGTGCCATTATGATATATATGAATTTGATCATACATGTGATTAGAATTTATTCCTGAACATTTTATACATAAACCCTTTTGGTAATAATCCTTTAACTTAAGTTTAAGCCTTTGTTTTACAGCATATTGTTAACCATGCCCTATTGTCTGAATGCAATAGCCTGCTTAGGTGCGAATTGTACAAATTGTGTTACGATTATCATTGTTAAATAGCACCTTGTCTACCACAAAGTGGCTCATTTCATTTGTTAATATATTATTTCAGTTTTGAGTAAAACATGTATATAACTTGAGAGTCGCTTGTTTGTTATGTGTGTGACGATGGCCAGAAAAGTAAAAAAATTCTTGAGCAGTTGAATGTTGGACATCATCAAGATCGTTAAAAAAATATTTGACTATGTCAATGTTTAAATTTGAGAACTAAAACCCAGTAGAGCATGTAGAGAGGTCTAATGGTTTGAGTTCCTTGCTCTTCTGAAGGTGTGAGGTTGCCTCTAAATAGCCCACACTGGTGCTGATGGGGCGTAAAACACAAACTCACTCACTCACTCACTGAAGGTGTGAGGTAACTGAGGTCTGCTTCTGAACATTTTTGTCTGGATGGTAGATTCATATTTTTAAGTTCTCTTTTTCTATGTCCAATGTTGATAAATATTACAGGTAGAGACTTTCATTGGCTCAGTACTGATGTGACAATACACTATTGTGAAAGTCTCTACAGAGTCTGCAGATTATATTTTATCAACATTGAGCGTAGAAAAAAATTTAGAATAAGGTTCAGCTTCGTTGTTGGTGAACATCACAGCCCGTTTTGATTTGGAATATGTGTAGTTGGGTCTTTTGTGTCTTTATATTCATTTCTATGGACGTCGATTCTTTTGATTGAGGATGCATATGTTCATGGTCTTCTTGGTTATTGTAAAGAAGTTTGGTTTGAAGTCCTTTCCCTTTCTTGAATTTCTTGGTCTCGATTCTTTTCTCGGTTTAGAAAGTTATCTCGGCCAAACTTGTCGCGAAAAAAGATCGCCAACACAGATTGAAATTGTCTCCAAATCACATTTCTATTTTTTCTTGAGAGCCTCTTTTAAAACTTGCAACGGGCCCAGTATGTTGCGTTGCGAATTATGAAAGTTCTTGATTCTTTTGCAATCAATTCGAGAAAAAATTCATTCAAGTGTATCTTTTATTTCAACAAAACTAAGTGCATAAAAACATACTTGTAACAATTGCAAATCTTCCTTATTCAACTAATTCCGTCGTTAAAATCTCAATCAGTTGGCATTTCATTTATCCAACTAATGTCATAAATGACAGATGACTCAGTCCACAGTAAATTGGCAAAATGTTACAGCTAAAAAAAATATTTAGAGGTAGAATTTGGTGAAGTGGAGATTTCTTAATAACGTCTTCCGGACAACTGGTCTCGGACATATTCCACTTGGTCGCAATTGAGACCAAGCATTCCACGTTCCTGAAAAAAGAAAATTGAACGTAAGATTGTTATGGTTTAATGATAAAAGTACGCATTGATAGATGTCAAAGCATGTTGAACCTGAACAGCAGTAGAAGTGCCAATACACATTTAAATTACCAACATCATCCAAAGATAACAGAGCTACATTGCCCTATATTTAATTGGGAGTCTGATATTTAGAGGCCTGCTGTATTTTGGCTGCTTGTATGTAAAATTTTGGCATACTGACCTGTTAGGCACAGTGGCGTCCCTATGGGGGGCACGTGCCCCACCATTTTGGACCTGTGCCCCCCCCAGGTGCCCCCCCATATGAACTTTCCAACTCTGGCTAAAATATACAGTTAGTATAGAGGGTGCCCCCCCCCCCCCAGAGAATCGCGTGCCCCCCAGGTGCCCCCCGCTCGAGACCCCCTAGATACGCCACTGGTTAGGCATTTCTTTTGTTAATTTAATTCTCTGTAATCAAGCGACATAGATCGAGAGAAGCAAACTTTTTGTGGCATCAAGAATCATATGAGCTTGCTGTTCAGCGAGTTATGGTGAATTCCCAATTCTCATCTGCACTAGTTGAAGTAAAGTTGTTTCTGTAAGAGAAACCTAGAGAAGTGACATTGGTGATTACAAATGAAATTTTACAAACCTTTTCGAAAAGTGAGAGATTGCCGTAGCCGCCAACAAAACCATTCAGTTTAGCAGCTGTCATAGAAGAAATAAGAGCTTTGTCAGTCAAGTCCAGGCTCTTGATTAAGGTGTAGTGTTGACGGAGCATGTACTTCTGGTGATAACTGGAAACAAAACATGAAACAGCTGTTAAAACAAAAGCAAGCTATTCATTTGTGTGTCAAACTGCTTGACTTTAGTAGCTGTTGCGTCATGAAAAAAACGAGTATCATGCATGATGCATGGCAGTTAGTCTGTGAAACTGACAGATGGACAGACAGACAGACAAAAAGTTTATTCTATCGTATCAAGTTCATGATTATATTTATGCAGACAATTTCAAAATACTATAATAACAAGGTTCTTCATTATCATATTATTTATGGGAGACCTTCTTTGGCGAAAGACATATCGCTTACATTTTTACCCCGCTGGCTATGTAATAGCCTACGGGGTACTGCAGTCCTCAATGCCTCAATGTGCTGGGGATTTCGTCAAGCATAACTCACTTTGTGTTGCTCATATTTCATTCAAATTTTGCCTGTTATCTTATTTTGTCATGCAGATGGGAATGACAAGTCCGTGCGTCCGTACGGACACGCGGACGTACGGACACACGGACGGACACACGGACACACGGACAGAAGGATGGACGCACGGACGGACGCACGGACACACGGACGGACGGACGGACACACCGACGTACGGACACACGGACGGACGTACGGACACACGGACACACGGACAGAAGGATGGACGCACGGACACACGGACAGAAGGATGGACGCACGGACGGACGCACGGACGTACGGCCACATGGATGCACGGACACACGGACGGACACACGGCCACACGGACGGACGGACAGACACACGGACACACTGACGGACACACGGACACACGGACGGTCACATGGATCCAAATGGTCTCAATGGCTTCACATAGAGCCAGCGGGGTTTACGTGCTTGCACGGTATTTTTTAAAAGTTTAAATAACGGACGTTAACACTTCTGCAGTAAAACTTACTCTTCAGCGTTATAAAATTTCCCTGCATACTTCACGACAGTGACGACAGGCTTGGCTCTTTTATCCTGTTCTTCTTTGAAGGACTTTTCCGCGGCTTTCAATTGTTCCTCGTTGTGGCAATGGATAGCTGACATGTATTGAGTGGAGGTTTTCCGGGTGCATGTGTGGTTCTTCCAAAAGAGATCTAGTAATTTGTCATAGGTGACGAGGGAAGGGTTGTAGTGCATGTCAACAGATTCTGTGTGGTCTCCCCTGGAATGAAACGAGCAATTAAATCAATGCAGACTTGGTTGAACTTGGAACTTGGCTCAATTCAAACAACAATATGTATGAGACTATAGCTATCTTTAATGATTGATGTTTGTGTTTGCACAAGCCAGGGCTTTGGAGTCGGGTGACAAATGAACCGACTCCGATTCCCGACTCCTTTGGCTCTCTGAAAAGCGACTCCCGACTCCGACTCCTTGGGTCTCCTGAGTTACGACTCCCACTCGCGACTCCCGCTTATCGCCATCATTGCTCATACATATTTTATGGTTAACAAGGAAGAAAAAGCTATTCTACAAAGTTTTCATAGGATTCTGTACATGAATACCTGCTTCTAGTTTTATGTAAAATTTAGGTTTCATTTTAAATTTTGGAACCTTTTTTTTTGGTAAATTATATTAACTATATTTAGGAGTCAGGAGTCGCCAATTTTATTTTCGACTCCCAACGCCTGCTCCACCTGAAAATCAAAGTTTGACTTCGACTCCACCCAAAAATCTCCGACTCCAACTCCCGACTCCAAAGGCCTGGCACAAGCTACTGGAGATTTTCAAAAAGTTTGCGGATTTGTGTTTGAGGAAGTGCACTTTGGTTTGCTGATTTGCATTTGTGGAAGTCCAAATTTGTTTGCGTTGCCCAGCACTGAACAAAAGTAACTTACACTTTTTTGTCAGTCGGTGTGAGATGCATTCCTCACCAGTCAAATTTTTTTATACACACATTTTATAATACATATAAGTGCGTAGTCGCGAATTCGGATACTATTCGTTCTGCGACCGATAACCTGATAGATCCTCCACCAGAATTTTCCTGATCCCTCCCCCCCGAGCCATGGAAAGAGACTGTAGAGTTTTACCACTTTTGGAATAAAACAGATTTTGGTAAAAAATATTTTATCCAAGCCACAAACTAATTTTTTTTTTTAATTCAAGACATTTTCAGAGAAAGTTTACAAATTTTACAGATAGATTCTGAAACAGCAAAGGCAGTGGAGCCGGGGGGGGGGGGGGCACTGGGGCACGTGCCCCCCCACTTTTGGGTCCAAAAATATATAAAATGCCCCCTTTTCTCCTTGAAATTACCGTAGACGAGCTGCCCCGGAGCCCGGAACTCCCCTCACTTTTCGAAGCGTTCCGCCACCTCTGTGAAACAGTATTAATAATATTGACAATTCAAGATCAACGTATACTTACATGTTGTGATAGGCAGGGTTACGAGAGGTGCCCCCGGTGTAGCCCACTCTGGTGCGCACCACGCCTGGCACGGCTCCAAAGAGGGCCTCGGGGAACCAGAATCAGGACATGGAGAATGTTGCTCTCTCCAGGCCATCCACTTCAATTTTGGGAAGTGGTTTCATGTTTTTTCTGAGCTGAAAAATAAATAAATTGGCCTTCACAAAATTGCTTTTAACAAAATAAGACCCAGTTTCTGTCACACTTTTTTGCACTATTCGTCAGTATTCCGTTTGACAGTATAGGGCATTGGCGGATCCATAACAGATTGTCTGGGGGGCAAGCTTTTTTTGGGAGTCAGAAACGCGTGTCTCTGCGTTAGAGCCCGGAGCCGCCGCCGTATCAAGCCGCCGTCAGTCATGGCTGCCTCAAGTCAAGTCAAGCCATGACAAGTCTGAGCCGCCAATGCCTATTGACAACCAAGTCGCCGCTGGTGCAAGCAACCTGAAGCACTGATTGAGTTCTCCTTTAATCAAAAATTAATGACAGGAGCAGTCAAATAGTACCAATTGCAATTCTCATGGTTCTTCAGCCTTTTTCACCCTCAGTTTACCTAATTGTAATTAAGGAACGGTCAAGTTGGCAGGTGTCAAAGCTGATTGCACCCAGCAATGTGCAGCCAGGGAAATTATCACCAGCTGATGACAATCAATGTCCTCAGCCCCACAAGACAATCACCCTAGCACTGTCATCACCCTCCCATGACACTCTCACAGTGTCATGGCCTAGCCATGACTTTGGCAGTGCTCAAAATCATCTTTGACTGGCTATTTAAAAAGAACTACTGCAGCTATCACTTCCAAACTTGGTATAAAGTTGTATCACAGTGTCAACTAACTCTATGAATTTTGGCAGACCCATCCATTACATAATGAGGAAAAGAACCCGAAGGCTCCAGAGAAATTAGCAAATTGTCACCAGCTGCTGATGACTTTGCAGCATTTCGTGAAATTGGATAGAATTAAGTCCCGCAACTGACATGCTGCTGTGTGATGAGGATGGCTGCACAAAGATCAGACTTTCTTCTGAGACCCATTACTGATCAACCCCACACACTCAATCATCCTGTCAGGGCCAGGACTTGGCTGGAATTGCAATTGTCCTCATATGCTGGTAATTTCCCTGACTGATGTGCTGGCTTTGAATTACAGGTTTCATTCATTCACATGTAATTCTATCAGGTAAAGGAATTGAAATCAAACGATCACTCAACACTGTAAAATTTGAAATTTTGAGTCAACTCCAATGATTGAGTGAGATGGTTGCACAATTTGTATGAGCTAACATAACTTGTTGTTTTGAGTTATGATAATCTCTCTGCTGTTATAACTTGCAAAAAACTAGCTATCTTGGCTCAACCGCTCAAAGGAGTCATGCAACCATCTCACTCAATCATATCATTTAAGCTGACTCAAAATTCAAATTTTACATTGAAGAAAGATTTCATTACACCAGACATTATAAATTTACAAGTTTGTTGATTTAAATTTGACTCAGCGAAATTACATGGCCTAGTATTGAAGCAGAATTTATTTGACAGTAACTATCAGATTATATTATTAGGACTACTATTTTTATAAATAATTGTATTTTCTTACATCAACTAATTGTAATACAGTATTTTCAGTTAGAAATATAAAGACAATCAAATTGTGTCCCTTGTGAAACAGCAAGGAAGAAAATATCCAGTCCTGCAAAACTTTCAAGATGGGACCATGCACTGCCTCCTGTAATAATAGCCACTCAATGTTTTTTGAAAGTTAATTTGAGAATTGAAAAATAACTGCTACAATCTCATTTTAAAATTTGACTTGATGTCAATGTCATACTGTTTTATAGCAGTGTAAAACTTACAAAACTGCGTTTCAGCACAGCGCAACGCATTTGTGAAAGCCACGAACGTAGATTTTGATGTGCGGCGTCATACCGCGCCAACAACATTGATGCGCATGCGCACTCGCTCTTCCTTCTCTTCTTAATCGTTCGGCGAGGAAGACACGTTTTTGACAGCGAGCTATTTTCCGGACATTTATCGATCGATCAGACAAGTCTAGCACCGCGAAAGGTATACTATTTGGTTGGTACAATGTCGTGCACCTGGTCTGGTTGCACATGGCGGTCTGCCAATGTAATGATCATGGGAGACAGCTTCATTTCAAGACTGGAAAATTCGCTGGCATTGCAGCATGCACGTGGTCCGGCAGCGGAAGAAATGTGCCTAAGGGAAGCAGCATGGGACCTCTTAAAGGCCCCCAAGGAGGTCCGTTTTGTCCATTTCTATGGTTTGCCAGGATCAGGTTGCACTTCGTCGGTCAACAAGCAGTTTGTTATCCCAGGAGAGAAAATCTTAAATTCAAATGTCAAATTTGCCATGTTAGAAATTGGCGGGAACGACGTGGACTCTGCTGCATCAGTGGAAGATATTGCTCATTCCAAGATAGCTCTAGCCGAGAGCATTATTTCTTTGTACGATGTGAGAGCCGTGGCCCTCTCAACCATTCTCCCAAGAGAGAACCCTAGGACCATGGACAGTAAAAGCTTCAGATCTAAGGCACTAGATGTCAATGTCCTAACTGAAGAATTAGTGGCTCATAATAGGCACCTATACTTCCATCGCCACTGTGGGTTTTGGACCAGCAACGACTGGACCAGGGATGGTATCCACCCGGATACGGAGGTGGGACTAAGAAAATACCAAAAAGCCATCACCTCGTCGCTGCACAAGATGATCAAGACCTACAATAATAATCAATGACTGAGTTTAAAATTGTTGCTCTACTGCGGAATGCTGAGAGCCATGCACATTAAAGATATGACATTAGGTTCCCCTATGAATCATAGATAATGGATCTGGCTTGACTGCGGAATGCGGCAAGCATGTACTCCATGTGGGACTATTTTGATATTGAATTAATTGAATTCTAATTGTGTTGGGAATTGCTTTGGGAATGATATCAGACTTGTTCAGTTCTGTCTTGACAACTTCCACTTATTTTACTGTTGTGATGAGAATTAGTTTGTGGAAACTGTTTCCTTGGTTTCATAATAAACTCCCCTTTCTCAATTATTAAAAATTTTTTAACCGACTGCGGAATGCGGCGGGGGATGTGAACAAATTTGCATCTTTTTCCGGTCACCACTGATTTGTGACCATTCTCAATTTTTAAAAAAATTTTTTAACCGACTGCGGAATGCGGCGGGGGATGCGAACAAATTCGCATCTTTTGCCGTCACCACTGTTTAGTGACCATTCTCAATTATTATTAAAAATTTTTTAACCGACTGCGGAATGCGGCGGGGGATGTGAACAAATTTGCATCTTTTCCAGTCACCACTGTTTTGTGACCTCATAATATGACTCATAAGTCAACTCTGTATATTAATATCTAATTCTCATGTATTTTCGGTCACCACTGTTTTGTGACCATTACTTATTAAATTCCAGTCACCACTATTTTGTGACCACTACATATTTCAATTCGGGCACCACTATCGGGTGTCCGTCACATATCATTTGGTCGTATCCTGCGTCCCGTATCAATTAAGTACAGCTATTCTAAGAATAATTTGGTATTTGCAGATGCCGAAACATCCTAGAAAGCGCGCCTCTCAGCGCCAGAGCCGTCCACCGGTCAAATTCACCCCGTCAAAATCATCTTCGCCAGCATGGCAGGCTACGCCAGGGTCGGCGTGGCAGGTGACGCCAGGGGGCCCCTCTCCGTCAAGGGAAGTAACTGACAGGAGCACAATCCGCCGGTTGGAGCAGCGGGTGGCCGAGCTGGAGACAACACTGGCGAGCCCGGCCGTAGACAGTGCTGGCCCAAGTCAGCCGAGGCATGGTAACGGTGAGTATGTCATATCGTCGTACGCACTCCCACTCCACGCATCGGTGGATAGGGAGCTAAGAGACAGGGTCGAAAGAGGCGATTACGTTGAGCTGGCCCAATTCAATCCGACTGCCATGAGTAATCCAAGAAAGCCCGAACAAAAGCTCCGCTGTGTGACAGCCTGGTCAAGGGCTTTTCTCCGGCTAATGTCTGTGTCATTGGCCGATAAGCATGTGGACCCCCAGGAGATGATCGTGCACATGGACAATGTGCTTTCATTGGCGCAAGACAGACATAACTGGGAGACTTATGATACAGAATTCAGGAGGCAACAGGTTAATGCTGGGTATACTTATGCCCATACGAGAGTGGAGCTGTACACAAGGGCAGTAACCAACAAGGCGCAGCCCTTTCGTCAAAACCAGCACATTCAGTCCCGCAAGTCAACCGCTGGGTTTCAACCTGGGACCTGTTACAGGTTCCACACACCCGGCCAACGATGCGAGCTCCCAACATGCCAGTACGCTCACAAATGCCCTCACTGCAACGGAAAGCACCCCCAGTACTTGTGCTTCCAATCACGCCAGAAGGCCCAACCACGGGAGCCAGAAAAAAAGGAAGAAAAGGGAAAGGCCGCAAAGAACTGAGCGTGGGCAGGTTGTCAGTGTCTTAGTCGCTTCCGATGACCGGAAGTATCCTGACGGCGGAACGCCGCAGGAAGATGGAAAAATGCTCTTATCTAATGCTTCTGAATTATGTGATATCCCTGACGACGGAATGGCGCAGGGAGATAAGGTTTGTGTACTGTCCAATGAGCCTCCTGTCGGCGGAATGTCGCAGGTTACTCCAGGGTCAATATCATCACGGGTAGCTCCTGACAAAGGTCATAGCCCGGAAAGCCTTAGATCTACTGTCGGCGGAATGTCGCAGGGAAGATCTAAAGCAGTGGTATCACCTGTAAATGTTGCCTTGCTCGAAAAACTTCTAAGGGGTTTTGAATCGGCAGATATAGTGGTAGATGGTTTCACCAATGGATTTAAATTTCATTTCTCGGGATTGGAATGTGAGATTCGATCAAGGAATTCTCTGGAAGCCAATACCAATCCTGTTGCAGTAGACACAAAGCTGGATAAAGAGATTAAATGTGGTAGAATTGCTGGTCCTTTGAACTTACCACCATTCAGCAATTTCAAATCTAGCCCCTTATCACTGCGCCCAAAAAGCGAGCCAGGGACATTTCGGCTTCTGCACAATTTATCCTACCCATATGACGATTCATCAGTAAATGGAGGAATTGATCAAAAGTACAAAACTGTGAAGTACGCTTCGGTACAGACAGCCATCAAAAAAATCAACGAACTGGGAAAGGGCTGCTTCATGGCAAAAGCAGACATAGAGTCTGCCTATAGAATAGTGCCCATACACCCTTCTCAGTACCATCTGCTCGGATTCAAATGGCGTGGTAATTATTATTACGATAAGTACTTGCCAATGGGAATGGCGGAGTCATGCTCCATATTTGAGATGATATCGGATGCCATTGTTTATATTATGGAATCCCTAGGAATTGAGAACATTGTCAAAGTGCTGGATGATTTTCTATTGTTGGCACCCTCCAAGGCCGAATGTGATTTGGCCATCAGGAAATTTAAATTCATGTGCGAACGCCTGGGAATTCCTTTGGTGGCTGCAAAAACATCGACTGAGTCGGACCAAAAGATTGTGTTTTTGGGAGTCGAGCTTAATACGGAAAAGATGGTCGCAAAGCTGCCACGAGACAAGCTAGAAAAGTACAGTCAGGATGCAAGCCAGTTCCTAATGCAATCGTCCACTTCACTTCGAGAGTTGCAGAGTATGATTGGGAAACTCCAATTTGCTACGACGGTCATCCCTATTGGCAAACCGTTCTTGAGACGACTTACAGACGGGACAAAGGGTAGGCTTACGTCGGCCCATGCATCCATAGATGTTACGTCTGACATGCGAGCAGATATCAGAATGTGGCAAATATTCTTGCAGAGTTATAACGGCATCTCCGTCATCACTTCATATCAACACTGCAACAACGACTCGATCAACCTCTTCACTGATGCATCAGATGCAGGTTTTGGTGGGACTTATGGTTCAAGTTGGATCCAAGGAACTTGGAACCCGAAGTGGCGAAGTCTGAACATTGCTGTCAGGGAATTATACCCGATAGTGGTACTCATGGGCATGTTTGGAAATCTATGCCGCAACCAGTCAATTGTATTCCAATGCGACAATCAGGCGATTGTGCATTCGATAAACAAGCAAACAGCCAAGAACAGTACCATCATGCGACTATTGCGCCCGCTTATCTTGAACCTCATGCTTAACAATACCAAATTTAAGGCTGTTTATATAAAATCTAAAGACAATGTCTTAGCTGACGCCATTTCTCGTTTTCAGGAGACAGGAGAAATGCTAACGAGCTATGGGATGAAGCCCTCGCCAACGCCGGTGCCTCAACATCTACAACCGGAGGAAATTATTACGGACAGCGAATAAAATCGCTGTTGAACTGCTCATTGGCCCCTTCAACGAGGGCTAGTTACAACCATCACATAACATCGTTACAGACTTTTCTGGTGTCGCAGGGAATGCCCAATTCATACCCAATTAGTATTTTCTGCTTAATGGCATTTATTACATCGCTATACGATTCTGGCAAGAAACATCCGACCATACTGGCTTATGTATCGGCAATCGGGTTTGCCCACAAAGTGCGGGGTCTCATGGACCCAACCGCGTCATTCTTATTTGCCAAATTGCTAGCAGGTATCAAAAAAGGGTCGTACCTGGAAAATAACAACAAGCTGCAGCCTATTGCTTACCCAATGCTGAAGGAATTACTTCACCTTGTGGACGGTTTGAGAACCTCCCCATACATCAAGACCCTGATTCGAGCAATTATGTCACTCATGTACCATGCCTGCCTAAGAATCAGCGAGGTGGGACACTCCGGCAAGGCAGACCATGCCCTCCGCACATCTCAGGTGTCCTTTTCCCATAAGCCACCTAGTCTACATCCCCACAAGGTAACACTCACCCTTACCACGTTTAAGCACTCCAAAGCCCCGCAGACAATTCAAGTAAAGAAAATTGAGGACATCCAGGTTTGCCCGGTCCGCTTGCTATGGGAATACAGCAAGTGTAAACCGCCGGGAATGACCTTCTTCTGTGACGAAAACGGGCTCCCTGTCACTCGTACTTTTGTAATGTCTATCTTACAGCGGTTGGTGGAAATGTCTTCTTTCTCTGACAGGAGAATTAACACGCACAGTTTTCGGATTGGTCGGACGACAGACTTAGTATTAAAGGGTGGTGTAAGTGATGCCTACATCCGCCATGTTGGGCGATGGTCGTCAAATGCATACTTGAAATACATCAGGTCAATTGTGGTGCTGTAAGGAGGTAGCCTGTTGGCGGAATGCCACAGGTGACGAGGGGTCGCCCCATCTGTGACAATGAGTGTTTGGCTGGTCTTCTCTCTCCCCTGTCCTGTTCTCTCCCTTTCTTGGCGCAACCCACGTGATGGGTTGTTTGGCGGGTCTCCTTGTTCCCACCAAGACGGGAGAGATCACGTTCATCTGATGGTGCCAAAAGACATATTTGTCGGCGTTCATGTACTCTATATTCTAGACTGTTTATGTACTATATACTCAAGACTTTACATTTGGTATTAATTCGAAGGTGCTATTCCATGGCAGACCTGACGGCGGAATGACGCAGGTCTGCCCATGCGGGGAAGATATGTTATTATGATGATTATTATAATTAATTAATTACATTTAATAAATATTTTAATCACCCGTCTGTGTCGGAGTTCTAGCTTCTCACAAAACTGCGTTTCAGCACAGCGCAACGCATTTGTGAAAGCCACGAACGTAGATTTTGATGTGCGGCGTCATACCGCGCCAACAACATTGATGCGCATGCGCACTCGCTCTTCCTTCTCTTCTTAATCGTTCCCTCCGTCCTCCCCATCTACCTCCAGATCTAAGGGTTCAGAATAGGCCTGATCTCTGTCAGCGGAATGTTGCAGGGTTTGGCGGGTCTCCTTGTTCCCACCAAGACGGGAGAGATCACGTTCATCTGATGGTGCCAAAAGACATATTTGTCGGCGTTCATGTACTCTATATTCTAGACTGTTTATGTACTATATACTCAAGACTTTACATTTGGTATTAATTCGAAGGTGCTATTCCATGGCAGACCTGACGGCGGAATGACGCAGGTCTGCCCATGCGGGGAAGATATGTTATTATGATGATTATTATAATTAATTAATTACATTTAATAAATATTTTAATCACCCGTCTGTGTCGGAGTTCTAGCTTCTCACAAATGAGACTAAAAGGTTAAACATGATATATTTTTCTGGGTTATTTTTAGCAATACTTGAGTGTATGGGATATATTTAAGGCCAAGGATATTCACCGAGCCGGGCTCGGCCAATAGCAAGAAATTTCCTATGCAACGAGCCGGTCGGCTCGGCCGATAGCAATGGTTTTGCTATAGACCGAGCCGCTCGGTCAATAGCAACTTGTCTATTCGCCGAGCCGGGCTCGGTAAATAGTAATTAGACTGCTATTTACCGAGCCAAATGTATGATTTTATCCTAAATTCCTCCATCCAAACTTTGTCATGTTTGTAAACCTGCCGCGCAACCTGCTGGGAGAGTCCCATGCCTGCAGAAAACAGGAACTGGAATTTTACCGAGTGGTTCGCTCGTGAATTCATACGCAAATAGTTCTCAAAGTTTTTACTGCTACGGAATTAGCATCTGCTTACTGGTTTAAGGCTTGTACACCGCTGTATTCGGCATGTAAAATAACATATTTTGGCGTACATGCAGCCTGGATTCGATCGGAAATTTCAGATATATCTGTGGAGTACCAAAATCTAGATCTGGCAGTTGTTCGGCCGCCATTATCAACATGTCGCCGCCATTTTGTTCACTTTTGAAAATGCATTGGAAACTGGAGTAAATTGCAATGACAGTATCAGTAACCCATCGGGATTTCTCAGGTAAACTTCCAACATCAGTTCTGTGCTATGTAGACCTTTGGCAAATGTTTCGGTTACTTTACACATTCAGCTGAATCAACTCACGTGTCTGTAGATCCAAAATGGCGGCCTCAACCACGTTTTTCACTGCTGCACATATTTTATTGTCATGACAGTGTAGAACAAGTAATGAATTTTGCAAAATGTCCCTATAGGAACAGTTCTGAGTTATTGACACCTTCTGCAGTTTGTTGGATAATTTGCAGTTCCAGATCGATTCCAGGCTCATGTTTGTTTATCAAAATTGACAACGTCCTATTTCTGATGATCGTTGGGCATTGACCAATCAGGGCCAGGGGCGGGGCGTAGAGTTTGAACACGCCGTCGAATGAGAGTTGGGGGCTTGTCTGAATATTTAATGTGCAGGCATGAGACCACTCATGCAGTTTGCCTGCCGCGATCTCTAAATTTTGCGTTGGCCATGTCACTTTTACCGCATACCTAATTTCACACCAGAGGGCCTACAGTCAGTGCTTTTAGCTCCACCTACCTAGGTGTGGAAATTAGCTAGATCAGCAGAGAAAATTGTTTAATTAATGATTGTATGCTACTGCTATTAAAGAAATGAAGAAAATCAATTGTTTGTCTATCTTTAATTTCACTTCTTTATTTTTTCATTGAAATTTTGTTTGCATCACAGCCAGACCAAAGCAAATCATAGGCCTTGAACAAAGCAATAGTGTCTAATGAAAGTGGAAAAAAAGAATGAGTTAACAAATACATTTTTTTTTACAACATGCAACACAATGGTTCATTATAGTTGCTATTAAATTTAATCAAGGTCCATCTTTCTTCTTCTTTTTTTCTGCAGTAAAATAGTTGCTTTAATTTATCAACTGTACTCTCCCAGCAGGTTGATCATAATATCATAAATAATATTTCTGACTCCGACGAAACTTTACTTTCACAATATAATCATGAGTATTTAGCTTTCATTTAAGCATACATATATTGACTTCCCAAAAAACTTAATTTCAAGTGATAAAACTAAAGATAACAACCGAAGGGCAAAGCTGCAGGGGTTAGGCCCTAGATTGGCGATTAGCAGTCAAAACGCCTACTGACAAAAACGCCTACTGCCATTTCAGACAATGCAAGAACGGCAACACAAAAACGCCTACTAATAGATGTCAAAAACGCCTACAAGTCTATACCAAAACGGCTACACTACTTTACAAAAACGCCTACTTTTATAAAACTGTGTTGTCTGTCACTTACCAACAATATCTGTGAGGTCAAGTGTCAGAAATTAAGCAGTTCATTAGTAGGTGTGAATAAAAAACCAATTAACTCCAACATCTGACAGCCTTTGAAGAGCAAAATTGCAATTATCATTTGTATGAATCTGTGTGCAGGTACTTGATGACAATTAGCAGTTTGGATCAAATATTGACAGTCAAACTTTCAACCCAGGTAGTATTGCAATCGTGATTCTGTAGTTACAAAGAAATCTTTTCAGAAATGATGACATCAATCGGGAATAGCCGTTTTTGTAGAGTGCAGTTGCCGTTTTTGTAATGGCCAATAGCCGTTTTTGTACTGTCATGCAAAAGAAAAATAAGCTGTAGACGTTTTTGACAATGCTCAAAAAACTGTAGGCGTTATATATATTGTCTGTTGCCGTTTTTGTTTGTTGCCGTTTTGACTGATCACCAGATTGGCACTTCTTGAATTGACAGCTGACTCATTCTGATTCCAATCCACATTCACACCTAGCCTAGACTAAGTGCACCTCTGTGTTGAATAGTCATGGCCTGATTCCAATTTACCTAGGGTGTGAACTGTTCCCTAATTGCCTCAATAGCCTATGATTGACTGTTGAATCTAATAGCCATTAAAGATAACTGAAGAGGCTGCCACACAAGCACTTGTCAATGTTTGGCTTCCGAGCGTCGGCGCTCACCTGTCAATCAACTGGCTCTGCCAATAGCAAAAATGCTATTCACCGAGCCGGCTCGGTCAATAGCAAAATAAATTGCTATTGGCCGAGCCCGGCTCGGCGAATAGCCACGGGGATATATGCAGAGCCGGGCTCTGCCAATAGCCTGGTAAGTCTATTCGCAGAGCCGGGCTCTGCCAATAGACAGCTGTCTATATGCAGAGCCCGGCTCTGTGAGTAGACTGACCAGGCTATTGGCAGAGCCCATCATCCATTTTGCGCCTACCTCAATGTATATATGGCAGAAACAAGTCAAGTTACTGACAAAATTTACTGCCTGATCGCGGCATTTTGTTTTGACTGAGATCAGTGAAAGATTGCCCACCGGGTGGGCCTGTGACACAGAGCCAGAGGGCGACACAGTAGGGTCATTTCATTGAGGCCCTGAAAGGTTGTCATAGCCTTGTTAGAAATTCCAAGCAGTCAGAACAGGCTGAGCAGCTTGGTTTAATTGCTAATTTGTTCAATTGTGTAGGCCTACTTCAAATGAAGTTCAATCATAGCAGATCTTCAATCAAGAGTTTGCTTGATGACACCTGGTAGAGCAATTCAGTGCTGATGGTAAAAATTTGCTGCCAATTAATTTATTTTTATTTGTAAATTCTCGGTTGCTTTTATTACTCTTTTTTATGTTTGATGTATCTTTTTTGATGAAAAATAAATGATACATATATTGTGTTTATGTGCACATGTATATCAATCCTTCAACCAGATACAATTACATGTCAATGGCTAGTGAAGGTCTATAGCCCTAAATCAAAGCTACACTGCAGCAAAGTGCAATCAGCTTTGACACCTGCCAACTGCACCCCATGTACTATTCCTCAATGACAATTAAGCAAACTTAGGGTGATCAAAGCTTCAGAACATCCAGAATTGAACTTGACACTTGTGTTCAGACTTCAGAACAAGTGGCAACATGTACAAGCAACCCATTTGGGGCCTCTTCAGCAACATACACTAGGTGGCGCTAACGGTATTTGACTACGGCGCTACTTGTCGGCTCTGCGAATAGGCTCTTTTATCTAAATACAGAGCGGCTCAGCGAATAGACAAATGACGCTATTCGCAGCGCCCGGCTCTGCGAATAGACACTGCGTACTTTTTATCTCCTTGATGACACATTGACACTGGTCTAGCCTCTAGCACTGACAGTGACTGACCGCTGACAGAATCTGATGTTGAACAGGAGTACCCGGTATGTGTCTCTGAAACTTGTGTCTTGTCTTGTGACAGCCAACCATTGTAACATGTAGCACTGGGCTTGGTACACAATTTGTGATTTCCAAAAATTAGCAGAATGCAGTCAGAAGTCTACCTGTCACTATCATGTTGTGCTGACACTGACACAGTAGCCAAAACTTTGATAAAGTTTGAAATTAAATCAAATATTCACTTACTGACTCCTCAGACCCCATGATCAAGCAAAAACAAGTCAGTTATGTAAATCTGACAAGTTTGACATTTGGCCGGAAGTCCGAGCACTTGTTTACAAACAAACCGCGCTTGGGAATTTTACGACATTATTTTGACAGCTAAAAATGCCTAATAAATTATTTAAAGGCCAGAATTTGTTATTTATATGACATTAGGCCTAGCGGTATTGTAAATATGTAAGAATAAAACATATTGATGCGTAAATTGAAAATTTTGATGGCGCAAATTTTGAGTTGTCATTTTCGTGACTTCCTTCTTGGGAGTGGCAAACTTCTCGAAATTTTGTGTTTTCTTCAAGAAAACGTGTACTTTCTGCTGACATGATGACCAGATAGCATGCTGAACTTCATAAAGACAATTCCTGCCTGTTCACCCAAGGATTTAAGTGAGAATGTTGCCCGGAATTGGTGTGTTTGGCACTGGGACAGCTGTCAAATGCTTGGTGCCCATCCTCAAAAGTTGTGGATTCAAAGTTGAAGCTATTTGGGGAAGAACCAAAGAACAGGCTGATGAAGTAGCCAGGGACTTAGAGATCCAGTTCAGTACAAACAAAGTGGATGATGTGTTATTGCGAAAAGATGTCGATCTGGTTTTCATCCACTGTCCCCCTCATCTACAGTCTCCGATAGCTGTGAAGGCCCTCGGCATTGGCAAACATGTGATTTGTGGAACCCCAGCTGGACCGAGCCAATTAGACGCTCTCCGCATGGTCCACGCTGCGCAGTATTACCCCTCGTTAATGTCTCTCATGTGTAATGGCCTTCGCTTCTTGCCGTGTTTCGTTAAAATGAAGCAAATGGTCGAGGATGGTTATATTGGCGATTTACTACTTTGCGAAGCTAGAGTTCATTGTGGAAGTCTCCTCAAAGACAAGTTCGATTGGATGTGCGATGAACTGATGGGTGGTGGAGTGCTGAACATTTACGGCAGCATCATTATTGACATTATCTCTTTTCTGACCAATCAGAAGGCTGTCCGAGTACACGGGATGTTAAAGACGTATACTAAACAAACGGAAAAGATCAAAGGCATCAGACACATCACAAGTGACGATTTCTGTTCGTTTCAATTGGAGCTGGACGGCGGTAGTTGCGTGACCGTCACTCTGAACAATCATCTACCAGGACAGTTTGTGCATGAGATCTTAATCTGCGGAACAAAAGGAAGGCTAGTTGCTCGTAGCTCTGACTTATACGGCCAGAAACACGATCAAATCAAAGAAGACGTGATCCACAGGGACTTGATGAACATTCTCGACCAATCAAAAACCGGCGTGTCGGAAACTATCAGAGCTGACATTCCTATTCCGTACCTGAAAGGACTGATAAAACTAATTGATTCCGTCAAAGATGCTTTCAAAATTATTGAAGACAAACATGCGTGGAGCAAAGATCCTGTGCAATTAGCAGCTACATTTGAAGACGGGCAGTACGTCCAGACTGTCGTGGATGCCATTCGGAAGTCCAGCAAACTGCGAGAATGGATCAACATCAAACTGCTCGAAGAAGAACCTGACCCTAACCCTTACTTGTCTGCGGCTGTGCGCAGAAGCACATTTTCGCTTCATTAAGTGTACAAATTGTATTAAAATATTGAGAAGATGACTTCAAGATGTAAGGTTGACTCTTAATTTGGTCAAAAGCAAAATATTTCGTATCCTGTTAAACATGCTAAAATTTACGATAAGTTTTCTTGACTTTTAAAAATGTTGTGGAGAATTTAGTCTCCATTTTCCAGTTGCTTTAACAATGTTTAATTTGAGATCATTTCAAACAAAAACTTATGAAATTTTAAACACAGATTTACCGTCAAAAGCAACCATAAAAGTATGGTTCAAAATTAATTAAGTTGATTTCAGACGATGCAGGCTTTTTTTAAAAAGGTTTCTTAACTTGTAAATTTTTTTTGCTGAAAATGTTCTTAGTATTACTATACCTAGGTAGCTATTGCAGTGTATTTGCACGAAGTGTGTGACTACTATTAATCACTTATACGTTTTGTAATGAATTGTTTCATTATCCTTGTAAATAGGATTGTTAATTGCTATATTTAACCTCTGTCAAGTGAATATTGTCCATACAATGTAACCAGAGTGAAACTATATTTAACTTGAAAGATCCATGGATGTTTTCTTCTTAATCTCAACATTAGCAGAATTATGCCTTAAAATTGTATCATATACAACTTGCTATGAAATATTGTAAATTTCACCTTGACCTACTGTATACACTGGTATAAGAGAAGAAAGTCACAGGAGAAAAGCAATTTTTGCAGAGCTCTGTCGAACAATGTTACACACTCACTTAACATGCTTAACATCTGCACTTTTGATGGATGTAAATTATGAAGTTAATAATCTGAATACAAATGACAATGTAAAACTATTGCTTTGCAGTGTTCCAGCTAGGATTGGATATGGGTATATATTTTTCTAGAAATGAGGGCACTTTTCAAAAAAAAAATTTTTTTTTTGGGCATGGCGGCCGAGGGTCCGGCATGACGTGGCGCCATGCTCAAATGGCCTAGCTGGAACACTGCTTTGTGCCACTTGAAAAGATAGTAAAGTAGCGTTTTTGTACACACTAGTCAATTTTCCAAAATATAGTTGTAAGCAGGTTTTGAAAGCAAAATTCCTTTAAAATAAGGCTTGAAGAATGAAGTTTGCCAGTGAATGACGTTTGAAAGATAAAATACTTTAAATTTTGTACTTCGTCACATTCTGCCAGAATGGAATAGAACCGAGCTTGCTAAAAAATGGCTTTTATTTTCTTTTTGCCATCAGATTTAAGAATCTCTTGTTTGTAACTGCCTTTCATTGTTAAATGCGAACTTTTTGTCTATATTTGTTACTGTTGATCCATTATATTGTTTATTTCGTTACCCTCATTCCACTGAATATTTTCAGAGAAATATATATCTACTTTCAGCATGTTCAGGGATTGAAATTTGCAAAGATAAATGGGGTCCGCAGATCAAAATTTTGCATTTTTTCGGAGCTTATATATATAGCGAGTCTCAGATTCTCTGCAAATTTCAATTCCTTGATTTGTAATTTGCAACCATAAATTGTTTACATGTGTTATCCCACCGTTACAATATTTTATTAAAATTATATATTTGTAATACTGTGCTTAAAAAAGATTTATTTTGATTAGTATGCTTGCTCCCTTATTGAAATTGCATGTGTTGAAGTGGTTTCAGGTTTGTTTAATTGTCTTTTGATATATATGCAGTGTATATTCATTTTCAATAGTATTATAAACTCAAGTGTTGTGTCAATATGAGAAATTTATTTAGCAATCCTGGTCAGGAATTGTCAGGGAAAATGTATTAGCCATCTTCAGAATACCTTGAATCTAACCACGTCAATTTGACTTTACACTTCAGGCCTCAGTAACAGCTGCTAATAATCTTTATTCTGGGTAATAAATTAAATGGGTCTAAACACTTTTTTACGCCATGTCTAACTGACCTGGAAAATGCGTTTTCAATTATTTGCATGAAATTACCATTAAATTTTTTTACAAATTCCTCTCTCGATCTGTGGCTGGGGAAAGGTCTTCATATTTTTTTAAAACATAGCTCCTTCGCCGAGAAGTTTTTCTTCAAATTATAAAACTCAAACTGGTTTGTTACTCTTCATTTTCTATAACATATAATCTGCAATTGATGTATGCAAATATTTTTGTTACACATTTTCAGTTTTTTTTTCCTTGTTGGTCACGAAGTTAAGATGTATTGAAACAAAACAAGTGACGTGTTCATATATATAATTTATTTTTAATATGTTAATAAATACAAAACCGTTAAAGACTTCCTTTTTTGTTTTCATTTCAACTTCACAAAAATATATCCAGCTCAACTTTCAGGAATGATCAGAAACTAATTCTTAACGAAGGAAATATTAAAAGTAACTGGTTCTAACCATTTAATTCTACAATAAATTATGTTGACTTCATACAAAACTTATATAAACTCGTCAAAACCTTATGCACTTAATAAACACAGAATACCAACAAAAAAAAATTACCATAGGGCGTAATAATTATACTTCTAATATCAAAGCAATGTACTAATGCATCACCGTCATGCCATGTCTTGATAATAATGAAATGTCAATGCCTCAAGTTTGTCATCTTTTTATTGGCAGACACCAGTATTAACCATGATCCAAAGCAATATCTATCTTTATCTTGTTACCAGATTTTTAGTTGTAAGGAACTATTTGACAAAATTATGAGAGAAATTACAATATCAATGACGAGTAATACACATTCACTTGCGTCATTTCTTCATGACTTCAGGAGCGGCTTGAAGTCCAATGGTTAAGAAACTGAGTGGCTGCTGCTTCAATCAATAGCTGACTTGCATGGAAAACAGATGAACATATACCAACAGTGTGACTTTGTCAAACACTTTCATAAAGTCAGATCATACACACCAGTAAACTGTTTCATACACATAATTCATGATAGTTGAGGATTGTCTGAAGAGTAGTGTTGGGTATCGTGAGGATTTTGCGATACAATAGTTTAAACGATACTTAGTTAGCGATACAATACCTGAACGATACATACTATCAAGTGAGGAAACGATTCAATATATTGCCAACTATTGAGGTGCACGATACAATACTATTGCCATAGGTAAATTACCAGAAAAAGCTTGAAAAACATCATTTATAATGGAGTCAATTCAACATCATTGCTGTATGAAGTTAGTGTTAGGAAAGTTAGGCAAAAAATATTCTCGATTTCACAAAACTAAAGCAAAAAACTGAAAAAAAGTTGCGATTTTCTTGGGTTTCTCACAAGATAGAGGTGTGATGCGCATTAAAGCGCACATCAGAAATTAGCGGAACTATGCTTTTAAGCAGACGATTACTATCGTGATAATCGTGATACTTGCTCCCTTTGGCAATAGTGTATCGTGATATATCATGCCTAATTTTTCCTCACGATAGTTGTATTGTGACTGCATTGGCGATTAAGTATCGCGATAGTAATAGTATCGTCCCAACACTACTGAAGAGAATAGATACATAATGGCCAGATGAAGTATTATGATTGCTACTTCTGTCCACATATCAAAAAGAACACCCAATATTATCATCCATGTAGTACTTCCGAGTTCAATCAATGTTCTTGATTTCATGTAAGTGAGCAATTCAGTCCAATATAGATCTGTCATAATCCAAAAGTACATCCATCCGATAGTTTGCTGCTTGTAAGTTCACAGTTCTGTTTTCATGGTATCAATCCAGCAGCATATCAAATGATAATCACAACTTTGCAAGAAAGGTGGTAATTGTTCAGTTCTTTATAAGCAGATTATAAGCAGATAACATCGTCATCTTCTTCAATGACTTCTGCTGCTGACTTCTTTGACGGAGGTTCTCCTCCGACTTCCATGAGATCATCGTCCTCTGCAAATCAAAAATTAAAAAAAATATGACAACTTGGGCTAACTAGAGATTAGTGGATTAATCATGTAAAGAAAACATTGCTAATAACTTTCAAGTACATCAACCTATTTCATAAAGCTGTGTCAGTAGGCCTTTTAAAATATGATAGGGATGACCACAAGGTGATATGATATTATGGGGGTCATGTAGGATTGTAAGAGTTAGGCAAGCTTCATAAATTATGGCGGAAATCATCATTACCATTTTAATTTTAATAAATTATAAATATAATTTAGATTATTTTGCTTGAATATTAACTTCTTTGCCAACATTTTTCTAATTTAATCCAGTTAACAGATCATTGAAGAAATCACTGACAGCAGAAATAAAAACAATTTTTTCAATGGGTATACATGTCAAGGAGAATCTTTTTTAGAAAAAAAAAATTCATCTCTGCGATGTCTCCAATTCTGGATATAGGCCTATATATCTCTTTCATCACTGAAGTTTTAAAGACACAGTTATTTATTATTTGAGTTACATCAGTACCTTTAGAGTGTCCATTGCCCCCATCCCCCTCGGGCAATTTCTTCTTTTTCGCTGGAACTGGGGTTTCATCTGATGCCCGTCTTTTTCTGGATGTTGGTTCGGGTTCTGGCTCGTCCATCACAACCAAGTCATCGTCATCATCATCATTTTCCGCTGAAAAAAAAAAAAAATGGCAACGAGCTATTTTAACTCTCCAGTTGGATGAGGATAACTGTGCTGTTCATGTGGGCATTTCTACTTTTCTACTTTGAAAATACAATTTCAACAGCCTTGTGCAGCCTCTGAACATTAATCATCAATAATATTCCATTTGGTTAACATTTTTACACAATACAGGCCCACCTTCTACCTATATAAGATCAGAAGAGAACTTTAAAATCAGGAAAAAATTTAGATGAACTTTATGAAGGGAGACTGACTAAACAAGAATCCGCGGATTCAAAGCCTGGCTCAAGTGGCAGGGATGACGGCAAACTATATGTCAGTGATGACGGCAAAATATGTAGCAATGCTGGTGAAAAAGTTAAGTCTACTTTTTTGGAAATGGCAGAGAAAGGTGGTTCTGAATTGCGGCAAGTGAAGTGCTGTTAGGGCTATTCCATTTAAAAACCTGGGGGGGGGGGGGTGGTCGGGCTGGTTTATTTTTCGTATGATGTATGTACGGGTGAGCGATAATACGATGTAGATGCTTGGAGGGCACTCGCGGAATTCACTGTAGATGTATGGGGGGGGGACTATCGTTCTATTCAGGCCTACGCATTGTAATAACGAAAATTTTTTGTGATGTATGTACGGGGGGTGAAAAAATCGAAGTTAATGCATGGGGGGGGGTAAAAAAAAATCGTTTTAGATGCATGGGGGGGTCAAAATCGTAGCCCGACCACCCCACCCCCAGGTTTTTAAATGGAATAGCCCTTATTGTGGTTGTTCCATGAACAAAATAATATCCAAATAACCACGAAAAGAATGTGTACGATTTTTTTAAATCTTGAAGTCGCCCAATTTCCTCTTTTGAAAATATTGGCGAAATTGAAAAAAAATTTTGTTTTTTTTAATCTAGGAAAACAATTTTTTTTTTTTTAATTTAGGAAAAAAAATTTTACATCTTGGAGCAAAAAATGTTTAAATTTTGAAAAACAGAAGTTGCCCGATTTCCTCTCTTTGAAAGAAAAAAAATTAGTGTAATTGAAAAAAAGTTGAAATTTTTTTTTTTTTTTCAAATCTTGGAAAAAAAAAATTTTGGAAAAAAAAAATTTTTGAAATTGAAAAAAAAAAGTAATTTCCATACATCTAGCTACTCTAACAAACCAATAAAACACAAAAACAGATATATTGAACCTTTAGTTATTGAACAGTAGAGTTGACAGACAATATTTTCAGACCATTACTCCTGAAAAATGAAAGTACAGCTCCCTCCACAAAGACAGAGGTTGAGCTGCCCTGTCTGATCCAGGGTATACCAGCACAAATGAAAGCAAGTAAGCATGGAAAATAAAACTGAAATGATGTTCGTTAGTTTTCATAACACAAAGGTCTGTGCATTGACTCAAAGGTCAGGATTAAGCTTGTAAACATAGTTTTAAGGCCACACATAATTGATTCTTAGCTTCGCGGACCCGCCGACACAATAGACTTCCTGCCGATGGAAAAAAAAAATTGAAAGAAAAAAAAAATTTTTTGACCTTTTTTTTTTGTCCTACCGACCGACCCTAGAAAAAGTGGCTTGAGAGGATCCGAGAAGCTAAAGATCAATTATGTGTGGCCTAACTGAAATGACGTATACCTTTAGCGCCTCCATCCGCCCCGGCCGTAGCTGCCTTCTCAGTCTCCTCCTTCATCTTGGCCTGCATCTCTGCGATGTCTCCAACAACCTGGAACTCCTTTTCTTCTTCTAGTTTCTCTCTGAAGGGATAAAATTTCATTTAATGAGTTAACATTTTCTAATCATGAATTATTGACTAGCTATGACAAAGTATCCCTCACATTCAATCACACAATGGCCGCATACTGCCTCTCATTGACTTACTTATGCCATGCTCAACATGTTTAATTGTTTTAAGGTACTCCATACCATGGAGATGACTAAGGATAATGTAAATGACCAATAGTAATCAATACTGATCATCAAAATAGCTAGCCTTTGAAAACGCAGAAGTGTACAAGTTAAATTTAATTGCTGCAATTTCGATTTTAATAAAAACTTTTTAAACGTCCAGTACAACTAAAATAGATAACTGAAAAATAGGACCGTCCTGGCCGTAAAATGAATAAGACTGAATATACAGGACTCCACATTTCTTTATATAAATTGTATTAAATTATCTACATACACATGGACAAGGTTAACGTTGATATTGTAGACTTGCAAGAAATCATCACACTTCAGTCGCGAGCCATCTTTGACGTTGAATTCTGCCAAGGTCTTCGGGAGATTATCTGAGTGAAAAAAAAAAGACAAAAATATATTACTTGAAATCACAGACCTGCATGCTTATGCAAATCAAAATTACATTTCTCTGGAAATTAACTGCCGGGGGTACCCCTCACTCATTTATAAGTAAAATCTAGGATTCACATAAAATTATTCTAAAAAATTGATATTTATATCGAGATTAAAAGTGGAAATTGAATAATCCTAAATTTAAATTTCACTGAAGTTGATAATTATTTATCAATTATTACCTTCTGTCTCCCCCTCTTCACTTGAGATTAAAATGGTTCCTTTGCCGTCGTCTAATTCAACATCTGGGGCCACCATTCCCAGACCACCTTTCAGGATCTGAAAGAAATGGTCAAACAATTAGTCCCAAATATGGTCTGTGACTTACAAAAGCAAAATTAAGCAAGAGACAACACAAACACAAAGCTGAGTCAGACGCATCGCCGTTTTATTGTGTGCAGATTGTGTGCAGTTGTGGCATCAGTAAATGGCTGCACGAGGCAGTGTCTGATAACGACAATGTATCTGCCCCCCAGTTCGGTAGCACCGCAATGTAGTTGTGAAACTGAGGAAAGTTTCAACTGGTATAAACCTATCTCTTGGCTCCTATACACCAGACAGTAAAATGATATTATACAAGTTACCTCAAGACAAGACTGACAAAGATTTCAGTTACTATTACTTCATAAACATAATTGAATCAAGCATACTGAAACAAATTTAAATGCATTATTTGTTAAAATACTAATTCATTTAATAAAAAAAAACACCAACCTTATCCTGTAGCGTCTTCAGTGTGGTCGTGCCCGTGTTTAGCAATACTGTAACTTCTGGTTTTTCTGAACAGACGTAACATTTTGGGTTGGGTGGATCGAGGGAGCAGGGAACTAGCAGCTTCTTTCTTGGGTTAGGTTGACGGTTGAGGTAAACCTAAAAAAAAAACATTCAGAATAAATAAGAATACTGCATATAATATATATAATGTCATTATCGTAAGGCGATATTCCTCAGATATCTGGAGATGTCTCTTCTTTGAGTCTGACATATTCATCAGCAGTGATTTGGCCAATAGGGCGTGATAGTGGAACTCTCCTTTTCTCAGCTCTCCGACGTTCCCGTGCACAAAAAAACAATTTCCTATTTCCGGGAACATCGGGCAGTACATTGGTCTATGGGACCGCGTGTTCCGTGGTCCATAACACAAAACGCGGTCCATAACACAGTTTAATCAGCCTGACAGGTCTGGATAATGGTGAGAATCCATGCGTAACATTCCAGTTAAGACTCAGCGATGCAAATCTGTAGTGTTTTCAATTGATTAAAAGTGCTCAGGAGCCGGAAATGTCAGCTCTATGGACTCAGCAATGGTACAAAATGGCGGCATGTTTCCGGAAAAAGTTTTAATGTGCGTGGGGACGTCGGAGAGCTGTAAAAAAAGAGTTCCACTATCAAGGCCTATTAAATGATCATCTTCATTATATTGTAGCACTGTTTTTTGGTACCTGACTTCCTGGATATGTTCCAAATCTTCCAAAATTTAAGAAAATTGTGCTTTTCATAGCCATGAAGACATTCTGTGTAACTTCAGTTTGTGCATCACACAGTCAAGAATGAGCCCAATCTACTTTTAGCTGCACATGGGCCTTTTTAATGGACTGGAAGGTTCTACAAAAAAAATCTTTCTTGCTTTGTTCAAGAAAACTACACTTTTTATTCATTTACTTGTGTCTATTTATTTCAGGAAAACACTTCTCACTATAAATGTTTAAATCTATCATGTGGACTTTGTAAAATGCTCTACGCCTAATAGTCGCCTATTCTTACGAAAAATAAAAACAACACAAGCAGAGTTTTATGCAGGACAGGAAATAATTTATTTCAATTGACAATATTTGAGTGGATGGTTGTGTGGAATGTTAGTTAGGCTGCTGCCATATAGTCTCATGCGAACTCCATGACCCATCGTATACTCTTGTCTTGATGGCAATGCATTATACTCCATGCTTTTTAACTAGAAAGTATCAATAACTATATACCACACAGAAAATCGACAGTTCTTAGCAGACTTAAGTACATATTTTATTCAGGAATATATAATACTACCAGTATTTCAACTGAATGAAATTTTGTATTAGTCTGCAGACTCTGCATCATGAATACAGCACCATGTTGAACGGAACTAAATCAGCAGACAGATGGCACTGCCGGATATGTCCACCAGCGTCGTACGTGCCTCTTTGGAGCTTTTTGTCAAATACAACAAACTAAACAAATCTTACTAATAAATATCAATATTGCAATAGTTCTTATCAAAATCACAACTGTCTCCAATATCACTAGCTTCATATAATGATGGGAGTCATCTCGAAAGGGCAGTGGACTGTTGTACCAAATAAGGTGCTGACTAATTTTTCAAAATATTTGACAACAGTTGCTTGAGTCCTGAACTTAAGGAGCACTGCCTGTCCAGTTTGGGAGGGCATGCCTCGGACTGTGCACGCATGCGGATCGAAGACACAGATAAACTGGCCGTGCCTTAGTACTGCACTTGTTCGACCGGGGTTGTACCCCAATGTGACGAGGCCGTAAGGTGACGTTTGTAACGTTTTTGATAGTGCGTTCGGAAATGTTGTGTGGGGCGAATCATGCGAATCAGGCTCTGTTGCTACGGAATGCATGCTTCCCGTATGAGAAACACAGTAAGCAATGGTGAATTTGTGGGGCGGTTGCTCGACGGCCGTGGGCAGATCAGTTATTTGTAAATAATCCATCTTGCCGATGCGAGTATAGATGGTATCCCCCAGAGCGAGTACCTCATCAAGAAGTTGGGTCGAAAATTTCTGAGTAGTTACGGCCTTCAGTAGGAAAGCAAGAGAATTAGCCACGCATTGTTTGCCAGCGTGACTGCCAAACAGTGGCTGGCCTTGATGCATTGTCGCTTGTATAGCAGAGGTGAGGTGTATGTCGGAGGTATGGAGGCACTCTTGAAACAACGAATCTGCTGCGGTTGAGGTTGTCGCAGTCTGAAAAGACAAGTAATAGTCCAGTATTAAGCAAATTTCCATAAGCAGACTTCATTCCCGCCTAACCTAAAGTAGATACATACACACCCATGCAATTTTCAGTTTCATCGAAGATTTTTTCTCGTAAGTGAATTGATAAGACATAATGGTAATAAACCTACAAACATTTTCTTAAGAAGTTCATAAAAGCATTTACTTTGCATTGGTGGGAAATGCATTTCAAACGACTTTTCTTATGAATATGCAAAATTGATAACTTTAGACTGGCAGACTCTTAACAATTTGTTCCAATTTTATACCTTTTATTGGTATCAAAGATCTGTGCTAAGTTTACAGCAAAACACCTAAGCTTAATATGGGAACATTGTCAAAATGCATATTAAGGACTAAGGCTAATATACCTGAGTGGGATACTGGAGTCTCCGTGTGCTACGAATTGTTGAAGGTATGCGAATCTTCACTGTTGTCACCTGGAATGTGCAGGACGTAACGTTGCCGGTCAGCTTTGTTGCATATTCTGCAAAGAATGCGAGAATATCTTGTTGCAGTTTGAATTTAAGCAGAACTGCAGTACCTCCGTGAGCAGGGAAGCCATTTTGGTCTCGACTGTGTGGGTCAAAAATATAATAATGGTAGTCAAGGAAATACAGCGCAGAAGTGACGCCTGGGTTATCCCCGAAAGTAAAGAGACTGTGATTTGACGTGTGCTTTGCTGCTCTGATTGCCGTTTTAAGAGTGGCAGACTTGCGTGCTTGCGTAGATGAAGAATAAACATCGCCAGAATACTCAATATTGAATAGCGTCTGCTCATGGTTGACAGAGCCAGGGAGGTCTTTGGTAAGCGGATAGCCCGTTTGACAAGTATTATTGTAAAGGGAGGCTCCGGTGAAGAGTACTGTATCCAGGACTGTGGGAGAGAAGGTTTTCGTCAGTAGTGTTTGCATCAAGAAAGCCAGGCAGCTGAACCTGGATTGCTTGCCGGCGTGTAAGCCAAAGCAGGAATGGCCCTGGTGCATAGTTGCCCTAGTAATTGAAAGTGGAATGGGGTTTGGAGGTATTTGGGGCATCGGTCGTATTCTGGGCGGGATTGGTGGTACTTCGGGAGGGATAAGTGGTAATTCGGGAGGGATAAGTGGTAATTCGGGAGGGATAAGTGGTAATTCGGTAGGGATAAGTGGTATTTCGGGAGTGATCCGCGGTATTTTGGGAGTGATCAGGGCTATTTCTGGAGGGATAGGTGGTAATTTGGGAGGTATCAGTGCTATTTCTGGAGGGAGAGGTGGTATTTCGGGAGGGATCAGTGGTTCTTCGGGAGGGATTGGTGGTCTTTTGGGAGGGCTAGGTAGTATTGTGGGAGGGATAGGTGGTATTTCGGGAGGGATAGGTGGTTTTATGGGTGGCATGATTGGTATTTTGGGAGGGTCAGGGATAGGTGGTATTTTAGGAGGGATAGGTGGTATTTGGTTTAACACGTCAGTAGCGAGGATAGGTGGTATTATGGGAAGGATTGGTAGTATTCTCGGAGAGAACGGTGGTATTCCGGGAGGTTTTTGGCTTGTGTGAGTGAAGCCCAAACTGCGACCTGGAGATGACTCAGTGTCCTCCTGCAAGTAACAAAAACTTAATTCAGATTTCAACTATTTTGTGGAATATAATACAACAGTCATAGAAACGAAAAGAAATATTTTGAGCTGTGAGCTAGCTTTTTTGTAGCTATTAATTTAGGAGATTTACAGACTGTATTGTCAATTGTCCAAAGGAAAATTTGTATTATTTTTGAATTTTTACAAATTTTAAAACCCAGGGCTCCTAAAAATCGTATGAAAAAATTCAATGACCACATTTTGATTTCCCATGAACAATCATCTAAATCTTTACAGGCCTGGTCAAAGCTGTAAGGATAGAGCCAGATTCAGGCCCCTTCCTTTTACCCCAGTCACAGTTGTTGTAAACAAATCAACGTTTATCACCCTAAATGTCATTTTTATCGTCACCTTGTAAAGCTGATGCCAGTGATCTCTAAGAATGGATAGGCTCGATCCCATTGGCCAGCACGTAACGTCACGAGCTGGCCTGGTGCCCCCATGTTACTGGGAAGCAGTCAACGTCAACAATGGCACGTGGGTTGACAAACCCTGCTCTCGCTACTGTTTTTGTCTAATAACTTCTTTTAAGTGTCCCCCACTTCAATAAAACGAAGTACAGAATGCTATAGAAGCTTCCCATGTCCCACCATGTCAAAAAAACTTACTTATAGACTATTTGAAGCCTGCAGCCGCCGCAGTTTTCAGCCAGCGCTGGCCGTTTCTACCACTGCTGTCAAATTGTCAATGCAATGATAGATGCTGTGACAGTGTCACTTGAAGCCTCAGACTTTATTAATGGCAATCAGTACCAAAATGGACTTGACACATCATAACTGAAATAAAGTGCAATCCACCTGTATCTGTAGTATTCTGTACACAAAGAACCCTCAAGTGCTGTTAGCTTATCCTAATTACAATCAAGCGAATCAACAAGCTTTTTAGAACTCTACTGGTTGGATGGGGTAGATTTTAATTAGACCCTAATGTGCAATTGCTATGTCAAGCATATCCAACTAAATATTCTTTGTTTTCCAATTTAATCTCAAGGGTTGGGAATCTTTTGAAATAAATAATTTCCCGTCAAGGAAAACTCAAAGCCACCCCCCCCCGATTAATTTTTATAGATCACTTTTCTTTCTATAATGCATGTAGAGCTTGCCCAGTTGTGATCAAGGAAGCCTAGATTTAACTGCAATATTAGCCAGTAGGGATGTATTCTGTTTACATCTAGAATAAAGAAAATTGAAAAATTGAGATTGAATTTGGGCAAAGATCTGAAAAATTTGGGTAGAAAGCAGCCCCCCCCCTAGAATTTCACAAAGTATCATCTTTAATTAAGATCTAAAAATTTTTAATTTTCGGGGTTCTTCCGGGGCGGGCATGTTTCGGTAGTACTGGTCTTTGTCCCCCCTGGGATTCTGCTAGACGGCTACATTGACCCAAGTATGGACCACCCCCTCCCCATATAGATAAAGATAGATAGATCTATAGATATGGTAAGTGCAGCCCTCTAAGCCCAGTTCTGGGCGCTCACGAGGGTTGATTGATGAGATGAGAGAGAGAGCAGGAGTCCTCAACATGTTACACATTTACCACATGTGAGGGATCTTTTACTTGCCCAGCACAGACACTGATACAAGGGGCCGCCAATTTAACGTCTCATCCGAACGACATCCAGCTGGGATTTTGCTCATAAAGGTACACTGAAAATTTTGGGTTCCCCAACTGGGAGTCTAACCCATGCAGGCAAAGACCTTCAGCGGAGCAGGCGGGAACCTTAACCACTACACCACCCATAAGATTGCCTCTTTTATGTCTACGGAGCCTGCCCTCCATAGAATTAAGGCAAGAATTGTCCATTACATGCCGTAACAAATGTGAAATTTTCTGGAGCACGGGTGATTCTGGACCAGTGTTTACACCCCCCCTCCTGCCCTTCCAAGGGCCATAAGTCATAATCTTTCCATGCATGGGGATTGATGGATGATTGGGGCTTTATGTCCTGTATTTATGCACTTGGTAGGCTGCATGGGGATGGAGTAAATAAATGTTACCAGCTCTAGCTTAATGACACTCAGTTTTTATGACTGGGTAGAGCTGGGGGGGGGGGGGAGGAGAGGAGTTGCATAAGAATTTGAAACACATGCAAAAAGTTACTAAACAACTCACCCCCCCCCCAGTAATAAATTTTTTACGGTCCATTACCTCAGAATTTTCAAATTAGCATTTTTAATTAGGTGAACAAATGGACCTAGACCTATATCCAATACGAATTTGATGAAACTATGGACTATGGACTGGACTGACACCTTTTTTAATAAGTGAACACCCTTTTAGCATGGTTTATAAATAATGGCCAGTTACCCACTATGACCAACAGGCAAATGCCTTCGTCTTGAAATCGACCCAACGTATACATACATACGTCTACCGTGCGGGAACATTTTTAAGGTGTGAGCGACATTTCAAGATCTAGAATTAATACCAATTCAAATGAAATCACCTGGAAACCATAGATTTTCAATAGTGTTTTATTAAATAATCTGCCCAAATTGTGGCAGTGTTAATCTGCCCAAATTCGCCTGAATCTAAGCATTTCCAAACTTTTGGGGGGGGGGGGGGCGGCCCCTCCTCCGATACTGCAATGGCCAATGCCTTTCCAACGCTTTCATGACCCCTTCTGACAAAATAGTCAAATTCTGTAAACTTGGTAGACTTCATAAAACTGACAGAACATCATGAACAGGTCATCTGGTAGGCCTCATGACAGGATACATCCCCCACTCCCTTTTCTTATTCCCGCAATATCACTTACCCCACATTTTACCCCCTAATGACCCCTGCTTCCCCCCTTTTCCCCCACTTATACCCCCGCACGCGCCCCCCATATTGGACCTGTGTCCCCCCAGGTGCCCCCCCCATATGAACTTTTCAACCTTTGCTAAAATATGTAATTAGTATGAGTGCCCCCACCCCCACAGAATCGCGTGCCCCCCCAGGTGCCCCCCCGCTCGGGACCCCCTAGTTACGCCACTGGCCCCACTTACCTCCCGCTAGCCTCCACTTACCCCCCACACTTACCCCCCCACTTGCCCCCCGCTAGCCCCAACTTATCCCCTCTGCCCCCCATTTGCCCCAACTTTCCGCGCATAACCTCCTTTATCCCCAAATTCCCCCCACCTTCCCCCCTAATTACCCCCTAATAACATTTTCTTATGTTAGTGGTATCCCATAGGGTGGGGGGTGTATCCCGGGGGGGGGGGGGTACTCCGCGGACTTTTGTGTAGGGATGCGCCACGGCGATTTTGAAAACCAGAACCATTTTAATCCGAAAACCAACGCCAAAACCACAAACCATTTTAATCTTTTTGTAAAAATATCCAAAACCAATTTAATCTTTATGATTTGCATATCATTGTAATCGTCTTTTCAAGCCGATTCTAACGGTACCAAACATGTTTGGGGTGCAAAAAGGGCAACCAAATTAATCTGAAATCCTAAAAAACCAAGACCATTTTAATCCTAGAAGGCCAAAAAACCTAAACCATCCAGCGGCGCCTCTATACACTCTTTCATAGTGAGTACCCCCCCCCCCCCGGGGGGTGTATCCTGTCATGAGGCCTTCTGGTCATGGTCATCAGAAAATCAACTTTCCAACTTCAGAACAACGCAAGCCTACTACATTTCACCAAATTTGGTTGCCAGAAACACTGAGGCATCCTGAATAATTCCTGACATATTCGACGCAAGACATAATTGCTTGTAACCATCAAGCTTCTAAATTGCTTATAAATACCAGAGGCCTAAAACAGAACTGCCGTCCATATCACTTGGATTTCAGAGAGTTCAAATTACTTCCTAAACAAAATATTACAGGCAGACATGTATAAAACACAATGTGGGCTCTTAACAACTATAATGAATATTTATTACCCAAAACTGGACATTGTACAGAACAATCATTGAAATAAAGTCTATAAATTATAAAACAGTATTTAAAAAAATATATGAAATAGTGGCAATCTTTTGGACCTTGATCAATCAAATTATCGTCCAACAGGTCTAAATCATATAATTTTGTACCATACAAACTACAAAGTAGTATTTCTGTCAAACTTGCTCTTGGATATACATATATATCAACAAATCATTTCAAATGTTGAATGGAATTCTAATTATATAGACTTTCTTCATAATTAACTGTTGCTTCTATCATATTTGCAATCACATTGTTATTACTTTGAAGAAAATTGTAAACCCAAGAGGGCTGGGGGCTAAAAACATTTCACATAAATAAGGAATTCTCTCTCTCTCGCTCGCTCTTTCTATACAAGCCTATAATGATTACAATCACTATTATTACTCAAATTTTGAATGGCTGCGTACAGTGCGTAGCGTATCGGTAAATGATTGACACGATTGCTCTTCACTGTGATGAGCACCGACAAACAGAAAATCTGCAATTGCCATTGAATAAATTATTCCCAAATATTATAATTATCTTCAAACCAACTTCAATTGAAAAGTACATGTACAATGCACTAATATTAGTCACAAGAACCAGAATTTGTATTCGGCTTCAGAAGATTTTACAAAACATTGTATTAGGCCTAATTAATTAATAATTTTAACAAAAATTTCGCTTGCACTTGTATTCAAATACTATTTCCACAGACCAATCATGAAGTGCCATGTGATAAATAAACAACTGTTAAATTAAATATTATGATATCCTTTATGCATTCAAGTCTAATTGTTATTAATGATTTTTCATACTGTCCCAACTCCAGTCATCACCATGCACTGATGGTTACTCTGATGACTTAATTCATGTCAGAAACAATTAAAACAACATAAATCCTGATAGCATGAATATTTGACCCTAAAGAAAGCTCAATCTTATAAAAAAAAATTACAAATAAAAACAATATTAAGAATAAGAGCATCTTATTGAGAAGGCAGTCACATTTAAGAGTGGAAAATTCTGAAATTTTTCTATTGCAAATTCACAATAAACAATGGACCATTCAGAATTCAGAGGGGATGGAGCACTAATGCCTGGGTCTCACAGCACTTAAACGGAGGTCTTTTGGCGTTCGCAGGATGGGATTTCCTGGCAATTCGGATGATTTTTTGATAAGTTGTGACATCCCACTGACCATTTTTCACATCTCGCCAACGTTTTTTTGCATATCGGCGGGTTCCTAGAAAATGGGGGAATTCTGCTGTGGAGGTAAAAAAGATTCCGCTTGTTGAAACTTTTTTTCCAAGTCGCCGAGGAAGAGCCACAGTTTTCTCAATTGTTGGATGTCCGGCGGGCATTTTTCTATATCACAGGAGTGTAAAACATGACCGGCGGGATATATAGGGGCCCTGCAACCTCGCCAACAGGTTTTCAAACCTCGCTGATGGTTTTCGAACCTCGCAAACGGGTTTCCCAACCTCGTCGTCGGTTTTTGTAGCCTCGCTGACAGCTTTTGCAGCCTCGCCGACAGTTTTTTGTAGCCTCGTCGATGGATTTTGCAGCCTCGCAGGTGAATATGATCTTGCCCCACAGGTCTATGATCTTGCCCCTCAGACAGGTGATGTTTTTCCGCCGATTTACAGTCTTTTTCCGCCGATGTATGACCTTTTCCCACCATTGTATACATCTAACCCCTTTTTAATTAATTACATCATCGTTGTGTGTCTCCGAGTCAGCCAAATTTCTCTCAGAAATCATCTTAAGCTGCCCTACAGACGTAAAAAGTTCTCCGGTTCTTGCTGTGATATATCAATGCCTTCATGTCAGCTCAGCTGTCGACCTTCAAACCATCTAGGGTGGGCCCGACTTTGCAGCATGTCGTCATGAAAGCTGAAAGAAGAATTGAGAGAAATGTCCGACTTGAATGGTGTCAATCCACAAAAATATCAGAAATTGTGCAAACTGGTCACTGGTACTTAAATATGTGCAGGGCACTGGATCTCGGCAACAAGACTATTGACAAGATTCATTATTGAGGTTCAGCCTGAGTTACTGCACATAAATTCCATGGTTACATCCTTTAATGTCAGGCAGCATGATTTTGCCATGCAGTATTGATAACTACTAAATTCCAAGGAGTGAAGAAATTGACATACCGTCTGCAAGTGATGTAGTCGAGGCCGGTAGATCCCAGACCAAGGCAACACATCAACCCCAACATTGTACCTCTGCAGTCTCTCCTGAGTCTCCTCATCACTGAAGCATCAGGGAATCTGAAAGAAAATAATATTTTTGAATTGCTATTTAACTTTATCTCATAAACACAAGTGGATATCCAGCAAGGTGGAAATATTTTTAAAAATCCAGGGAGGGGGGGGGGGGACTGGCCTGTGCAGCAGAGTGAAAAAAGCCAAAACTTTGCCAACACGTTTATGATAGTGTGATGCAACAATTTATTGCAAAATTTACTGAATACCTTCTCACATGAGGCCCCACCCTAACAACAATTTACATTATAATATTTTGCTCTTCCAGGTTGAAATTAAGCCGGAAGCAGAGACATAGGGGCCCATTGACTTAATATCTTGCCATGGTCAGTCCGCCCCAGTGTGGGCCGGGTTTCGTAGCACTCTTTCTAAGTATCTGCCCCTGACTTAATTGTGCACCTGACAGGGGCGGATATGGATATTAGGATGAAAATTTACTAAGAAAATTTAAGGGGGAAGAGGGCTACCCATAATCGCCCCTCTTCTCAAATTCACCCTTGACAGGACATGTCAGGTCATCCTCCACTTCAGAATGACAAGGATTTTTCATACAGATAAATAAATAAACCTTTCAGTAAATATTAAAACATATATAGGCCTATATCTCCAATAACAATATGTTCTTACATCTTTGAAATGTTTATTGTTGCCATAATTATGCCTACACATGACTAAAACCTCAATTGCACTTGAGCATTGACACCTCTGAACATGCTGATCCCTTGATGTGACACTTCAATAGCAATCAGGAACCAATAGCAATGGGGCAGTTGACACCATTCAAGGCCTCAATTAGCCTGAATACCACTAACAACCCAACCATGTCATAATCTGACCTCAGACAGGGCTTAATTTGTAGTAAACAGTGGTAAAATGGCCTTCACAGTACAATGGCGCGGCGGAAATTAAAGCGAAAAACGGCGATAACTGTTGTTTACTTACTTGTGAAAAGTGCTTCCACCTTCCTTGGTGGCCTGAATCCCACATAAACAGCAGTTTTTGTCCATAAGCTCCACAAATTGGCATTATTTGGTCTTTCCAGCGAGGCTTCTCCATGCTTGTTTACCTTGCTGAGCCAGCGGTTCCCAGTAACATGGGGGCCCCACGTCATCTCGCCTCGTTATGGTATTCAGCCAATCCAGACGTAGAGATCACTGGCTGATGCTCTCCACGTGTCCTCAGTTTCCTTCCACCCCTTCTGTGACCCAGTTTGGATGTAAGTATAATATCACATGTTTAAAAGGTGTATAATTGACCACACTTGAGCTTGTGACTCAGTTGCATTCCAGGAAGCAGGCTGACAAGACTAAGACAAGACTACATAACAGCTGTGTGAATTATATGAGGATTGTTTGGTGGCAGATTAAAAGAAACAAGTAAGTAGCTTTTCATACATTGTGCAAATGACTTGTCTAAAATAACATGCTGTAGTATGTTACTTTAAAGTTATAGGCCTTTGGAGGGGGGGGGGGGTTGCTGCCCTTCTTGAAAGAAGTACATATACAACAATCCTGCAGAAAAATACTTTAGACTCCCGTAGTCATTTTAGAATTTGGACCCCATTTATGATATTTGCATTGACTAGTTTGATTGTTAAACTGTTATTCATAAACATTAAGTGGCAGAAAAGGCCTACATAACTCAGCCCCCCCCCCTGCTCAAACAAGAAACACGTGGTCTGCATTGCTTGTTTGCTTGAACAAGAACAATTTAGACTGACACCCTTTACATCATATATATAAAAGAAGAGCTTCACTTTATAATTATTCCAAGTTTGAGATGTCTATTAAGGTTAATACTTAAATGGAACTTTTTTTTCAGTTTTGACTGATACATACATGAAATTAGTCCTTGCAGTGGCATATTTAGGGGGGGGCTATGCCCACCCCAGGCCCAGAATTTGTTTGATATGTGTATTATTAAGGATAATACTTAAATGGAACTTTTTTGAGATTTGACTGATACGTAGGGGAGAGCGGGGTACCATGAGCCACGGGGCACCATGAACCATGGCCCCTACAAAAAAAACGGCGAGATAGAACTGCTCGATAGGAAAACCATATATTCCTTTATTAGTGTACTACTGGCTAGGTTAGCAATCATGAACTTTCCTTTCAATGTAGGACCAAGAATTGAAAAAATACTTTTGACCAGTGAATTTGAGTAAAAAGTAAACATATTGGGCGGTGGAACTTTTACTTCTGGTATTTCAACTATTTCCGGCATCATCATAAAATTTAGTCTTCTTAGAGAAGGTAAGGCATGCGCTAGGATGATGTCATAACATTGATACTATGATAAACTGGAAAATGGTGATATGCACTAATAAATGAAATTTACAAATGGGGCACCATGAGCCATATGGAGATAGGGCACCATGAGCCATTTTCTATAAAGTTTTAATGTACAATTAAAGCTGCATTGTAACAACAACTCTACTGTTGTAAGTCCAGAACTATAGTGCAAGATATCAGCAGCTGTTTAGGACACATTTTTGCAATTTCATAGAAAAATATATAAAATCCATCTGATTCGTATTGTGGTGTATGCCAAGGGAAACTTTCAAGTAAAACATCTGGTTTATGAGGTATCAGTTCTTTACAGTTGAATTAGAAGGATAATACATGTATGTAAACAGCCCCCCATGCCATGGCTCATGGTGCCCAAGAGTCGGGGCACGATGAGCCGCTAGACTACATTTTTTAAAGACAATGTTTTGACTATTTAAGAATTAAGAATATAATGTAACAACACTGGATATTGTAGCCAAGAGGTTTTGCTATGATTATATAAAGCAACCAGCCATTTACCATTGAAACTTTAGGCTCAGGAGCTTAATTTCGGAAAAGCGGCTCATGGTGCCCCGCTCTCCCCTACATCCTTCCAGTGGCGTATTTGGGGGGGGGGGGGTATTGGGCCTTGCCACATCCAGGCCCAAAATTAACACAAAAGAGATAGGAAATGCCGTGGAGCGCTGCATATTCACCCCATGTAATACCCCCCCCCCTCAAGCCATTTAGATACACCCCTGAGTCCTTGCTGAGTTTCCTGTAATTACTTCTTTTTATATTTTGCCGTAAATGTAGGCCTAGTAGTGTAATTAATATCCATATCTCAAGCACACTTCGCAATCTAACCTGTAAAAGTTCACTGCCTCTATTTAATCTGCTTTCTTATGAGTAGGAGGCAGGGGGTTCCTGGTATCAACAAATTGGACAAGCTATTTTTTGGGAGTTTCAAAGCGACCTTTTGTGAATCCAGTATTTTAGCCAAATTTTATGGACCTCCTTTGCCTATGCGATCACTTTGGGGTAAAGAAAATTACACTCCTATACTAACTATGCAAATGTAGAAACATGTTACATTTCATTCTTATCAATGTTTCTTTTTTGGCTTCAGCATGGATTTGGACATCCATTACATCATTCGATTCCGTGTTGGTCATCCCACAACATTTTGGAAGGCCTAAGATCCATGACTGTGTAACATCAAAGCCAACAGCATGCCAGAGATTGGTTAGTATCCATCTTTATAATTTCTATTTATAGATCATTATGTTATGCGAGAAGGGTGGGGAGCAGTTGTTGGTCTAACCCCATACTTGATAATTGGAATATAATTTTTATCTGGATTGGATTGAAGCCTGTAATTAAATTAATCTGTGGTTATCTGTCTTTTCAGTATTGTAAGAAAATGTCATATATTTACATAAGAACATGGTTTTATTTATTTTTTTCAGTGTATCTCCAGAACAACAATGTTGCTGGACCATCTGGTGGGACTGACTGTCAAAGATGATGACCACAATTCCAGGAAAATAAAGGTTGATGTTTTTCTACAGTTCCTTCGTGACAATAAGACTGAAACTGAAAAGGCGGCGAAGCCAAAGATCCCGAAGCGATCAAATTTCCTCGGCGCTGTGAAAAAGGAGCTGAATGGTGAGTATGTTCCATTTTCCTGTGTACTGCAGTATATCTTTAATCACTCAAGCGACCTGTTTGTATTGGATGAATTGTCAAAAAATGCTTGTTCCCGTTGCATCTCAAAAGCTCCAAAAAATGACGGAGATGGCACTTGTTTTCAACTTTATGAAAAATTGATCAGTCAAGACTTTGCATGCTTTAAAGGCAATTACGAAAATTTAGAGGAAGGTTGCCTAACTTTGCAGACTTGTTACAAAACATATTTTCAAGATGTGCAGCAATGGGAAAATATTTGCTTATTTGAAACTGAATTTCAAAAGAGCACATACTTTCATATCAGTGACAATATACTGAAGCAGACAGAAAGGAAGTGGGAATTCTTTGAATATGTAAAGAGCTTGAGGAAGACCAGCACTGACTGGCAAGTTGCATGCAAGTCATTGATAAAGATCCAAAAACAAAGGCATGCAGCTGCAAAGATTGCTTCTTCGGTGAAGCTTTTTGCTAAATATCCTCATCGTCCAGATGTACTGGATGAATGCGTCTCCGAGCTTTTGGAACAAGATTTCCCCAATCTGGTCAGCAGAATAGCTGTTGTACATCACAAAAAGTCTCAAAGCGAAAATTCTTTTGATGTGTACTTAGAATCGAATCAAGAAAATGAAATTATTTCAAGAGATTGTGGTGATGCAATAAACAATGTGTTGGCAAGCATGCACCAGGTTTGTATTAGGAAGGTGTACATTTTTGAAAATGGTAGCCTTTCCCCATACTATGATGGTTGTACGCTGAGAAAAAGGTTTCAGCTTAGAGATGACTGTATTTTGGGTAAGCTCAACCTGAAAAAGGTTGCAGAATTAGACATGGTATGTAGTATGGATGAAAAAGCAAGTCACGAATGCCATGAATGTTTCCCACCTGATCTACCTGCTCCCTTGCGGATTGATAGCTTTGATGTTGTCAAAGAATGGTGTAGTCTACCCCTGGTGAGTCGTCTCTTATTGTCAACTTTCCTAAATAAGCGATCCATGTCAAACACCAACCAGACATCACAAGCTAAATATCTCAAAGACAAAATAAGTCAGCTTTACTTTGCCAATGACATCTTGCTTAATACTTACAATATGCTGCACATTGGAGTAATGCAAGAGGCACTTTCAAAGGACTTGTTACTGTATCATCAAAATGTCCACCATTTATTTGACATAACCAGTCGTATAGGAGTTACAAGCAGCCGCACCTCAGTTGGTGGCATGATTGGTGAGGAGGCCGATTGTGATCGAGTGTACTACCGCGTTTACCTCAAAGGTCATGATCTGCCGTACAATACTGTACAAGGTCCCTCTGAGCATTGTGTGAGTCTTCGCCAATGCCACATTGTAGTTATGTTGGACAACCTGGTGAGACTGGTGTTCAAAACTGACCCAGTACCTGGCGAGAGCAGATCTGGCCAAAAGTGCCTGCTCCCCATAACTCTACAAGGATTGCCCAAAGATTCTCTCGAAGCATCCCTGTGGCATGATCCTGAGACATGCAATGGTGACAATTTGAATTGTCTTTGTAAAATGCCGACTCGAGTCTCTGCAAGTGAGGTGGAGGACAAGATAATGAATCTCATGCCTGAGGAAAAATCAGCTTGGGTGAAATTCAGCAGGTTGATAACATGGGGCAATCCTGATATTTGGCATTTACTTCACACCGATTCAAAATTGGTTGACTTGGTGAATACCGCTGTACAGCATGGAAGTGATGAAGAAGAGCACAGAGGTACTGATGAAACTTTGATCATTCCCCTTGCTGATGACGAGTCTGAAGAGTGCCAGTTCGACTTAGAAAGGTTAATCAAGGAGCATAAACAATCTGCTCCCAGTGAGGAAAGTCTGTCAGATTCGGAGTCTGTTCTAGACGATGAAGAACTGGCTGCAGAGCTTGATGTCACACCAATTGATAAAATATCAATGGCTGGTCTTTCAGCTTCTTTGGCTGAACTTGATCTACAGCAAACAGAATTGACATCTAAAGCTGAAATTATATCGTTGCTCAAATCATTTGAAATAGAGAAGTATGCTATCGGAGCCCTTCTCACACTTCACCCACCCCCAGCTGTGGGCAGGGATGATGACCTTGAGAAACTCCATGAAATCTTGGAGGACATTCTACTAAAAACAGGTCAATTAGAGGAAAACCTTGATGATCCAAGTCGCCTCATTGTTGGTGTTGACCACAAGATAGGCAAAAACTTGCTTTGTCTGATTAAGCGTGACCAAATTTTCAAGAAATTTCTTCCAGAATTCCCCCCGCTCCACTTACGAAAGAGTAAGATCAATACTTTCTTCTCTGCGTATAAAGATACCGGAATTTTTCAAATTTTGATCTATCAACGAGATGATGGCATTGTTGACTGGGCAAGACTTTCCGATTCCACTCACATTGATGCCGCCACAAGAACCATCAGACGCATTGGTCTTGGGCTGCAGCTGGCATTTACAGTGAAGTTCATAGAAACTTTGCCCCCTGCGGAGTCAAAGGAAATATTGAAGTCCTTGAAGAGTGACTCTTCTATTTCATTGTCTGAAATGTGGCAAGAGCGCTATGCAAAGTTTGTAGAAGATTCGTCTTGTGCAAATGGGACTTTTGCCCTCCACAAAGAATGGCTTGACCATTGCAATGAGATAACTGCTGTTGCATTGGCTGAGAGAATGGGAGGTCCAGAAGGATATCATCTACTTCTTGCTGCTGTGAAACATTCTTTACCATTCAGCTTTCTCAATGGTGCAGGTTCCTATGCACCATATACAGTTGACCTTCTGTTTGAACACTTTGATGCTGGGTTTTTTCATCAAAACATGAAAAAGGCTCTCTTCTCTACTCCAATATATGACAGCACGAAAAACTTTGGATCAGACTCCAAGCGTGAAATGGGCCACAAGTATGCATTAAAAGCCTTCACTCCAACATCACAGGTATCAACAATCCAGACACGTTTATCACGTTTTGATGAACAGCTTTCTTTGCATGAATCTGTATTTAGGGCACCCAATACATCGAGTTCATCAGATTTGTTGGATTGTTTAGGCTGGGATATAAACCAGACAGATTTGCTCTATTCTTTCAGAGTTGCAGGATTAGTTTTGAAATGCAGGGCTTTGCAATGTTGCGCAGATGACAATGTTTACAACATGTACACTCCGACTAAAACATTGCTACCGAACAGTGTTCTCGATAAAAACACTGTTGAAATAGGAAAGTACTTAGCACGAAAGTACATATTCAAAGAAAAGAAGGTGCCAGGATATTGTGCTCCAACACCACCAGAAGCACCAAGTCAGTCTTCCAGTCAACTAGCTAAAAGAGCCTCTAAGACAGCCGGTAATACTTTGAAACGGACAAGTAGAGGTGCTGGTGGAAAAGAGAAGTCCAAAGAGGACATAGAAAATACCATCCAACAGCAGAAAATGAAAAGGAATATGGAAGTAGCTAAATGTTTGAGCTCGGAGCTTAACACCTGTCAGGCACTGGTCCAACCAGGTGGAGAGAAAAGAGCAAAACAGAAGTCCGTCTATGTAGCTCAGGCATTACAAAAAATTATCAAAGAGGTCTCAGCCAAGGATGACCAACAGCCAGAAAGTCTCTTCTATTCTTGCCCAAGTAACACTTCTAGCAATTTTACTCAAGATAATATCTCTTGTGCAATTATTGAATTTGCTGGAATGAAATTCAAGACATCAAGTTCATCTGGGAAGGACTACTTGAAGTCAGCTGAGCAGTTCACGCTGAAACCTATTCTGAGGTTACTGCCAAAGATTTCTGAAATTGTCATTTGTGAGGAAAAGTATCTTTTCACGCCTGATATTTTCAAAGGCAACACAAGACAGGCCAGACAACGAGCCCAGGCAAAGCAAGTGTCAGTAGCACATCTCCGCAGTACTGATGAGATTATCAGTACTGACAGGTTTGATGCTGAAGCTGTCAGAAAAACAGCTTTAGGAAAAAGTCTGATTGGTACATATCTTGCTGAAAATATCACTAAATTGGATCTCGATGGCAGGAAAGTTAACTTGACAGTGGACAGTGAGTTGCAAGTTGAAAATTGTTCGTGTGGATCTGAAGAAACTTGCAGGTGTGGGGGCACATATTCTGTTCCTGTAACATGTGTGTTTGGACCTAACGGAGTTGAAAGAGGTCCTTTGCAATTACCTGCAATCCACCAACGCAAAGGAGAGGCAGAAATGGCTCAATGTGACTGGGTTTGGCATTTCCTCCCGCCTCCAGGACAGGCAGTGGCAAGCTTTGTCACTTCCGGGGACATTGACACTGTCCTCATTCATTTATTCATGCTTGGCAAGTTCTGGCGAGACACTGAATTCTGTGACAGGCCAACAGTTTATGTTATTTTGCAAAAGCCTCAGAAAAAGTGGGATGTGTATAACATTACTTTAATTCTGAACACCTTAGAAAGGGCCTTTGGTGACAGTATGGTGGGACCCAAAATTGCCACTGTATTATGCATCGGAGGCAATGACTTTTTGCCTGGCTTCAGTGGTATCTCCCATATGAAAGTTTTGAATTTGTTCAAGGATACTGACCTCTATCTAAATTCCCTGCTATTGGGTACAGACAAACTCACTCTGAGTTCTGAATTATTTGTTGACTTTGTCAAAGATCTCTATATTAAAGGGAAAGGACATCTGAATGATTCATTTGAACAGGTCCGCCAGAGTACTATCCACAAGAAGCAGTCAAAGAAACTGATCGCCGAGCAAGGAGTCCTGGTAAACCATCCCAGAAGTTGGTTACCTCCAAGAAGTGCCCTAGTGAGGCTGGCTGATCTTGTGCAGTATCAAATTGAATACCTCGAAACTGCAGGTTTTCATGATGCACCAATGCCGTCTTTTCACCTCTGTAGGTGTTTAGATATAGTGAATGGCCAGGTGAAATTCAATTTCGGTCCAGAAAGCCATGTGTCAACCCTGGAAGAACTTGCTCCAAATGTTACAGACAGAGCTGCAATGGACATGGCAAAAACTAAGGTTGTGACTCCTAAAAAAAAGAAGTCTGCAGGAAGCAAGCGGAGCTTGAAATATACCCCACAAAAGGGAGGCAATCGCAAAAAAATACTAACATCCACGCCAAAATAATTTTGGAAAACTCTCAGTGTAGGTACTAAAACCCACTGAAAGGCTAAAAATTCATGAAAATGATAGACACTGACTGCATACATAACTCGACCATAACAGATATGACTCACATTGGACTTTTTGGATCATCAGTGCAGGTACTAAAACCCACTGAGCAATCCGAATGAGCAATAGATAACAAACTTGGGATCAGCAAATAAAAGACAATTACACCAAATGCTAATTTATTAGGCAGTGAACATTTAAGGATCCTCAGTGTAGGTACTAAAACCCACTGAGCCACTGTGAGAGTTAAATTGGGTTATACCTAGCATCCAATTCTGGGACAAGTGAAAGACCCTGGAGTCCTGGACATCCCTGGATAAATAGGGTTTGTACCGCACTCACAATCTTCTCTTTTTTATCACTTCAACCAATCACACGAACTCGATCCATCATACAAATGAATGTTTCATCAATCCAGCGCAATTCACTGTTTACAAAGCCCAGATACTGCTCTCTGTTTCAATTTCTCTTTTCAGGAAAAAAGAAGAAGAAATTAACGGCCTCCCAGAATATGCACCCAAGCCACCATACAATGACAATTACAGGCTACATTGGCTCCGTGACCATCATTAGCCTTGGGCCGTCGGCCCAAAAGGACATTTTGACAGAGTTTAGAAAATTGTTCAGCTACGTTTAAAGGATTACTCACAACATTTTTCTATTCAAATAATAGCGATTGATTTATAGATACTCCAGTGTTGCAAGCATGTGACTGTTTTAATATTATGTAGAATTATTGACTTATGTTAATGATCAATAATGGCAATTGATGCCTATTATTTTTTGTATGTCATGTTTCACGTATATGTCGTTCCATAGGTGTATAGCAAACTTGTTTACATGTGGATGATGTATGTTGGCCTTTGTTAATCACCACATGAAAGTCTTCTCTGATGCCTGTTCGAGTGTTAGTCCATTTATTGATTTTGATAATGTCTCTTGAATAATTTTGTCAGGTGATGCTAGACTATGGTAAATGCAAAGTAGCTTAGGTTGAAATAATACAAAATCACTGGAAATTTAGCATTTGTGGCCAGTAGGATTGGTTCAGCGTATGATTAATATCAAGGATTTTGATAATGTTCCTAAATCACAATAGGAGCTCCAGTTAATTTGATATTTTATCATTAGTGTGTGAAAAAGAATGGATTAATATTTTGTTGTATATCATAACGTGGGCAACAGAAACACTGTATTAGGAAGCCCTACTGTGTGTTGATCATCAGTTGATGTCTTATGATTGATGAATGCTCTGTGATATATAATTCTGGTTGCCATATTAAACAAGAAAACATAGGTGATGTAAAAGAAAACATTCAATCATTGTAATTGGTATTTGAATATGATGCACATGTATATTATAATTGATTATTTGATTAAATGTGGCAAAGAAGTCACTGAAATTTCAATGACTGTGTCATTATAATAAAATGTGTTTGATCGGCCTATTAATAATTGATCCTTGTTGTTGTATTTTTCTACTTTTTATTTTCAAAAATAAAATAATTTTCTGTACTTATAGCTGTCTTCATTTTATACTTGAAATTTCAGACTTCATTGTTCAGTCCAGCACTCTTACTATTTCTGGTCCCAGAAGGGGGTAAAAGTATGCATCACTCTGAGCAGCTACTGGATATTTAAGTGTGGGCTGCTGTTCTGGGACATGGGGTAAACTATACCATGCATGTGCATCTCTATGTAGGTTGCCTTGTGGTTTTTGGTCCCCCATATGGTGTTGACACGAGCTAAGGATTTATGGCCATTAAAATTAGGTGGTCATGACCACAAGGTCAACAAGAGAGATTAGCGAAAAAGGGGTAAAATAAACCCCTACAGCTTTGACCAGGCCTGTTTAGTAACAAAGGTCTAGCTGCACCATGAAACAAATTTGTGAGATCACCTGTGTCTTTAGACTATAAAATTAACCGGCATAACTATGGAAATCAGATCTGTTAAACTGATATTGCAATTTTGTAAAACTACAAATTTTTTTCTGGTTTTCCATGTCTTTTGAATGCAACAATTTTTTTTAGATTTTCCATGGCAGTGGGAATCCTGCTAACCCAGTCTAGAATGCCCTTAAGAAAGCCAACACATACAAAAAACAACTTACTTTTCCAACGTAATATTCTTCAATCATCTGCCAAGATCTGTTCGGCTAAAAAAAGGCGCGACGGAAACACCGCAAAAATTTGCATAATTTCACCAACGGACGATTGACAATTCCGTCTGGTGATCAAGCAACCGTCAAAATGATACAAATTCCATAGAAATGAAACTTGCGATGAAATTGCTAATAAATGCAAAGCCAATGAAGTGAACAACTAGAACAAAATGTTCTGTGTGGAAATATCCTCAGGTGAACAACGTAATAAAACATTGTCTTAATACAATGCATAATTGCATATGGTACCACTTATACCAATAAAATAATATCTAATCATCAATAAATATGATGTGTTTGTGCGTCAGGGTTTTACGCCTCTGCAGCAGCTTATTAGGCTGTATCGGGTCATGCATGGTTAAGCGAGGCCTACAGTTTGTCTCATCTTGCATGCGAACTGAAATATAGCACAGGTCTGACGGCCTTAAAAGCCAATACAAGGGTTTAGAGGGGTGGTACTGACCCCAATGGTCAGGAACAAGTCAGAAGGGGCGCTACAGTGCATTATCATTTTGACGTCACGCAATTGTGCTTCCTCTCAGGTTGCGTCACGAGTGACGTGGCCGAAAATTGCTGAAGAATCGACAACAAGAATCCATGGATTCAAAAGCTAGTCGATTCGGTATTAGGCCTATAGTGATTAACATGAGACAGCGATACGCCTCTATTACATCTGTCTTGCAGATATGGTTGTCATAGTTTTGAATAATGTGAATTTTGCAAAAAAAATGTCAGTGAGGAGTAATTGCCCTGATCTCAAATAGTTATCAAGAAATGTGTCTGGAATGGAATTCCTTATTTCAATATTGTTCAATGAAACTCATGAGATTGTAATGCTGCAGTCCATTGTGCATCATTGTATCACTAAGCAGACCAGTTGCACTGAGCTGTGTTCATTTACAATTGCACATTTTTGTTGATCTGTAGTATTTTTTAAATTTTTTGATTAGTTGTCTGATAAATGTGATGTGCTTGTGTGTGAAATTTCTTAACAACAGCACTGTGGCTGTAACACCAATGAAACAGAGTTCAGGCCTGTTTGTATATAGGCCTACACATAAACAAGCTATTGTTGTGATGTGGTACAGCAGGAAATCAAAATATTGGAACCCAAAAATTACAGTTATGTCTTGATCAATCAAAAATATAGCACTTATTGCATAAATTTTGCTCTATTGGACCATCATTTTACTTGACAGAAGACAAAATAAATCAAAGAAGACATGTAAGTTATGATGTAAGTGCAATTGAATTGACATTTATTCTATAATCTGATCAACTTGATATCACATTAATTACCACTTTTTAAATTATTTACTCTCATTCACGCTGTGGTGTAATTTACAATATAAAACATAAAATAATTGCAAATAATTAAAAGCATAGTGTTATACTTTCAAGAAATTGTACAATTGCAATAACTTAATATTTAATTTTGACACAGATCAATGAATAATTGCAATCATTAGACACTACCTGCCAACTCAAGCAAATTGCCATTAATTGATATTACCTTTGACACTGACTGAGCTCCATGAGTAATTGCAATCATTTGTCAAAACCTGCCAACTCAAGCCAATTAAGTTGATATTTTCTATGACACTGCTCAATGAGTGATTGCAATCATTAGACACTAGCTGTCAACTCCGAATGTGTCACTGCTTAGTAAATGGTATATAAAGACCAGCCTTGGTGCATCAGTTCAGGGTACAACAAGACATGCTTCAAGAAGAAAAAAAAAAGAGAATTAAAAAAAAAAACATGCCAAAGTGGATGAGGAAAAAGAGGATAGTTGTCTTCCAGGACATCTTAAGGAAAAAAGGTAAATCTTATGTTATGAATTCTACTTGCTTGGCCTAGTCATCTTTAGCTTGTTGTTTCTATATATTTTTGTAGCTGTGTCTTTTTTTACATTTTGGGTTTTTTCAAATGAATTTAGTGTAAGGAAACGTTTATTGTAGTTTGCCCAATTTCTAAGGAAAATGGCCATGACATAATAGCAATAGTAATCTCCAAAAGTGTGAAATTGGCCTGTGTTAGTAGTGGACCAGTGGGGTAATGTGCCATGCCAATTATTACTTCCATTTACTGCTGAGGCACGCAGAACAACTTGAAATTACTTGATAGTCCCCCCCCCTGCATGCTTTCACTAAGAAATAGGTACTACTCATGGATGTATAGATGATCTATGCAATCCATGTATTAATCTATCTGTTTATGATATCTGTCTAAATACCTCTACATCTGTCTAGACACCTGTCTACATACATATCATTTAATCATGACCAATTGGCAAGTTCAATGAACGAAACACCTTAGGAATTTTTTGATAGTGCCCCCCTCGGCCTCAAATTTGTCAAAAAACTGTCAAAAACGTCACAGTTTCAGACGCAATTTCGGAGCAGAAAGACTCACTTCTCAGCTGTATTATTCACATCAGCATGTTGCTCGTGTTGAGTAGAGTTCATACATATGTGATAGGTTTCTGAGAGATGCACGAGTGAGCCACAAAATGCATGTTTGCTTGACTTCTTGAATTTTCATAACATCGCAAATGACGGTACTGCGCATGCGCAAATGATCGTCTGCTACTTCCGCCCACTGCCTTCTGCAAGATTATCATGCGCATGCATCATCGGGAAAGACTTACAGGATTGTTTTGGGCTCTATCGATCGAAAGTATGATTGTGGATTGTTCACTTCGGCCATACCTAGGACGCTGGCTGGTTTCAGATAGTTCCTGACCCCAAGGACGATTTCTGGGGCAAATCTACATTACGGTATTTTGAATTTCCGATTTTCGCGGGCTTTTTCTCATTTCTCCTAAGAGCTAGTCGACTCGTCGACTAGCTAAAAAACGACACAAAAACATTGTGAAAATGTGATATTCACATTACAAATCCGCCAACCTACTAGCAGGTATGTTTATTTCTACCGTGGGGTTCTACAAGCTGAGAAATCAGGCAAAACGTTAGTTCGCATGTGAGATGAGACAAAATGTAAGATGGTGGGTTAGTCAAGATTCAAGACAAGTGTGTGTTTAACAAAACAATCTACTCACAGTTTTACATTCTTTTATTCTTCCAGTGAGTATCTTGAGTCCCTCCATGACAATCAGGGCAGCGATGATGGCATTAGTGGTGGCAATGGCAGGAATGATGTTTCCAGCCATAGCTGAAAATGTACACAATAAATAAAATCAACTTTTCCCACACAAACTTTACACCATGTGTTTTTAACTTTTCAGAACATTGGCTTAGCATTCAAGAAGACTCGACATTCAGTCAACAAGGATTTTCGAAGGCTTTTTCTGTACAAAATTGGATTTCAGGATTTTTGCACTTTTGAAGGATTTACCAGGACCGCTAATTTTTAAAGACTTATACGAATTTTCAAAGACAGTGGGAATCCAATGATTTTTATAGCTCTATGTTATCTCTAACAACCAAATAAGTTTCATCAAATTTTGCAACAAAACTGCATTATTAATTCTTTTCATTTGGGAAGATTTTATCACAAATCGGCACGGTAGATATATTTTTGTGAAGGCGCCACCAAAAACGCATGTTACACATTGATGAAATACTCACATTTAATGTCAAACCGAGACTTGACAGCAATACTGAAGATGTGAGCACGAATGTTAGCAGTGGCCGTGACGAAGTCCATGGCAGCATCGTCATCCTGGAAAATGGAAAAGTTAGAAAAAGTGTATTAGTTAGGCCACACATAATTGATTTTTAGCTTCTCGGATCCTCTCAAGGCACTTTTTCTAGGGTCCATCGGTAGGACAAAAAAAAAAAAAAATGTGCAAGCACTTTAAGCTGCGTCAAAGGTCCATGAATTGTCATCAGCCTTTTGTGGAACTTGTAGAATTTCTCACTGATCGATAGCAATAGTTTTCTATCTATCTATCTATCTATCTATCTATCTATCTATCTATCTATCTATCTATCTATCTATCTATCTATCTATCTATCTACTTGAAGAGCAATCGAATGTTTTTGAAAAGACAGTGGTCTTTTTTGCTAATTACCAATTATAGTTACTTGGGTGTTGATTGGTATTGAACTATCATGTGTGATTCTGAAGTGCAATTAGTGAATTACCCTTCAGTTAAGACAGTTATTGATAAGATGTAATTCTGGCTGCCTCAACTGTCATCCTCGAAACAGAATTGCTATTGAACATCCCCTTGTTTAAACTTCAATTATATCAATTTATATGGTTCATTTGAGGGCGCTCCCAAGAAAGAGAGGATATGCCAGCGGGAAGAAGAAGAAGATGCGCGCGCATCTCTATAGCTTGACCCTTGACCCCAAAAGCAACAGTCCATTTAGTTTCTTTATTAATTTTTTTGTTACGGTGGGCAACCAAAATTGACTGGGCTTTAGGAAATATTCCATTGAGACTGTATTTCAAGTTTGAATGAGATTGGTGAGAGAGGACGATCTCAGGAGTGCTAACAAGATTTGAACACAATGCTTGAGGTAAAAGCTGCTTGATGCAGCTAAAAAGCAAAAAAAAATTCCAATTTTTTTTTCCATCGGCAGCAAATCTATTGTGTCGGCGGGTCCGCGAAGCTAAGAATCAATTATGTGTGGCCTTACAGGCTATAACTTACGGCTAAAGCAGAAGTATTTACTTGCATCTTCATAATCATTGGGCATTTTGAAAGAATAGAAAAATATCGAAAATAAAGTAAGATTACTTCTACACAAACGCAAGTTTAGCACAATATCACGTAATTTCTGTTGAAAATTAAGTGGATTTGTCAACTCGTTTGCAAGTAATTGCGCTATAGTATTATTGGAGGTTCCTGATGAAAAACACAATGCTATATTACTATTCTATGCTACCAAATATCAACAAATTTAAATTGGAGTGAGGATGAAACTCACTGATTGCACAGATGCACAGGCTGTGGAAGGATTCTCAAGTGTCAAGAGAGACCTCACCAACGTTTCTTATTAAACTTACACATTTGTCAACTTTGAGGCACTGTCGGGACTTTTCTAGTATTCACATGCATGTCTTTTAGTCCTTTACACAACATATGAGTATTAAAACTATCTCTGCAGCATTGTAAATTGTCAAATTCCAGGAATTTTGCTTCTTTGGCCATGTAAACAATATTCACTCTTGAAATGTGTTCTCAGATGTTGTCGGCCACTTCTCATTATGGTTTTATCCATCAAAGAAGTTTTGTTTGAAGTTGTTCAGAAGAACAAAGAAAAATGGAAGAGAAATAGGTCCATTCCCGTTAATCTGGAAGTCATGCGCCTGTAAAAAAGAAATCTGACTGGCCAGCAGAAGCGAAATTGCTTTCAAGAAGCAGGTTGTAGGTGGTACCTGTTTCTTGGGTAGCCAGTTGAAGGCAAAAAAGACAGATTGGCACAATTATCAACCGAGTTTATACAGCTGGGGAAAATCAAACTTAACTTTCCAATGATTTTTGAGCAAGTGACATGATCCAAGCTCAAAAATGTGCTACATTGACATATTAGTGTGAAAAACAAAAATATGAGCCTGTATGACAATTATTGAATGGCTCATGCAGATGACAAATTTAAGCTGTATTCTATCAAAGTTCAAAGTGGGTTATTTGGCAGGCAAATCTGCAAGTAAGTGCCTGGATTACAGAAATAGTATGTGAGCCAAAGCTGTGATACAGCTGTATGTCACAATTTGTGAATTGTCAGCACCATGTTTTAGAGTGAAATCCATGCATTTTCATGGATCGGGAGCCAGTGGACAGAATGAAGTCACCAAATGTGTAACATATTTGTCAAAGATTTATAATAAAACATTATGAACTCCAAGGGTCCTTCCAGAATGGAACTCATGTCATTGATGATCAAACTGGTGGGAGAAATAATTATTAAGAAGTTTCTGTTCTTTGACGAAAACAAATCTTTCCCTTTCATGTTTCAGAAGTTCCAAGTATTAGTCAAATTAATGCCAAATGGAATTCCGGAGACATCCTAGCTTTAATGGCCTTTTATCTGAGGTCATATTTGAGGGAAAGACTGCTTGCAGTCTGTCAGTTTAACTCTAATAACTGGGCAGACCACTGGATCAGTGATCAAACGTATCAAGCTGAAGAGAATGTGAAGCTTTCACAAGCCTTGTATAGTAAACCAGTCTGCAAGACACTTTGAAGTGATTGAAAATGAATGAAAGCAAGAGCCATCAAAACTAAACATCAGCAGGAATAAAATCAATGTAGTGAACAAACAATTAAGGTCATGAAAGAACTGCACACCAAACGCAAAAACTAAGGAAATTTGCGATTGCATTTTACTCTTACTTATGACTTGTTGTAGCTTAAAAAATCCATATTCTGCAACCTTCCTCTGTATGAATTGCTTTATAATTGCATTGAAATATAAAGTGTAGCTCTTCTAGTTACTAAAAGTTATATGGATCCAAATATAAGCCATTTCATCAATGATCCAACCACATTAACATTTCTCGGAAAATGCGCCAAATTGACACAAAATGCAAAAATTTCAATGAGAGTCATGGGTGAACTTTTTTGATCAAATACCAAAAAGACATTGATTTTCAGTGTTTTCTAGCAAAAGCTCATCACAATATGATACAGGGTTGTGACGTTGTAAAAAAGTTGTACCCCTAGTATACAAGAACAAGAAAATTGAGGCTGTTCTAATTTAGCTGTTTTGCAACTAAAAAAGCTGAGGTACTGACCTTATCCCAAACAAGCATTCCGTTTTCACCCTGTCTAGCCAGGTCCTCTTTTAATCGAAGGACGCTCGATTCAAAGATCTCTGCACATTCTGAGATACTCCAAATTTTCTGGTCTCTGATGCCTCCTTCTGAACCTGAAATAACATCAGAAATTGATAAGACTTATTGAACTTTTAGAAACAGCTTTACATCTGAGTAAGCCTTGATCGATATCAACACAAAATTGAGAAATAATATCATCTTTGGAAGTAATCAAGTATATATTTTATAATTTTTCAAAATTTGGTATCTTTCCCAACTTTTCCCTGAACTATTATCATTACAGCACTTTATGATAAGCATGTGATTCTAATATGGATTTTCCATATTGCTCCTCGCAAATTTAACTTATTTTAATTGCTTTATGAACACACTCCGATTATTGATTGCCCGGTTAAGGCTACATGCTCAGTGTCATCACCTGCTTATTAATTAACTGCTGTGACAAAAGAGCTATTCCTTAATTTCAGCCTTGTGTAGAAGTTTATTGTCAAAGATTCAGTCCATACCTGTGGATGGTAAGTTGTCCCTTTCCAGGGGAACTGGAGGTTTCCGTTTCTTCCACAGGTTCTGCATGGACAGGAGGTACTTCACGTCATCTCGGAACAACTGAAATTCAATCATTATGTTGTATACAATCATACATAACATTACGCTCAAGGATAAATAGTCAAGATGTTATTACCTAAAGAGAAGAGGTTGGTGACAAATGGCAAGAAAAAGCAAAGAATTAAAAAAACAAAGTTGCCTGTTCCTAACTTAGCGTAAGGGGAGTGAATAGACAGAAGAAGGAGGACTGGGGCATTACGTATTATGCGGTACACTAATTAGGACAGTTCTAACAGTACACAGCAATGAGGGGTACGATGATCAAAATTGCCAGAGCAAAATCTGAAATTTTTTTTTCAATGTGGTCTAAATCCAACTAATGCTTATTAAAGTGGCTTAAGTTCATTCAGGTGGTTTATGTACAACAGATAAATCTATATTGAGGCTTCCATCGTACCTTGTTAAATAGTTTCTTGGCATCATATCCAGTTTCGACCGCCCATGCCCTCGTAGATTTGCGCTCCACTCCCCCCGCCACATCTTTGGCTTCTGTCTCAAGGGCAGATTTCCCAGCTTCACCTGTTGAGGAAAATATCAAATATTCATTACTTTAGAAAGACAAAGTTGACAGCTTCTCTAGTTGAAATTCAATCATTAATTTTACAGCCTGGAAATACGACAAAATGTCCAAGATTCTCTAGCTTTAATATGATATTCAAGCGGCAACTTTTACATGATATTCAAGCAGCAACTTTAAAGGGAAGAGTTATGGAAATCGGACAAACCAGCAGCTTCAGGGTCCTCTGTATCAGGTGACACATCTTGGTCAGGATCCTCTTCTCCAAATAACTGACTGTAATGTAAGATAATTCAAGATTACCCGGTAGTCGGGATTCTTGAAGTGAAATACTTACCTGACCCCCTTAACAATTGAGATCTCCTACCACCTTCGTCCCCTATTCACTGCCCACAAAATAAAATGGACTCAACCAAGCCCATCATCCTGTGGACCCTCTCCCCAAATCGTCAGTTCCGCATTAAGCAGAAAACCATTAGTCCTTCGCTCTCCCAGGCTAAATATGGGTGGAAGGGTGGGGAAAGGCTGGGGGTCAGGTAAGTATTTCACTTCAAGAATCCCGACTACCGGGTAATCTTGAATTCTTATTCGTTCATACTTACCTGACCCCCTTAACAATTGAGATAGACTACCAGAGCTATCCTTGTGGTGGGATGGCTACATTAGCCTGGAGAAATGATCAATTCATTAACTCACTTTTAACCCATAATAACACTAATTTTTGTGTTCCTCACCTCAGGGAGGCGGGTGGGTATTCCACTCCCAATACCTATATGGCCCACAACTTGATGGGCTGTCCAAAATTTTTGTGTTCCTCACCTCACTGCTTATTAGGGATATTACACAATTCTTTACCGGTCCAAGCCGGATATGTCAGACATGACTCAGTTAACCTGCATGAGGTCGACTCAAGATCTGATCGTCTCATCCTTCCATACATTGTCTAATGGTGCAGTCCTGCACCTAACCAGGACCGCTCAACCTCTGTATATTTGTTTCGTATTAGGAAACCACGGTCCATGGAAAATGTGGAGTCCGTGTATACCCAGTTCATCATATGACATCACGATCAATGAAAAAGTGTGGAGTGACTCGGTGCACTCCAGTTAAGTCTAGAAACTGCCTGAAATAGTCTACTTTAGAGACTACAGTAAGTATGGACACATAATTGACAAGAACTTTGAACTGTTAGCCACCCCTGAGTACAGGGACTAATAAGGGTGGAATTACATCTAGAGTTGTCATCACATCCTCTGTTGATGACCTTTCTACTCTTTTAGAGTATTAGGCGAGACTTCACAAGCCTCTAGCCATGACTCGCAGAACTCCCATGTGGAGTTAACAGTTGCTATTTCACAAGACTGCGATCATTCTGGAGACCAGTCAATAATTACTGTGAGCTTGCCTAGATCTATGCTGACGTAGGCCTACGACCATTGCACAATATTGCGGATCTAGTCTTATTCCTCTCAAACTATTAGTTTGGGGTTGGTAGCAAGCTCTCATTATCAGCAGGTTTGTACTCTTCAGCAGAACTCCTCAGCTGCCTTTTATCTGCAATTCAGGCGACACAGTTGGGTTGCCCCTCATGGCCCTGCCATGTGGCTATTGAATGTACCATAGGTCAGTACTAATTAAGCCATATATAGTGATAATACTTATATTAATAACTAGCCCAAGCTAGAAGAATCTGCAAGGTACCCCACACTACAAGTGGGGAGGTAACAGCTAGTCTATTAGAGATACCTCTTGTCATTTGTACAGGTGTACATAAAAATGGTATCTCATTTTCGCATACATATATATAACCCAGTTCAGTATACTTGTTGGGGCAGGATTTCCTTCATCATGCGCATAACTGGGAGCAATGTGACTGATATTCACACCAAAGCCCATACTTGGTTTATGGGGTTGTGAAAAACTAGTATTACCTGGACTGCAAACATACAACTACAGTTCGAAGGTTTGCTCGATAAATGAACGACATATACACCAGTTTAATTCCTGGAACCATCTTCAACTTATAGTTTCCAATCTGAAATCATTGTCCTGATTTGATGGTTAAAAAGGCAAATACACCCTTCAGGTGTCAGCCTGCCGTAAGTTTTAATTGGTCCAAATAGATTTGAAACTGGACAGTTTATGTGCTACTGAGATAGCAAGGGCAGCTTGCTACTTAGTATGATTCAACACTTGGCGGATGTTTCTGGTCCTTGCTGCCCACCATCAGCAACTCGTAAGTCCAACTGGTATAGACCTGGCAGTTCAGAGAACCAGTATGTAGAATAATAGTTCTTTGGGAAGGTCATGACAACCTGAGACAGAACTCACAGAAAAGTATTATGATTCCATAAATTACCAAATAACTGAAAGCATTTCCCAAGATATGTTTCGAACTTTCATCGGCGCCAAGAGCCTATGACAAGCCGCTCAACATGAGAATGTATTTAGCTGGTGCTTTGCAGTTCTGACCGGTCAGTTACTGCCCTGCTACCTGGAATCATTATCCACAGGTGCACCCAAGATCGGCACCCTCGCCATCCAAATGAGATGTTTCAGCCGAACAGCTGGACGTCTTACCCTTTGAGAAAAGATACAGAGACTACTGGCACAAAATCTACCGAGTCCTGTTTTCAGAAGTATATTATATAACTGTTCGGATCTTGCCACATTCCTTTGCAAGTCAAATGCAATAAGTAACAGCAGTGTCCTACTTTTCTGGAACGGTTTATCCGCCCCATTCCCTGGAATTGTTAAAGTGCTCAGCAACTAATTTCTCATCGACCCAAAGGATGATTGTTTTTAAGACTGCAATACACATGCCTGCAGTCATATTTCCATATTCCAATCAATCTTAATGACTTCAGTCATAATGACCACCCCCTTCATGGGGCTATCTGGTCAGCACGTCCGTTATTTCCTGGCGAATTGGGGTCTCATTGAACCACTGTCGCTGGAAGTTTTAACTTTCCTCACTCGCACTTTCAACAGAAGTGAGCGGAGACCAAGTCACTCTGGAGTGTGCCAATATTGAAAACTTGGGTGTCCCAACAGGGCAACCCTGCCACTGACGTCAGAAATATAAACCATGGAAGTTATAATCTCCAGTAATTCTGACCAACTTACAGCTGTTTACTGAGTTGTGTGTAGTGGTAACTATTTACAGCACCAAGTGTACCCTCATAGCTCGATAACTGAGCCGCAGATCGAGTTCGACACAATTGCTACATAACCAAGTACAATGTAGGTATTGGTGTTACTTTAAAGAGCTTTTGCTTTGCAGCGAGTCAGTCAACCAAAATATCTTATGTGCAAGCTCCCACTGAGAATGTTGTCATCATGCTCGGCTTGCTTACCAATTTCAAATTCTTGACACATGCCTCATTTGTCATACATGAGAGTGCAACAGAATAATGCAACTTCACCTTGATCCCTTATCCATATTGTGCTAAATTCACCTGAACTTATGCTTATATGGTTAATATTAATACATTAAGACCAGAAGCAATTTGTAATGCTCAGAGACTTCTTAGCTCTGTACTCTGCTAGATGGATTCTAGACAGGCTTGGCCTAAGGTCTCACATTGATTGAGACAAGCCATAACGGGGACAATAGAGAGACCCTGGTTTACACAGGCCTCGCATTTCCTTTACATGAGCCCTATTGGGTCTATTGATGCCTTCAACCTCGACTCTACATCAAGGGAGCATCAATGTGCAGCTTTGATAGCTCGCAAAAAGAAAGTCAAGGTCACATTGACACTAAATTGAATTTCAGAAATGTGAAATATTGCCTGGTGTCCCAGATGACAGCCAGATCCTCAGGAAGGAATTGTTGGTCATCTTAACTAAACAGCTCCTGTCTGAATTCTATAATTTTATATAAATTTATATATAATATTTAGTTGCTATTCGCAACTTCGAATCTCTCCTGAGGCGCCTAGTCCAAAGTGAGATTACAATAGTTCTGCCAAAAAGAACATCAAAAGTTAGACCTCTCTTGGGAGGATACTAACCCTGCAACATTGGCTATACAATAGTGTAGATAGGATCTTATGCTATCGGGGAGCCACTCCCAGCAGCATGCATAATTAGACTCAGCTTATGTTGCGCAGCGTCCATGCCAATCGCATTTTGTAAGAATACCTAAGCTCAAGTTTAGGCTAACAAGGAACCCTGCCTAAGGGATCTCTTAGCCACATCTACCCTGACCGTCTTGCCTGCTTGCAAGCCCAAGAGCAGATAACTGTATCCTGTTCAAGGATTTGGTTACGGATTTCTTACAATCCATTATCCGTTGCCCTCTTTCCAAGACTACCAATGTACAGGGATAGAGGCATTGCACAAATAAGGTTACGAAACTTAGCCCAACAAGTTTCCTACTTCCTTCAGGGTCCTTAATTGTACCATGAGGTAAGCACTATCTAGTTACACACTAGTACGGTGACATTGATATATCAATAGGCCTATGTAGCCTTACATACTTGGAAACCCTTCTGGGATTCCACAACACTGGTGGTGAATGGTGATTGAACAACCTTGTTAATAATTTGATGGGTACCAAATTACAGGCCTGAATTAACAACTATGAAAATAGTTTTAATGCCAAAAAGGAAGAATTAATTGCCAAAAATTAAACTTTTTAATATTTCCAAACATGTTATCCTCCGGTCTGTGCAGGAGCAGACTACTCTTTATCATTCTTATATCTTACTCTACCACAGATTCTAGTCTCCCTCACTCTGGGTGTAGATCTGTTTCATAAAATCTGGTGGCTTCATTAAAACAGGGGAGACCCTCATGGACTCCCTTCATATTTACCAGATTACGACCTGTGTCCAATCGAAAGTCAATGGGTAATTGAGCCCTTAACCACAGAGCATAACCCTTGACAAACCAAAGAGCTTGCTCCCTACCAGTGGGTAGCAAATTGCTCCAATAACTAGGTCTGTATCCGCAAGTCAAAGGGTGACACAGTTCATTCCACAGAACTGGCCCCTAGACATGAGTTCACTCCCTAGCTGATGGGTAGTGACCACTCAATATTCAGGCACGTGTAAAGCGATAGACTTCTCAGAGCCTACTAACACCAGTGCCTATGAATTATACCATACCTGAACTGATGATAAACATCCCTGTTTAATCATTTATTCGTTCATGAGACAATAAACACCTGTTTGTTTATTTATTCATTAATTTAAGAAGTGACAGCTAGCTTTGCACCATGCACTGTAGCTTCATCAGCCGCAGACTTCAGTAGTTCCCCTCAGAACTCAAGTGTCTGTCGTCCATCTTCAGGAAAGTGACACGTTAGGGCAGTTCGTGTTGAGATTCCAACCATCCATGGAACTGTCAGCCTGTTACTTGTGTAGTGTCATATCAGAGCCTGGTCTGGTCTGCCTTGACAGATGACTGCTCTGGCCTCACAGGTGGAACTGCAATACACAAAAGTGAAAACATCACCAAATATTCAAAAAAGTACTTTAGTAAGGGCACCAAACCCTGAAAGTCATTTAAAAATGTGTTTCAGTTGAAAACCTTCACTTCACTAAGAGTAAATGTTAAAAACCTCCATTATCGCCCGTCGAGATAGCGACTACAACGATCGATTTCCGACGGTAGACGGTCAAAAACGACTCACCAACGTCGTCAATACAACCAATACACTCAAATAAATAAACTTATATCGAAATACTAGTGTAAATACGCTTACCCTATGCGTAAATAGCCATTTAGTTCGACCTCGCCGAGAGATAAAGGTGCCCGGCGGCCATGACAGTTGGTATAACAACCAGCCTGAGTGGCGCGAAAATCTTCGATGTCAAATTACGTCGTAAAAACGACTCCAGAACACAATGAGTGTCCTTCGGATGTAAATCCAAGGTGTATTCATCAAAATACACTCAATTATATCCATAATCATAGTCAAAAAGACTGTTAAAAAGGTTGACGAAGGCGTAATGCATGCGACCTCGTCGCATGCTTAATAGGAACTGACGATTTGGGGAGAGGGTCCACAGGATGATGGGCTTGGTTGAGTCCATTTTATTTTGTGGGCAGTGAATAGGGGACGAAGGTGGTAGGAGATCTCAATTGTTAAGGGGGTCAGGTAAGTATGAACGAATAAGAAGCTAGTTACTTCAAAGTATTCAAACGACGTCAATTTCCGGGTTTGCACAGATGCATTCATAAGGCCACACATAATTGATCTTTAGCTTCTTGGACCCGCCGACCCAACAGATTTTCTGCCTACGAAAAAAGGGCATACCCACAATATTTATCAAATTGACATTATAAAAAATTGAGATTTCACCTTCTTTTTTTCGTCCTACCGACTAACCCTAGAAAAAGAGCTTTGAGAAGATCTGAGAAGCTAAAGATCAATTATGTGTGGCCTTAACATATTGGCATTCTCAATCATAACAAATCTTACAGTGTAACACAAGAATCTGGGGATTCAAAGCCAGAACTTGTGATATGATGTGAAGCTGATGCATAACACTACTCAGCACTGGACACATTCAGTTACTAATCAAGCCACACTAAACATCCCAGAATGAACTATTTGTTCCACCAGGAACTATTGAACTGGCTTGAAATTCAAATTTTGCCATTAATACCAGCCATATTTCTGAGTGCTTTGAAAAGCCTGGGAAAAAGTCCCAGGCAAAAGTGGAGCAAAAAATCAAATCTCACTTGAATAGATGCTTGGCCCACACGATGCAGTGGATTGGTTCGGAGGGAGTGTTTCGGATGGTACACCCTGGGAAAGTCTTCTGTGCTGGTTTAGGTTGGCACTCGTAACATTCGGTCACTCCCTGAAATTGAAGAAAAGTTTTCCCTGTTCAAAATTTCTGCATAACATATGAATAAGACTTACAAGAGCATACAAATTTTCTTAAATCAAAAGGTAAAATTACTGATTTAGCGATCACATTTTTTTTCTTTTAAGTACAATTTCTCACAATAATCTCATTTTGAAATTAGAAAATTGCTAAACATTGGTAATCAATGCAGAAAAGTGAAGAAATTACAAATAACACTGTAAGTTAATTAAATCATATTTGATGAAAATAATGATAAAAAGATGCAAACAAAAGCCATTCGAAAAAGTCAAACAAAAAGTGTAACATATCCTACAAAATCTAAGGCCAGACCTAATTGATATTTCGCTTCTCGTATCAAAATCTAAGGCCAGACCTAATTGAAATTTCGCTTCTCGTATCTTCTCGAGACGATTTTCATATGGTCGGTCAGTCAGACAAAAAGAAAAAAAGCTCTAATTAAATTTTTTTATCATGTCGATTTCATTTTTCAGAAAATTTGTCGTCAGAAAATCTGTTTGGTCGGTCGATCTGAGAAGCTAAAATTTAAATATGTCTAGCCTCAGTGTCCATACAGTATGTCAAATTGCCAACCCACCTTTTTGATGACAGTGACTTGACCAAGGTACCCAGCAGTTCCACTTTCGATCAAAGGAATGTCAGCAGCCAGACACATCCGGTTCACATGGTTACGAGCAGCTGAAACAAACAAAATCACTCAAGTTAAATACAAAACCTTTCAAATTGAAATACTCAAAATTCAATGCAACAGCGTGAACTTGTTACGAGTATAGGTAGGCTAGCGGATTAACTGCCCAACACGGCTCCAGATAGGTGGAATTTTTAATTAATACATTTATTGAGAAGCATTTTTAATTAATAAATTTATTGAGAAGCAAATTGGCATCTGGTGACTCCCAAAAATTACCTCTGTTGTCCAGAGCGTTCATGACTAGGGTAAACTTCTTGAAGAAGTTGACATCATAATCAGTGCTGAAAATGAAAACCAAACAATTTAGATCATTAATTTTTGCAGCAATGGCGTACCTGGGTGGTTCCAATGGGATCCCTTTAGAAAGAGGGAGGGGGAACCATTTTTTCTTGGGGGTGGGGGGCACTCACAGCACTTCTAAGAGACTAAGACAACAAAACAATTTACATGGTAGGCCCATATTTAGAATATAATGGGAGGTGGGATTGAAACAGGTCCAACATGGGAGGGGGGAATGAAGCCCCAGCGCCTCTCCATTGGGACACCAGTTTCGCAGCAAGCATAAATATAACTAAGAAATCATAGAAAACCTGGAATTTTTAAAACTTGACGACGGTTAGGTCTGAATGAGTCAAATTACTAATTTCTCAAATCATAAAATATTTCCATAAAGATTCACACTTACTTCATAATACTGTCATGATGGGCAATAATCTTCGCATCAGGGTTGAATTTTTCCGCACTTTCTTTTGCAACCTTGGGGAAAAATAGCCAGACAAATGAATCATTGAATTCAAGTATAAAATATAGGAAGAATTTCTATCACCTTTGGGATATATAATAAAGTTTTAAAACTAATTTTACTTGACTTGAAAAAAAAAGAGACTAACTTCAGTCCCCAACTACAAACAATTGAACTTGAAGCCAAAAAATTGAAACTTGAAATTTCAGCTTGGTATCAAGGAATAAATTTGCATGCCTGAACAAAGTAATTGAAGCAGCTGCGTAGACAGCCCTTACCCCTTATAAATAATTGCATTGGCCTTTTGCCATCGTTTCTCAAGCAATTCAAAGCAGGAATAATAATGTCCTAGGGTTTTGAAAACTTGAATGTTTTACCTGGGCCTTTGATTTGCCAACATGTTCTTTCCGGAAGAGGAACTGTCTGTTCAGGTTGCTAACATCAATAGTGTCCAAGTCAATCTGAAACAAGTGAAGGGGAACATTGTCATACTATGGTCTCATAAATAACAATAATTTGGGTGTATGATATTTATACTTAACAACAACATAACAACAACACACATTTCTGGTTTACATTATGTATACAACTTTGTTACAATACCAACAACTGGATAGACCAAGATAGAATAACTCTAAATAATGCACCTGTCATTCGCAACCCCCTGCCTCTATCCTCGCGGAGAGTGAGGGAATTGTGGGGCATATCCTGTGGATTATGTGGGGGTTTTCAGTTTGAAAATGCCTTCACCTCTCAGAAATTTCCAAGGATTTCTGTGATGTCTTCCCCCACAATTGGGGGCGGGGAATTTATTTCTTAAATTTTGCAGTAATCCCAAGGGGGGGGGGGGGGGGGGGGGGAGAGTCCAGACTTTTTTCCAACCCCTAACATTGGTAATGTCCCTAGTCTCCTGGGTAGGAGGTCGGGGTGACAGGTCACGAATCACTAGTGCATAAAGATACCCCAAAAGTGGTGCCCTTGAGTAGGGGGGCATCTGGGGGGGGAGGGGAGCACACAACATTCAGGGGGGGCACACAACGTTAAAGGGGGGGGGGGCCGGGGGGGTACCTCTGTACTCATTGTCTGTTCGATTAAGCAACAATTTTCATATCAAACCTAAAACTACATTAAATTTTAGCCATAATGGGAGATCTCTGGAAGGGGGTAGGGACAATGATTACAATGGCTGGAAGGAAGGGGGGCACAGTCTGGGGTGCACCACCTTTTTTTTTTGCGTGTCACTATTCATTGCTCATGCATGCACCAGTATAATGAACATCAGTTTCAGCATTATTTCAGGTAAATTTTGAGACTTCAAATTTTTGACAGCTGGGCAATTCCACGGTTACGGACGTACGTTTCAGACACTTCAATAGCTTAGGTAGCACTACCATTATAAATTGGACATTTCATTATCACACTGATATGAGGTACAGTGCTAGGTCTTTCAAACGGGCTATCAACCAAAGCCCTAGGTGTCATACAAGCGGAGCTACAAGGCAAAAATAGCATGGTTACGGACGTATGCAGACGAACGACACTTTTCTGACTTGATGGCTTCTCTCTCAAAACTCTGTGATTTATGGGCAGGCAAATTAATTGTATGAACTCCATTGTTAAGAAAACTATAAAAAACAGCAGCCTGGTAAGTTTCAGAGAAATTTGGTGATTTATTACACAACCGTGGCCATTTATTTTTGGTTACGGACGTACACTTTTTCGGTTACGGACGTACGTGTGTGAATTGGAAGGTTAAAGGCCACCCTTGGTGCAAGACTGATGCATTAATTCAACAAATTTTCTTCATTTATACAAACAAGATGTCTTTTCCAATAAATACTGATCACAAAATAACTTCAGTACAGAATATTTTTGCCTGTTTTCATGCTTGTAACATGCAACCGTAATATCCACATTTCTGGTCCTTAAATTCACACTTTTTCAGGCATTTAAAGGAGTGCAAATCGCAAGTTCTACCTCAATACTTCAGTGTAATGACACATATCCTGTTAGTAGAGGTTGCCCAAAAGCATGACAAATAAGATTTAGCAGGCCTTTGGCAAAAATAGATGAAATATTAGGCAAAATCAATCATTCTCGGAACTATTTTTAGGTTTGTTTTTGGCAACAAATCAGAGGGATACAGCTCTGAATTTTTTTGGAAAACTTGCAGATGCAATCAAAATTCTCAGTTTCTTAATGTATAATGGCAGGTTTATCTTGTGCTACAATTTTATGCCATTTGGACTTGTTGCTATCGATCTATACTCTTTATTCAAGCCATTTTTTTTTTTTTTTTTTTTTTTTTTTTTTTTTTTTTTTTTTTTTTTTTTTTTTCTTCTCATTTTACTCACTTTGTTGTCCGTTGTTGTGGTGAGGGAAATATACTTCTCGTTCTATTTCAATTTATTCAAATGAATTTATTTATACTCTTTTTAATCTTATTCCACGTGCCTCTTGAATCTATAAGCCGTTCGACTGTGTTTTTTATGTGTGTGTACTTAATATCTTATGTACTATGTAATTGCATCTGTCTCTGTGCATCTGCTACAGTGTACATAGTCCTCTTTACTCGGCGCATTGCTGCATGTTGCTGGCCAGCGGATGGAGTTGTAAGCTGACTACGTACTGTCGTAATTGTATTGAATGGACTGGGATGAACGAGGGCCTACAACACATACCAGAGGAGACAACGGAGAGGCCTACAACCCAAGGGTTTCGGCCTAAACCCTGTCTACACGTCTACACATTTAATGACAGAAAATTCAGTTAAAAATGACCGAATTCAAGGGATACCATGTATTTCCAGTCTTATAGTTAGTATAGTTTTGAAATTAAGCCAAAAAGACAGGTATTGAGGTGTTTTGGCAAGGCCAAGTCTGTCTCCCAGTTTTTGTACCATTACCTCTTTTTATATGCACTATCATAAATATGGTTACGGATGTACATGTATGTACGGTTACGGACATACACACTTTGAAGAGCTCTCCTTGGCAACTGTATTCAGTTGAAATGATGAAAGTCATTACCATACTATTCTTGGACATGAACGTGCTTTGTATTAGGAGTTTCCTAAATTTGACATCAGAAGCATGTAAGCAGCATAACAATTTAGTGTTTTTCGGTTATGGACGTACACTGAACGTTTTAATTACTCGATATCATTGCCTGTCAGAGTTTTAAGGAGCTCAGTCAAAAAATCTTAACATAAAACCAAAATGTAATGTCATAGACTTCATCTAGTAACAAAATGGAATGAAATCACCTATTTTTGTGTTGGCAGTGGCTCCTAATATTATAGAAGAGAAAAATTAATTTATTTGGTATTGCCAAAGGTTACGTTACTTTAATGCACATATCTCAAAAACGAAACGAGATAATCAATTGATTTCTTTTGCAACTGAAAATAGACTTATTCTGGCACATCATGACACCCCTGACACATAATAATATCAATTTTGAAATTTTCACTCATTGGTTGATGTATCTATGGAATTGCCCAGCTGTCAAATTGACAAAGACCTGTCAACTCAGCTGTCATTTTCAACAGGTCCCTGATTTTCAACATGCTTTTGCCTTTTGGTACCGGCATAATACAGATGTATTTAATGCAAAAAGAACGTGACACTTACCAACTCAATGTCTTCAAAACCTGTCAGGACAAGGTTCTTCAACAGTTCACAACCAATACCACCCGCACCAACCACAAACAGCTTGCATTTATCGACATTTTCTCGGAAATTTTTGGGCAACGCGCCTTTCTGTTCGGTCGCCATGTTCAAACATTCAGACCGCAACAACAAATCTGGCATGCCAAAACCTCTAAGAAAATTAATCAAGAGGAAATAATGCTTGAATCGATACAACAAAAAGATATAAAGTACTCTGACCAAAGTTGGTTGGGTGTATGTATTTTTTTTCTCTGATTTTGGAAAATGGAAATCCCGCAGAACGCGGCAAAAACAAACATGGAAGATGATGAGAGTTCTCATCGTTCAGTGTCTAAAACGTTTCAGGACATCGCTGACAAAGGTATTGGATGTCACAAAGTGTTTGCACATTGATGAATCAATCTGGCACACAGTGGTGTGAGATTAAGTTTAATGCCATAGCTTTAAAGTCTAGAAAACAGTCATCAATCATACCCATCTTCTGTCTTCGGTGTGTGGTCAACTAGGTAGACCCAGGAGTCAGTTGTTTTAGTGAATCAACTGACTTTCTCTATTTCAACTGACTGACTCGACTAGTTGATAACTTTTCAACTGCAACTGACTGAAGTCATTTCAACTGACTTCAACTGACTTTTAAGTGATTATCAATTAGCAGACCTAAAAAAAACCTTGATCTTTGCCAAAATGAATAAGGAAAGTTCACAACCAATAGATGAGATTCATATATCTCAAACAGAAAGTTCAGACAACAATTAACCAACCGTCTTATGAGATTCACACAGTGATCTGTAGATTCACATGTTTAGACCTGTCAGCCAGTCAGTCTAAAAAATTGGCTGGCTGACGGCGGTCATTGGCTGGCTTCAGCTGAGTCATCACCTTAGGTGGCTGTGTCTTGCTTGAATTATTAGTGGCTGGCTGCAACTCAATAAACTTTTAAGGGTCTCAAGAAGCCGAAAATATCATTTTTACAGATTTACCAGTTGCCAGGTATATACATGTTCTTTTTCCTATCAACTGCTACAATGATGTAAATTGAAAATAAAAGCTTGGCTTTTATAAAGCTCTCTTTCAATATAGCATCCAAACTGATTTTCACCTGTAGAGACTTTCACCAATCCACACCAGTTGGATGGCCCCCTCAGTACTAATTTTGGTACAAGGTACTGTTCCACATCAAGTATTGCATACTCAACGCATAGGAACAATACATACCAGCTTGTCGGTTTTAAAAGCCATTTCATAGAAGAATTATGGAGCTATCTGAATAGAAATTAAATGATGTGAAAGAAAAGGACCAACAATAAAGACATGAACTGTAATCTTGAACTCTTTTGTTATCCTTGGTGCTAATTGCCATCAGGGACCAATTTGCTTAATTGCAATTCAAGTGTCACCCCTATTTTGAACAAATCAATCCAATCAACAATGGAGCAATTTTAGCAAAATGTCTTGATTGCAATACAACACATTGCTGTTGTAGTGGTCAGAGCCTGCTAAGTAAGCCTTTCATGTTTTAGGCAACTGACGCAAGTCAAATCAACCACTGACGACGGCGACTGACGTTCGTTTGCATGACGACGACGTCAACTGGCCAATTATAACGGACGACGACGACCAATGACGACGACTCCGGGGTCTACAACTAGGCGACCACCAACCAGGCGACAGCATACCACTACCAACTAGGTGACAGAAATTTTAGAAATCCTACAGCAGTACCAACCAGGTGACAATCAGTTCTTTCCAGGCGACAGGCAATAAATTTTTGCGGTCTTTTCCAATTAATCGACGATTGCAGAATTTAAGTTTATGAGTCAGCTAATCATCCGATCGGCTTCAAATAACTTTTATCTGGTAGATATTGAGTTCCTCTACACGTACATATGCATATTTCTGCTGAGAATTCAGTGGAAGTTGGTTAAAATTTACCGCAAAGTTAAGACACGGGCCGCGACGTTTTTTGCACTTGTCGCCTGGTTCAATCTATTGTCGCCTGGCTTGTTATTGTATAGATATTTGTGTCGCCTGGATAGTAGTGGTGTGTCGCCTGGTTAGTTGTCGCCTGGCTAGTACTAATGTCGCCTGGTTGACTGTCGCCTGGTTGACTGGCAATCTCTGTCTTCTTCAGTCATCATCCAGGCCATGTCTCTTCAATTTGTCAATCTTTTCATTTGTCTTCACTGCTGCAGTATTGGCCAGCTGACAGTGATCTGGTGATATGACTCAGTGACAGTCGGGGGGGGGGGGGTCAGCATGTAGGGGGGTCAGCATGTGCTGGTAGCATTCTGCATGTGTATGTAGCAGCATGTGATGTTGGCATTCAGCATATGTTAAGAAGCATTCAGTATGTGCTGGTGGCATTCAGCATGTGCTGGTGGCATTCAGCATGTGCAAGGAACATTCAGCATGTGCTGGTGGCATTCAGCATGTGCAAGGAGCATTCAGCATGTGCTGGTGGCATTCAGCATGTGTATGGAGCATTCAGCATGTGCTGGTGGCATTCAGCACGTGCAAGGAGCATTCAGCATGTGCTGGTGGCATTCAGCATGTGTAAGTAGCATTCAGCATGTGCTGGTGGCATTCAGCATGTGTAAGTAACATTCAGCATGTGCTGGTGGCATTCAGCATGTGCAAGGAGCATTCAGCATGTGTATGGAGCATTCAGCATGTGCTGGTGGCATTCAGCATGTGCAAGGAGCATTCAGCATGTGCTGGTGGCATTCAGCATGTGTAAGTAGCATTCAGCATGTGCTGGTGGCATTCAGCATGTGTAAGTAACATTCAGCATGTGTAAGTAACATTCAGCATGTGCTGGTAGCATTCAGCATGTGTAAGTAGCATTCAGCATGTGCTGGTGGCATTCAGCATGTGCAAGTAGCATTCAGCATGTGCTGGTGGCATTCGGCATATGTAAGTAGAATTCAGCATGTGCTGGTGGCATTCAGCATGTTCAAGGAGCATTCAGCTTGTGCTGGTGGCATTCAGCATGTGTATGTAACATTCAGCATGTGCTGGTGGCATTCAGCATGTGTAAGTAACATTCAGCATGTGCTGGTGGCAATCAGCATGTGCAAGGAACATTCAGCATGTGCTGGTGGCATTCAGCATGTGCAAGGAGCATTCAGCATGTGCTGGTGGCATTCAGCATGTGTATGGAGCATTCAGCATGTGCTGGTGGCATTCAGCATGTGCAAGGAGCATTCAGCATGTGCTGGTGGCATTCAGCATGTGCTGGTGGCATTCAGTATGTGTAAGTAGCACTCAGCATGTGCTGGTGGCATTCAGCATGTGTAAGTAACACTCAGCATGTACCTGTAGCATTCAGCATATGCCAGTGGCAATCAATATGTGCAAGGAACTTTCAGCATGTGCTGGTAGCATTCAGTATGTGCTGATAGCATTCAGCATGTGCTTGTAGCATTCAGCATGCGCTGGCAGCCAGGGGTGTATCTAGAAATGGCCTGAGGGGGGCCATAACATGGGGTCAATATGGGACGTTCACCGGCTTTTCCTATATTTCCCATGTTAATTTTGGACGGGGGGGGGCATGGCCCAATGGCCCCCCTAAATACGCCACTGCTGGCAGCATTCAGCATGTGCCTGCAGCATCTAGCATGTGCTGGTTATCAGGTAGCATTCGGCACATGCTTGCAGCATTCAGCACCTTCTGGTAGCATTCAGCATGACTGCTGGTTATCAGATAGCATTCAGCATGTGCTGGCAGCATTCAGCATGCGCTGGCAGCCAGGGGTGTATCTAGAAATGGCCTAAGGGGGGCCATAACATGGGGTCAATATGGGACGTTCACCGGCTTTTCCTATATTTCCCATGTTAATTTTGGGCGGGGGGGGGGGGGGCATGGCCCAATGGCCCCCCCTAAATACGCCACTGCTGGCAGCATTCAGCATGTGCCTGCAGCATCTAGCATGTGCTGGTTATCAGGTAGCATTCGGCACATGCTTGCAGCATTCAGCACCTTCTGGTAGCATTCAGCATGACTGCTGGTTATCAGATAGCATTCAGCATGTGCTGGCAGCATTCAGCGTGTGCTGGTAGCATTCAGCATGTGCTTGCACCATTCAGCATGCATTGGTAGCATTCAGAATGTGCTGGTAGCAATTATTTATAACAGTGATGGAAATGGGGGGGAGCTCGGGGGAGCTGAGCTCCCTTGACCAAAAAACAGGGTACAGCTCCCCCAATGAGTAGGGGTAAAATTATAATTATCATGTTACTATTTCAGTCCTCATGGTATTTTTAGCCATGATTATGCTCTGGTGGAAGAAATCTTTCTCTTTTAAAAATTTTGAATGGCGAACCGCTGCCGCACGAGCCGAGAGCTCCACCGACGAAAATTTTCCATTTCCATCACTGGGTAGCATTCAGCATTGAGCTACATGCTGGTAGCCTGGTATCATTCAGTGCATGAATTTAGATGTATTATTTTATAAAAATATATATTAGACCAATTTGTGACATTTTGTTGCAGTAAATGAGAGTTTGCCATTGCGCGTGACTGCTGTGGCAGCTGAGAAGCACCCGCAACTGATGACCCTCCTCACATCTTTGTCGCAACACTTGGACCAGAATGGACGCAACAAAAATTCAAATGTGGACATTTTGCAGGTAATTTGCAAAGTTTATGTCGTTATGAATTGATATGTGACCTGCTCCACCAAAATGGGTTCAAAGTCGGCCCCTTGTCATATTTAGTTGTGAAAATTACTTTATTCTACTGGAAATGGGCTTCGAAATGATGGTTCATATGTTTTGATATCTCTATTCAATCCAAAGATATTGCACCTCAAACATTGATGATGCGAAGCATCAAACTTTGAGAAAATGGCATTTGAATTTCCCGCCATTGCAATGAAAGAACTAAAAATATCAAAAAGAACACCCAATTTAGATAATTTAAAATAAATTTCTTGTAAAATGGTCTTAATTAATCAAACGAAATTTATTTTGCTAAAATGTGGTACCAACAGCTAAAAATCATTGAAATGTGACCTTTTGCACATTTTGCTCATTTCTGGGAAATATAAATTGCCTACTTAGAACTCATTTTGGTGGAGCAGGTCACATATATTTTTGAATTTACATTTAGTGTTGTGTTCTCAAGCGTACTTCCCCATCATCAAACCAACTGAGCCAAAGAGACTACTCTTTCTGGCCAGCAAGTTAGAGATAGCAGATAGAGTAATGTTTGAACACTTGGGATCTTTTCATAGGACTCTGTACGTGAACACTTGTTTGGGAAGTTTTGTGTAAAATTTGGGATACATTTCAAATTTTTGTAACTGTATTTTTCAATTTTTGTTAATATTTTGTAATAATTATATTTAGGAGTCAGGAGTCACCAATTTCATTTTGGACTCCCGACTTCACCTGAAAATCAAAGTTTGACTCCCGATTCCACCAAAAACCTCCAACTCCTGACTCCAACCCCAAAGCCCTGATTGTGGCTCTCTTAAATATTTCTTGTTTTATTTTTAAATATAAATGGCTGAAATTTTGTTTTATGTCACAGGCTGAGTCAGCACTGCAGAACAGCAAGCACCGCTGGTTGCAACACCAAGTGTTGTATCAGGAGTTGCAGGATTTGTTGATGGACCAGCAGTTGAACGATCTCCAGTCTCCCAATACTCAGCCAGGTGCAAAACAGGTGAGAGTTAACTTTGACGATGAATAGAATTTAACTCCCAAGGGCAGTGCCACACAAGCTAGTACCCAGAGCTATCTCTCTTTTTTAGTCAACTTTCATTGGTAGAAAATCAGTAAAGAAATAGCCACCCTTTAAAGCACTCAGGCCAATTCATTCACTGACACAAAATGTCATCATCATCATCATGATACTCCGCAACATCATACTTGATGACTTAGGCTGTTGAGACACAGCAGCAACCTCAAAAACCCAGCTTTGAATCCTCTGATTCTTGCTGATTCATATTCAATTTGCTGAATTTTGCCTACAGAAGTGGCGGCTTTTTTGCTTTTTCTGGAAACTGCACGGAGCTCTGATCTATTATATAACAGTTACTTTGTGCAGAAACAGGCTATGGCAGCTTATTAAGCATTCTGCATGAATTCATGATGAAATTACTTTAACAATTTTCTCTTTGTGATTGCAGTTCTACAATGCTGTGCAAGAATGTCTGTCAATTGCAGAAATCGGAGATTACTTGGACTTCTCTGCCGATCCCTTGTCGAATGTCACCCTTCTTGGCTTGAAACGGGAAGAGTTGAAAGAAATGAATCCTCATAAAAAGGTAAATTATCTTTTCCTTGTTGGTATGGACTCTTCATTAGGCCTATGATGCCGCCTATCTCTCTCACCAAGTCTATTTTTTCAAGCTTCAAGAACATACGAGGGGTGTTCATGAAGTTCTGACCAATTTTTGTAGCAGACTCTTCTCTTTGACTTACTTGAATGAAATTTTCACAGTAAAATATTCAGGTGTATAGCCATTGATTCTGAAAATATTATGTCCGTGACCAATGTCTAACTTACTTTTCTGTTGCCATGGAAATGACACCTTGGCGTAGGCAGTGCAGCTGAATTTTTCATAAAAACTCAACAATTTAGCTGTTTAAATCGCTATAAAATTTATTGCATGTGCACAAATAATTGTGAACAAAGATGTTCATCAACAGCTTCACAATTTTTCGAAGTACTCTCTGTGGCACGAAACACATTTTTACATCCTTTCAATCCACTTGGTGAAGCAATTTTCAAAGTCCTAACTCAGAAAAGCCCTGGAAATTGCATGTCACATGTCCTGATTTGTAGCATATCTTTAACCCACATATTTTAGATTAGGGAATAAACAAAAGTCATTTGGCGCTAAATCATCATCAAGGTATCTTGAAATGCTGTCCTGATGAGATCTTGGGTTTGTGTACCCTTCTTTCCTTTGAGATCATGCAATTTGATTGAAGCTCTGTGATCGCGTTTCGGGTCCATGTAAAATGCTCCTCCAAAATCATTCTATACTGTGCAAAAATCAGTTTTAAATGACTAATCAGTGGATTGGCACAGCATTGTGACATCATAAAGTTACAATCACAATTGCCAGTAGGCCCTGCACAGGTCTGCAATCCTTTTCAACATAATTTGACCCTAATTTCAGGGAAAACACAATGCCAAGTTCACTAGAAAAATGAGCTGCGCTGGGTTCCCCATCTTGCCGTTTCCATGGCAACAAAATAACAACTTAAATATATTGTGTCCCAAAGTTGCTTGGCCATTTCTTTCCTTGATACCTCAAGATGTATTCCTGAAAATTTGAAGACTCTAGCTGAAATATAAGCATCTCTCAGAAAAATTGGTCTAAACTTTCTGAATGCCCCTCGTACCTTCAGTTGCTGCCATAGTAAAAAAAAATTTGTGTAGATAGTCATAATCGATTTATAGATCAGTCAGAGGCAACTGCATTCAAATAAAAAGTAAATAATTTTAAAACCAAGTCATCATGAAGCTTCTATCTGTACCTGTATTGAATAAAATTATATAATGTACCTTTATTTTAGCATTTGTCTTCAATACAACAAAAGCTCATACCAGAAGTAGAGGAGCGATTGAGGAAGAAGTGTGAGATGCTGGTGGATTATTACGACTGCACATCGGCCAAAAAGACAGGTGAGTCGTGAATGAATTAGGAGTTATGAAGCAAATAAGAGATTTGTATTTTTTCCATTGACTGCCATTTTACGAAGTTATTCCCAATTCAATGTAATTCAATGCTGGATATGTTGACATGCAAGCTCCACCATTATCAGGGCTTTGGGGATGAGTGTCAAGTACTGCGACTCCCGACTCTTTTGTTGTCCTGAAAATTGACTCCGCAGGTCCTTCTCCTTTCTTGAAATCTGACTCACAATCTGCCAATTGGCAATATTAAAAATAACCGTGCAGTTGGCAAAAGAAAAAAGTTACAAATCCACAACTGTTCCATATGCATTTTCAACTCTGACTTCACCTGCGAACCTAACTTTTAATACAGCTCCACCTGAAAACCTACTACTCCGACTGATGACTCTGACTCCAAATTCTCCAAATAATCCAGCATTAAGGGGTCTTTGGCTTTGTTCAGTGGTCACCTTCCTTAATTGCCTTATGAATTGTCGCTGAAGTAAAGGACATAAATATTAAAAGCCCTCTCACAAAAAAAGTCTTTATCAAATAATTTGTCGTTATTCATTTTTGTTAGAGAGCAAATTTGCCCTGGCCAAAGCTTCACAGTTGCCAGAAATCCTTGAGGGAGAGAAAAGAGATTTGACGGAAGAAGAAAACCTTCTGGAGAAAGAACGCCACAACAGAGAGAAGCAATTCTGGCTGTGCTATAAGGTTTGTTATTCATTTATATATATTAAGTGATTTTGGAATGCATTTTAACAATATGTATTTATTTGGTGTGTAGTTATTGCTGCTTTAGAACATAGAGGGTTAGCTCAGTGGTTGCACGCTGGGCTGCCAATCGCTGGGTCCAGGGTTCGATTTTCGCTCTGGCCAGGTCACCCGGACTTTGTTGGACTGCAGTTTCAATTAGACTTTGCCTCATTGTTGCATCCTCCTCCTGCCTTTTAAGTAATTAGTCTACCAAGTGCATAAATACATGATGTAAATCTCAAATCATCCACCCATCCATGCTGCTTTAAAAGAACTACGCCGTTGTATTTGTGGGTTTACAATATCACCTGGACACTAGGTTTATGATTGTCAAGAAATCACATTTTTATATTGCGGAAAAATAAGCTTCTGAGTGTTTGATAATGCTAGTCATTAAAAAAAATTTCCTCTTACTCTTGCTTTTTTTTTCAGGCCTTGATAGACTCTCTGGAAGTTTTGGAAAAGCTTATCACAAGACATCGACTGTCAACTCAAACAGAAAGTAACATGGTCGTCAGTGAGTGGCTAGCTATGCGATGTGAAGCCATGTACTTGAAAATTAGGTAATTTCGGTTTGTAATGTTACTGTGCATATTTCATGTACATGTGACATCAAATCTGGGGACTGTTGATTCATCGCTATCACTGTATCCTTTTATGGAAGGTTACAATTTGTTGCCACTTTGGCACTCTTTTTCTCAAAGTTTAAGATCGCTAGTCCCAGAAACAACAAAGAAAATTACTCCATATAGTGAAAGTTTCATTTTCATTTAATTTTCGATCAAGCAGTGACCATCATCAGAAAGAGAATAGCAGAAAAGGAGATTAAAACATAGAGATTCAAATATAAAGATTACAACAGAGAAAAACAACATCAACATAGATTTAAACATAAAGATCAAGCAATGGAGAGAGAAATGAAAATGAAACTTTCACTATATGGAGTAATTTTCTTTGTTGTTTATGTAAAGTTTATCAGCGGTTTGTGTGGACTAGTCCCAGACCTCCTAACCAACCCTCTAAAATAGGATTTTCCCCCTTTTTTAGACTAAAACCCTCTTGTCCTCTTTTTGATGAAAAAACCCTATTTTTTGACAACTTAAAAACCCTCTAAAAATTACCGTTAAATGGTTATTTCATTACTTTCTGTCCTCCAAAATTGTTGAGCTGGTATGACAACCTGGTCAAAACTGCCCAGAATAAAGCTTGAGGAAGATGCTCACTGCTCAACTACTGTTGTTGATCAGATGCTGTAATTTAGCCTTGAATTTAAAAACTACAGGAAGTGCTTTGTAAAAGCGTTTAACTGAAAGTTTTGCTATAATTGCTTTTTTCTCAATACAGAAACTTTGTTTATTAGGACCCCAATTTTTGTGTGAAAACCCTCTAAAAAGGAACGCGGAACCCTGGCATCGACGTTCCTGAGGTTGGGAGGTCTATAGTTCACCATTCCCTGTAGATAAATTCCCTGACATTTTTTCCTTGTCAGATTCTGGTTTAGCAACCTGCGAGTTCTTGTTGAAGAGATATTTTGATGAAGAAGTAAGAAATATTGTTGTCGTAAAAACAAAATCTGATAGCTTTGGAAAGTCGCTTGTCATGTAACTGATTCTCATTAATTTCTACAGAATTATGAAAAAAGACTTTTATTTTCCAGGGTTTTTGAAATGCAACTGCTTTGCGATACCTATTATTCTCAGACTGTTGGAGCCTTGAATGTGATAAAGTAAGTGAAAGATTAGCATATTAGAAGATAATTGGCTGCCAAATTAAGAGCTGCATGATTAATTGCTAATTTATCATTATTGCGATATCAGGTAGAGTGATAATGTATATCGTAGAAAGTTGCAATAAATAAATAATAGAAATCTCCTTTATTTTTGCCCAAAAATGTCCATTTATTCCCTTGAAATTGCAATTTTTACTGAAATTAATGAATTTCTATGCCAATCTCTTGTTTGTGAATTTATCGCAAAATTTATCAGCATCTCAAAATCATGACGATGAGACATAGTTATCACATGTCATATCTCATTGTTGTTTTGCAGCACTACTGCCAATTAGCTCATTAATTGGTAGTGTGCTGGATTTTCAATCGCTTGGTTCTATGTGAGACTCCAACCGCTTTCTGGGTCTCATTGGGTCGAACGGATACAATCACTTCTGGTCTCATTTGCCATTTGGGGGGAGGGTTGGTCTAGTGGTAGCGTTGTGGACTGCCAATCGCTGGGTCAAGGGTTCGAATCCAGCTCTTGCCAGGTCACCTGGGCCTATGTTGGACGGCTGTTTCAATCATCCTTCGTCTCATTGCCGTGTCCTCCTCCTGCCCGAATTAGCCTACCAAGTGCATAAATACAGGACGAAAAGCCCCACTCATCCATCCATCTCATTTGCCATTTCTTCATCTTGTTAATGCAGGATGTAAAGCCCCAGTTATCCATCCATCCTATGTATATGATTATGATCGACTGCTCTTTTTGCTTTTCCAGACACCATTTGGACACCACCATCAGAGATACAGAAGCTGAACTCACGAGAGTTGGCCAATCGTTGAACACTTACGAGTCTGTGGGACTTGGATTTGAAAATATCGTTCGGGAATATACCCAATTGCAAGATGAAATTGAAAACAAACGATGGGCCATGAGAGAATTGAAACTTTCGTTAGAGACTTCTGATTGAAAGCTTTTGATAATTTAATATCACTCAACATATTGCTCAATTGATATGCAATTATTTTTGGACAATAGTCATTGTTGGTTAGATTTGTATTTTGTTGGACTGTTTGTGATCTTGAAATCATGACAATATTATGTTTTTGAATTTTTATACGTACATAAAAAATTATGTCAACTTGAAAAAGGTTTTTTGTCAAGACTTAGTTTGCCATGAGGTGCCCAAGCAGGCTCTCATATTCCTGAAGGCACTGGCGCTCCCTTGGGCAAGTATGGCGCCAAAAATCTTTTGATTTAATTTATACATACTAGCAATATCAATATTGGCTATACTGCAATTTCCATTTTTGCTTTAAGGGGCTATTCTTTAACATGCGTTAAGTCTTGCTGTCCGAGATTCTAATTCTATTGTCTAATGACTTCACAAGTCAGTCTTCCAAACTTCTTTCCTGTTACATTTATTAATGTGTTATACTCTTAATTACAAATTCATTGATTTACATTTATTTGAACCCAATTTACAAGTATTTGAACGTAATTTGCTGATTTACTTCCAAAAAATGATGATTGTAGTTTTATTATCAGCCTGAAGGGGAGCCACCTGTCAACCAGTAGTTCCCATGGTTGCCAACAGATGGTATGTAAGTGCTGATTGGTCATGTGACGCACCTGGACATGTGATTAGTCACATGACACATCCCATGTGAGAGCTCTTCACTTGCAGTACACATTTAAATCATGTTGAATAACATGGTAGGTGTTTAGCTTACTGCTTATCATAACTTATGTAACAAATTGTAAGACACAGTTGTGATATTATCTATTCTATTGTTATTTCATTTAATGTAATTCTACAAATTCAGGATAACCTAATTTCCATTTGTAATTATTGTCACTGACTTTAATGAATGGATATGACAATTAGTCCATAACTCCATCAATTTATAATACTCATAACAATATTTCATGAAAAATGAATGCAAAAGATACTCCTGTGTAATTTTATATAAACTGAAATGTATTTGTAATGCAAATATATTTGTATATTATTTTTCTATCACTTCCTGATCATATGGCATAATCAGAATTAATCTGCTTCCTTTTCAGAAGATGGGCTTCTTAATATTTACCACGCTGCTCTTGCAGCTCCTAGCTCTTTGCAACGGAGCAATAGAGGCTGATCTCATAACTTCTCTGCCTGGTTTTGCCAAATTGCCATCCTTCAAGCAATATTCTGGGTATCTGAAAGCAACCGACGGACGTATGTTACATTACTGGTGAGTTTGGAACTCCTCCCCCCTTTTGTCGCCACACTATATTAAAAAAAAAGTATAGAAATTTTTTTTGTAGGCCCAAAACAAGATGTGAAATAATCGGTTCAATTAAGTGTGGAATTAATCCTGAGAGTGCCAACCCTTATTGAATAAACAGAAGGATTGGCTTAAAAGGTGTGAATAACACTGATCAACAAAGTCCTGATCAGGCTGGTCTTATTCAGTCCAGGGGATTATACACTTGAGCTGCATTATTTATAAGCCTTACTGAGGAATTTCAAAAATGGTAATAACTGAACAGGCAGCTTTCTGAGACCACTCTTCATATTATTTCTTTTCTGACTCATTATCATTAATCCGTTCAGTTTTCAGAATTTTCTTGCATATTAAATTGTTATTGAGGTATTGTAAAACAAATTAATGGAAGTTAAATTGTAGTCATGTGATACTGATCAGTTTATTGCTGCCCTTGATTTGCTGGACTATTGATCAACATCTAACTTTCATTTTAGACTCATGGTCATGAGGCATAATTGAATCTCGATTGATGCTTCAAAAAGTGTGATGAATTTATATTATAGTCATGATTTTGAAGTAATCCTTTTATGGCTCCGCTTCCAGGAAACTGTTTGGGGGAGGGTTGGTTTAGTGTTAGCGTGCTAGGCTACCAATTGCTGGGTCAAGGGTTCTAATTCAGCTCTTGGACTAAGCCGGGTCACCAGCTGTGCCTATGTTGGATGACTGTTTCAACCATCCTTCGCTTCAATGCCTTTTCCTCCTGCTGTCCAAATTAGCCTACTAAGTGCATAATTACAGGACATAAAGCCCCAATCATCCATCCCTCCGGGAAACTGTTCTGCCTCCGAATTTCCCACACTGGTGTGCTGATGGACGTAAAACACAAGCTCACTCACTCACTCACTGTCTCATTTCTGGAATGAGTGTCCGTCGTCAAATATCCGACAATAAAACAGGAGCAAATCATCACAAAAATGTGACGGAAAAATTATAAATTTGCTTATCTGACCATGAGTATGTGTATTTCTGCAGTGTGACCTGTAGATGAGGAGCTATCAGGCCAAACACCAGTTCGCATCATTTGATGTATGTTAGATCCTGACTTTTGGTATTCCATAATATGATTGTATGAATTTCCATAGTATATCCACAAAAGTCTTTAGATTTGAAAGCTTCTGGTAAGCAAAACTAAAGACTTTGGTGGATACTATGGAAATTCATACAATCATACCAGTTCGCATGTTGTGAGACGAACTGTACTGTTCAGCTGCCCTTGTTACTATTTTCCTTTGTGAATTTCTTTCAGGTTTCTGGAGTCTCAAAATGACCCTTCTCGGGACCCCGTGGTGCTGTGGTTGAATGGAGGACCAGGATGCAGTTCCATGGATGGACTTCTGTCTGAACATGGACCATATCTTGTAAGGCAAATGTTACCTGTTTACAAAGCTATGCAAAATTTTATAATCCTGTTAAAGCAACTTCAATATTTTTGTTCGACATTTGTGTTAATAGTCGATCAGGATACATGTTGAAATTTCGCATTAATTTATTAAACTTGTATTCCAATCACTGGTTAGAAACTTGATACTTTAAAGATAAGAAGTGTCTTTACTGTAAACATAATAAATCTTTTTAATGGATATTAATATAATCTTCCAGATCGAGGATGATGGTAAAACGTTCAAGGAAAACAAATACAGCTGGAATAAGGTGAGATAGTTGTTTTTATCCATTTTGATGATTTATTATTTCTATACATTGTGTAGAAATTATGTCTGAGAATGATTGAATTCTATAGTGCAAAGAGGATTGATAAGTATAAATTGGATATGATGTTAAATTTTAAAATTTCAAATAAATTCATGTCAAGTTTCTCTGTCTCATTTGATCTAAATAGCCCACACCGGTGCTGATGGGGCGTAAAAAACAAACTCACTCACTCACTGTCTCATTTGATAGCAGTCGTCTAATAGTAGCATTCAGTGGACTTAGAACAGGGCTTGAAAGGGATCCAGGCATTCCTTATTTTTGATGATTTAGTGCACACAGATCTTCTTTTGTTATAGACCAGTATTAAATTGATTATTGATTATTTTGATTTCTTACAGATTGCTAACATGCTGTATGTTGAAGCCCCTGCTGGAGTGGGATACTCTTTCAAAAATGACAAGAATTATACCACCGGTGATGACCAGGTGAGAGGACGAGCCACTCAAAAATATTTAAAAAAATTATGTCAATCTCAGATTTCCAAATATTGACTGTACTACTTGAGACTCATTGCAGTTTGTTCTAGTTTAAAGGGGAGGAGGGAGGGTTAGCTCAGTAGGCACAGCACTGGGCTGCCAATCGGTAGGTCCTGGATTCAATTCCTGCTCAGGATTTATGTTGGACAGCATTTTCAAACAGCCTTTAAGACACCGTTCGAGGTCTGAGTTACATTTGGGTGTCGTAGGGGCTAAAAAATAAAACATCATATTTTGCGACCAAAGTGCATGGGATATATGCAAAAAAATGTGAGGATTAATAACATGGAAGAATCAATGCAAAATATTTAACCGTTCAAAAGTTATTCACAATTAATCGGTGGGATCTCATGCTTGCCTAAAAATCTGATAAAAATTTGTAACCACAGCACTTAAAAGTTACTTTCTTTGGGATTTTAGTCCTTTAACACAAAATATTATTGATTTCATACTTTTGCATGTTATTAAGTCAGTTGAAGCCAATTTAAACACTATTTTTGCTAGAAAGGTCAGACCGACATCACCAAGTTGCATCAACCACTTTTTGCTGGAACAAACAGCAGTTTCAATGTGATATTCAAATATAATTACTGTCAATAATCTCCAAGTGATGCCTGCATGTTAGAGTGTCTGGTAAAATATTTTGAATGCCTATTTTATGCAGCAGAAGTTGCAGAGCCAATTCTTGGCATCACCTTGGTGGAAGGAATAAACGGTAACTTTAAATATGATTGCATTTTTGACCAGATAGGCACAAAACTATTAATAAATGTGGTGTTTGAGTAAATTTTACAATATTTGAGTAGTTTCAGACATGTTATTTACCAGTATACAGGAGTTATATGACCTTATAGAACCTGCAACCTGTATATATAAAAACCCCAAAGAATAAGGGCCTTATTTTCATCAAAACATAATTTTTGGGCGTCCATTTATGATCATAGTGCCTGCTACAACCATATATGTTAAGAAGATTCATCAATACTCCAAATTAGACGAAATTCAGAAAAAAAAATAAGACTTCTAGAAAATTTCATATAAAATTTGGTCGTAAAAAAAACTTAATCTCAAAAACTATCCAAAACTGGGCTCTGCCAATATAAACTGCTTGTAACCAATTTCATTGGGCAAAGGAAGTTTGATTTTCATCACATTATCTTGAGAACTTTTCGAGATTAAGTTTTTTTTACGGGGCTACGTATATTTTTGACATGTCCTGAACTAACTGGACCATCATTGGTAAGCTATTTTATTTTGTCGTTTTGACACATGATACAGACAATCAAAGCTACTGTAAGTCTTATTATATAATAAAGAATATTTCTGTGAAATATAAACTTTCTGTCTTTAAAATTAGGGCCACAATTGTCTCATTAAATTTGACTATTCCTTGAGATGCGAGAAAATCGCAACAAAATTGTCACCCTACCCTGCATCACTTTTTGATATTTTTCTTCAAAATAATTGCCATATTCGACATAATGTGGATATCATATGATAGGTAAGAAACTTAGGGAGAGGCTCAAGAAAAAAATTTGGTAAAAAAACCATTATCATCCAAAATATGAAGCGTTAAACATGAAGGTGTCTTTTTTTTGTCACCCAAAATCGGCGATTTTTGCCTATTTTTTGTCCTATTTTAGTTAATCGTACCTAGAAAGTGTATATACACACCACAAAAGTGATACTATTATGGAAGCCAACTATTTTCTGCATCAGATAAAGCAAGTTTCGTCCAGATATCTGCATTTTTGGCGACACAGGATTTTTTTTACACAGATGACACATAAATGTAACTCAGAGCTTCAACTGTGTCTTAATTGCTGTGTCCTCCTATCTTAATTAGCCGACGAAGTGCATAAATGCAGGAGTTAGAGTCCCTATCATCCGACTGATTTAGGGAGGATGAATGGATAATTAGGGTTGTTTGTCCTGTATTTATGCATGTGATTAGGGTAAGGGTCTCTATTGTTTTATAGAGAGGAATCGACATGTTATGATGTTTACACCATGGGCGGGATCTTTGCTTACCGAAAATAAACACTGTTACAGCGGCTACCAATTTGATGTCTCTTCTGTTTTCAGACTGCAGCTGACAACCATGCAGCACTTAAATACTTCTTGATTCATTTCCGAGAATTTGCTAAAAATGAATTCTATGTCACTGGAGAGAGTTACGGAGGCATCTACGTGCCGACTCTTTCAAGTCTACTTGTTGACGATCCTGATTTTAACTTCAAGGTATGATTAAATTCTTGTTTTCAGACAAGGTAGAGACTATCAGAGAGGCCTCCCCATATTGAAGGGACAGTCAAAGTATAAACCTAGCCTAATTTATGGTTTGTTCGTCTCGTTATTATGAATAAATAATTTAATATTATAGCTTTCTTGTCTGTACTTCTTCTACTGTTACTAGATTTACCCTTGTTAAGACTTCCAGAAGTAGATCTCAATTTCGGTTTAAACTGCTGTGATGACAAAGTTGTTTAACTAAATATTTGCCCAATTTCTGTGGTATTGCTCTTCGCAACAATGTATTCCTCTGAAAATATTTCTTTTTTCTGGTTTCTAAGTCATTTATAAACTTGTCTTTTTAATCGAGTAATTTCCATCAATTTCTTGCAGGGTTTTGCTGTTGGCAATGGCCTCACTGATGACAATATGAATGGCAATGCCCTCATTTACTTCGGATATTTCCATGGTCTTTGGGGTGACACGTATGTATTTACAATCTGACACAGACATAGACAAGTTTTATTTGAATTCGATATGTACAAGGAGAAAACGTTAGTATGAAAAAACTAGCGTAATGGAATGATAACAAATGGTAATTAATAACAACACACAAAATTGATTCTTAGCTTAGCGGACCGCCGACACAATAGATTTCCTGACGATGGAAAAAAAAAACAATTTTTTTTGACATAAAAAAAAAATGTTCACCTTTTTTTTTTGTCCTACGGACCGACCCTAGAAAAAGTGCCTTGAGAGGAATCCGAGAAGCTAAAGATCAATTATGTGTGGCCTAAACAATCAAAACAAATAATTAAGTATTATCAGGAAAAATAGCGCTGGAAGTTGAGATGATTTTGCACTTTAGTTTCTAAAATGATGACTGATGAGATATTCGTGAGTTTGAATAATTGATAATTTATGTTGGCGAACAGTAACAAAGACTAAAGTTTAATAATACATCATATCAAATCAGTGGTGGGCAAGTTAACAAAAAATGTTAGCTGAGTTAAAAGTTAATAAGTTAATCAAATCATTACCTAAGTTAAGGTTGATAAGTTAACTTTTTTGCAAGGTTAACTGAAGTTAAAAAAGTTAAAAAGTTAATTTTTTTTTTACTTCGATAAAAACATTAGACAATAGCTACTGCAAGTGCCAGAGTGAGGCTCTTCTGTCTCAAAAAGAGGCACAGGTTAAATTTCCAGACAAGAAAACTCAGACAATGTCTGTCTGGGTTGCACTATTTAGTTATCTTTTGTCTACTCTAGTCTTTTTCATGCATTCTGTTGACGTAAAAAAAAGTCAACTTAGTTAATAGTTACTAAATTTGTTGGCTTCGTTATTAACGGATGAACGAGTTAATGCCCACCACTGTATCAAATACAATAGACTATCTGTAAGTCGAATCATGGTGGCGTAATCAATTTAAAGACTACATTTTTTATATGAATGTCAAATTTTAGTCATTTATTTTAGGCTTTGGAATGAGATGCAGAAATACTGTTGTGATGACAAGGATGAACAGGGAAGATGTCAGTTTGTGACAAGCCGTGATCCCGACTGTATCAATGCAGTAAGTAGCAGTTGTGCAAGTCATGAAAAATTAATAATACTTATGGAGTTAATTCTTGACTTGGTATGCTCTATCCTCTCTCTTTTTTCTCAACTCAACTGATATTTACCAGCGTCTATAAGACTTAATTCTTTACATTTTATTGACACACTAGGCCTATGCTGCCAAATTTCACTTCTTTGACAAATAAATCATTGTGTGTTTGTAACCAACCCTCATTTTGTACGTCTCCTTATTCTCATGATTTCTGTTATCCAGGTGACGACAGCGAGCGGAGTCATCTCCACCCTGAACGTGTACAACTTGTATGACACTTGCTACTACAGCAACACCAGCCAAGAGTTCCATCCTGCCTTCAACCCCATTTATCACGCATTCAGCCAGCATCCCGTCTTCATTAATTTGAGACGGGTAAGCTAGAAATTAATTCCTCAATCTGATTGACAATTCTGGCTCTGGCAGGGTCACATGTACCTAACTGCCTATGTTGGAGAGTCCTCCTTTTCCTCATTTCTGTGTCCTTCTGCTCTTGTAATTAGCTCTCTGAGTGCATAAATACAGGATGTAAAGCCCTAATCATCCATACTGTCCTTGAAGTCTGTGATGATATTAGTTTATTAACATCAATAGGTTCATAATGATTACCTGGCAGATTATCATTTCACTGTGGTCTTTTGATTTGTTGACCCTAGTGCCAATTTAAAATCTATACACATTTGATCAGTACCATTTATAAAAGACATGGAATGAGACAGTAAGGGCGTCAGGATATATACATAAGTTATCGGTTTTAAAAAATATTAAAAATTCTATAGATTACTTTTGCATCTCTACCTTCTTTTCATAAATTTCTATAAATTGCCTTTCAGAAACTAATGAAACTGCCGAAAGAACGTTTGACTTTGACCCCTCCTTGCATTGACGCGAGCGGAGCAACTATTTACATGAACAGAGGAGATGTGAGAAAAGCTCTTCATATCCCAGCCGACCTCCCTGAATGGTCTATTTGCAGGTCAGTAATATGACTGCCAAGAAAAATTTAAAGTTTATATTTTGAAGTACAGTGGTACCTGTGTTATAAGACCCCCTGTTGTAAGACCAATTTTTCTTATGTGACCACCTTCCTCCCCCACTAAGTATTTTTTAGAGCATTTTATACCCCGACGAGAGATCGCTCCTCCACTGGAGACCACTTTGTGATCATAGAAGGGGCAGTCTTATAATGCAGGGACGACAGTAATAAGAAAATCTTCACATGAGAGCATTGCTGTATTTCCTGAATTTCAATTTTTGTCTTCAATGTGGTTATAGTTTTTAACTGAAAGCATTCAAAGCTATATGTGAAACTAATTTAATGCAATACAACGACAGGCTTTCAGACTCTTTGTAAATGGTTCACGAATGTATACTGGTGGATTAGAAAGGTTTTTAATGGACTTAATTTCTTTTTCAGTGCTGAGGTTGGGATGGCATATCAGCGTCAATATCACACAATGAAGAACCAGTTCCTCAAAGTTCTAGGGACTGAGGTATGTACTTTTATTCTGCAAATATAAAGTCATAAAACGGATTATTCCATACTTATTGTATGTGTGTAAAATTTATAGTTGGTTTCTATCAAGTTGACTTCAGCTTGTAATTTTTGGGAGGTGGTTAAGCTCAACTGGTAGCACTCTGAAATTTTCAGTAGCTGGGTCCTGGGATCAATTGCAGTTCTGGCAGGTCACCTTGAATATGTTGCATATCTGTTTCAAGTTTCAACCATCCTTTTTCTCATTGCTATGTCCTCCTGTCCTAATTAGCGTCCTGACTCCTTAGTGTGTAAATACAGGATGTAAAGTCCCAATCTTCTGACCCTCATCTTTTTATTTTCTTCATCCATGGCTCCCCGATCCTTCGCCTCATTGCCGTGTCCTCCCCCTGTCCTAATTCGCCTACCAAGTGCATAAATACAGGACGTAAAGCCCCAATCATCCATCCGTCCATCCATCATCCATGGCTCCCTAAACTTTTAACTTTGATCTCCTCCCAGCATAGTTCAGATTATTTTGGTTTTTTTCCCTCCATGAACAGTACATTTAAGCTGGACAAAATACAACTGGAGGCATAAAACCCTGGAGTGCTAGTTTTTAGCTGCAATGAACTCTTTGTCTGTCAGTGGATTAGCCAGTAATTTCTCGTGATTTTCATTTCAGAAACATCGCATTCTAATTTACAATGGTGACGTGGACATGGCGTGTAACTTCTTGGGAGATGAATGGTTTGTCGATTCATTGAAGCAAGAGGTGAGACTTAAGATATTCTTTTGTCACTCTACCTATTTGGGAGGGAATACAAATTCTTGTTTTCTGTTGGAAATATTGCAATGATATTACTTTGAGATAATCTGAAGGAGAGCTGTCTTTATTTTTCTTCATCATTTTGACAGTGATAACGGGAAAGGTTACAGTAGCAATTAAGCAAAAGCTTTGTCTAAATTATGCGTTCCAGACTTATGAGTAATTTTAAAGTTATGCTGACCACAGCTGGGTTTGGACCAAAATATTTCAGATTTTCACATTATCTTAGCCTCTTAGGGGACAATTTTAAAATGTAAATCAATAGATGCTATTTCTGCATTGGAAATAAATAATTTTAATTTTAGCTTCTTTTTTTTTCAAGAAATTTGTCTTAAAAACTTGACCTTTTTATCTGAGCACTTTCATTTTTCCCTTTTCGTAGGTTGTCAAAGGTTACGCAGCGTGGCACGTCAAGGATGCTAGAGGATTTGAACAGGTCGCTGGTTTCGCCAAGCAGTTTAAAAATATCAACTTCGTCACAGTCAAGGTAATTAGATAATTTACACCAATATACCATGTCCCGAGCTTATACTTCTCTGCTTTTATTCCCATATTGTTTTGGAAAAAATTAGTTAGAAAAGTTAAGAAGTGTCGGTCGTTGGGTCTAACTTCTGTTGAGCAAATTGGCAACTTGTTAAAATAGGTCTGAAGCCTGTCAGATGTTCTATGTGCCTTTGATTCTGCTAAAATTCAGCGTAGTCAGTCGTATTTTGTTTATAATATTGGGAAGTGATCTGTGTCCAATACTTTGTATAATTTCAATGATAAATTTCTAATTTCTTTTTCATTATCACTCAGACGTAATCATGAAATTCATCTTTTTTCGCAGGGTGCTGGCCACATGGTTCCCCAGAATAAGAAGAAACAAGCTTTTGTGATGTTCCAGAAATTTTTGAAGAATGGTTCATTTTGAAGATTGCTTTAATAGTGATCAAGTAATGTTAGTGATGAATTAATGTGATACCAAAGAGAAAGATTATGTGATGAAGACATTGATATAAAATAGCATAATTATTATATTAAATTAATTTTTTTTTTTGGAAGATTTCAAAGAATCATGCAATTTTCAATGATTTTATAATATCAGGAAAATAACACTGTCTCAGTGTGCGAAAATTAAAATGTCAGGGGGTTCGATAGGCTTGACTAGATGAAAAAGTCTTGGACTAGATGAAAAAGGCTTCGGACTACAAGTGAAATATAACTTAGATATACTTAATAACCATGTCAATTTGTTTTTTTGTTGTTCGCTTTATTGTCTCTTATGGTATTCAGTTAAAAAATATGGCTGACATTTGTGTTTGTGAAAAATAAGACAAAACCTGCATGCAAATTTCTATTGCCCTCTAGTTATACTGATTTCTGATGCTTTTAATGGCATGCCATTACCCAGATCTCTTACTAGTGATTGCAATGTCATAATATGTGCTTAATATATTTTTTTCCAATGGATGAGATTACATTTTGTATATTTTGATAAACATGTACATTTTTGTTCGCTGGTGTATATATGGATTTGTTTGAATAAATTGACTATTTTGCTATTTAGGTGTTGAATGTCATTTATCTCGTATTAGAAATGATTTATATTAAATGATGACTTTATTAAGTTGTCTGTGACTGTCATCAAATTGTGTTGTTGGTGAGATTCTTTAATTTGCTTGGTTGTTGATGCTTCTTTAAGTTGAATAATTAATACAGGTGTATTCAAATTTATGGGATTTATACAGTTATTGAGTTCGCCGGAAAATAAATCGTGTGAGCTTGAAATATCATAGTCGGATTCATGAGTGTATCCTGAAATAGCCTGGGTGGGCCTGGGGCATAACATTCGTCGCTGACAGATCGGTTCTGTGTCTACGGATGACGTCGGGCTGTTGTCCACACCCGACGGGATGAATTCCGAAGACACTAAACCAGTCCTCCCTGCTAATGTTGCTATCCAACGGTCCGGGTGGGTGAAGATGGCCGCAAGGCTTCGGTAGTACACCGGACAATCTGTAACTTATGGAAGTTAAGGCCCCAGCAGTCCAGGTGGATATGGGTGTCAAAAGTCTCCAAGATCAGTTGAGGTTGACGCGGGGCCTTGTTGGCAGGTTTCGTCTCCAATGTCGCAATGGCAGCAACAATCTCCTCTTTCAGGTCTCCCATGATACAGGCCAAGACTTTAGGATGTAACAAACAGGCCACCAAAGATGGTGGCTGGACGGACATCTCCTCCAGAGGGGAGACGGTCTTTCTGTTGCGTTGTTCCCAGAGCCTGAAGAGGAGCCGTTGTTCCAGCGACAAGTGGAACGGCGACCGGTCCAGTGGGTAGAATTGGCGGAACACGACGAGGTCCAGCAACTCTGTATTGGTCCAGCAGCCAAGGTCCATGCGGAGTAGCTGCAGCAGCCCTTTACAGAGGTGGACCCACGTCGTGCCGTTTTCCTCTAACATCGCTGGTGGGCAACGGGAAGAGTGACGTCTTTCCAAGTTGCCGATGGAGGATTCCCATCGCTTGCACCGTCATCAGGCTCTATCCGGGACAATCCGCCATGGCAGGTGGTTTGCCTGCCCCATGACGTCTCGCCCTGACCGAAACTCGCCGACAGCAAATAGGGCAATAGGATCCTCCACCTTCTGGCTGACTGAACTTGACTCAGTCGCCTCTGAGCTGGAGCTGCTAACCTCGTCCAAAATGACTTCTTCCAACTTAAGAGCCTGTGCAAGTTCTCCCGAACTCCCAACCCCATCCAAGATGACTAAGTCTTCTCCCTCAGGAGCCTGTGCAAGTTCTCCCGAACTCCCAACCCCATCCAAGATGACTAAGTCTTCTCCCTCAGGAGCTAAACCAAACATCTGCATCGGGGCTTTTGCGGAGCCCTGCGACGCAGACTGAATTACTTCCATAGCAGAATCAAGTAGTTGAACAAATCAACTCACAAATTGGTCTACCACAGCCTTCCCAGAAACGAAAATGCCTATCAAACTTGCAAGATAGGAGCAGTATAAAGCAATTGACTGCTGCACACTAACTGTTACATTGTACACTTGATAGTTTTCAATCTAACCTTAAAATATCGGCGATTTTCAGTCCTCAAGAGTCCTTCAAATAGTAACAAATGGCGCCTGTTTTAGTTCAAAGAAACATGCGCATCAAAGGAACAAATCAGAGCTCACTTGCTGTTGTTTGTAAATAAACACACGTGGCTACAAGCACATGCTATATGCATAGTTTGATCTTGAATTAATAAGACTTGCTTATCCAGGTTTGTTGGTCTTTGAGTCATCAGAAACGGGTGGAAACTAAATTGCAATTAAGAATGACACCTAACACTTGAAAGTTCCATGCAAATTAGACAGTGCCTCATTGCAATTTCAAAGTACAATGGTCAGGAAATCCTCTTAAAACCCTATCTTTTGAGCGGCACATATGCAGTAAGGCTTCAATGTGAGAGCCCCCCCCCCCTCGGGCTCAGCAACTATGAGTATGAAGTGAATTAATCACATATTTTCTGAAAATTAATTCCAAAAGTAACTTTTAGGTCTATGTCAAATTATAATCTTTCAAATAGTTGTTATAATTTTGTATCTGTGAGATTGTACAGTAAACAATATTCATAGTCTATAGGCCTAATATTCAGTGTGTAAAAATTAAAATTAGTTTCATCACTGCGAGGAAAAGTAGATACTTGGGTGAGTTGGGTCTATTGAAATTGTGAATTTTGTGTGAACTTCAGTTGTGTTATGGTGAAACATAGTACTAGTGTCGCCCTCTATTGTATAAGCATGCACTACTTTATCATTGGGAAAGGTGCAAGTGTGCACTGCACCATCCCGACACCTGTGAATAAGTGGCTTATCAAATTAATTAATAAATATCAATTAAACGCAATTATTTTCTCCATCAAAGAGATGGATCTAAGTGTATATATGGCTAGAGGTAGATGACAATTGACCAAAATTAATGATCAATGTCAAGTAATTCACACCTAAGCTCACTGCTCACCTTGTATTGGCATGTCCTTTCATTGGCTACAAAGACAGCATAGGATAGGCCTACATGTAGGCCTATTCATTCAACATATGACAAAATAGAAATAAATTAATACATTATGCGCAAAAACAGGTGCTGCTTTACCTAAAACTGAATAGAAGTATTATCTTCAACTTTTACACATTGAAGAGTAACGTGAAAGGCATGCTTCTCTTGAGTTGCATAATTGGGCTAAATTGGCAGATTGGGATGATCAAAGGCTTTTGAGCTTGGTCGTGATTTATTTTAGGGTTTATATGAAAGAATAAATCCCCCTCCAAATAAGAAACTCCAGGTGTTTCTCGTCAGTGCCAGAAACAGCTCTGATCTCTATTTGGCGCCAAAACTGATATGACAGGGTTGGGGGTAGGAGGAGCCTAATTGCTATTAATTGGACATGCGCAATCACAACAATAACAACAGAAATCAAAGCAATGGTGGATGCGATCGCCATACCACGTTGTGAAAACACCAAGTCTTAAAAAATGTCTGATTATGCAACAGATAAGCAGCGTCCACTCATAATTACCTAGCGCTTGGTTCATCCCCATCACAGAGATTATGAAGGTATGTTTTCAGCTTGTTTAAACAATGCTAAACACCCGTACCAGTGACTTTTCTGTCAACTGCTTGATCTTAACATCCAATGATTTAGAACTGCCTTGCAGCGCAAGGCAGTTCTTTGGAGTTACCTCAGGAGCCTGTGCTAGTTCTTCTGAGCCTTCCTCCAGGTTTTCCTCCACGTCTTCCTCTGGTGCAAGGGATGGTTCCGGGGGTGTAGGCTCTGAGAGTTGGGCACTCTCCCAACGGGCCTTCTTGGCAGCTTTCTGCTTTTCCCGACGCCTCTTGTTTTTGCGTTGTTGTCGGGAGAGCTTAACTGACTCCTGTGAGAAGCCTGTGAGGTCGATGGTTGTGGGTCGTCGTCCCACTCAAATCCTTCCGGGGCCTGGATTTCTAGGTCTAGCAGCAGGTCCCCTGCATCGGGCTGCTTCTCCGGTTCTTCTGCATGGAGGGATTCTGGAGTATCAGCTCTCGGTGCACCACCCCGGAATCCACCACTATACAGTCGTCGTCCTCTTCTACAATCTCCACAATGCGGGCCTGCCAGTAGAGGCCTCGAGGCTGGCAGTCCTCATCAAAAGCATTCAGCTGTAGGTCCACACCCTGGCAGCCAGAGAGGTTGGCGCCGTTGCCGGCCACTATTCTTATTGGGGGGGGGAGGTAGGGCCAATGTCCGGCTCTGGCTGAAGATTAATGTCCGGTGGGTCTCCTAATGAGGAGACTTGTGGCGTCTCTGTTGGCAAGTCTCCTGGCGCGTCTCCTATTGAGGAGGCTATAAATGTTTTGTCGCACCAACAGGGGTAAGATATCGACAAATTCACTGAAGCGCTCCTATTGGGTCTGCATCCTGGCGCAATGAGAACGTCCTCCATAGGGAAGCGATTCAACAGAGGCCCCCACATCGTAGAAGGGCACTCCTCACTGGGAACCCGACTCAGTCCATCTGCATTGTTATGGTAACGTCTCGGCCGATGCTCAATTTTGGAAATAGAATTGGAACAATGACTCCAACGATCTTGCAAGCTGCCTCTCAATGTTTTTAAACCTCATGAGGCAAATGATGCTATTGTTGTCAGTCCTTACAAGAAATTGAGGTAGAAGCGGAAATGGTTGATAAAGGTCACCAACACTAGCAGCTCTTTACGAGTGGTGCAATACCGCCATTGAACTGCTGACAGTGACTGGCTTGCATACACCAGAACTCGCTCCTGCTCGTCCTGGAGTTGCGACAGCTCTGTCCCAATTGTGACATCACTGGCATCCACGTCAAGAATAACCAGACCAGCAGGGTTGGGACAAGCAAGGACAGGGGCAGACACAACGCAGCCAATGAGATTCTCAAATGCCTCTTGATGTTCTCCTGTCCAATACAGCCTATCATTCGGGCTTGTGTCCTTCACCAGGACAGCTGCTTTATCTGGAAGGGTAGGGATGAAATCTCAGTGATAATTCACGAATCCTAAAAAGGATTCTAGTTCTGTCTTGGTAGTACCGGAATTTTGGCATCTGGTATGCTGATTCCCTGACGACCAAAGAAAGAGCTAACACTTCTTTGGCTTGAACTTTAGTTGTGCTCCCGGAACCGCAGTAAGACCGCCTCTAGTGCCCTGCGATGCCCTTCGAAGGTGTGTCCTAAACTTATGTTATCATCAAGGTAGACAAGAAGGGTCTTCCAAAGCACATTTTGTAGAATGTACGTCATAATCCTCTGATACTTGGCTGGTGAATTGCACAATCCTATGGCGAGACAAACATGTTCAAAGAATCCATACTTCGTTATGAACGCTGTCTTGTGACGATCTCTAGGGTCAATGACTACTTGCCAGTAGCCACTCGCCATGTCAAAGTGCTGAAAAATTGATAGTCCGCCAAAGTGTCAAGGCATTCCTCAATTAGGTTAAGTGGGTATAGCTGGCTTTATTCAGGTCTCTGTAATCAATGCAGTAGCGGTATTTGCCGTCCTTCTTTTTAACTATTACGGGTGCCGCTGCCCACTTTTGTTTGTTTATGTTTTTTTTCGCCATCGAACCTCCTCTCCTATCATAATAATTACGTAGGTTTTTTTTGCTTTTTGTTTTCCCATCAAATATATATTTTTGTAAATTTCAACTACAATATATTCTTATAGATTGTCATAAATTGATGTCCCTCAGAGACATTCAAATTTTTTATTTCTTTTGGTTTCTGTTCTCTGATTCTTGTGAGTCTTGCGGCATTCTCTGAAAGATTGCACGTGTGACTCTTGTGTCATCGGTTACCTCGATTTGTTTCTGGAGTGTGTCGGAGTGTTCAGGAACACAAGCGACTCAAACGCTCCAACCATAACGGGTAGGCCTATAACATCGGCCAGTGGAATGGAACTTCGCTACAATGTTTACACCAGGTGTCCCAAATTCTGCAACAGTTGTCCAGAAAATACCCTGGTGTACACCGGTCAAAAGTAAGAATTTTTTGTGACGGGCTAGTTTGATATACCCTACTTCCTAATCGCAGCTTGATGGGGGGGGGGGGGGGTTGACCAATCACCGGGGGCTTTGTCAAGCCAAGTTAGCTCAGAAGGAGGACACAGAATCCGGTAAAGGATCATTGAAACTGCTGTCCAACATAGTATGAAATTATTGAAACTAATGTCCAACATAATATAAAATTATTGAAACTAATGTCCAACATTGCATGAAATTATTGAAACTGCTGTCAAACTTGATATGAAATGATTCAAACTAATGTCCTACATAATATGAAATTATTGAAACTAATGTCCAACATTGTGTGAAATTATTGAAACTGCTGTCAAACATGATATGATAGGATTCAAACTGCTGTCCTACATAATATGAAATTATTGAAACTAATGTCCAAAATTGTGTGAAATAATTGAAACTGCTGTCAAACATGATATGAAATGATTCAAACTAATGTCCTACATAATATGAAATTATTGAAACTAATGTCCAACATTGTGTGAAATTATTGAAACTGCTGTCAAACATGATATGAAACAATTCAAACTGCTGTCCTACATAATATAAAATTATTGAAACTAATGTCCAACATTGTGTGAAATTATTGAAACTGCGGTCAAACATGATATGAAATGATTCAAACTGCTGTCCTACATAATATGAAATTATTGAAACTAATGTCCAACATTGTGTGAAATTATTTGCGAGTTCACTCGCATTTGTGAGCGAACCAGTTAAATAAGGGGTAGTCAGAAATTTTGGATCGTTTGTGAGAGTCAAGGAAGCACTTATCAAAGTTTCTTTTTCATGAAATTAATGAAGAATAGGCTAACTTGAGGCGTCTTGCTTTTTTGTGTGTCTTTTGTGTCTTGTTTAATTACAATTTAAGTTTTTAGTTTCAACCAAATCACGGCAAAACAGGAAATAGAAATATTCTTGTTATTGTTTTACTGCCCTCTGATTGGCCGAAACAGGTTCGATGTCTTCCCGATAGTTTTCAGACACTTCTATTAGGGCTAGAATTAGAATTTTAGGCTCTTTTGAATCCTGGTGCCTTAATCTTTATGATTTCGTTTTTTCATGAAGATATCTCAATTAATTGCTGAGAATTCGTTGAAAATGCATAGGCCTATATATTTTTTCCCCAGGATGCACTGTGCATGTCAGGCAATTAAGACTTCACCAATTAGCCAATTTGCCATTCACACCTTGAGTTAGTATATTTAAATTAACACCTTCTAAGAAGTCCCATGTGCATCATTGAAGGCCATTGTAAAAGTGAACTTTCTCATAGCAATCAATGCCATCTTTGGGGGGAGGCAATCCACTCAATTAAAATTTAACATGACAGTCCTGTGAATTTTTTTTTCACATGAACCACAGCTGCACACTCTTTGTTACAATGTTTTTTGCTGTACAATTCAGTTTATTTGATGACTACCAAGCCAGCCTGAAGAGTCACACTGTACAAACGGACAGACTCAACGGCAGTTATCAGGCAAATATGGCAGTGAACATATTTTAAAAGAATAAAAATAACAATGTGCATATAGTGGCTTTCATACTATAATGTTAAATGAAAGGAATTATTGCAGTGACATTTATCTGAACGAAAAATTATATTAAAAATAACCCCAGGCATCTTGATATATGTTTACCAACTGGTGTCTCACTTTTGTCTTTGTAACTCACTTTTTAGCTATTTACAATGAAAAACTCGGGAAAATTGTGGAAGGGGTTGACAGCTAAAAATACAAGGTATTTTATAAGATCATTTTCAAGCTTCTATGTGCTTTATTAATGCACTAGATTAGCATTTCAAAATTTTCTTCTGCACACACATCTTGATAGGACAGCCAAATAAGGCAGGTTTCACTCAGCGCATTGCAATAGTGCATTCATATTTTGTTAATTTAAGGGTGATTGAGTAGAGAGACGTTAATGAAGTATTGTGCATAAAATGAAAATACCAGTGGTTGGTCCTTGACAAAATGTTATGAATATGTGGATACAGTAACAGTTACCACGGTTACTAGCCTGTCAACATCAACTGAACAACACAAGTCAAGTCAGCCGGGGTATACCCGCACAACACAAGTCGAGTCAGCAGAAAAGTTCTTGTATTTTATAACTCAATTTTAGAAGAACATTATTGCCCTTGCATTGCAGTCTCGTTGTGTTGAGTGCAGGATGTCTGCAGCATTTTTGGAATCAAATTCCAGGATTTTCTAGGCTTTTCTTGGCCCAAATTTTCCCAAAATCAAGGCCAATCTTCCAGAGAATGCAGATTACTTTTTTCTGATAGTAAAAATGTATCGGCGACCTGACTGTCACAAGAAATCGCAAAATATTCAGCTGTGTTTCTTTTTTTTATTAGTATGAAGCAGATTCCAGGCCTTTTGTGGTAAATGCAATTTTTTCAAGGCTTTTCAAGGCTTTTCAAGGACTGGCAGACACCCAGGTCACACCCTTTGAGTAGTTAGAGTCAGGGAAGTGCAAGTGATTACTTCAATCTGCTTTTGTTACTGTGATGTCATTGCATATTCAATAGGTCAATAATGGATCATTTGGAGTCTTCTACAGTTTTAATCAATCGAGTAACTAAATTATTGCCAATATTGCTTCACAAGACTGTGGCATTTTTGAAGATGCATAAATAAATATAGTCCTACAGACGACTCCTAAATACATTTTTAAACTTACCATTTTAGATTTATAGGAAATTCACCCTGTACTAGGAGTTCCTACTTTGATATATATCTGAAGATTGAGGGATGCGACAAAGAATTGTTTCAGCAAAGCAAAAAATATTTTGTGGAGAGCTTCCGAACCTGGGTCCCAACAATTGGGAGCCCAAGGCTCTTACCTTTTCCCCATTTTTCTTATAATTTCCACATTTTGCTTACCATTTACCCATTTTGCTCATAATTTCTCCATTTTTCTTACCATTTCCCCATTTTCGTTTCTAATCTTGCTAATACATCTTCAGAAATTTCCCCAAAATCTGTTCAGGGGGCACGTTGTCCCCCCTGCCCTCTCACCCCCCCCCCTAATGGTTATGCTACTGATCTCAATACCTTTTAGATCTGGCCTTCCTGCTATTGACATAATTTGTTGTAAGCCGCTTGTACTTTCTTTTTTACTGCACCGCCCACCCCTCCTGGTGATACCACTGCTAAGTTTATTGTCTGTTCTATTTCTCTGATCATGTATGAAAATCTAGGCCCCAAATTCTACACCATTTTCCCCAAGAATCCACTCACAAAAATGGCAAAACAACATACGCATAGTGAACTCGCATGTGTTCCGCTTGCGACACAAATTCTAGTTGAAACTGCTGTCAAACATGATATGAAATGATTCAAACTGCTGTCCTACATAATATGAAATTATTGAAACTAATGTCCAACATTGTGTGAAATTATTGAAACTGCTGTCAAACATGATATGAAATGATTCAAACTGCTGTCCTTCATAACATGAAATTATTGAAACTAATGTCCAACATTGTGTGAAATTGTTGAAAATGCTGTCACACATGATATGAAATGATTCAAACTGCTGTCCTACATAATATAAAATTATTGAAACTAATGTCCAAAATTGTGTGAAATTATTGAAACTGCTGTCAAACATGATATGAAATGATTCAAACTGCTGTCCTACATAATATGAAATTATTGAAACTAATGTCCAACATTGTGTGAAATTGTTGAAACTGCTGTCAAACATGATATGAAATGATTCAAACTGCTGTCCTTCATAACATGAAATTATTGAAACTAATGTCCAACATTGTGTGAAATAATTGAAACTGCTGTCAAACATAATATGAAATGATTCAAACTGCAGTGCTACATAATATGAATTATTGAAACTAATGTCCAACATTGTGTGAAATAATTGAAACTGCTGTCAAACATGATATGAAATAATTCAAACTGCTGTCCTACATAATGTGAAATTATTGAAACTAATGTCCAAGATTGTGTGAAATTATTGAAACTGCTGTCGAACATGATATGAAATGATTCAAACTGCTGTCCAACATAATGTGAAATTATTGAAAGTGCAGTCCAACATAATTATACCATGTGGCTGCAACCATAGTTATAAATGGGGAGGTTGGCTAGGGGTAGAAAATGCGGAGCCGAAATGCACCTGCACTCGAAGTTAGGATGAGACATTGAAAGTGGACTACGTGAAATTTGTAGACAATTTAATAGGTAAACAACTAATACATTTGTATACGTAATGAAAACATTTACACTACATTTTAATTTGCCAATAAAACATTTAAGCCTTATTGACAGATACCAATCATGCATTTAGGCAATAGACAATTTATTCGCATCTAGCATGTAACTTTTATAATAAGCGCAGTACAAAATCTTACATAAAAAAACAATCATACATGTGTCAAATAGACGAATACTATGTTTAACTCAAGCACAAAAATTAATATAGCCACACATGTTATTGACATATTTTACAACATCTCTCATAATATAATGTATAAATTTTTCACGAATGAAATCAAATTTCAATGAACTATTCACCGCTTTTGAGCATTTATTGAAATTTAAGAATCTTTCATGTTTTGACTAGTAAACTGAGACAATAATTGCAATATTCCCTGAAATATGGACACTCAATTCATCGAAAGGCCTCACATGTATTGGTTGATTTAATTTTGTGGTTTTAACAGTGTATTGATACTGGCTGTATGTACAATCAAGGCACTTTATATCAAGTTTAAACGACTACCATGCAACTAAGCAGCAACATTTATCATCGGACATGTTTTAAATTGCTTACATTTATAAATCATCAAGCGTTCTTGTCACATGAAAGGCACCCCTAAGAGGGCACCCCTATGTTGGATATAATATATTCTTTCAAGCAGTTTCAGTCATAGCTTGTCTTTCTCTCTATGATTCTCTTATCGTTGCACGTGTCAGATTGTGGTAACCACAATTTTTACGTAAGAATTGTGCCGAATGAGAATGGTAACAAAGGTAAAGTGTAATTTTGAAAATCCGCATAATTATTTACAATGACTACAATACATGTAACAAACTGTCCAATGAGTGGTAAAAGGCAATGAAATTGAATTTGTGAATTGTATCATGTGTACAAATTTATGTGCATAAATGGGGTGTATTGTCATACTTTCGAACATGCAACACAATGAAGTTATCAGCATACTCTTTTCAGCATAATGAAGTTATGAGCATACCCTTTTCAGCACAATGAAGTTAACAGCACATCTTTACAATACAATAAAGTTATGATTAGTTATCCTTTAACTTTTAAGTTTGCTGAGGGTTGTGTGTGTACAAGTGTGGTGTACTGTTAATCTAACAAACATACAACTTCATGAAGTTATCAGCATACTCTTTTCAACACAATAAAGTTATCAGCATACCCTTTGACACTTAAGTTGGCTGAGGGTTTAACGGAGTTGTCTCCTTTGACTGCTCTCCATTTTCACTTCCATTACTTTTCAAACTTGTCTTGCTGCCTTGAAGGTTATTATTTTTTGAAGGCCCAGATTTCGTTCCATTTTTGTCTGCCTTCTTGTCTTCGTTTGGCAACTCTTGTAATTCCACACTGGTGTCGCCCTCTATTGTTGTCATCAGGGTACTACTCAACAGAGGGCGCCCTTTTGCGGGAGTCTGTCACGCTTCCTCGTCTGCTACGATTTTAGAAGGTTGTTCCTTGTTTTCGTTGAACGTTTCGGCATCGTAGTTACTAGCCAAGAGGTAACCGCGAGCTTTCTTCATTGAAGCATTCGCAGCCAGGACGTTGTCGTACAATAATCCAGCGATAACTCCTCCCAACAAAGGTCCGCACCAATAAACCTAAGGGATAAAAATCATAACAATTTTTAGGATGTGTAGCTGAGGTAATCGGTCTTTAACTGAAGAAATTTTTTACCGCAGATTCTCATTTTTGAGTGTACAATATAGTCATCATTATGGTGCTTTGGGAGTGGTCGTTCCCCTATGGAATTTATTGAACATCAAGATTGCGGTCAGGCTTTTACGCAATGAGATTAATGCCAACTTGAATTTAATTTTAAGCACTTTTTAGTATATAAATTTGGATTGCTCTAAACAGTTTCTTCTGGCCTAGAGGTTGGTACCAATTGTTGTGACACATTGACATGTCATTGACCTAACAACAAGACTGGAAGACAAAATGAATACATGTACTTATAAAATTCATCCATGACCATCACCACAAAAATATGAAAAACTTACCCAGTGTTCGTCCCACTTGTTAGCAACCACAGCCGGTCCAAATGTCCTGGCAGGGTTCATGGAAGACCCCGTGTAAGGCACCTGCAGGTTCATGAAAAAAAGGTAATAGCTTATTGTATGAAAAGGGCTTTTTCATAGTCCGACATTTATAAAATCAACACGGCCTTTGTCTTGACTGGTACAGTGCCGCCTGTAATTAAGTGAAGTCGGTTATGTTTCTGCCATTGGGTCAATACTAAACATCCTCAACCAGACTGCATATTAAAGGCTGCCAATTTTCTTTGCTATAAAAATTTACAGATGAGTCAAAGCCTTTAAAGTAAGTGAACCCGAGGTCCCATTGAAATTGCAGTAGGTTTATATCCTTGAATTTCACTTACTTATCAAAGAGTTTGACCCACACATAACTCTGGGTGCAGCAAAGCGAATTTGTAGGGCTCCATTTGTATCCCACATAACTCAAATATTGCCCATTATGACCCAATATGTTTTGTTTTGTCGGATGAGAATTCATGCTTCAACATGCAACTTGATTGTAGATGTTTACCATTGACCCAAATGCAAAACATCGCCTGTTTCACCTACAGGCGGCACTGTAACTTTATCAGCTTTATTTCAACCATGTATATGAAATACTGAAGGAGAGTGAATGTCAGGAGTTTCACTTTGTACATTTTATTGCTATTCTGTTTTGAAATGGTTGATATAAGCATTGTGCAACAAAATGTGAGGTAATGCGTCTTCAAGAAAAAAACTTCAATTTGCAACCTGTGGGTTCTTGTTCGACTCCAAAATTTGCTTGATCAGTGAAGATGCAATAATGATCAGTTGGCAAAACTTGAATAAAACAAATGGACTTGAAAAATGACCACACTTTTCGTTCCAAGATAGTACTATTAATGATTACTGTGAATTAGTAAAATTTAAAAGAAAAAGAAACATGCTCTTCGATTTTTAAAAATTGCTGAAGTTGTCACGAAGATCTTTTCAAATTCATGAGCAAAATAGACTTTAAAAAAAGGAAGTCAAGGATTGAAAAACAGCAATAATTGTCCTAAAGAGGTTGTCATGATGTTATTTCAGGACATTTTGTATTGATCTTTTGATCTGAATAATCAATTTTCTTTCTGACAATTTCGTAATTGTACACAACCAATCAATATAACAAAGTGATAACTGATAAGGGGGTTTACCATTTAATATGGGGGGGGGGGGCTTTGTGCATTTGTTTTATATAAATAATTTCTTGCTTTAATAATCTTGGTGAAATAAATAAATTCTTACTGGACAATTTTGATTGAAGTTAATCATTTCTTGAGGGGGACTTCACACGCTTGAAATAAATAATTACGGTTGCTATTTCCGTGAAATAAATAATTTCCCGCCGAGGAAAGCTCCAAGGCCCCCCCCCCCAATCATTAAATGGTCGCTCCCTAATAAGCTTGCACACTTCTTGCAATTTATAACCTGGACTCTTGGAGAATTACAATGGCTATTTGCCATTTAAAGTCTATATGCACATGGTTTGTTTAAAGAGGACCTCTTGTAATCATTTACACAAGATATGCTTCCTTGAGGAGTGTTTGTTATCAGGCTTGGGTGCCATGTTAGATTCCTGTAACATGATCCAATGAAATGTCTTTGTAGTGAAAAGAAAAATTTCTGAATAGAATGGTTTGATGGTATTTTGTGAAGGTATTTGGATTGGTGTGCCTATGAAGACTTTCGTTTCGAAAGACTTTCTGATTGTGTCGTGAAATTGTTAAATATGATGGGTTTTACGTGCAAAAATTATTTTACGTCTGGAAATATTATTTTACGTCCTTTATTTTTGCATGTAGTGATGATAATTGGGACTTGTAGAATCTCAAACTTGGATAGCCATTAAATGAATTTTAGTTAAAGACAGACCAAAAAGTGTATGTTTTGTTTATATGGTGGCCATGTTGGAAAATGGTCACCTTGCATAAATGAAGCGTATAAGAAATATTAATTTTTTGCGATGGAAATCCTTAACTTGATGCATAAGGTAGCATCACTAAAAGAGGCCCAAACATTTTGAATGGCATGTTCTTTGAACTAGGCCATTTCTGGATCATTGGAAGTTAAAATTAGTAAAAATAATCTCAGCTGGAATGAGCATCAAAATGAATTTAATGAAAGTTTCCTTACTGCAAATAGGTGGCACATGGTCACAGAAAGTCCAATGGTGAGTGGGCCTGATCCATTTAAGTCCGTTCTTTTATTGTCACATGTGGCAAAGACGGTGAGAACCAGAACGAAAGTTATGAGGAACTCTACTCCGAAGGCCTGTTGGCTGTGAACGATGGTAGCAGGGGCAGTGATGCCTAGACCACCCCGTTGTTCTCCAGGGGTGACTCCGTGGAGCAGCCCAGCTCCGATGATTGCGCCGATACATTGTGCGAACACATAAAGGACAGCTCGGGCGACGCTGACCTTGCGAGAAATCAACATGGCCACTGTGACAGCCGGGTTGATGTGACCGCCCGATACGTGAGCCGTGCACCACACCATGGTCGCTACACTCAGTCCGAAGCAAATCGCAATTTGAACCACATTTGGTGCTTCTTTGATGGTTATGCACGAACCACATCCAACGAGAACCAGAAATAAGGTCCCGGCCAACTCGGCAAAGACAGCGCGCCAGAACAGAGGGCTTCGGACATCGTCTAGGCTCTTAGCCATGCTGAAGCGCTCCTTCAGCCACTGCAAGCTCATAGGGGCAACTTCAGTCTGAGTTGGTTTGGAGATCTGATATATGCTTATGCTTTACAAATACTCCACTTGGGGAGTGTCGATTCACTATTGCCACCTGGCTGCAGTCTTCGTAACACCTGGAACAAAAATAGATATATCTTAAGATATGTGACATATTAGGAAAGTATATTTCTCCATCTAAATTCTCTGTATATCTATGATAACAACTTTCATTTCAATTCCTGCAATGCTTTGGTGTACTTATACATATCTGTTATTGATCATTTTATCTTTATAGCTACTGTTTGCCATTATCAGTGTTATAAATAGCTCCATGCAGTGATAAGGGATTATGAGGGGGTGGGAGGTGGATAGGATTTTACATCCTGTATATTTGCACTGATAAGGCTGGTGGTGTATTGAGGGGGCCATTGGGCCATGTCCCAAAATTAACATCTGGGCACACCCGGGATTACTTGCAAGCATATCGCTCACTGTTACCGGCGCCAAACAGAATTGCACTGACGCTTTCCTAGTGAGGTCATTGTCCCTATCTGTGCCATCCTATTCTCTGTGACCCATAAGCAATTTGTGAGGTCATATCCTGTACTTTCATTGTTCAAAACAAGTCACCTACTGAGTCACAACAAATATAAACGAGGCCACAAGTTATGCCCCATTCTCACGGCGAGAACCGGAGAACTTTTTATCACTGAGGGATAGCTTGAGATGAATTCGAAAAAATGGCCAACCCAGCGACACACAATGTTTATATGACGATTATATAATTAATTAATTAAAAGCATATCATGGTGGAATAAGATCGTAAATTGGTGGGATAAGATCGTAAATCGGCGGAGACAAGATCATATCCCTGTGGGAAAGATCTAAATGCCTGTGGGGCAAGATCTAAATGCCTGTGGGATGTCAAAAAACGTCTGCGGGATGTCAAAAAACTGTCGGCGGGATGTCAAAAACTGCCGGCGAGGCTGCAAATGTCCCACAGGGAAAGTAAAAATATCCCACAGGGGCAGGAGAGGTCCCCACAGGGGCAGGGGATGTCCTAATATCCCGCTGGAGATGTTTTTGAGTCGTTCTCACTGAAAAAACCCCCGCCGGACATCCAAAAACATGTTGAAACTTTTTTTACATCCACGGCGCAGTTATTCAATTTCTAGGAACCCCTGAGGGAAACAAAAAGTAACCCTGAGGGATGTGAAAAATCGTCGGCGGGATCACCCAAATTCATCCAAATTACCAGGAAATAACATCCCGCCGACGCCTAAAGTGCTCCGTAACGTGCTGTGAGAACTGGGCATTAGTCTATTAAAATTTGACAGTTCATTTCAATGCAATGGATAGCCCTGTTGTGAGGTCATAGATAGCATTGCAAAATTAGTTTTCGCTATTATTGGAATAGCTGTGATACATTTTGAATTTGCCAACAACAACATTATAATAGTTCTGTGTCAGTGACTATCTTCTCATTATTATGCATTTTCCATTTAAAAAAGAAAGTTTATTGATAAGAGGTCATGACATAAACTTTGCAAGTGCCAAGATGAAGCATTGCCAATATATTTGGATTAGGATTTGGATCTCCCAACATAATGGAGATAAAACAAGTCACATGATTATGTGAATGGTCTACATTTTGAGATAACCAGTTTCTTTATAATTGGCATGTTAGCCTATTTGTTAAATTTGGACCTCCTTTGACAAAAACATGACTTGTCAATGTTCCAAGGAATTTCCTAATCTCCCCTGTCCCAGTTCTAGTTGTTGTTTTACTTATTTTTCAGTTGTGTAGTTAAATTGTAGTTCTGATATTGTCTGCCATGAACAAGGGCTTTGATCATTGACTGCAATAAATTGAGTGTCACAAACATGTCAAAGAGCATTCTTTAAAAAAATTATAGATTTCTTAGGTGTTTAATCAAAGGACTGTAGGGGAGATGGGGAACCAATGGCCCATGGGGAGATGGGGAACCAATGGCCCATTCTTGTAACTCCTTATCAAAAACAGGATTTTGTGTGTGTAATTTTATGCTACAAATCGATGCACAAGGAAATAGGTGCACACTTTTTTGTGGTTGGAAAATGTTATGATGAGAAAATTCAGCATGATATTCCTAAAATACACTGATAGGCCTAACGCCATGAGCAAGACCATTGTAAAGCATAGGCTATGGACAAATCCGTTGCAGAGGCTGCGTCTATTTCCAGATTATGGCGCAAACGCAATGACCACATGTCCCTTTTTGTAAGTTTATGCCAAAATATTTCCTTTTAGAGGAGACCATTTAAGGGGGAGTTTACAACAATTTTCCTCGACTGCCAAAAAGTGTTTATTTCACCAAACTTAGCCCTGGGACCCTTGAGCTGAAATCACCAATGATCTTAGTCTTGAGAATGGTTCAAGTGGTAGTCAATGGTTCAATGTATGGATATATATACATTGTAGTATTTACTCTGCTGGTTGGTCCTGCCTTTACTTACAGGTAGATGCCCCCGCAGGTCTCGGGCCTCCCCGTGGCGGTGGGTGGTAACACTAAGGTGAAGACCTGTATCCTTAGTGGCCAACACGAGACAGTGCGCAAGCACACGTCTCCCCGACGGAAATGGGGCAACCTGTTTGCCGTGGGTTGCGACCCGTGTCGGAGGATGAAGGGGTCCTGGTAGTTGAGTTGGGTGGGCCTAAGTTGGCCCCTCCCATACAATACACTACTTTGGCCTGGATTTCTCCTAGACGGGAGGCTGGATTGGCCCGGTCCAGTCAATCGGCTTGTCATGTTGTCATTAGGACTTCGGTCCTACTTGGCCATGGCTGATGGGTCAATCAAAGAAGGTTCTGACCAAGTCTACATGCTGGCCATGTTTTTAATATGATTGCAGCTGTATCTCTTACCAAGCCTTCTACGAGTATATCCCCCATGTATCCCTGGACTAGGGTACTGGGCGCAGCCCTACCCATATTAGTCCCCCTTGTTGGGCTCCTTGGTGGGTGGGGAGCATGGGGGATGAACATCACAAATTCCTATGGCATACTCTCTTCCTAATTCACAGTCTCGACTAAAACGGCAGCGGTCATCCTCGGATGACTGTATCGACCCGGAACTTCTAAATCGACAAACGACAACACGAAAGTCGGAGTACCGACACAGGTACATAGTGTTCAAACCAACAAACAGGCTATCTCCCTTCGCCATCTACAAGACCATACTTCAAGAAGTCGGCGAACCTGCAGAGACAACCTTACAGAGAGATGGAACCGTCCTATTTAAGACCAGAAACGACGAACAGACTCGGAAACTCCTTGGGCTGAAAGATGTTGCAGGTACACAGGCAATAATCGAGCCTCATCGGACCTTGAATACTTCCAAGGGAGTGGTTTTCTCCTCCCTTAGCTATTTAGACTCGGACGACGATTTACAAGAATGGTTTGAAACTTTTACTGATGTCATTCATTTTCATAGAATCCCACAGAGGGATAATCGGGAGCTTCTTATCTTGACTTTTTCAGACACGACTCTTCCAGAGAGCGTTAAAGTTATATGGGAGCAATGTAAGGTACGACCATACATCCCCAATCCAAGAAGATGCTATAAATGTCAACGTTTTGGTCATCTGAGCAAGTGGTGCCGACGACAAGAAGTTTGTGGACATTGTGGATCCGAGGACCACGTTCAATCAAAGGAACAACCTTGCACAGCCCCTCCTCTTTGTGTCAACTGTAAGGAGGATCATCCGTCTTACAGCAAAACTTGTAGACAGTGGACTAAGGAAAAAGATATCCTCACATTGAAGGCAACCCAAGCGATATCTTTTCCGGAGGCTAGAAGGATCGTGGACCAGCACTCAGCAATTCCCAGCTATGCGGACATGGCAGGATATCGACATCCTCATCAACGTGCGACACCAAGACGAAGACTACAACTTGAAGAACACAGCATCAACAGATCACACCAACAACACACAGAGAACCCAGAAGACACTAGCAGACACTCGGGAAGAACAAATGAAAAAACCACTCTAAAGACAACAAACACCACAAATCAGTCTACTCCCCGGGCGGACCTTGAAGAATCAAACACACCGGCTGGCACCACAACTCCTCCAGATACAGCAATGGAAGAAGAACATCCAAATGAAGCAGACACTGAAGAGGAACAGGAAGGATCAAATGATGGCGGGGACACGACACCCAGCAACGAATCCATGGAAGAAGAACAAGAGGAAGAGGAAGAACATGAAGAGGACCAAGGGGACTCACAGGAAGAAGAAAACGAAGAAGGACAAGAGGAAGAGGGAGAAGATGATCCAGGAAACCAAGAACAGCATGGAATGGACAAAAAGGAAACCAAACCTGTGGATGAAGGAAAAGACAGAGCACAAAACGATGACAACCAAACAGTCACAATCAAAGAGTATCTTTACTACTTCCTAGATGAAGAACCATCAGGTCCATCACCTGAAAAAATTGAAAAATTCCGACCGACGTTTGTACGCAACTGGCTAGAACCGGCAGTGAAGCATCTTCAAATGTCTGGCTTTGGCAATGTGTCTCGGAAGCTGACTGAACGAACAAAACAGAAGCTGCACAGCTGGCATGAAGATACACATACAACCAAAAGAGAATTATTCAATTTAGTCACCACCTGCACCTTCACTGACGAGTTCTATGGAATCCTCAGTATTTTGGTCTTACATGACCATTTGTCTGTTGCTATGAAATTGATAAAAAAACAACGGACAACAGACAACATAACACAAAAAAGGAATAACTAAGTAGCAATCTAACCAAACTATACAGACAATTACTACAAACATGATACAAAAAAAGAATACCTAACTACCAATCAAACAGGACTATAAAGACACTTAGTAAAAACCAAGTATGTCTCTAAATAGCCCAACAAGGTGCTGATGAGACGTAAAGCCCAAACACACACACACACACACACACTGACTAGCAGTATAAGTATCATTTTATCGAATTACTATTGGAAGTGTATGGGTATGATCACAGGTGTTAGCCTTTCACAGTTATTGTTTGGGTTTGCGACAGGAGATTTTACCAACACATACCTACATATTGACAAGGTGTAGCAGCAACCAAAAACTAATTGTTCTCTGTGATCTTATCAGAAGCCCAAGGTCACCTTTGACCATGAAGCCCTGAAGGGAGGGATTTTCTTGGATTTAATTATAAGAGCTAGTTGTTTTGTGTTTCAAGTTGTGTTGACTCCAGTTCATTGTAATCTTTTTGTGTGAAATAGCAATTTTTAAATCCTGTGTTTTTTTATCACCACAGTTGTGTGAGTGACCACAATGTGTAAATTGGCAACCTCAAATTCTAAGATTTGCTGAAGCCTGTTTTTAGATGAATGCATAGGCCTACTAATCCCCTTGACTGCAAACATGAACACCAAAACCACCCCTTAATCATGTTAATACAAAAACACTGTCATTATGGTGCAACCCTTTGAGGCCATTATCTCAACATTCTCGGCGAATCAGAGAAGCTCAGAGAATTGGGTCTGATCAGTCTGAGGTTATGCTGGAATCCTGGAAAACTCAACCAAGTGAGGAGTGAGCAACCTTGTTTTATTTGAGTGAAAAAGATATGTATCGGCTGAGCCTATGGTATGATCATGACTCGTCATCAGCATCATGAACGACAAAGTGCTATTTTCAAAATGAAACTATCTTCTCCTTCTCCTTAACAAATTAATTGGATGTACATACTACTCCTTGTTGGTGACTATCAAATGAAAGGAGTTTTCATCAGTCATGACAAATCAAAATGGCTTCTCTTGATCAAGACTAATCAAATATTCTCTGCGGTCCCCATGTTGAAAGTATAATGATTATGCTGTGTCTCACATCATCACTAAGTACATTTTTCAGTGAAATTGTCCTTTTTTCTCATAACTGATGGACCAGTAGTAATTGTCTCTGTTGTCATAAGTAGTTCTGAAATATTTTAATATTATGTATAATTAACAATTATGTGAAAGAATAATATCTCCCAAGTCACAAACACTTTGAAAGTCATCTGAGTTACATGTATGGCAAAATAAAAGCTGCACTCTAAAAAATTTAGGACAAAAGCGGTTTTTAAAAATATCAAGTGGTTTTATGAGACAACCATGGTGGTTTTTGCATTGAAATTTGGTTTATCAGGTCATTTTTGGTTTTTGTCTTTGGAATTGGTCTCCTCCTCAGGTAAAATGGTTTTTCAAAAAACCAAGGCCTCTTGTTGGAATGAGTCTACCCTGGTATTAGAGTTCTTCATGCCATGATAAATATTGGTTCATGTGTCGATATGACGACATTTGTTGATGATCAACCAGATTACCATACACAAATAATTTTCTTAGAGACAATGGGTTTTCATTTATCTAGTGATATTTAATAACCTTGTACTAGTTTCGATGTATAAGGAGCTTCGTGGACCTCATAGACAAACTCAATACTGTGCTTGCTGAGACAGATCAGCTCCCCAGAGAACAAAGACTCCTTCTGTACCACACTTAACGCCATCTATACTGACATGCATTTGACAAACAGAAGTTCAATTTTAACAAGGAACAAGTGATTAACACAAACACAGCAAGGAATCATTGAATCTATCTACTCTAAAAGTATAACTAAGCTGTAACAAACAAAAAAACAGTGCGTTATCTCAAAATGTGTTTTTATCCCAGCTTGCATATCACAGTTGACTTAATAAGTAGATTGAGTCTCATGTTTGTCAAAGAATCATGACTGAGCAATGGTGAGCCGAGTGGCGCCACCTATAACTATACTTTTTAAAATTTACTTTGTAACTTTGTAGTTATAAAAGACCATGCTTGATGCACGGGCATGTTAATTAGATGATTGTGTTACAAAATTGTAGATAAACCCTCTGCAAGAAATCATTAATGAATATATTTTAACATGTGGAAGAGTAGGTAAGCTTAACATTTCGTAGAAGTATCACTACACCCAAAAACTCCAACATGAGAATGATTTAAGACCAAACTTCAGTCAATCACAGGCAACTGTTCTAGGAATGTCCCATTAGCAATATAGCTTTGCAGTGGCATTTCTCTGTGAGGTAAGTACATTTTATTATCTTGGTAGTCCATAAATGGACTGTAGACTGCTTGGTAAAACAAGGAAGAAAAGTCTACTGATTTTAGAGCTATCTCCAGTGCTTGCTGGGTGTGTAGCTTCACTCTCTCCTCTCTGTGTTTCTTTATTGCACTCTATAACTGTTCTGTTTTCACTGTTACAATTTGTCTTTTCTTTTTGCAGATCCGAACAAAAACAAAGCACCTCCCCCCCCATAGATATCCCTTCTCCCCCCCCAGATAAAAAATTAAATCTCCCCCCCCCCCAATGAAAAAGCTGCAGCTGCAAATAATTATCAAATAAAGCCTTATTTTATGTAATAAGTAGTGGCTGGGGTGGGAGTTTGGGTCCCTGGCAAGTAAAATAAGCGATTTTACATCCTGTATTGCCGCACTAAATACAGCCTATGTTGGACGGCTGTTTCAATCATGCAGCACTGGATTTCTGTGCCCTCCTGTCCTAATTAGCCTACCAAGTGCATAAATCCTTGACGTAAAGCCTCAATCATCCATCCATGAATCCAAGTTGATAGGCCAGCCATGGACCAATTATATATGAGATAACATAATACCACTACTGATTTCTCAGATATCCAAACAGCCCCCTGTCTGTTTGGTTTATGAAGAAACCAGTTTTATTTGGTTTTTGTTAAAACCAAACAATTTGGTATTTCCACAAACCCTAGTTGGTTTAATATGCGGGACAAGCTCAAAAACCAAATTTGGTTTTTTGGAGGCTGTTTTTTTTTAGAGTGTGCCATGACCTTGATATATTCCAGATGTGTCCAAATGGTGCCATGATAGATGCTTGTGTTTTTCAGAATAGTTTTTTGTAATGACACATACATCACACAAAATGGCAGTTTCCTGCTAATAGAGGCTGAACTGACATGGTACAGAGAAGGTTTTTTCATTAGCGGGTAGAAAACAGGGTGGTTGTGTTGTTTTACGTGTAACTATAGTCACAACAACTTACATGGTAGCCATTGGTAGGCTTACAGAACTGTTTGTCACATTACTATTGTACAATGTACAGTGCCTTCTGTAAGTAAGCGAAGCTGGGTGATGTTTTCCCATTGGGTCAATGTTAAACATCCTCAACCAAACTGTTTTTGAAAGCATGAATTTTCATGGAAGAAAACTGATTGGGTCATAAAGGATCATATAGGTATGTTGGATACAAATGGCCAATATTCTTTGTTGTACTCAGAGTCAGTTATGGGTTCATAATTGTCTTTGCTAAGTAAGTGAAAGTTGTGAAACACAAAGACCAATTTTATATTTTAATGGGGTGGGAGGTTCACATACTTTCCAGAAACTTTGACCCGCACGTAACTGTAAAGATAATTGGCAGCCATTTATATCAAACATACCTCAAATAATGTCATTTATGACCCAATAAGTTTCGATTTCATTGGATGAGAAATCATGATGCTACAGTTTGGTTGAGGATGTTTAGCATTGCCCCAATGGCTAAGCATCACCAATTTCACTTACTTGCAGGCGGCCTTGTACACCATTCTTATTATAGTAATGCTATATAGTTTTTGTGAGTTTGTTTAAACAAAATAATGTTATCTGTCCAAGAGACCCCTTTATCGAAATAGATTTGCAAAAACAACTAGTTGCCAGAATGAAGAACATGGTGCCAAACATGTTCTTGCTAATATGCTGAGACAATTCAATTCTCCACCCAGCGTGTGACACCCCAGAAGACCCATTAAGTTCTAGAAATGATTTGCTCAAATAAATGGGTTTTCAATGTATTGCATGGAAATTGTCTCCTGTTTGAACAAATCATCAGTTTTGATCATGTAAGAAAAGACAATTGGAAACCATAGCGTATTCAAGAACTTGTGTATACCTTTGATTGAATTCCAGGTGGTCAATAAGGGAAAACTAAATTTCATAATGTTATCTATTTTTACTGATGCAGTTTCCATACAAATACCATATGGTGACATGATATAGCCCATTATTTTTATCTTGTGTATTTTTTATTATTTTACAATTCCCTGCCACTGCTTAACAATCATGGACACTTAATTGGATTTCAATCATGCTATTTTTCAAAAACATCATTTGGTGCTTAAATTCCAAGTTCTGTTTTGGACCAAATTGTCCCAACTTGTGATGAATGTCATTGCAGCATTTTATCACAGTTTCCAAATGGAACAATTCAACAGCTTCATAAACAACAGCCAGTCCTGCTGAAAGCTGGGCAAGTAGCATTGGCTGTTAAAAATTGCTTCCCTCAAATTGAGCTAATAATAAGCTCATGTGGATTCAGATTAACCTTTAGTGGCCATCTCATTTATCAATGTAATTTTGATGTTCACATGTATATACATGTATATAGAATTATTATAGATATAAATAGATGGATCTGGCAACTATTTCAAACTATTGGTGTTAGTATTGACATTTAGGTATATGCCCACTATTGCCCAGATAACACTGAACACATATTTGGGGTCTTAATTGAAACCTTGTCTTCTTCTTGTTTAAAAATTAATTTGAATGAATATTTTTGAAATAAAAAAATGCAGTTATCCAAAGTCTATATATACACTGAGCAAAAAAAGAAACGTCCCCTTTTCAACATTCTGTGAACTTCTGGAATATAAGGATTACCCCTGTGAAACTGACTTCAGAATTTGTATATTTGTCCAGAGAGTCAATAAAAATTTTGTTTGCAAAAAATCATTCAAGTGGAACATGAGCAGTGGTCAAAATGTCTCAAGCACTAATTTGGCCTATGGAGACCTAAACCAAACATCTGCATCGGGGCTTTTGCGGAGCCCTGCGACGCAGACTGAATTACTTCCATAGCAGAATCAAGTAGTTGAACAAATCAACTGACAAATTGGTCTACCACAGCCTTCCCAGAAACGAAAATGCCTATCAAACTTGCAAGATAGGAGCAGTATAAAGCAATTGACTGCTGCACACTAACTGTTACATTGTACACTTGATAGTTTTCAATCTAACCTTAAAATATCGGCGATTTTCAGTCCTCAAGAGTCCTTCAAATAGTAACAAATGGCGCCTGTTTTAGTTCAAAGAAACATGCGCATCAAAGGAACAAATCAGAGCTCACTTGCTGTTGTTTGTAAATAAACACACGTGGCTACAAGCACATGCTATATGCATAGTTTGATCTTGAATTAATAAGACTTGCTTATCCAGGTTTGTTGGTCTTTGAGTCATCAGAAACGGGTGGAAACTAAATTGCAATTAAGAATGACACCTAACACTTGAAAGTTCCATGCAAATTAGACAGTGCCTCATTGCAATTTCAAAGTACAATGGTCAGGAAATCCTCTTAAAACCCTATCTTTTGAGCGGCACATATTATGCAGTATGGCTTCAATGTGAGTGCCCCCCCCCTGGGCTCAGCACCTATGAAAAGAGTATGAAGTGAATTAATCACATATTTTCTGAAAATTAATTCCAAAAGTAACTTTTAGGTCTATGTCAAATTATAATCTTTCAAATAGTTGTTATAATTTTGTATCTGTGAGATTGTACAGTAAACAATATTCATAGTCTATAGGCCTAATATTCAGTGTGTAAAAATTAAAATTAGTTTCATCACTGCGAGGAAAAGTAGATACTTGGGTGAGTTGGGTCTATTGAAATTGTGAATTTTGTGTGAACTTCAGTTGTGTTATGGTGAAACATAGTACTAGTGTCGCCCTCTATTGTATAAGCATGCACTACTTTATCATTGGGAAAGGTGCAAGTGTGCACTGCACCATCCCGACACCTGTGAATAAGTGGTTTATCAAATTAATAAATAAATATCAATTAAACGCAATTATTTTCTCCATCAAAGAGATGGATCTAAGTGTATATATGGCTAGAGGTAGATGACAATTGACCAAAATTAATGATCAATGTCAAGTAATTCACACCTAAGCTCACTGCTCACCTTGTATTGGCATGTCCTTTCATTGGCTACAAAGACAGCATAGGATAGGCCTACATGTAGGCCTATTCATTCAACATATGACAAAATAGAAATAAATTAATACATTATGCGCAAAAACAGGTGCTGCTTTACCTAAAACTGAATAGAAGTATTATCTTCAACTTTTACACATTGAAGAGTAACGTGAAAGGCATGCTTCTCTTGAGTTGCATAATTGGGCTAAATTGGCAGATTGGGATGATCAAAGGCTTTTGAGCTTGGTCGTGATTTATTTTAGGGTTTATATGAAAGAATAAATCCCCCTCCAAATAAGAAACTCCAGGTGTTTCTCGTCAGTGCCAGAAACAGCTCTGATCTCTATTTGGCGCCAAAACTGATATGACAGGGTTGGGGGTAGGAGGAGCCTAATTGCTATTAATTGGACATGCGCAATCACAACAATAACAACAGAAATCAAAGCAATGGTGGATGCGATCGCCATACCACGTTGTGAAAACACCAAGTCTTAAAAAATGTCTGATTATGCAACAGATAAGCAGCGTCCACTCATAATTACCTAGCGCTTGGTTCATCCCCATCACAGAGATTATGAAGGTATGTTTTCAGCTTGTTTAAACAATGCTAAACACCCGTACCAGTGACTTTTCTGTCAACTGCTTGATCTTAACATCCAATGATTTAGAACTGCCTTGCAGCGCAAGGCAGTTCTTTGGAGTTAATGGAGACCAAACAAATTGCTAGAAAAAACTTAAAAGTGGAGACCTGTCTCTATTAATGCTCTGAAGGAAGAAAAACAAGCTTAAATGATCAGAACATCTCCATTATTGAAGAAACACCATGCCGAGACTGCCATCTGAGCACCAAAAATGAGCCATAGGTGTGCTGCAAGCTGCATGACCAGTGAGCAAGTTGCAGAGCTCACTCTTGATTGCAAACGGAATTGCTGTAGGACCAGTAACACTACCCCTTCAGTACCGGACCAACACCAATTCCAAAAAACCGGTCCTTAGGTTGTCTGTACCGGTACAGACAGGGTCAATAAAAAGCAAAAAAGAAGACGAAAAAAGAAAGTTTTCAATTTCTCACACCTTTTCTGATGATGTTTTGTGAAAATTGTGCGTGAATCTGAAACCAATAGGTGACTGTATACCGGACCGTCATCCCTCTGGATTGGTCCAACTTACCCCTAGTTCTGGACTGGAGGTGGGTGGTTTGGTCCAGTCTGCTACACTAGCTCACTCAGGGTTTTTTTTTTCAAACCAATGGGGTGGATATTATGCCATTGCCAGCTGTAATTCCAAACATAAACCCCAAACATGTCTCGGATGCCCTTGACAGAAAAGCCAGGCATAGAGATCCCCCCTCCTGGAAATGTCCAAGATATGACCGATGCATTGGTGAAATAATGAACCAACATGCTCCATAGAAGTTCTGAAGCAGCTGGTGAAGTCATCCTCACCTCTCAGTGTAAGGCTAGTGAACCTACCCTGACCACATGATACACTGTTTTGTGAAGTTGTAATATAAAGATTAACTCTCCTCCGGTGTGATACACAAAATTAACAGTTTCAGATCTCTCAAAGCAATTGAATGAATGCTTGAGCGTTTCATTGTTTTCTGTTTGTTGTTTCAATTATTTTCGTTGTAGAAAACCATAAACAATTACTTAAATAATGCTGGAAAAAAGCTGTTAAATGATTTGGAAACTTCAGAATTGTACGGGACTTATTGGCAGGGTGAGTGTAAACGAGCCCTACATTGGGAGGATGGGTGAAGTCGACATGCAGCTGCTGTCAAGTTGTTGTGCATGCAAAGGGTGGCCACACTCAGCACTGACATGTTATAAATTTTCCAATGCACCCCTTGTTGACTTTCACTGTTACTGTGAAATTACTGTGAAGTCCATATTAATGGAAGGCATTCATGTTGTTGCAATGATAAAAAGCACAATTTGGACCTTTGTTATCCTGTTGAATTAGGAGGACGTTTCTTTTTTGCTCTGTGTATATGGGCTACATTCACTAAAAAAAGATAAAACGAAAATGTCTTGGGTCAGTGAGTTCAATTTTTGAATGTATAATCTCTTAATATCGATATTCAAGTTATAAAATCATATTGAAGTTTTTTGTTTTTTTTTCTTGTTTTGAGACTTCATCTGTTGATGAAAACCTGGCAAATATGATGTCAATGATAAATGAAAATAAAAAGTAAAGAAGCTTAATGTATGTGGTGTGCATGTTTATGTCATATGAATATGACTATCTGATCTGTACAGTGTACATGTGCCTTTTGTTGATTCGATGAATCTTTTTTTGCTTTACATGATGTGTTTTCATTTTAAAAATCTCTATTCAATCACTGATATTGCAGTTTATAAAGCCGAACTCAACTTCTGCAAATATATGTATGTTTTAATGTATACGCGATTGAAATTAAAGTACACCCGTGTAATGTATATGGTAACTGTGCACCCCGATTATTCTAGTTGACTGAAATTTGATGCCAATTTCAGGACTAATTAAGTTAAAACAATTCAGGTTAACTTTACCCCCATTCTGGTTTAGTGATACTGAAATTAATGAATTTGTTAATGGCTGATGTTGGCAGATTTGCATCAATAAAATGTAGGCTGGGAAAATGTGCACTGTAGTGTGTTCCTGAATGCTTAATTACAACATGTGTGTTCTTAAATAAACACTTCTGTTTTTGAACATGGAAGTGGATGTTTTGAACATAGGCATTGATGTTTTTTGTATATGGGCATGGATGTTTTTGAACATGGTTATTGATGTTTTTAACATTGATGCAAGTGTTTTTGAATATTCTGGATATTGATGTTTTTGAAAATGGACATTGATGTTCCTGGAGATTGTCTTGAACAATGAACAATTGAACATGGACTTTAATGTTTTTGAACATGGACATTGATGTTTTGAACTTGGACATTGATGTTTTGAATATGGACATTGATGTTTTGAACATGGATATTGATTTTTTTTTTCGAGCATGGACTTTTGATTTTTCTTTTGACATGGACGTTGCTGTTTTTGAACAATGATTTGGGTGTTTTTGAAGATTTTGAACATTGATGTTTTTTGAAGGTGGACATTGATGTTCTTGGAGATGAACGTTGATGTTCTTGAACCCGGAAATTGGTTGTTTTTGAACATTGACATGGATGCTTTTGAGCATTGATGTCAATCTTTTGACATGGACATTTATAAGTGGACATCATTGTTTTTGAACATGGAAATTAATGTCTGTGTCCGTTGAAATTTGTGTTATTGAGCATGGGCACCTAATTACATCAGAGATTTTTATATATTTCTACCACATATGGGTTGAAGGGACATTACTTCTCGTTCCTATTGCTTGTAAGTGCTAACCAGATTTCCATTGGGCGTTGTGGGGCAATTTACACAAATCAGTGAATACCCTGAATTGTGAGGGATCCAGGGGGAGAGTAGAAAGTCACAGACTCACATTACATATAACCATGCCCTGCATGAGTGAACAGAGAAATGTTGTACTTCATTTGAGTATTTTCAGAGTATTATTATACACACAAAGTTGAAACTTTCGTGAAAGTCATTTTTAAGCCTATACTATATAATCATTTGTTAATATCCTATACCATCTTAATTTCTTTGAAATACTGTTGTAAGACTTTAATAAAAGATTATACATATCCATCGCAGAAGTTAGTTGTTTGTCAACATGATAGTGAACTGCAGGTGTTTTCAGAACAACTGTCTGTCATTTTGAGTAGTTGCCCTTTTCAATGTTATTTTGATGTTGAGTGAATTTTAAGAAAAGTTAAGTGTCAATGCAATCTTGAAAAGATGTAATGCAAGCAATCAAACACACTATAAAAATAAAATTCTAAGACGGTAAAGACGAGAAATAAAACAGATAAGAATTTAAAAATTGTTAAATTACCTTCTCAGATGCCCAGATGAAAGATTGAATGTTCAGCGTTCAGCCTGTGGTGACAGGATTGTTGTGAAAATGGTTGTGAGGGCTCAATTGCATCTGCACAGGACTGGGTTAGAGCATGAGGGGGGGGGGCACTGTCGAGAAATTGACTTGATGTGTGATGGACCTAAAGTGCCAATGGGACTTTAATGTCCTGAATTATTATCTGATTCAATTGACAGTAATTCCAGTGAAAAATATTTCAAAAGTCAAATAATGTTTCTTTAGTAACACCTGCAGTGGTTATCAACAAACAAAATTGGCCAATGCAGGCCTTTTCATGTGAGTGCAGGTGGTCTAAAGTATAAAGCTGGACTTGTGGGTTCAAAGCTGGCCAGAGCATGGAGGAAAAGAGTAAATCTTCCTTGAATCGCTGCTTCACCCCACCCAGGTGCAAATGGGGAAGTTGACAGTGGATGAACTGGATTGATCTGTGATGGCGCCATGCATATAAACTTTATAAAGCTGCCAGCTGAATGTCCTCTAGTATGTGAGGCAGATCAAGAATGCTCAGTAAGCCTTCAGCTGAAGGTACCGTGACCTTCATCTGATTTCTTCTCACAATTCTTGGTAGTTGTATCCCAATACAGGATTTAGTACTGTAACTTGACTGAATTTGAACATCATCCTTACAGGTTAAGTAGTCAAATATGTTTAAGTGCTGAATTGGCAATAAAATGAATGCAAACCCGTAAACCTTTGATTGTAAGTATTCTGGAATTTTAGTGTTATAAATTGTGTTTGGACTTAAGGTTGGGAAAATAGATTGGATCATAAATGTTTGTATGCACTTAGAATAAGATTAAATGTACCATCATCATTTTATTGCTTGCTGCATACACTGACAGTTCTGATTGCTACGAAACTAGTAAAGATCCTGGAACATGCTGAAGAATTAAATTAAAAGGATGATCATTTTTGGTTTAATATCTACTGGCTGAATTTTATGTCTCTAAATAGCCCACTCAGACGCATTCAAATCAATTAAACTCTCCAGTGAACAGTGAACAGTGACTGTCAGTTTGTCTAAATTGTGGACAGTTATTGACAGTCACTGTCAACCACTGTCAACTGTGTAGTACATGACAATAGTGAATTTCAAAGGTACATGTTTCTTCCCCAGAGAAAAACCTTACATCTTTGACTCTGGCTTTTCTAAACCACTGAGAAGGTCTAAAAAACACCCTAAGATCTTGCTAAATGACAATCCAGATGAAGCCCAAACATGCAAGAGGGTCACCACCCTCAGTCATTTTGCTCTTCTCTGACTTCTCACTTTTCCAGTCTCTTGACCCCGGGTGACCTAGAAAAAACAAACCCTGACCTCTACAGAGACATGGCCATGGTTGAGACCTCCAAAGCACCAGACACCCTATTTTCATACCAGGCTACCAGATGCCAAAATGATCACAAAAAGGTGTTTTTCCAAAGAAACCCATGAAGGAATTTGGCCCAGAAAAGCTAAGAAAGGAGTGAAGATGTCAGTTAAGAATTCTGCATGCCCTATGCAGCCTCAGTCTCTTACAAGTGAAAACAAGAATTTTTTTGCGATTACAGTTCTGCCTCTAAGTAAGTGAAACGAGTTATATTTTGCCATTGGGTCAATGTTAAACATCCTCTGCCAGACTGCTTGTGGAAGCGAGGATGCTCATCCGATGAGAAAAAAACATATGGGCCATAAAAGGATGGTATTTAAGGAATGTGGGATACAAATGGTGACAATTTTCTTTGCTCTAAAAACAGTTGCATGATATATGTTTATAGAAGCATGCATTCATGTCCGATGAGATGGAGACATATTGAGTCATAAAGGGTGATATTTGAGGTCTGTGAGATTAAAATGGCTGTCAATTTTCTTTGCTGCTTTCAGAATTGCTTTCAATGTCCAAATTGAAATTGCATCAATTTACCTTGTTTTGCGTTACATTTTTCATAACTAATGAACATGCTGTAAGACTATTTCTGGGACAGAATCCTTCAGTAAATAGACATCCATTTGCTGCCCGTGCGGGTCTCGGGCCTCCTCGTGGCGGTGGGTGGTAACACTAAGGTGAAGACATCTATCCTTAGTGGCCAACATGAGACAGTGCGCATGCACGGTGTGTCCCCTACCTTACAGGGGAATATCAATGATAATGTCAAAAAACATGTTTCAAGACCGGATCGTACGTCAACCGGGTAACCAAGGTGCGCGTCCCTCAGCGGGAAACCAGGCTGAGATTGAAAAATTAGCGACTGGACTACCAAGATTTCAACGGACAAGGACATCCTCGGATGACTTGATAGACCCTGACCGCCTCCCACACATCTTGAAAGACGAAAATTGCCTTGTGTTGAAAGGTGAAACAAAATCCCTTGACGACCTGTCAGCTATCGATGTTTATGAAGTTATTGCGGACACTTGTGACAACACTGTAGCTGGAGAAATAAGACGTCAAACTAATGGAACCTTCCTGATTCATCCTCAGAACGATCAACAAAAAGAGAAACTGACATCAGTCAACGAAATTGCCGGAACAAAAATCTCCTTTGAACCTTTCATAAGACCAGGCAAAGGCCTCATCTTCTCAAAAGAGAGCAGGACATGTACTGATGCTCAGCTAAACAAGTGGTTCAAGAAACATGGCATTGAACACTTCAAACGTCTTTCCCAAAAAAATGGATATGAATTACTACACTTGACATTCAAAGATGATAAAGTTCCAAAGAAAGTACCTGTAGCTTTTGAAAAGTGCAGAGTTCGCCCTATCTTTCCTCGCCCAAAACGTTGTTTCAATTGCCAAATCTACGGACATTTCAGCAGTATGTGTAGAAGGTCGACAGTTTGTGCCAATTGCAGAGAACTGGATCACACTCACACAAGAAAGCAACCATGCTCCAAGCCCTCATATTGTGTTAATTGTGCAGGGGATCTCCCTGCATTTAGCCAAGACTGCAGAATCTTCAAGAAAGAAAGGGAAATCCTACAACTACAGATCGACACCGGAATATCATTCCCTGAAGCCAGACGCCGTGTAGAAGAGGATACGGACAGCATGGACCAAGGATCAGACTACCCCAGACCAGTTTTACACTTATCTCCAAAGAGACGGATTCAACTGAAGACGAACCTCTTCATGGATGTCGTGCAGAAGAAATCTTCACCAGAACGACCAAAGAAGAAAGAAGCCATTCACTCTCCTGAACCAGTTTCATGCATATCACCCAGGAAACAAAGTCATACGTCCCCTACTGATATCCCTCAAACGAAGATGTCACCTGAACAAGCCAAGACGAAAGAAGCATTGGCTTCTGAGAACAAGAATCCTAAAAAATGCAAAGAAGTGATGGCTGCATCCAACAAAGACATCTACCTCAAGTTGGTACACAAAGATCTATCACTGACCACGTACGACCGCCTAGCTTTGATTGAGAAGCATCTAGAAAATTCTAAAAGTACTCTGACAAATGCAGGCCTTGAAAATGGATATGGACTTCTCTTACAGAGAAGGCCCCCGCAGGTCTCGGGCCTCCTCGTGGCGGTGGGTGGTAACACAAGGGTGAAGTCCTCTAACACTTGTGGCCAACACGAGACAGTGCGCAAGCACACGTCTCCCCGACGGAAATGGGGCAACCTGTTTGCCGTGGGTTGCGACCCGTGTCGGAGGATGAAGGGGTCCTGGTAGTTGAGTTGGGTGGGCCTAACTTGGTCCTCCCATACAATACACTACTTTGGCCTGGATTTCTCCTAGACGGGAGGCTGGATTGGCCCGGTCCAGTCAATCGGCTTGTCATGTTGTCATTAGGACTTCGGTCCTACTGGGCCATGGCTGATGGGTCAATCAAAGAAGGTTCTGACCAAGTCTACATGCTGGCCATGTTTTAATATGATTGCAGCTGTTTTTCTTACCTAGCCTTCTACGAGTATATCCCCCATGTATCCCTGGACTAGGGTACTGGGCGCAGCCCTACCCATGTTAGTTCCCCTTGTTGGGCTCCTTGGTGGGTGGGGAGCATGGGGGATGAACCACAACCATTCCTATGGCATACTCTTCTCTTACTAATTCTCAGTCCAGACTAAAACGGCAGGGGTCATCCTCGGATGACTGCATCGACCCGGAACTTCTAAATCGACCAACGACCACGCGGAAGTCAGAATACCGACACCGATACATTGTCCTAAATCCAACAAGCAAACTTTCTCCCTTTGCGATCTACAAGACAATTCTTCAAAAAGTCGGAGAACCTGCAGAAACCACACAACAAAGAGATGGAACTGTCTTATTTAAAACAAGAAATGACCAACAAACACAAAGACTGCTTGAGCTGACAAGTATAGCAGGAACTCCGACTATAGTCGAGCCACATCGCACATTAAACACTTGTAAGGGGGTGGTTTTCTCCTCACTTAGCTATTTAAATTCTGACGAGGACTTACAAGAGTGGTTTGAAACCTTCACTGATGTCGTTCATTTTCATCGCATCCCGCAGAGGGATCATCGAGAACTTCTTATCTTGACCTTTTCAGACACTACTCTTCCTGAGAGTGTTGGAGTTGTATGGGAACGGTGCAAGGTACGACCTTATATTCCAAACCCAAGAAGATGTTTTAAATGTCAACGTTTCGGTCATCTGAGCAAGTGGTGCCAAAGACAAGAAGTTTGTGGACACTGTGGATCCCAGGACCACACCCAATCAAAAGATCAACCTTGCTCATCCCCTCCTCTTTGTGTTAACTGTAAGGAGGATCACCCCTCTTACAGCAAAACGTGTAAACAGTGGACAAAAGAAAAAGAAATCCTCACATTGAAGGCAACCCAAGCAATATCTTTTCCAGAGGCTAGAAGGATTGTGGAACAGCACTCAGGAATTCCAAGCTATGCGGACATGGCGGGGTATCCACAACCTCAACATCATGCAACACCCAGACGAAGGCTACAACTCGAAGAACACAGCATCAACAGATCACACAAACAACGCACAGACAACATAGAAGACACAAACAGACACTCCGGAAGAACAACTGAAACATCCACTCCACAGACAACAACCACCACACAACGGCCTACATCCCAGGCAGACCTTGAACAACCAAACCCATCAGCTGGAGCCACAGCTCCTCATGAGGTAGCAATGGACAAAGAACACACAACTACAACAGACACAAATGAGGAAAATGAAGACTCAGATGATGACAGAAGCACGACACCTGACAATGAATCCATGGAAGCAGAAGATGAAGAGGCAGAAAAGGAACAGGTTCCGGAGGTTCCACAGGAAGCAGAAAAAGAAGAAGGTCCAGAGAATCCACAGGAGGAAGAAACAGCCGAGAGTCAAGAGGAAGTAAGGGAAGACCATTCACCAGACAAGGAAGCAGAACGAAAGAAAGAAATTAACGAAAAGGAACGACAACCACTTAACAAAGGAAAAGACAAGCCAGTACCAGAACAGATCTCTTACAGAGAATATCTTCTCCGCTTCCTTCAAGGAAGAGTACCGAATGGAGACATTCAACGACCAATGTTTGTACAAAAATACCTGAATCTGGCAGTTTCATATCTGGTACCAATGCCTAGCTTTGACAAACTGCGTGCCAAACTGACTGAGCGAACTAACCAAAGGATGCACAGTTGGCCACCAGACACCTTTGCTACCAAAAAAGAAGTACTTAATCTAGTCACTCAGCACGACTTCACAGACGATTTTTATGGAGCCATTATTGTTTTGATTCAACATGATTTTATGTTTGCTGCTATGCAAGTGATAAAAGAACAAATACAAAGACAAACTAACATGAAGACAAAGACAGGAAACACAAAATAATTACCAAACACCAATCCAACTGAATTAACTCCCTTAACACAAACCAAGGATGTCTCTAAATAGCCCAACAAGGTGCTGATGAGACGTAAAGAACAAATACACACACACACACACTCTTACAGAGAACAACTCAAAGTGCAGGCTGCTGGCCAAAAGAAAAATATTGTACTGTTGCAGAGATCCGGGAAGCCACAGCATCACACCTATTCACAGAGATTGAATATGGAACTATGATTCTTTTTCTTATCCACGACCTACTCTTTCTTATCCTGAAATTGGTAGAACATCGCCAGAACAGTTCATGTCAAAACGAACATTCAGGACACCTAACTAAGTCAGCTGCAGCAGTTGTCTGCTTGGTGTTAAACAACAAATGGCAAACTAGTAGAAGGAAGCTCACAGAAGACTACCTTGAAAAGACTACCAAAAACACTTCTTGCATCATTGAGACTTTACCAAGCACGTACACAACTTGTACAACGTACTCAACAAACAAAGGGGCCGTTCAACAAAGACGGTTTCAGTACAAAGTCGGACCTCATCAAAGCTATCAAAAATTACAAATATACCAAAGAAGGAGCAGGTGCTCTGATCCTTCTTATACGCCACAACCTGTTTACAACAGCGCTAAAAGTAGCCCAGAAAATCCGTAAATAATTTCTTCACCAACCTACAAAGTTAGTTCTTCCAACACAGACATGCTATGTGGAAAATAAATAAAGACAAATAACACCTGAGCAAGCCTCGATATAGCCCAATAAGGTGCTGCAGAGGCGTAAAACACAAACACACACACACACACATCCATTTGCTTATAGCAATATAATTTTTCAGTGAACATATTTTGGTTTTATAAAGCTTCAACATCAATACTGTGAATGCGCATGTTGGCAAGAAATTCAGTGGTAGGTGGCACCATTGTATAGATCTGTGTATGTTCATACTCCTGCACTTCACCTGGTGGTGTCTGTAGTACAATAATGTATCTGATTGACTGCTTAATTTTGATTCATGAGAATATTTTACTTTCTGACTGTCCATAAATAGCCAATGAAATACTAATGCTATTGATAAACATCGATTTATTACAGTACTGTGTAAAACAGGTGATGTTTTGCTTTGAGTCAACGTTCAAACTGCTTGTGGGAGCATAGATTCTCATCCAATCAGATGAAACCATATTGTGTCGTAAAGGAGGGTATTTTAGGTCGTATAATTGACATTTCTGATGTCGTAAAATCAACAATCCAAATATCAGCGGACGACAGAAACATTTACTGCACAATCTGGAAATCAGTGGACTACACCACCCCACAAGAAGTTCTACAGGCCCTGAAAACCTGGTCGGACAGGTGGACAACTGCGCTTCAATGACACCAAATGCAAAATACTTCACTGGGAAAGGAAAAACCGGTGTCCCAGCTACCTCATTGGCACATCAGTAGAGTAGGTCAGGGCAAGAAGCCCGGGTTAGGTGAGAGGCCCCCCCAGGGTTATATCTAAACTTACATTTTTGGTATGTTTTCTTATTGATAGGATTGAAGCTAGATGCTTTTTAGGTGATGTCACAAATTTTCAGGGCAAACAGCACCAAACCATAGTAGAAATTAAAGAGACAAAAAAATATTCATGGTTTTTGTAACTTTCAGTAATTTTTTGAAAGGGGTTGTCAGAAATAAGTTATATTTGAAAGTATAATGGATATCAGCATTGCTTCACTTTATGACCATCATATAAATATGATTTGGATCATGTTTTTTTGCATTTTATTTCAAAATATAGGGGTCAAATTAAAATGTGTGTTTGGGGCGGGAGGCCCCACAATGGTATGGCATGAGGCCCCCTTCACAGCGGCCTCGAAGCTGCTTCAGGAACCATTTAATAATGTGTACTTTACCTTAAATCTTGATGGAATAGCCAATTAAAGTAGAAAAAATTTGGCCGAAATTGAAAAAGGGCAAAAAATATTAAAAAATAAATGTATTAACAGAAAAATTTAGAAATTCAGAAAAAAATAAGTAGAATGCCTTAAAAATGATAGGAGAACCCCAAGAAATAACTTTCAATCTGAATGCGCTTGCAAAAAGAATTGCCATAGGATTATAATAGTGGGGCTTCTTGTCCGATGGGTGGGGTGAGAAGGCCATTTGCAATTTTTTACAAAAATGGCCGTAACTCCTTTACTGAAATTAGTAGACATTTGTTTCACTAGTTATAAATAGAGTCAAGTAATCCCTTCCTGACAGCGTAAGCATTCAAATAATCGACCAGGGAATGTAGGTCAAATCACACCTCGAAGTTAATTGGGGCTGCAGTCTGGTGAAAATGAGAACTGCATGCTGCTGCCACCTGGCACAAAAGTTTATTTTGTATGGTACAGCATTGCTGTCCCAAGAAATAGTTCCAATTTCACTGCACATTCACAAAATTTCTATTCAATATTGATGTATACCAGAGTCAGACTTGGCAATCACATTCTCTAAGGAAGTAGACAAGTCCATCAACACATCCAGAAACAGTCCTGGTTTCTTCCAGACAAAATTGTGTGAGTTCCTCAGACTAAAATGATGTGGACCGCTAGCAGGAGCTGGCGGAATAGCACACTAGTCACTAGGTGGCAACACATGACAGCATATGTTCTGATCTTGCAGGGCTGGAAAAAGAAGTGGCAATGCAACAGCTGTCCACTTGTAGACAGGGGGGGGGGGCTGCATACCCACGCTACTTTACTGGAGTCAACCAGAGTTGCGAAGGATCTTGAAGTTCACAAAGACAAAGAACTTTAGTTCTATCATCATGCAATTTTTTTGTAAAAAAAGAACAGATTCCTAGGCCCAATCAAACACACATTCACCAGTGTGGATGGAGTAAGCCATACCTTGCTCTTTAAAACTCTTGTCAGGCGATTTGCTAAAAGCGCATTGTGGGTGTCATTTAGATCTGGTTGACCAGCAGTTAGTTCATCTGTGTAGGCCTACTCAATTGTTTTATAGTGTTGTCAATAAATTGTTCATTTATTTATGAATAATTGTATTGATACTTTTAGAGCTTGAATGGCTATTGTTCCAGTCAATGAATTTTTGATTTGCTTAATGGATATGACAGAATAAAAAACACATTAATGAACATTTATATAGGCCTGAACATTGCATTTATATGATAAGTATACTCTCTCTCTTTAATGCGTTGTGGAAAATGCCTTGTAGCAGCAACTTCTTAGTTTTCTTCCTGCTGTCATTGACACCTGGGTTTTACCAAAGAGATCTGGATGCAGGTATCCATATTTGTTATACATCCACCTGTGTATTTTGCATGTTCCAGGTATCCATATTTGTTATTCATCTAGGTGTATTTTGCATGTTCCAGCCTTCCAGGTATCCATATTTGTTATTCATCCAGGTGTATTTTGCATGTTCCAGGTATCCGTATTTGTTAATCATCCAGGTGTATTTTGCATGTTCCAGGTATCCATATTTGCTATTCATCCAGGTGTATTTTGCATGTTCCAGGTATCCATATTTGTTATTCATGCGTGTGTATTCTGCATGTTCCAGGTATCCATATTTGTTATTCATCCCGGTGTATTTTGCATGTTCTGGATATCCATATTAGTTATGCATCGAGCTGTATTTTGCATGTTCTAGGTATCCATATTTGTTATTCATCCAGGTGCATTTTGCATGTTCTGGGTATCCATATTTGTTATTCATCCAGGAGTATTTTGCATGTTCCAGGTATCCATATTTGTTATTCATCCAGTTGTATTTTGCATTCTCTGGGTATCCATATTTGTTATTCATCCAGGTGTATTTTGCATGTACCTGGTATCCATATTTGTTATTCATCCAGGTGTATTTTGCATGTTCCGGGTATCCATATTTGTTATTCATCCAGGTGTATTTTGCATGTTCCAGGTATCCATTTTTGTTATTCATCCAGGTGTATTTTGCATGTTTTGTATAACATTTGGTTCCTTCCACAGGACAGATATGTGTGTACTCGCATTCCAACATTCCAAAACTGATATCTGATAAACAGCTAACAATCAATGAAATGAACATCGCCCTCCTGGAATATGAATTACTCTGAGGCAGAAGGAATTCAGTTTCCAAGAGATATAACCTGGGCCAGTGCTGAAAGAAAGAGAGCAACTGGAAGAGACCTTGTGCTGGCCTCTTGTGTATAGTACTGGAATCGGCTTAAAACTAATTATTATTAATTAGGGCATTTAAAGGAATGCAATGTCCTTGAAAAAAGGCAGAGTTCTGATGTGAAGCTGACAGGAAGGCACAGGATAAATGAGAAGACAAGACATGGAGTAGAAATTGAGATAAATCAGTCCTGGATGATTTAATTATAGATTAGATTTGATAGATCGATAGATAGATAGATTGATTGATTGTTAGATAGATGGATAGATTGATAGATTGATAGAATAGAAGATAGCAGTTTTGGAATGTTGGAATGAGTGCGTGCCTATTTGTAGACATTTGAAGAATTTTGATTTATTTTCCTGTTCACCCTGCGGAAATTCATGGAGCTGAGACCCAACATATTCAATTCAGTGTCAATTCATTGATAACTGGAATCTTTTTTGTGAAGCTCATACATGTATGTTCACTTTCTCTCTTTTTAAGATGTTGCATCTAATAAGTGTGAAAATGGCTACACTTTCCTCTCAGCCAGTTGCTATCTCAAGACTGGTAAACAAATAACTACAGAAGAAGGGGTTGAACTGTGCAATACGAAAAATGGACACCTGTTGACTTTGGAAAGGAGTGACGAGCAAAATGATGTCATCAATTTGGTTGGGAATATGGAAGGACATTGGCTTGATCCAAGTTAGTCTGAGCGGTTATACAAATGTATGCTGATAAGGCAAAGCTGGAAATATAGACAAAGATATTTGACCAAAAAAAATTCCTGTGTCATACCACAGGAACAACTGCACCAGAGTGATCTTTTGAGAAAAAACCATCACTCAAATTAGCATACAAATTTAATGCTGATTAAATCTAAACACACTAATTTCTAGATATGCCTTTTAGCCACTTTATAAAGGGAGAATCACACCTTGGCTATTTGGAATTGACAGCGGTGGGCATCGAGGATAGGGGCTTGACACAGACTGCACTCTGCCTGAATACCAAATTATATATATATATTTATCCCATGTCTAGCCAACTTCTGTCCCTCATACTGAGCTTTTCCCTGTTCAATACAGATTGAGAGAGGGAAATACAGCAGAAAGAAACAGGGATATATTTAGTTCATCCAATCAAATTCCTTTGGCTAATTAGCCAGCAGGGATATACTGAAAGATAATGAGATCAACAGGGATATACGGGAACTGACCAATCAAAAGACAACAGTGCCCCTATATATCATGCTTATTAGCATGTAGATACCAGCATATTTGCTGATTGTTGTGATTTAAGGCAATTAAGTGCTGCCAATTAAGAGTATTGATTTTTTTTTGCAGCACAGCTGCATTCACATTGAGTGCTTCAAACTGTTTTACATTGATATAGAATAAAAGTATTTAAAAAAAAAAGACATGGGTCTTGGGATATACTGGATCTTGGGTGACTATACCAGGGATATACTGCCTCCACCCATGGTATAACCTCATAATATATACCAATAAACTGAATGCAGACCAGATCTGAATAGCAACGCAGCATATACAACAAGAGCAGGTATACTTCCTCGGTGCTTCCATATCCCCCATGCCCTACACATCTACCAATATCCACCAGAATCCCAATTGTAGTAATGCAAAATATTTCCACCAGGGGCACAATCGTGCATACATGTAAGGATGTGGAGACACCTGTGGGTGGACTTCGCTTTTCAAAATAAACATGGCTGCAGGCCAAAAGCACAGCAACCCAGCTGAAAAAGTATTTGGGAAGTGGAAATGGCTTTGATATTTATCGATTTTTGATAACATTTGACAAGTTTAGGGGGGTCTTTGAATGTTGGGAAAGGATGAGCATTGTACATAGCGTGGTGTCTGAGATATTTGATGGAAACCATGACATGCAGAGTAAAAGTAGATGCCCCCATAGCATGGGGGATAATTATACATGCATTACGTAAGGTAGACGCTGCCCAAATGACAATTTGTGATCACCAGGGTCATGCTTCATTAAGCAGCGTCCACCTTACGTGATGCTGGGTGTCTGATTGTGTCCGGTCAGACAGTGGTCCACGTCCAGTCTGAGTCAAGCGGAGTCAAGTAACAGTGCTTGATGACGCAGACCACATGTCAATCCAGAATCGCCAAGATGTGAACTCCCCTTTAGGCCAAAGAATAAAAACGAGCCATAAGCACTGATGACAGTTATCTCAGAACGTAGTATATCAAGTTGTCAACAATATCGTTTTCAACTATTAATGGAATTTCTGAGTATGGCTTTTCTTAATTTTGATAGTTTTTGTCATGGTGCATCATACTGTTGGCCCATATTTCCCCAAGTTTTACCTAGTATTCTGCAAATGGGCCTGAAAATGTTGTTCTAAGGGGGCAACCATATGATTGATTTCAGGGGGGCTTGGAGTTCACCTCAGCAAAGAAAATTATTTATTTCACGGTAACGCACTAATTATCTATTTCGGGTGAGTAATGTAGCCAAATATTCTATTCTAAATATAGAAAAAGCAACACCATGACAAGAAATACTCCGACCAGAAATTATTTATTTCAAGACTGCTCAAAAACACTTTATTTATTTCACCAAAACTGAGCAAAACGTTATTTATTTCTAAAAAAACTCCAAGCTCCCCCTGTTTTTAGTTTGACAAAATGAGTCATACTTGCATAGGATATTTCAACTCGCTTTATTGTAGTAGAATGAGCGGTTCACTGGGAAAAAAACAAGAGCACGTCTTACTAATATGTTAAAGTCATTGCACAATACAAATATATAAAGCAAAAAATATAAGTGAAATAATCACCCATGTTTATATACTAGAAAATGCCCATTTGTGAAATAAGTTTGGCAATGCATTATTGTGAAGTGATGCTGTTGACGCTGTTGTGAAAGTAAGGAAATATTTAACATAGTCAAATGGGGAGACCAAGTATTATTTAGAGTGAGGTGTAGGCGTTTAAAGTGTAAAATTGAATATGGGTAATTGTTGACATGCTCCTGTAGATGGCAGGCAGATGTGGAGGCCTGCCTGAGACCTTAGAAAACAGGCAGGTACAGCCTGATTTGTAGCTGGACGAACTCCTGGTAGACCTGTGCCATGTACTAATTTAGAATGATGCAGGACAATCAGAGATGTGTTACAGCCAGGTTAGCAGGCAAGCAGATCAATGATGACATGGGGACAACCTGGTGCGTAAGGTGCTGCCAGCAGTGGGAAAATGGTTATGAGAAGTGGCTCCCTCTGTGGAGGAGTTAAATATGAGAATATGCAGTTTCATGCACTCCTGGTGGGAGACCAGTGGTGGAGGAGGGAAAGAGACATTAGAGGGGAGTTACACCATTGTGGGGTCCCATCTGAAGTATGAGACCAAAAAAGAAGGGTAGGTGGATAGTTTGGGCAAGTGACATGCCTGTGGGAGGCATATGAAGCTGGCAAGTTGGTTATTCATGTGACCTGAGTTTTAACTCAAATATTAGTGGGGATATAGGGGAGCATAGGCGTACGGGACGGCTGTGTCATGGGGAGGCTGTGACTATTTTGCCTGAAATTTTAACGTGGCGCGAATGTGACCAGGGCAGTGGATCTGCCCTGATATTGGGTCAGGATTTGCCCTGATGAGCCATTTGCCCTAATGCCAGGGGGGGGGGGGGCTGCAGCCTCCCCTGACCCCCTGCGAAATATGCTTATGTAGGGGAGACTGGGGTAAGTTGCGCCATTTTTTGCTTCAGGGTGATTTTCCAAAAACCAAAGCTTAATCATGTAATCTGAAAATCAGATATCGAAACATAATACCTCGGCCAGAAGCGAGCCAAGTTTCGATGCAACTGGACCATTGGGGCCATCATGGTAGGAACTTGAAAAAAGTATGTCAAGTGGCACAACTTGCCCCTGTACCGGGGTAAGTTGTGCTGCATGTCCGGGCAAGTTGTTCCGCATAGTTTGTTCCAAAAAAGCCTTATATTTCACCTGTTTCTTCTGATAGATCATTTGTATCATATGTTTAGCTTATGTCTGATATGTTACATCAAACTTATCAAACATTTATCAGTCATTTTACACAAAAATTCAAAATGCTGCAAAACTAAGATTATTTTTTGTATAGAGGGTGGTAAAACACTTTTCACACATGTTCTTGTGAGTGTAAGTTATTTCACATACATGTGTAAGCTGTGCGCAAAATTCAGACCAAAACAAATGAATAAAATTTTAATCATATGTTATACCATTGGCACAACTCACCCCAATCAAAACAGCACAACTTAAAGTGTTTTCTTTTTCATCTGTAAATTTCTTAGATATGTGGTTGTTACTTGGAGTGGTGAAGACTGATGCCTCATTGGTCAATAAAATTCATGATGGAGAAACAAACACCTGGACAGCATGGAGTGAGAGAGAACCCTCCAATAATGTCGATGAGGAATGTGTGCTACTTAGTCTGGCACAAAAGGTAATTTTTGACAGAAAGAGTTATTTTTTTGAGGCTATTGCTTTTCCCTTCAATATATATAGGCTTAGTAATGCTGTCGATTGATTGATTTATTCCAACTTTATAAAGTTTCAAAGCCAGAAAAGCAGATTTTCTTATCAAACTGACACCGTTGGCTCGAAATGCATGCTATTTTTATTTATTGTTGCAGGCATGGCATGACAGGTGGTGTATATCGAAAGGATGGGCTATCTGTGAGAAGGATACAGGTTGGTATCATTTGTACTAGCAGTAACCCAATGTTAAAGTACAAATTTCTAAACTTAGCTGTCTTTAGCTAGTCCCATATCCATAGCTGTCAATTACTATCCACAGCCCTATCTCTATACCAATGCCCCTCTACCAATGAATAACTGAACTGTTACGGTTTCACTCTCTTCAATCAGCATGTTAATCTGAACAGTGTTGCCAAAATGACATCAAAATGACAATATGATACTTTTAATTTGACACTACTTTGTATGCAAAAACATATACCTTTTTTCAAGGCACTGCTTTTTTGTTGAACATATCTGAATATATCTGTGAACTCAGTATTTTCTTACATGTAAATAATGTTCTGAACTTCTGGTGCCCATACTTACTCTGCATAATGATGCAGTAAGTAATTCTTCTTCGTATGATTCAGCTTTGACCTCCAACCCAACAGCCTGCAAATTTTGTGGACTGCAGAATTCTGGTCAGAAACATATCTTGACTCTTCTTGATGGTAACACCAGCACTTGCGTCGAAACTTCGTTGAAGGATTTTCAGCAAAGGTAGGGCTACATTGGGGTTTATTTATGTTTGACAACTTTGCAGTTGAAAAATTTAAGCGCTTTCAAGGTCGAACTTGCTCACTTACCAGCGTATATCTACGACGACAAACTACCATAAGTACTCATTCTACCCAAGGACCGTGCCGCAGTGGAACGCACTTCCAGCCAGCCTGGCAGAGGCGCCGACTCTGGACCAGTTCAGGACGGCCTTGGCCAAACATGTTCTAGTACCCTAAGCTCATGTATTCTATCTCTTGTACATATGTAAATAGCCAAATCATATGTATTACTTTCCTCTATTGCTTTTATTCTCACTAACACACGCTATGCGCCTCCACTAAGCCATCAAAGATGATGTTGTGGAGTATTATGATGATGATGATGATGATGATGATGATTGCTTCAAAAGTTGTCATCTTAAGAGCACAGTGCAGGTATTGTTGCTTCAACGGTATGTGTCATAGAAGTAGTGGGAGCTGGTTTTCAGTGCACAGTAATCACTTTAAAGATGTAACGCCGTGTACAATATGTTTGTTTCTTTTTTAAACACTTCCTATTTTATTATTAATTGACTCCTATCCTTGTTTCAGCTACTTCTTTTTTGGCCTAATGAACAAGAAACAACTGTCAGCCATTTCTGTTGGGGTCCTGGCAAAGCGCTGTGATGAGCCGTACTTATCTTTGTCTGCAGTTGGATCGTGCAGTTCCAAAATATTCAGGGAGTGCACTCTAGCGTCTGAAACTGCAAAGGGAAGCATGAAGATCTGCAAATTCACCTGCCGCTGCATTGGAGCATGTGCGTGTGTGATGGTTACTATGCAAGCCTTTGAAGGGGAAAATCAACATGTGTGTGAAACGCATGTCATGAATTTATGAGTGGAAATCTATGTATGCATATTTTGAAAATGACAATGATGACTTTCTTGAATCTCAGTGTGTCTCATACTCCTTTTTGAAGACTTTTGAACAGAGATGAAAAAATTTTGGGGTTGCTGATAAATGAATGAATGAAAAAGAATTTGTTTCATCCATCCCACCCACTGGGCTTGGGTTTTGGAGTGTACTTTTAGTAGGCCCATGCATGGTTTCTTTTGATGACATACTAGGGAAGAGGATTAGCTCAGTTAGGAGCACACTGGGCCGAAAAACCTGAGTCCAGGGTATGATTCTCACTCCGGCTGAACCACCAGGATGATTGTTGGACAGCAGTTTCAATCATCCTTCGCCTGATTGTTGTGTCCTCCTCCTGGCCTAATTAGTCTGCCAAGTGCATAATTGCAGAACATAAACCCAATTCGTCTATCCATCTTGATGAAACATGTATGTCATAAGCCTTTTACTAGAGTTCTATGAAACATTTCATGACAAAATTGATTTTTCAAATTCCAAATGGTTTTTTTGGAACAAGCATGGTGTTTTTTATGGAGGTCCTAAACCTGAAATATTCTCAACAATTGGCCTTTACTTCAGCTGTACAGTATTTCCACAAACCCAAATTGGAATAATGGTATAATGTACATATCATACAGTGTACAAGCCTAAGGCCTATACCAGGCGATGGAAGGATAAAGTATATAGCTTAAGGACGGCAAGTTCAAAAACCAATAACTACTGATTTTGTGTTTATTTTTTGAACGTATACTCTTTATAAATGAATATTAAACGTTCATGCTAATGCATGTCTGAGGCGCGGGATGTGGTTATGGGGGGGCATGAAATTCAAAAGTAAAATGGCCAAGGGACATTGAGGACATAAAACCCCATCCGGAGGGAGAGGGAATTCAAATTCAATTAGACAAAATTCTTGAGGAACAGGGAATTCAAAAGTAAAATTGGCACTGGACAGGGGACGCAAAAACCCCTACAAAGTGCATAAATACAGGATGCAAAGCTCCAATCATCCATCCATCCATCTCCTGCTTGATGTTGTCTGTATTAAGTGCCTCTAAATGATAAATGAGAATATAAACATTTTCTAACTCTCCAATAGTGCAATCATCTGCACATGGTGCATATATTTATGAAGTCTTTTTTATGATGATTGGTTAGCATCATTTCACTGTCTCCCATTTTGGGAATATTGAATGCGTGTAGATTTAATAAAATGTATTTTTGTCCTGAATCTGAGTATTGACTGCTTCTTCTCTTCTTCTCCGCGGGACTCCGCCTCCAATTCAGCAAACTGATCCGCAAAATAAACAGACTCATCAGACAGATTTTATTTAACCCATATAGAGATGAAATTACATAATATTACAGATCATTACTAAATTATATATTGCTTGGAGACCTCTCTAAGATAAAAATTGTATCGCTATCGCAAACAACGCTGACCAAATGCATCATCACTAGACTTATTTGTCTTCAACTTCAAACTTCAAAATCACTGGCTTGTTGAAAATGGATTGAGGCAGTTGTATTTTATAAAACTGATACAGCGGCTGGGTGGCCAAGTGGCTTAGGTGCCCGTCTGCTTGGCTGAATGTCTTTGCTTGCATGGGTTCGAACCCCGGGTGGGGAACCCAAAATTTTCTGTGTACCTTCACGAGCAAAATACCAATTGGATGTCGTTCGGATGAGACGTTAAATTGGCGGCCCCTTGTATCATTGTCTATGCTGGGCAAGTAAAAGATCCCTCACATGGGTAAATGTGTAACATGTTGAGGACTCCCGCTGTCTCTCCCATCTCATCAATCAACCCTCGTGAGCGCCCAGAACTGGGCTTAGCGGGCTGCTCTTAAAATAGCTATCTATCGCTATATGGGGCAGCTGGGGGGATTGGGGCTGATATAACAAATTCTGTCTGACTGTTTATATGAGATCAAAGGTCCTGCAAAATGCTAACAGTGTAAATTTTATGTTCTGGGAGTAGGTCTCGAGATATCGATGCTAAATTCATAATTGATGAACAATATCAGTTTGTCCCCAGACTCAACACTATAGAAGTTACAGTCAATGAATGACAAGTGTTTACATAATGCACTGGAGCATTCCATGTGAGATCATATTCCTATCCTTGTCATGTTATTCTGAATCACATGATGGTTTTGTTTGTCGAGGTCACTCTGTAGCATACACTGTAAATGTTGAAATGTTGAGTCAGCTTAAATGATTCTGTGAGATGGTTGCATAATTTCTTTGAGCTCACATGGCTTGTTGTTTCTAGCTAAGATATTCGGTCTGTTATCATAACTTAAATTAACAAGCTGTGTCAGCTCAAAGGAAATGTGCCACCAGGTGACTCAATCATTTTTAAAAGCTGATTCAAAATTAACAGTGTACAAACTAATTATAACACCTCACAGATGTAAGCTCTTCTCTGATTGGCTGAAGGGAGGTCACATAACATGAGTCAGAAATGACTGATGACCCAGCTAAGGTACTGTACTACTGTTGTTTAAAATTTAAATTAAAAAAAATATATATTTAAAAAAAAAAGAAAAAATCCCAAAAATAATCGTAAGTCCAAAAATTACAAAAATTTCCAAAATAAAAAAATTTCCCCCCAATTTGTTCGGCCTCGGGCAACAGTGGGTTACTATCCCTCGGGTCAAACAGATTGAACCGTTGCCCTCATCACTAGTCAATATTGGTATACGGTGTGCTTGGAGGCAGAGACATGCAGTGCTCATTTTCGAAATGACAGGGATGTTTTTTGTCTGTGCACACTATTGTAAATTGGTTTTATGTGGTAAATAAATAATTTATTTGTTTAAGTACAATATTGCATTGCCCCCGCAGGTCTCGGGCCACCTCATCTCCCCGACGGAAATGGGGCAACGTGTTTGCCGTGGGTTGCGACCCGTGTTGGAGGATGAAGGGGTCCTGGTAGTTGAGTTGGTTGGGACTAAGTTGGTCCCTCCCATACAATACACTACTTTGGCCTGGATTTCTCCCAGACGGGAGGCTGGATTGGCCCGGTCCAGTCAATCCGCTTGTCATGTTGCCAATAGGTCCCTCTCCTATTTGCCATGGCTGATGGGTCAATCAAGGAAGGTTATGAAAACGGATATTTGCCTGCCATGATCATTAACATCATGAATGAGGCTATATTGCTGCCTTATCCTTCTAAGAGTATATCCTCCATGTATCCCTGGGACTGGGTACTGGGCTCAGCCCTACCAATTTTAATCTCCCCTTGTTGGGCTCCGTGGTGGGTGGGGAGCATGGAGGATGAACAACTCAATTTGATATGGAAACTTTTTCACAGAACATTTGTCATTACCAAGTAATCAAGGCAACAGAGGGTACACTAAGCCAGGTGTCATCTTACATCATAAATAAGACCATCAACAACCTGATCGGCAAAGCTGACAGCATCAAACGACTGCAGGATGGATCAATTCTGATCCATACTACCAACGATAACAAATCTTTGAAGCTACAAGAGCTGAAAATGATGGCCGATAAAAACGTTGTGGTGCAACCACACCACAACCTGAACACGTGTAAGGGTGTGGTCAGCTCGACAGAGAGTAGGTCCTGCAGTGATCAGGAATTGAAGCAGTTCTTTGCTGAGGAGACAACGCAAACGGTGATTGATTTCAAACGATTTAACAACAAAAAGAACAATACTGACCTCCTCATCTTAACATTCAAAGGTACTACGCTTCCTAGCTCGGCGTGGGTAACATTTGAGTTATGTAAGGTCCGTCCCTACATTCCTTCTCCCCGCCGATGTTATCAATGCCAACGCTTCGGCCACTTGAGTAAGTGTCACCGCTGAGCTTTTAGCTTCAGAGGTGTCTTCATTCTTTCCTCTTGTAGGAAGTTTCCTCAAATCACCATGAACCTCAAGATCTTAATTCTATAATGTCATTTATATTATTATTGTATAAAAGTAATGTAATATATTATATTATTGTGTAATGAGCTACAATGATAGCAACGGGGTAGAACTCACCCCATGTTTCCATGGCAACGGCTACCCTGGTGCCTCTGCGCAGCTGCAGAGCACCCTAGTGTCAATCTCTGGGGGCAAGCTTGTTTGCCCAGCCAGAACAGAGCCCGCTCCCGCTGAGGCAGCAGGAGGGCTGCCTGTCTCCCTGACGCAGTGATGGATCGTCAGGTAGGGGTATTGTTGTGAGAGGTATGATCATTAGGGTTCCTCATAAAGGAGCTATAGGTCATGGTTGATAGAGATGGCATTAGTTAATGATATATGTAATTCGTTAAGATCGCTGTTTAATGTATTGATAAGTTGGTTACCATCGGTTCTTTGAATGACTCTTAATGTAACTGTCTATGAATTGTGTATTAAATGGATACGTGAAACTAAACTGTCGAGCCTCTGGTATTTCTTGAGTAGGTGTTTCGTGGTGGCAAGTGCTAAGGTGTCTCCCGCAGGATCCCCGGCAACGAGTCCATCTACTCAATTAGCTACCTCTCACAAAGATACGTGCGTTAACCTTACATTGGGGGAGCTAAAAGATGGCATGGTGAGAGAAACCGGTCTGCGGCTTCTTGGCGCTTGTCTGCTGTGTCACACTGTCTCTTGATTTACTATGCTTATTCAAAATTTCTTGTTCAAAATTTTAGTACTTATTCAAAATTTCTTATTCAAAATTTTAGCAATACCAGATCTTGGAAATTTTCCTTGCTTAGTAGATAACTACAAACATAGTCCGATTAATTATTTTCTTAAGTATCGATATACCTGTATCTCATCCTCCACACTTCTCACAACTTTACCTCACAACTTATCCAGACCTGGACTCAACGGCGCACTCAAGTCTCTGGGCATCTCTCGCATCTTCAGGCATTCGCTTCAACACAGCACACCTTTAATTTCATTTCGGGTAAGGGCTCTCTTATTGGCAGATTGATAGTGAGAAAGGCATTTGATCATTATTTTTCTGAATTAAGTAATTTCCATCACTTACGTGATCTCTTTCTTTTTCAAATTCAGCAATCAAGTTCAATAGCCTGGTCCTACCATGACCATGCTGTTTTACTTCCGTTTACAATCATAATGCAACTTAGCTGCTATGTTATAAAAGTAGGCCACGTCTGTATTTTGACTGTCCGTAGGGCGAATATCTGAGGGATTTTCACATTTTGGTTGCAATTTCATGGTTTTGCCTGCATCATGTGCTTGTCAATTTAACATTTGCGAATGTTGCATGATTTACTTATTTTTATGCCCACTATATCTTCATAGTGTGGTCCACTGTCTCGGGCCTAGTTGTCTATATTTTACTGTCCAAGGCCACTAACTTTGGTCATCTTTCTTCTTTCATAGGCAGGATGCGAGTACCAAATTTATTTTGTATATATAGACATTGGTGTGTTTTCCCTTTTTAATTTACAACGTTTTCAGACATGGACATCGGTAGATAAAATTGAATATGAGTTGCATTTATATTTTTGTTGGATTCTGATTGATCCTGATTGATATTGGCAGATGTAGCAGTTTTATAGTGTATTTTAATTTTGACATTGGAGTTCTGCGGATTTTCTTTGCTATTCCTTCTATTTTTCTTTACAAAATTAGTGATTACAATTTGATGAATAAGAGTAATGATAAATCTGGTTATAATTGCTTAAAAAGAAAAACTTTACAGATCACTGGAAGTATGGATGTGGGCCTATAATTTTAAAAATAACGATTGACACATTTTTATGAATCGGTCAGAAAATTATGCTATCTTTGACTGCTCAGAAAAATTCCTTCTTTTGAAATAGCATTCATACAGTTTGTTAGAGGCAGTGCAATTTCAGGTTTTATGTACTCCGGCACTTTGTTACTTACATTATTTAAGCACTTGCTACATCTGACGTGCTATATTGCTAAAGCAAATTTTGCAGTTTCTCGCACAATTTTATATTTTTCCATTCTTTCGCTTTCAATAGCATAGGCCAAAGTTATACTAGAGTGCAGGGCTGCAGTTCATTTGAAATGTTTATACACAACACGTACACTGTGCCATGTGCATCGTTTCTTTGGCAGTGATGTTGGGGTTTAGCTGTTGCTGCTCCAGACATTCAAGTCTGACCTGTTGATTGACTGTGTCTTGTCCATCCCTGGATCTCAGTGACGTCAGTTATTTGTGCTTTAGTGCTGACCATTGCAGTAATGGCCAGAGGTAATTGGCAGTTAATCCAATTTCCAGAAGCGGGTAATTGACACCCAACCATTTATTGCTCAATTGATTATGAGTTTCTGAATTGTGATTTCGGAATCATTGTGGCAATGTCTTCAGAGACATGCTATCTGTCTCTTTGTCGTCATTCTATCTGTTTGCCTATTACGATGTCAATCACAGCCTTTCCAGTGATCTAAGTAACGTGTGACTAATGCATTGAGAGCTGTTTCGCTTGACACTTTATTGAGTGACTTAAGCAATTTCGAGAGGTTACATTTTGTTTTCTCCCATTGTTACAGAGTTTCTTTTCGTGAAGAAAATTGCATATTTTAGCTATGCATTTTTCCAATTTTTCGATGCGTTTTCCTCTTTAAGAAAAGTGTTCATTTATATGTTGACTTTATCATCAAGGAGATTGTTGGAATCATTTGTGTTGGCAGATTTATGAACCAGACCCTGGTTGAGGTGCACCCTATTGCCAGCCCCTGGGTCCCGTGTTTGATTTCCACCCTGAGCACACTTCAGTTACACTGTTTGGGACAGCCGTTTTCAGTTGCCCTTCGTCTCATTACAGTGTCTTCTTCCTATTTCTACTTGGCCTGCTAAATATTGCTTGCTTAAACCTCCATGGATCTTGCTTGCTTGAACCTCCATGGATCTGTGCTAGGATTCTCAGATTTCTTTCTCTAAACGTTGGATTGTTTGTGCTGCACATGTCAACCAGTTGTTTTTTCGCATTGACATTGCCTCTTATTTAAGTTCCTAGACAGCTGTCTGCTTTAAATAGTAAGAGAGAGTTAATATGAACTGGCCTCCTCATTTTCAGGCAATGTTTAGTTTACAGACCAGGTTACTAACAACGTCGCCACCCAGTCTGCAGTTTTGAAGTACCATCGATTTTGTTACGCAGGCTGAGGGCAACTGTTGGTGTTACCATATCCACTTGATATAAGACCTATAACTAAATTGTGTTGGCCCTATCACAATTGCTAAATGTGTCATTTGTAATTTAAAAGGTTAAATAATATATATATAATAGCATTAATTATATATACCATTAACTATATATATAAAATTGATTATACACATGTTATAAGTAGTTCAATTCAGGTAAGCATACTGTTACAGACGTATACCAGTAATGGTACTTTAAAGATTAAAACAAATGCAAATTAGGTCCCAAAACCCAAATAGTTATAAAATAGAGTTGACATTACACACCAATTAATATAGATAACAGTCAATGAAATAAACACACCACTTATACTGATCATAAATAAATAGCCATTTCAGCTTATTAAGAAAATTATGAGTAATTATATATATATATAAGACATAAGCAAAAGACATCCCAGTTAACAAATTTCTAGATTACTTAATACATGCTTGATATTTCATATTTGATCATTATTTACAAGAAAAACATGCATCAAATTACATCATTCAAAACACAATATCATGCATACTTCTCAAATAGAGTGATTTTCTATTGCCTTTTAAAAGTAAAATTTTATATTCAGAAGAGAAATCATATGGATGTGCCAATATTCTGGCCACCTCAGATAATATCCAGTGTTTACCCATTTTTTCTGAATGTTTATCCTTCACTCCCTTTCCATGATATTACCTTTTCATATTTTTCAACAAACTGTTTTCCTTTTCTCAATACATCCACTCTCAACAGTCCTACAAAACTATGCTGGCTGTTTTCAATATTTACGGGTTTCCTCTTTAATATTTTCCACAGGCATCTGCATATTTCTTTTCATTAGAATTACGGAAGACAATGTACAAATAACTTTAATAATCAAAAACAAGACATTTTAGAGATACATAAAATTTGTACAATTACAATATACATATGTACAATACCATATTCAACATCACTAAATTGTGCAGAATACAACTGGAATGATTACATCATCAAGTAGAAACACAGGGATTCAAACTCTATACTTGAGAGTGCTATCCCTGGTTGCATGTCATATGTTGCCACTCCAATCATCAGTGATACTACGTCAACCTGTTTGGCTAGTCAGATTACCCAATGCTCATATATTTGTTGTTTTGCACATCTTCTAACAGTTTAGTATAAGAGAACATTTACAATACTTCACACTTGCCAAATTCCAGTTGTTAGGAACATGGGCTGTCGTAACAGCATGATTATAGACTTTAGATACAATAACTTTTTCAAACTAAATCCTTGTGTGCAGGTTCAGGACGAAATCCATTTTTAGTGTCTAATAAGAATCATTATAATGATATCCAACCTGACCCTTACCTCCGTGCATTGAAAATATAGCATCCATCTGTCATTGCTGATTATGATTTGAATGTACAATTACAGTTATGATTGTAATTCCACAACCATCCAATTAATAGTTTCAGTGAATAACCTGCTACTTACCTTATTGATCACTTACTATGTCCAAGCAATTAGTGGTTTTGGACCAAACACAGACGGGGTGCAACGGGCTTACACAGAACAGCATTTGGCTTACACAGAAAAGCTTTCACAAGGAAGCTAATAATTCTGCATATTTTAGTGGGATTCCTCTGCAATTTTCACCCTTCACTTACATCTGCTCACAGAGATCAGATGTCATTTCCTCCAGAACCTTTCTGTTAGTAATTTTATCGATGCAGAATATTATATGATAACCTCTGAGAATTAAGTCTTATTTTCAATATAATATTTATCGTACTATACCAAATAGAGCCTGAAGCCGCCGCCGTATTAAGCCGCCGTCAATCATGTGAGCCTCAAGTCAAACCAAGCCATGATCGGGCCAAGCCGCCACTGCCAATTGAAAATGAAGCCGCCGCCACCTAGAACATGTAGAGCTGCATTTGACTGCTCTGTAATTCAAACAATTACCCACAGAAGCACTCCAATAAAGCTAATTGCAATTCTAAATGTTCTAAAGTTTTGTTTCACCCTCAGTTTAACTAATTGCCATTGAGTCCTTTGGGAAGCTGACAGGTGTCAAGGCTGATTGCAATTGGCAATTTAACTTTGATTGCAAGCCATTGACATAAGGATAATGCTGTCTGGTAAAGGGAATGAAATAAATTGACAACTTTTAAAAGATATATATTTTCTTTCTATATTATGTGTCTGTTTATTCAAATTTTAACTAATGACATTACTCTATAGTCTGCATAGGCCTGTACTTTGATGTCCAGTCGTAGTTTCACAGCAAAATTCACTGAGTTTTAGGCCTTTTGTCATTCTTTTCATTGGCCTATACTTTAAACAGATTAATTTACTAAAATTGTTAGATGTAGATTAAAATTAGGTGATTAAGTCTCATTTTAGGTAGTACCTCAATTCAATATAGTCTACTATGATGGTTCAATGGATTATCTGCAACTTTGAAAGCAAAACAAATAGACCTTTATTTGGAAGTCAGTTAAGTCAAGTCATGAAATACTCAAGTCATGGCAAATTACCAAGTCATGAAAATTGTTAAAGTCAAGTCATCAAGCACCCAAGTCAAGTCATGATGCCTGAACTCAGTGACTCCGGGCTCTAATACCAAAGCTGACACTTGTGGCAAAGTCGATAATTTGGTGAAGGATAGCGACCTCTCTTCCTTACTGTAAGCCATAGACATACCTAGAACTACTCTATAACCTTTCAGCAAAAGAATTTGCAGACTTTTCAGAATCTGTTTACATAAACAAAAGTACCTCCCCAGGGACCACTCTAATACGATTCCATTAATCCACTTTATGTTCACCTTTCACGAGAATGGCACACCTTCATTTTTCCTTTCTGTTTATCAGACCCAGTAAGTTGAACATTCCTTTTCATCAACCCTACTTGAAATTCCTTCCCCTAAACCTTCTCGTGTTTATCTTTTTGGTCTGTGTTTAGACTAAACCCACTATTCTGTACCAACATTTCTTCAGTGTTTTAGCCATATGTTTGTGTCGTTCATCCTGAGACGGCACGGGCCGAAGTGAGCCACCACACCTTCAATTCCATTTCTGCTTTCTGTGTAAAATCTGAGGGGCACACCTTCCCAGTTTACACTATTTTCTTCCTACCTTAATGCACCTTTCCATCAACCACTTAACATTCTAGTCCCACCTGTTTACTTCCACCAAACCCTCAACGTTTTTGTCTTACCTGTTTATTTCACCTGAGTGTCTGGCAAACAGCGCTCTTTCATTTAAGCCACTCCGTTTCAGACAGTCATCTTGACCTGTCTCAGACAGTCAACTCAAATATTAGTAATTTAAATAGATCACTGAGCAAGACATTATCTTGAAAATGTAATTGGTTGACAAATCACATGATATTGCTGTATATGATGAGGCTAATAAAATCTTAGGCCTAATTCTTATGTATTAGCCTGCCGGTGGAAATTTTTCAATTATAAAGTAAAGAATTGTTTAAATTCAATACTTAAGTTAGGCCCTGGAATAATTTACAACCATCAATTTAATGCCAAGATATGTGAAACCTAAAATTTGATACAACTTCACAGCTTTTATGCAACATTAATGCATTATCTTTCACTGCTACAACCTGGTAACGTACAATGTCTAAGTTCTACAAAAATCTGTTTAACAATTAAAATATCTCTTTCTTCAACTTGGGATAAAAAGCTTTTCTTGATGGCCATGGAACCGAGACACAAATATTAGTGATATCACAGTGTACTCTTTTGGAGACTATTCTCAAATTAGCTCCTATCACTGTACTTGCTTTACAGATACTAAGATTACACAGGTATTTTACCTTAACATTATCTGACTTCAACATCGTTTGTACTCTTCACCCAAAGTACACAGCACATAATTTACTCGCTGTACCATATCACTCTTTTTTTTTTTAATTCTAAATTCAGTGTTCTCTGACATATTACAGTCAAGATGAGTACCCAAGTGTTTCACAGGATGACACCCATTTAAGATCTTCATTACACAGTTTCACATTTGGTGAAATTCTATTTTTCCTGCTAAAACTCATACACACTGTTTTTTGTGGATTGTACTGAACACTATAATCCACCCTGTCTAATACTATTTGTGGTGGAAAATGGTTCTGAATATGTTCCTTGCCATCTTGTTCTCCTCTTTTGGCGCATATACATATCTAATATTGCTCTAACAATTATTGCTGGAATTCCTCTATCTATTAACAATTTAAACAGTTTGTCATACCTCACACGATCGAATGCCTTAGACGCATCAACAAAACATGAATAAACATCTGTGTTATGATTCACATAATGCCGAACTGCCTCTTTCAACATTCAAGTGAACATGACAGTACTATGGTTCTCTCTAAATGCATATTGCATATTACTGGCATTAAGCATTGGCCTGTACCTCTGCCTTATAACAATGTCGGGCGATTTAGCAATAGAATTACAAAGAACAATACCTCTATAATTGCTACTAGTACATAGGGTAAAGCAGTTCCATGAAAGCAGACATTCACATATGAATTATGAATAATAGGGATGCACGGAAATGGACAGAAAATGCCACCTGGCTATGAGTTGTCACTTTGGCAATTATGTCCAGTTGCATATGGTATATCCACAGTGCTACATCCTCTTCCCAACCAAATAGACCAGTACAGTTTTGGGGTAAGGCCACGCCTCCCCTTAGCAACCCCTAGCAACCACAAAAGGTCCGACAACATGTGTGCTGCTGTACCCCTTTTAACATGGGAAACATATATATTTGGGAGCATTTTACACCCAAATGTTTAGATTTATCACTTATAAACTATGTATTGTGGGTCACAAGCTAAACCAGATAAGAATAGTTTACTGTGCCTTGACTTTAGACATATTTAAAACAATACATGCCTTTGTAATTAACACTAATACATGTAGGGAAGTATTTCAAAGCATATATAGGGGAAAATCAAATAATGTTTCACAAAGTTGCTAACACAGGATTTATCATCTATACATTTTCTGGGGTAACATATAGGCCTATTGAATTGGTTTACTATCCTATAAAAATATAAAAAAAATGACTTTATAAATTTCGATTACAGTACATGTAGGCCTATATTGATTTATCAAAAACAAATAATGACTTGACCAGTTGGGCCTATTATGACATTTGACAATTAAACATAAGTATACTTTTACACCAGTTCTTTTCTTTTTGTTATATATACTGTTAACAGACTTTCAATAATTGCAATGTCAGGCTTACTAAAACTAAAATAATATTGTCGGCAATGCACGGCTTCACAAAGAAAGCATTATTATCATACTCAATCAAACCGCCCTACGCGATAAATCGATGACTTATATAAGGCTGCTTAAAATGGCTAATTAAGACTGCGTTATAATACTTATTTTGCAACCTGATGATTTATAAAAAAACCCAAATGTAACTTTTATCCTATAAAGAAGCAAACTCTGCAGCCTAATCATGAACCATCAAGTGAGATATATAATAATTATTTCATTAAGATTTTCATTGGCTTTGTATAAACATTACTGCACACAATCAGTGATTATGTGACAAATATAGGATTTTGCACTATTGCTTTTTGCATTGTTTGTGTGTGGATGGTGTTGTACTGTTGTAGCCTGCAATAAACTACTAATAACTTAATTCCAGGTATTGAAAAAGTGCCAAAATAAGTTACTAAAATCTTTATCCAATTCCACCATGCCCAACTGGAAGGTCCCATACCATTATAGGCTTACCTACTGGCCTAAAAATGGGTTTTAATTGGCAAAAACATCGATTATCCCATTGGAGCCTGTATGCAACTTGGGGTAGAATGTCGGAGTTTTGGTCACAGCTCTGTTACCCTTTTGGGGTGAAACTATTGGCTGGCCTGCAGATTTGGAGTAGCAAGCTGTACTGGTCTATTGCTGACAGTCATCATACTATTTTGAATACAAGTCTTTCGTTTAGAATTGATTCTAAAATTTTACCAACGGCACACTTCAGAAATTCTCATACAAATGCCATCATCTCTGCTTGTTTTATTTGCAACAAACAAAGCGTACAGTCCATTTTAATAGATTTTCTTTAAACAATAGCTAGAGTCAAATGTGGTCGAAAGACTCCCAAGGTCAACATTTACATTACATAATGACATATCGTAAGTCAAATCCATCACAATCATGAGGATGTTATAACTGCCATCAAAACTTAAGTTATTCTACAATTGCTGATTTAAGCTATTTACAGCTTGAGCCACCTTACATTTAACAAAAAACCTTCCTAGGGCCACTTTGAATGTTTGTCATTACAAACTCCCAGGAATTTTGTCTCAGTTAATTTCTGTACAACTACACACTTTCATTAATTTTTCTGTATAGGAATATAACATTGTTTCCAGTCGCATAAATGGTGGTATCATCTGCGGCCATAACAGTTTTACTAAATTTTAAAGACCTTGGCATACCATTACCATGGATTATGTGAAGTAAAGGACCTAACACATAACCCAGCATAGGGTGTTCCAAATTTCACTTCAATATTTTTTCAGATAGAACTCCTTTAAACACGATTTTGATGCCTCTATCAGTAAGACCATTTCTTCCTGTTATTCTATTTTAAAAATTTCCCAAATTTTCTTAGAATCATTTTAACATTTGTAATCAAATCACGCCTATACTGTAATGTTGCTTTTCTCCTTCATTGCTGTATATGAGTTTTTCTATTGAATATATACTTCTGTGTATTTATGTGAGAATTCATCTTCACAAAGTCCATATTTTGGTCTGTACCAATAGTGATCTTTTGTTCTGGTCCCTAACTTTAGTACAGATAGATTAATAGCAATTAATATCAATCAACTTCATTAGTTCCAGGAACTCTATATATTTCATCAATTACAATGTTAGCCTGTTGTTATTTAATCAATATTCCAGTTTGAAATATAAAAGAGTAAAACTCATGTGTTTCCAGTTGAACATCCTTTGATGGTACTGTACAAAAATACTCACTAGAGGGCCTTAGGTCCTCAGAGTACAGGACTACTACGATGCCACCTTGTGTTGGAATTACACATTCTTAACACTCCCACTTAATTCTAAACACAGAATTATCTAACTTCATAAAGCTACAATCAATAATCATTACAGTATGATTGTTACATCATAATTACATCATAATTCTCTTAACATGTATACCAAAGAATTACCCAGATCACAACTAGTACCTAAAAACATCCAAAAGAAGCAATCAAAATTCAAGAGTACAATACAAATTCAAGAGTACAATACAAATTCAAGAGTACAATACAATCCCATGAATACAACATTTAAAGTAACCCCGAATGATAGGTTAAGATTGAACCAAAAGTTTATCAAATTTTTACATTTTCTGGTGTATCTGGCTCATGTTGCTGAGTGTGTAAAATATCTCAAGTGTACAATAATTTTTTCCTTTTGAAATGACCAATAAATGCACTAAATGACCCCTAGATTTATTTCGGGTACGCACAAAAAAAAAAAATGAACAGTTGAGCTGGCTATAAACTTTGTGACGTCATCTACATTGTAAGAATTTGTTAACTTATAACAATATACTGGAAACAATGGTCTTTGTGACGTCATCTATAATGGATGTGCTGGAGGTTGGAAGCACTATCAAAAAAAAAAAAAAAAAAAAAAAAAAAAAAAAAAAAAAGAAAATAAATAACTAAATAATGATGTTATCAAAGTGATGCTATAGAAAATTAGTTGTAAATATTAATGATCACAGGTTTATGTTATAATACACAGAAAGGCATCCATATTTAGCTAAATAATTTATCATTCAGGGCAGCTTTAAAACCTGACTTTCTTGGCGATGTTGTTTTAATCATTTCTAGTAGCAGTTAATTCTTTCAAAATTGTATCAACCTTTGATTCAGCAGACATTTCCTTACTAGTCGGCATATGACAATGACACCGTCCTGAAACTGCCGGGCAGGACAGCGGTCTTTCTACCTTTTCCTTTTTTTTTTTTTGCATTTGACCTTGGTCAATTTGCATATTGTAGTATGATCGAAACTGGCTCTGTTCGAACAGTGTTCGGGGTGCCTGGCTTTCTCTTCGGTGCCGCACCGCATTACCACACGGTATTGTCTTTGTCCTACTAGCATACCAACTACTAATTGTTCTTCAACGATTTGAAATATTCGATCATAATTCCAAATTCCCAACCAATGAGCTACCAATACACATTTATTGATTGTGAAATGATATTGGTGACATTGCTTGGAACTGGTGATGTTTCAATAAGTTTAGTGAAATATAAAGCCTACTTCATGGAGACCATGGTCCAGGTAAAACGGGAACAAGTCCTACTACTAACACACTACTACTATATCTACTGATAATACCTATTTTTAATAATATCACATTATCTTTATATATATATGCACGGGAGCATCATCATGTCAACCACAGTCTATTAAATTGGATATCACATAGCATTACACTCTTTCAATGGTAAAAAAACTGTGACCAGTAGAAGTGAAGCTATTCTAATTTGGGCCCTGCCGCTTGTTTAAGTCTATTTGATTGACACCCATATATAGGAATTTCCTCAGGTGAAACTGTTAGACATGAACATACAGTCTATACTTTCAGGCATTTTGGGCGCTTCTAATCTAAGTAGTCAATGGTTTATCAGTTTATGCCACCAGCATGTTTTGTCAATGTTCCACCTTCTTCAAAAAGATCTATATGGCTATGCTTTCAGTATCTTAATCAAGTTCATGGTTCACTGCATAGTCAAACAAAAATAAGACAAAATCCCAAAAACTATACCTTATGTCATGATATAAAATTCAACTAACCAGTAAAGTAAATTGCTACTTATTAATTTTAGGGAGGGGAGCATTACACAGGCAGCCAAGCCTGCCCAGCCAGGCATGGCCAGGCAACTTTGCGTGTTTTACCCTTCTCTCCACCCCCCCCCACTCCAGACTGAAGGCTTCCAAAACTATTGCTTATATAATTATGCATTATATATTTCAGCATAGTGTATGTAATGTAAGCTATGTCACTTACTATCAGTTTCTCGCGGGTTAATTTTGTCAGCCATCAGTTAAATATTTAAGAGTAATAAAATATAACTTCATCATTACATCACGTTTGTTCCATTAGCTGTACTACAATAGGAATAGATAATATTAGCATCAGATTTATTAACCACCATTATAAGTTCTTCAAAATGTAATTCATTGACAAATCAAATGATCTAAGATTTGATACAACTTAACAGCTTTTATGTAACGATCATGCTTTGCCTTTGATGGATGTAATAGCTGTGTATACATAATACCCCAATCAAGCCATGACAAAAGGGTTGAACATTGTGCAATCCATAAAGGATGATATGATATGCTGATAGTGTAAATATATGTGTGAATTTGTAATTACTCTTTCTTTTGACATCCAGACCACTTATATAGAGTTATTGGTACCTGCATGATACCCAGACAACGCTACATTGCCTGATGTAACCTTAATCTGCACTAATGAACAAATACATGCATCGCTTTCCTGGTTTGTTCGCATCTGATTTATCTCTATGGTCTTCCTTTTTGACCATATCTTTGTATGATGGTGGCCAGCATATTGCAAATATAGCTGTGCCTCAGTCATCACTCTCAATAGTGATAAATTTATTGGAACACAGTGCTTCTTTCTGCATTGGGCTATCCTTTCTTGTTTTCTCAAGGCTTACATAATGCATTGTTCTCATTTGGTCCTCCTCCAGTGTCTCAACTTTCAGTACATAATGCTAGGGGTGGGCAAATCTAAATTATTTTCGAAATTCTCACTGGAGACTTGTGGTTTCATGGGCCAAATATTCTGGAGATCTCAAATTTGGTTGGTTTTTTTTTCAGCAAAAAAGGCATATTTAGGTTGGTTCTTTTGATTTTTCTGAAAAAGGTCTAAGAAGTTGAAAAATCGCCTATTTTCAGACATGTTTTTCTTAATATACTGCTCATAATTCCATATTTACACATAAATTAGGTTTCTATAGTGGATTTTAGGTGTGAGTAATATCGATTTAACCATTTTTTTTGTTCATCAAATAGTATAATCACTTGCAAATTCCATAAAAACAACTAAATTTATTAAGATGTTAGTGGCGGAAATTGAGCAATTTCACCAATAAACAGACATATTGCATAATTTAAACACTCAAACATAATATACCATTAGAAATAATCTACTTCTTTGTAGTTCAAATACTTTGAAAAACTTGTCATAAGGGAAATTGTTACTGTAGAGTGATTTGGCATTATACAACATATATAAACTTTGAACAGGTTGGTCTATTTGGTTGACGTCACATAATTCACGTCTGAAATTTTATATGAACACCAACAGTACATGCTGTAAATTTGGGAGTGTTAGTAAAACTACAACAAAAACCCCATTCTCACGATCGATGGGCCTATCTGAAGGTATAATGAGAAGCTGGAATACAAGATTGTGAAGCTAGACATTGTTGTTTGGCGTGTTAAATTAAAGCATCATGCATAAGCCAATTAGGATAGTCATATCACACCCACATTATTCATCAAGGAATCAAAATTTGTCTTCATCTAGCCCCTTGGTTTGAAACACAACCATGATTCCATCTGTAATCTCTAAGCTCCTATACTAAGAACCAAACATGACAGTGCCGTACATTTGGTGAAAGTCGGAATTTTACAGCACTGAACCACAAATTCATCAATGCATATTAAGGTCTTTAAAATAGTTTAAGTTCAGACAACAGCCACTGAAAGTGTGTCAATGACATCATCTGCACTGACGTGCTCCTTGACCACTTGTTCTGATCTCATAGAATGTCTAGTTGTCGGGGTTTTCTTGTTGAAGAACCGTGTGTCGGGCCAATCGTACCCAGGGGTATATAGTTTAGGTATATGATAAATGACACTGGACCAGGCACAGAGCCTTGAGGAACCCCAGCTATATTCTGTTATTTGTTGTCTGTCGGAAATATACGATTTCAAATGGTTTAATGATTCCATAGCCAGCCAGTTTATTGGGGTGAATATTATGGTCTAATGTCTCAGAAGCTTTAGATCTTTGTTTACGAAGTCTATTTTCAGCACGCCAGCCCCATACTGCAATAGTGCACGAGCAAATTTAGTGCTAAGTTGATTAGCCACATTTTCATGAAATACTCTTGTTGCAATGCTCATTGTGCAATTTGTTTTACCGGTTATGCTGCATGAATTGTTTGGCGGGACTAGTCGTGTCTTTTAAGTCCGGATAATGCGCCAATTTAAACCTGCTTATATTGAATACCAAGCATACATAGATTTCCTTGTTATTTCATTGCTATTTAAATTGCAACTGTTAGCAATTCAATTTACTGAGCACCACTTGTATTTTTAGCGTATTTGTTGCTTGACGTTGATGTTATTATATTATTTCGGACCCCTCGATTTCATTTTTCTTTTAATATTTATGTATTAAGGGTCTCTTCACACATGCAGCATGCGTTATAAGCATGTGTTTTACCATCATTCCTGCAGCGACTCATGACCGTGTAAATAATGATGCATATTGTGCATCGGGTATATGATTTTGATAAATTTAGTATGTACTGTAAGTCCACAATTTGGTCATGAGCGCCTTAGATTTGTGTCTTAGATTTGTGCCTTGGATTTGCGCAGTGAAGCCAATAGTTTGGTAATGACACTTTTTCAATCGGTAAGGGTCCCGATTTGATTTATATGATGTTTTGGCAGCTCACCCATGAAACACTAGGTTGCATCATATTAGGGGAAAGACTAAATCAGACATTATTTTTATGAGTAAATGACACCCTTCATATACATTTATAGCCAGCGCTGGTTACACACCGCCATAGATACTTAATGGTATGACCTCACCGGTATAGCCAAGGCAGATGGTGTTCTCTGCTGTTGCTGATCTTTGAGATGCTACCGTGGGAAGTGGTTTCTCGTTGCCTAGTAGCAGGCAGTTGCCCCCCCTATAAGGGCGCACCGCGTGCCACAATATTCTTGGCTCAACCCACAGGGCCACGCTCCTGTGAGGCCAGTAAAACCCTCTTCCACATGCGAATGCATATCCATTTTATATCTTGCATGTTAAGCCTATGTAAGAAGCATTTACAGTTAGTCATTTACTTTAGGGATTTTTTTTTATTATTTAATTAGTGCTCTCATGCCGAGCCAGGTCATTAGGACATTGTTTTAGTGCACATTCGTTGGAACTGAAGCAGGCAGTATCCACTAGTTTGAGTTGGTAACGTATGTTGTGTTGATAATTAATGTGTGTAGAATGCCGGGCTGATGAGGAATGCCAACCCGATGCCGAGTTGATGATTTCTTCCAACTCGATGATATGGCAGTTGTGCCCTGCCTTGACCCTTGTACACGCGTGTATTATTTTTTGGGAAAGTGTTTTTTTTTTGTGGCTTGTGTAGTATTCAAAATTCTTAGCATATACCTCCCATAATGATGTTTTTGATGATTTTTCTAAGCTGAAACAAGAATAATTGTCATTTTGATGATAGAAAAAGTTGTTGGCAGGCTAGTGTTACCAGATTGTTATGAATAATTATTTCCTTCGCTAGCATTGTGCTTTCATCTTATTTGTTTTGCATAGGGTATGTCGCCCTGATTAGTCACAGTTACTCAACACTGCTTTGCATGATAACATGTAAATTCATAAATGCCGGACAGTTTTCATGCTTCATTAATTAATTTCTTACTCTTAAGTGCACGTTGCATGTTTTCAATTTCTAACCATGTCTTCAGCCCCACCTTCTTGGCTGATAGTCGTTGCATTACCCATCTATTTTTCACAATGCTATTACATTTTACTTTACTGATATTATCCATCATCTTATGAGTTTATACCTCATCCTGATTTCAAGTATCACCATGATTCTTATATGCATGTTTTATTTGGTATACTTGCTGATAATTTAGCATCTTGTTAACGTTTTTTCTATGCATGAAACCATGTCTTAGCATTTTTTTTTTCAAGCCATGATTTTCTTGCAAGCTAAGATGTGATAATCACACCTCACAGGTTCGTCATGTGGGTACCTTGTTTTATTATCATTTGAGATATGAATATTTCCACCCTTGTTTCAAAGTTTTTCCCTGTCTGTTAAAGCGTTGCATCTTTGATTTTTCTATTTGATGTGATTCACTTTGATCTCTGGGGAGCTGATCATTCTGATGCTACATCAATTTTGCCGTGGTTTATTGCTCTTCTTTCCCATTTAATGTGGACTCGTGTTATTACACTTAACGAACAGCTTTTGCTGGGATCTTCTTTAATCCACATCTCTTTCTATACACCACGAAAATATCTAAAGTTTTAACAAGAACATATTTATATACATATCAATACCTCCTTTTGTGACCATTTTCATTTTCATCATGTACAATTCTTGTTGTTAAATTAGCTTTTCCAGTCTCATTTATATAATCTTATATGTTATGGTACTTATTATATTATGATGCTTATGCCACTATTTATTACATATCACATGCTTTTCTCACGGCCAGTTTGCCAACCTTATAAGTTGCGAGCTCCTTACCCATTTCATCGCAAAAATAATGCTGTGTTGTTACATAATTTGCGGGAATGTCTCTTTGATCATGAGTCGTCGGTCCAACTGGACAACCATCATCAGTGCGAGATTACTTGTGGCAACCTGTGATCACAGAGACATTCGATGCATATGTTCTCTAATCTTTGATCTGAGAGAGTCTTTCAGTTTCTGTGCCTTCCATTATGACTTCTACTGTCATGGGCATCCTATCATAAGACGAACATGGTGGACATCCGGGAGTCAGTTGATTGGGCACCACCTCTAATTGGGCACCATGATTGCACATGGGACCACGCTTCAACAGGACGTGCGACCACTCCGAGTCGGCCAAGTTCCTGTAATCATCTCATGGCAATATGAAGAGGGCACCATTTCGGGGCGACCAATAGTGTGAACATTCCGTTTCACTCCATTTCCGTCGTAACCACGGCAAGCATATCGTTGCCTTGACCTGGTTCCAACATGGGGCTACATTACTGCAGAACTTTCTTTGAACTTTTGTGTCTGGCTTGGCATTGTGCAGTCTTCGTCGCACATGTCACCATTCACAACCGAGCTCACATTGTATGATGATATGGTGATGTCATCTCCTGCTTAGCTTCTTAACAGTCGGCTAATATGGATTGCCTCTGTTTCTACAGCAAGCATCAACGAACAATCGTGCTTGAAGAGCATGGCCTCATTTTTAGTTGGTGACTAATACGGATTGTCCCAACTAGCTTCCGGCATGCATCTTCTTAATAACACTCTTTTCCTCTGGGTAACTAGCTTATTCAGGTGGCTAACACGGATTGCCCCTGCTATCAGTTACCATCGACAGACACTAATATGGATTGTGTCTAGTTCAGAAGAGTTTCCTCACCACGCATTCCCCAGCGTTCTCGCACAAAGTTGTGCTCGCACATAACACATAATAAACATTGTGATCTCAGAAAGTGCATACACGAAAGACTCATGACCACGTCTTCTTCTCCATGACCCACCACGGTCCACCCAATATCGGGCCTGTCTGCGTAAACACTTAAAAGTTGTGACAAACGAGTCACCACCTCTTCTGCCTGGCCCTAACCTGGGTCAGTCACGCAACGAAGCCGATCTGGCAAGTCTCCACGGTATTGCAGATATATCAGTCCTTCGGGTCTTCCGTATGATCATCAAAATACCAGTTACTCGCTCCGAACTTTCCTCTGTCTCCGCCATAGTTGTTATGCACATGGCACTGCACCTCGCCTGTGCTCCGCTCACAGAGACACTGTTCGTCCGAACTGACATTTACAGAACTGGAATGGTCGTCTCCTGTCGCCTCCTTCGCCCTACATCAATGACTTATATTATTGACTCCTCGAATCAATGATTCCTCCAATCTTATTGTCCGCATATGTATGAATAATGTTATCTTTCACATCATGAACTGACTCTCACCCGTATTGTGTAATATGCATCGCTGATTAGACATTTATACATCAACAAAATCACTATGCACTGTTAATTATTAGCTATGTCTCGACATGTTCACTGTTGTCACGGGTCAACTCTTGCACTGAACTATTTCTGTAAACACCTGATCTCGCTTCACACATTTGTATCTTGTTTTAAGCTAATGTTTTCCTTTAAACTAACGTTCTAGTATCTTAATCCTCTTAAATATTTCTTTGGTTTATGCATTATCTCTGCCAGCCTTTCTTATACAAGTTTCCTCAGGTATATTAGTATGTACATGTGTTTTCAATATCGCTTCACTGTACCACTGTTTACCTATTTTCACATTGTTTTAATTCTCTGTACGCCTTATGCCTACAGTTCACTCGGATTGTTTAGAGTGTACGTAACAAGTTCTACGAAACCATAGTCCACTATTGACTTCTTTATCTCCATACTGGACTGTTGTTTCATCATTTTGATTATTATTCTGCTACTTGTCGCTTTTAAATTAATAATTGTTGCTTTAATCCATGTTATTGTTGATATTCGTGATTCGACTATATTTCGTTTATGATTTAATTGTTGCTTTTAAAATCGCTTATCGCTTATATGTCATTTTACTTGCTTACTTTTGTAGTTTAGGGTATCGGACCTACCAGCCCATTTAAAATTATAAGGCTGTCCTGTCTTCATGCACTTTATGCTTTTGGTTTACCTCTATGCCTAACCAATGACACGCAAGGGATGATACCCGTAACTGCCCTTGATAAAAACCGCTACTTGACTCGCCTGGTGCTTGAGTCTCTTTTGCTGAGGAGCCATGTAATTAGCGGCTCTATTTCCAAAAATAACGTTGGCCGACGAACCAACGATTCATAAAAATTGAAAAATTTGGCAAATAGGTCATAAGAATAACTTGTCCTTTTCTGTCAATCATTAAAATTTAGCTTTCACTTTCCTATCTGAGCTCCCCTTTCAGCATCTCATTGACACCATTAAAAGGACTGTCATTCAGTTCCTCTCCTTTCACGGATGCAAGTCATATTCTTGCTTCCCTTTCAAAATTTTTCCTTTTTCCGAATTGTCTTTCATGGGCATATTGCACACGCCCGATTTTATCTTAAAATTTTTCCCCCCCTACCGCCTGCCCGGTGGTAGTGGTTACATCATCCTGATGTCACCACAACTTTCATTAAAGCACTCACAAAGTTCAGGTGCAATGAGACGTGTTTCCTCTATTTATACCAAAAATCTATTAATAATCCTTTCAATCGTTTTGTTAATCAGCATGAAGCATTTTAGGCTTCCATCTTTAAAAGCAATTGTGAAAAGCATTCCTTTCAATGAATAGTTACGTTATTAGGCACAGTATATGTTAATTCATTATTACGTGAATGTAATCCGTATTCGATTGTAAGTTTAAAATAATGTTTTCTTCAAACCGGAGAAAAACCATCTTATAAAAAATCCTCGATCGGTCGGGATGTCACCGCTGAGCTTTTAGCTTCAGAGGTGTCTTCATTCTTTCCTCTTGTAGGAAGTTTCCTCAAATCACCATGAACCTCAAGATCTTAATTCTATAATGTCATTTATATTATTATTGTATAAAAGTAATGTAATATATTATATTATTGTGTAATGAGCTACAATGATAGCAACGGGGTAGAACTCACCCCATGTTTCCATGGCAACGGCTACCCTGGTGCCTCTGCGCAGCTGCAGAGCACCCTAGTGTCAGTCTCTGGGGGCAAGCTTGTTTGCCCAGCCAGAACAGAGCCCGCTCCCGCTGAGGCAGCAGGAGGGCTGCCTGTCTCCCTGACGCAGTGATGGATCGTCAGGTAGGGGTATTGTTGTGAGAGGTATGATCATTAGGGTTCCTCATAAAGGAGCTATAGGTCATGGTTGATAGAGATGGCATTAGTTAATGATATATGTAATTCGTTAAGATCGCTGTTTAATGTATTGATAAGTTGGTTACCATCGGTTCTTTGAATGACTCTTAATGTAACTGTCTATGAATTGTGTATTAAATGGATACGTGAAACTAAACTGTCGAGCCTCTGGTATTTCTTGAGTAGGTGTTTCGTGGTGGCAAGTGCTAAGGTGTCTCCCGCAGGATCCCCGGCAACGAGTCCATCTACTCAATTAGCTACCTCTCACAAAGATACGTGCGTTAACCTTACATGGGGGGAATTAGCTAAAAGATGGCATAAGTGGTGTAGGCATCAGGAACTGTGTGGCCATTGTGGTGCACAGGACCATACGCACTCTAAGGACAACCCGTGCGATGCTACACCATTCTGTGTCAATTGCAAAGAGGCCCACCCATCCTATAGTAGGGAGTGCCGGGAATGGGCTAGGCAAAAGGCTATCCTCAAGCTAAAGACTGAAAAGGCAATTTCTTTCCCCGAGGCCAGACGACTGGTGGAGCAAAAATCAGGAATCCCCAGTTACGCAGAGATGGCGGGATACCCTAGTCCCAAGCATCATTCAACACCGAAAAAAAAGATTCAACTTGATGGACCTTCCCTTAACAGCTTACAGCGAGCACACACAGAAACCCAATAACATGACAGAAGCACCGAAGACAACATGGAACTTCCTATCACTCACCAAACATCCCATCCAAATGTTCAACATCTTCCTCCTGGACCTAGTACATCTGGGGCAGAACCTTCCCCTAAGAGACCTCCAAGAGGGACCGACACTGCAATCTCTCGGAAAAGATCATCTGATAACAAACCTCAGAACACTCATCAATCATCGTTGCATTCGCCCAAATCAATGTCTCCTGTAAGGAAAAAAATCTTCATTGCCATCCTTAGCACAAAAAATTTTTAAACCTTCGCTTAACAGAGACTTTACAAAAGTAACCAAACACAAGTAATGGAAAAAATAGTTCACTGGAACTGTCGGGGCTTCAGAGCCAATCTTGATGAGCTAAACATCTTGGCTTTAGATCTCAAACCTGGCGTCTTCTGCTTGCAGGAGACGTATCTGAAGTCCACGGACAGTCCAAGAATAAGGAACTATACATTCTATAATCATTATAATAAAACAGATCATGATAGAGCCTCTGGTGGCTCCTCTATCTTGGTCAGACAGGATATCATCCATTCTCCTGTCATTATAGACACCAATCTTCAGGCGGTTGCTATACGAATAACATCTCATAAAACATTCACAATTTGTTCGTTGTATATTCCACCAAGTCACCATCTAACAATACATGAATTAAATCATCTTTATGAACAATTGCCATCACCATCTCTTTTACTTGGGGACTTTAATGCACATCACCCATTGTGAGGAGGATCACAAACCGATAACAAGGGGTTCGTTATTGAAGACTTTCTTTCCTCCAACGATCTGTCGGTCTTCAATGACGGAACATACACATATCTTCATCCCGGTTATGGGACATACAGCCCCATTGACCTTAGCATAAGTGATCCCACTCTCTTCTTAGATTACAATTGGTATGCACTAAGTGATTCCCATGGAAGCGATCATTTTCCTATCGTTCTTGAATCCACATCAGGCTCCTCCATACCAAACCATCCTATATTGGGATCTGTACTTTAAATTAGCAAATGATCTTATAACAATTACTTCATATATAGATGACGATTCTGTGTTGGAATGTATGCTCTTTTTGCTATTCAATGGTTTATTTCTTGCATTGACACCAGGTGGCAGTAAATTAGATTTTTATTGTAAAAGCTCCACCTTGTGGCAGTAATGCTCAGTTCCCTCCAAAATTGTGAAGCTCAGTCACTCTTCATCTGAAAGCCAGAGTGTCAACTGCTTTTAGCATTTTTGCTGCACATCTACTGATATCTGATATGAATTAACACTGATTTAACTGGATTTTATCTGAACTGTGATACTGGATTTTAGCAATGTAAGTGAATTTATTTATAATTTATTTCTTGTATAGAATTTACTTCGATTATTTTCTGGTATGAATCACTTGTAATACTAGATTGTTTCAACTCAGATTGTTTCAACTCAGATTGTTTCAACTCAGATTGTTTCAACTCAGATTGTTTCAACTCAGATTGTTTCAACTCAGATTGTTTCAACTCAGATTGTTTCAACTCAGATTGTTTCAACTTTGTTGCACAACTATGTGATAATTTCAGTTTATCTATATTAATTATATTATGAGTTAGCATATTTGTAAGACTTACTTGTAATTATTTTAGGGAACCTGAACCTGAAACCAAACTTATCTGGACTTATCTGGTTGTTGGGGAGGACCAATAGTACATCTGGTCACAATTGTAAGTTGTTAATGATTGAATTAATTAGTTTATTATTTTATACTATTTGTCATTTCATTTTAGTTGTGACTTATATGTTGGTTCTTATATTTTCTGTTTGTTTCCATTTTTAGGGAACCATACATTCATTTGTTCATCGTTTAGAATATTACGAAATAAAGAATGATGCGTATCAACTGACTTCGTCCTCCATTCCAATATAGATTCCCCCATCGAAAGATTCACTAAAGATATCATTTCCATCGCTAATTTATCCATACCAAAAACGAAAGGAAGTATTAAAAAATAAACAAGACCTTGGTACGATGCAGAGGTTAAAGATGCTATTAAAAATAGAAAAAAAGCTCTTAGAACTTTCAACACCAGGCCAACAATGGAAACCTGGAGAGTTTCCGTATTATTAGAGCTAAAACTAGACGCCTGATTAGACAAAAAAAGGGACAACATGGCAAAATTACATCTCAAAGTTAAACGAAAGAACGCCATCAGCCAAAGTATGGGAAATGATTAAGAAAATCCAAGGCAAATCAACATCATCTAAAATCAGTCACCTCATCATCAATGGTGAAGAATATTCATCAACAGAACATATAACAAAGAAGCTTGCTGAAAAGTTCTCTTAATTCTTCTTCTGAAAATTATTCTCCTGACTTTCAACGGTTTAAAGCTCAGGCAGAACGTTTTTCTTTGAACCTACAATCAAATAATCTAGAAGAATATAATAGTCCTCTTACAATGGAAGAGCTAATTAGAGCTCTTCAAAAAGCCTCTGACTCATCTGTGGGGCCAGACGAGATACATTACCAACTTTTAAAGCATCTTCCACCTCCTTGTATGGAGGTCCTACTCCACATCTTCAATATAATCTGGGATTACGGGACCTTTCCAGCCTCCTGGAAAATGGCCGCTATTATTCCTGTCCCAAAACCCAACAAGGATCATACTGATCCAACTAATTATCGAACCATGGCTTTGACAAGTTGTTTATGCAAAACTATGGAGAGAATTATAAATTAGCGACTTGTTTGGTATCTTGAGTCAAGTGACTCCCTTTCGGAAGTGCAATGTGGCTTCCGAAGGCAAAGGAGCACTATAGACCATTTGGTTCGATTTGAGGCATATATTAGAGATGCATTCATTACCAGAGAACATGTGGTAGCTGTTTTCTTCGATTTGGAGAAAGCTTACGATACCACGTGGAAGTATGGAATTATGAAAGATTTGTTTGAAATGGGAATGAGGGGAAGACTCCCCAACTTTATTGGAGCCTTTCTTGAAGATCGATGGTTTAAAGTTCGAGTAGGTTCCACCTTTTCCAATGAGTACCCCCAAGAAATGGGAGTTCCTCAGGGAAGCATCTTATCTCCCACCTGTTTTAACATAAAAATTAACAGTATTGTGAAAGCCATTCAAGATAATGTCATGTGCTCCCTTTATGTCGATGACTTTCTTGTTGCTCTTAAATCCAAACACATGTCTACCATAGAGAGACAATTGCAGCAAAGTCTTAACAGACTTCATAAATGGTCTCAAGAAAATGGTTTTAAATTTTCTAAGGCAAAAACAGTCTGTATGCATTTTTGCCATCTTCGAACTCTCCATCGGGAGCCATCACTTAAAATTGACAATTGTGCGATCAAAGTAGTAAATGCTACGAAGTTCCTAGGAGTCACGTTTGACTCAAAACTATCTTTCATTCCCCACATTACATCACTTAAGGCAAAATGCCTAAAATCTCTAAACATACTGAAGGTTGTGAGCAGATTGAACTGGGGAGGTGACACCACTGTCCTTCTTCGGCTCTATCGGTCAGTCACCCGATCCCGCTTAGACTACGGTTGTATTGTCTATGGATTGGCACGACCTTCTTATCTTCGTTGCCTTAACACAGTTCCTAATCAAGGTCTTCGATTGAGTCTTGGTGCATTCAGGACGTCGCCAGTGGAGAGTTTGTACGTTCTTGCAAAAGAACCGCCTCTGTCACTGCGACGTCTAAAATTGTCTCTTCAATACATGGTGAAATTGGCTGCAAACCCAACTAACCCTGCATATTTAGTTGTCTTCCATACAACATCATATATTGGTATGAAAATCGACCGAACGCCATACGGCCACTGGGTCTGAGGATGAGGCCTCATCTGGAAGCAGCTGGAATAGATACATTGTTATTTCCGAAAACAGGGTTCCACAGATTCCTTACTGGAATATGAAAAATCCTGTTATTAACTTAGAATTAGAAAAACTAAAAAAGGCGGATACGGATCCCATTGAATATCAAACTATGTTTCAAGACATCAAACTTAACTATCATGATCACAAATTCTTATATACAGATGGTTCCAAAGACGGAAACCGGACTGCTTATGCAATTACTTCTTATAAGGCAAATCTATATAGTGAGCGCATCCGCAATGAATGCTCTATATACTCAGCTGAGCTCCTAGCAATCTATCAAGCTGTCTGGCTTGCGGGAATGTCTGAGAAAGACAAATTTGTAATCTGTTCTGACTCTAAGTCAGCAATTCAAGCTCTTGCGGGTAAACAGATGGATCATCCCATTCTACAGGATGTACTTATGCTTCTTTCAGGAATAGAAGATAAAGAGATTATCTTCTGTTGGATTCCAGGTCATGTGGATATAGCCGGAAACGAAAGGGCAGACACTATAGCCAAAAAAGCCCTCTCGAAGGATCCAAGTAATGACACAATTCCGTACACAGATCTGCGTCCGGTTATTAATGAGTACATCCAATCTGGATGGCAAGTTATGTGGAACGCTTGCGAGAATAATAAACTAAGAAGAATATTTCCCAGAATCAAGGAGGTTAAAAGTATTAAAGTCGGAACACGGAGAGATAAAATTGTGATCCACAGATGTCTTATTGGACATTCACGACTAACCCACTCTCACCTTCTACTTGGTGATCCAGCTCCAATATGTGATACCTGTCAATGTCCTCTCACAATTAAACACATATTAAAAGACTGTAGAGACTTTCAACGTCAAAGAGACACACTTCTCCCAACAAATCCACTCCAATTTCTTACACACATACCAGAAAACATAATTTCATTTTTACATCAAACACAGACATATAACAAAATATGAAGACAAATGACCAAGATATATAAAAATTATAGCCTGCCTCGATATAGCCCATTAAGGTGCTGCAGAGGCGTAAAACACAAACACACACACACACGTGTACACAACATTGCATTAATTGATTATTCAGAGCTGGAATGCATATAAATCATACCAGTCAATGAATTTTTGATAGTGGTAATAATAGATGACTGAAATATTCATTTCAGTAATCTCTGAACAATGTCATTGCGTTTATACTAAAAGTGTATTCTTTCGCTTTTTCGTCTGAGAAATGCGACAATGGCTAATATACCTTCCTCTCGACTGGTTGCTGTCTCAAAATGAAAACTGTGAATGAAAGTGTTGAACTGCACAAGATGAAAAAAGGACACAGGGTAACTGTTGAAAGCAAAAAAGAACTAAACTATGTCGTCAATTTGATTGGAAACGAACTGCAAAAGATGTATTTTAGAAACAGCATCTTCATCTTGGTTCTTTTCCTGCTCTTTTGGATGCCTAGGTTTTGCCAAAGTGCAGTGGATTCAGGTATCTATATTTGCTAATTTTATATCCATACATGTACTGCCTAGCTTTTGTGAAATATTTTGGTTCTATCCAGTGGTAAAACTAAGTTTATATCCACATGATGTGAGAATTGATGAAATTTTGTAAGATTATCTCAGAAAATTTTAGAGAAAAGGGCGGAACATTTCTGTGCAAAAATGTACATACATGTATTTTTCTTAGATATCTTGAATATTATCATACTGATATTTTATAGAACGGTAAAAAAATTAAGAGAATCTTGTAATTTTCTGGAAATTCACGGACAAATTTCTGCTACAATGTTTTTCTATTTTCTTGATCTCTCAAGTATTGTCTGTAATTCTCTCAGACACTCTTGAGCTGCTGAGAGTGACATTTTGCAAATTGACCCAGGGCCTATAGGAGCGTCATGAATTGTTTTTGCAGTGGTGGTAAGTTGTTCTTGCCTCAGTGTCTCAGTGAAATAAAACCATGATTTGAGGCACCTTTGATCGCTTCATTTTGTCTGCAATCTGCATTTTGCAGAAACAGCTGACGTCTGTATGTCTGTAACTCTAAACTTGTCAAGTGAATGTTCCTTGTGAGGTCTTATCCCTATCTATTCCATGTTTTTTTTAATAACTCATAAGCAATTTGTCAGGTCATGTCCTATTATTTTCGGGGGCAGGGGAGGGTTGGTCTTGTTGTAGCGTGCTGGGCTGCCAATCGCTGGGTCCAGGGTTCGAATCCAGCTCTTGGCGGGTCACCTGGGCCTATGTTTGACGGCTGTTTCAGTCATCCTTCGCCTCATTGCCGTGTCCTCCCCCTGTCATAATTAGCCTACTAAGTGCATAAACAATCATCCATCCATCCTATTCTTTTCATGCTATCAAGTCACTGACTGGGTGTCAATGAGATGACAAGTTACTGAATGACAAACTGCCGGTGCATTTCATTTGTCGTCCTGTACGTACTTGAAAAACATACAGGTAGAGCAGTTGCAATAAATCAGTTTCTTATGCAATTGAAATACATTTTCCTATTATACCTGACAAATTTCATATTTTCACTTTATCTTTCAAGATGGTTCTTCTGAGAAATGTGACAATGGCTATACCTTCCTCTCGACTGGTTGCTATCTCAAAACTGGTGAAATGAAAACTGTAAATGAAAGTGTTGAACTGTGCAACACCAAAAAAGGACACGTTGTTACCGTGGAAAGCAAGGAAGAGCAAAATGACATCATCAGTTTGGTTGGAAATGTGGAAGGACCGTTTGGGGAACGTTAGTAGTTCAATATCAATTTTTTCAATTGAAGGTTCACAAAAACGTACTCAATAAATCATATCCACCCGGCAGATATACCGAAAACCTCACAGGCCTAATAACCCAATTTTTGTCAGTGCATTTATGTATGATTGATCATACAAAACTTGAGAAGTTTTTGCTATAACAGAAACTTTCAATACATATATTGGACCATAAGTCTTGAATACACTCACTGTATGGTGACACTAAACATTGTGATACTCTCCTACATTTTAAAGAGCTTATAATAAACTGTTTCATTTAAAAGAGGACAATATTTTTTATATTTTGGTTGATTTGAAAACCTTTATTCAATCTTACCTATTTGTTTGTACCCTTTCTTTTTCTGCATGATCATCTTTTTTTTTTCCTTTAAAAATCAATCAAATGGGTGTGTAATTTTTTTTTTTGGTGTCTCAAGTGTGCCAACAATTTTTGTAATTTATCTGTTTGGTAAAAAAGACCTTGAGATTTTATGGCTTTTGTATCATTTACTGCTTTATTTGTACTGCCATATAATGATTAATAATAGATATTTTTTTTAATGATGTATTGTTCAATTTCCTAGGCACTAGGTTGTTACTTGGAGTTATAAACATTGGTTCCACTTTGGTCAAGAAAATTCATGATGGAGAGATGATCAGCTGGAGTGGATGGGCAAAAACCGAACCTAATGGTGAAGACGAGACAACTGTGGTAGTCTACCTTGGAAATAAGGTCATTAATTTTGTGTATTCTACCTTATCCATAAGACATTTAAAATTAATGTGCAATCCCCCCCCCATGCATGCAAGAAAGAGCACAAACATGCAGCATTTGGGGCATATTTCACTGAATGGTCGGAACATTGGCCCCGGATAACTTGTCATTCAATGATTTTTATGTTGCTTTTTATATTTAGAGATGCGTGCACTCATCCAAAAAAACCAATTTCAAGATCATCTGAAAGAATGACCAAGTTATAAAGCCTTAAAGTTACATTAAAATGCACGAAAAATACTCCAGCTTTGCATCACCTTGGTTGGAACGATCAGGGGCGATGGCATTCTGACACCAAGCACCACTTTTCCCCTTGTGTTAACTGAGAGAACCATCTGTGAAAACTTTCCCGTGCATGTGCACTGCAGTGTGCACCCTTCTGGGCTATACCCTTCTGTAAAATTACAAAACAAATATTGCAATTGTACAATGTCACACATATATCTTTAGAAAAGCTGCTCTGATACATTGTTATTTTTTAATTGCAGCTATGGTATGATGTGCCGGGTACATGGAAAGGATGGGTCATCTGTGAGAAAGATGCAGGTGAGCTTGTTAAAATTTCCTTGCTTGAAGTCACCTTATTTTTATTGCATGATTTTTTTATGAATATCCGAAAAATTATTATCATCTCAAAACATAGGATGTTTATTATGTACAATGTATTTTGAAATTTTGCTCTTTCACTTAATTAACTTATTTGAAAGTTTCCATTTTCTCATATACTTTTCATAAAGCCCAGGGAGTCCACAGCCTTTTCTGGAAGCCCTTGACGTCTGAATACTGTCTGCACTGTAAAATTTGAATTTTGGGACAGCTCAGACATAAATTCAGACACAAATGATTGAGTGAGATGTTCGCACAATTCCTTTGGGCTGACAGTGATATAGCTTGTTAAGTTATGAAAACAGACAGATTATCATTTCCTAAAACAACAATCAGTGTTATCCCGAACATACTGGCCAATCATCAAACTCAATCATTCGAGCTGACTATAAATTTCAAATATTACAGTGTATGTTTTTGGTACAATACCGTAAAACGGGCTAAAGTTGGCAATCCAGGGGAAAGTTGGCCGGCTATTTTAACCCACTTAATGGACGTAATGCTTACTTTTCTCACTGACATTGGTTTCTTCTGCAAATTTGCCACCAGTGTCAGTGAGGAAAGTTTGCATTTCTTCCATCTAGTGGGTTAAAATAGCCGGCCAACTTTCCCCCGGATTGCCAACTTTACCCCGTTTTATGGTATTTATTCCTTTGTCCAAGCATTATTCTGGAATGACTGATACGTTCGTCCTCTCTGATTCAGCTCTGACTTCCAAATCGACAACCTGCAAATTTTGTGGGCTGCGGAACTCTGGCCGGAAAGATATCTTGGCTCTTCTAGATGGTGATGCCACAACTTGCATTCAAACTTCACTGAAGGAAATACAACCCAGGTGAGGCTGGATCAGCACTTTGTCATAGTATTACACTCAGTTTTGTCCTCTGGCATGCAAACTGGAACTAGATAGGGAGTTTTCTGCGGTATATATTTTTGACATCTTTGCTATTGATGCTGCAATGTGGCGTCACCTGTTTGATGTTCAATAAGATTTGTCTGAAATCGAAAATCTGTAAAAAAAATCCCAAAAGGTCACTAAAGTGTGACAAAAGTTAAAGAAAATAGTTCATCTTCACGTGGATATAGAAAGCACATAGAAAGATACAGTTACAGTTTCAAGCCTAACTGAGTTCCATTTGCTTGGCCACTTTGCAAGCTCACTCTCACCAGGACCAAGATGTCATTAGTGGCATACAGGCAGTATTTAAATTAGGCAGTCAATTATGGCCAAGCAGTGGAATCGAACCTTGTTTCTCAAAATTAGAAGGATAGCGTGCTAACCACTCACTGGCACTCAGCCACTGAGATAACACATTGCAAAAAATGGGGATCATAACATTACGAAATATTTTAAAATCAAGATTTAAGAGCAAGACAGGAATTGGAGGCATATATATAATATGGAATAAATTGATTCTGTAAATTTGAGAATGTCAGTGAAAGAAGATGGAAGATTCTTTACGGGCCTCCATTTCCTGTCTTGCCTTATGTTAGTCTTTTAACAAAGTAGCCAATCAGAGACTTGCATCATGACTATAGTCTGTCTCCCCTGAGTTGAGAGCGGTGCTTCAAACAATTCCTATGCTTGTGACTTGACTTCCCTATCGCAAGTGTGTAGATTTCTTCTGATGAGTCCGAGAGTCTTAGCTGCTTTGCCGGAGATGTCGGCACAGTGTTTGTTCCAAGAGAGGTCATCGGCGATCTTAACTCCCAGGTAATCGTGTTGTTTCACCCTTGGAATGGATTCACCTCCGAGCTGGTAATCGTGCAAGGAGGCACTCTTCTTCTTGGTGATGGACATTATTGCACATTTGGAGACGTTGAATTTCATCTTCCATTTGTCTGCCCACTCCTGGAGTTTCGAGAGGTCATCCTGAATGGTGGTGTGGTCATCTTGAGAAGCGATGGGCCTGTACAATACACTTGTCATCTGCGAATAATCGGAGGCTGGACTGGATGCCGTCTGTGATGTCATTAATGTAGATTAGGAACAGAAGGGGACCAGACATGTCACTGCCCTTCAAATACGTTTTTTGTACTATTCAAATGAGTTTATGCCATGTAATTCAGTGCCTGAACCAGTCACATCAACCACATTTGCTACGTTTTACTATCCTGTTACAGAAACTCATACTTCTTGAAATTGCAGTAAAAATGTCATGCAACGAATGTGAAATTGGATATTGCTGTTCGGTAGTTGCCACTTGAAATGTTGATTTCAGTTGCAGGCTAGCATAGAAATCCCACAGAATGCAGTCTTGCTACTCAAAATCGCATTTTGTTTACAAAATTGTCCACAAGGCGGGGCTAAAGTAATTACTTTTATTGGGACTAGCACTTTTCTCGGTGCTGAGCAAATCAGGCAAATCGTTATACCGGATGGGAAAAACAGTATAAGTAGATTTTTTTGGAAACATTTTAAAAGCCAAATTAGAACTATCTTGATTCTGGATATTTATGTTTCCCCATGATATAATTACGTCAGTTAAATTTTTCGTCACTGAGACCTAGTATTTTTCTTCTGAGTGTGCCTGCAGTTTTTGTTGTTATGTCAATTACAGTTCCTGCAAAAAAATTCTGATCAATAGGTGATTGTGTTGTGAGTAAAAAGGCAAGAGTTATTCTGTAAGTGGCATGGAGTTATGAAAGCTTGTTTTTTTAACCTAGTTTTGCTTAAATACCGGAAATCAGTGAAGTTTTCAAGAACTTACAACTAATCCATGGTATTGACGAGATTCCAGGAGTTAATTACAAAAATTACCTCTATTGCAGGTGTAACACAAGGACACTATTGATCAAATCTTTATCTAGCTATTTTGCAAACTGCACAGATACTATTCTAATGCCATTATATAGTGCTAATTGTTATTATTTATCAGCAGATGAAGCATGTTTAATTATTTAAGTATTGAAATTTTGCCTGTGACTAATTGCTTATTTAGAATTTGGTGTCATCTTCCCTTTGAGTTCTGGACTGAAACGAAGGATTGTGTGATATTGGACAATAATTGTATGTAATAATTATAAGTCCTAATGACCTGATCGTTCCATTCTATTAAAATTTTGTCTAAATCAGACGAGTGATAGAATGGAACAGACAATTAATAGAGTGGATTGATGAAGTTGTGTGAGATTTTGAAAAGTTCAATTGTCTGGGTTAGACAATCAGGTCATGGCAAATTAGGAAAGTTATGATCACCTCAAATTTTGCTGTCTGGCTGCAAAAGAGTATATAGGTGTTGTCTAATCCCTTATGCATTGGATTTAACCTCAATAGTATTGGTGATATGCATGCAAACTTTTGAGTTTATCAGTGTTTTCACAAATAAATGAAAAGTTTGATAAAATTGTGCAAATTGCACCAAAATATTCCAAACACATGTCTTATATATCGACAAGACATATATAGCCAACCCTTTTTGTCATCAGACAGGAAAAAAGTAACATTTGTCAGTTTCTGTGTAGGGTTGAACTTTTTGTCAAAATAAGTTGAACACCTCTTGTGTTTTATCACCACTGATACCCTTTTTGATTTCAGCTACTTCTTCCTTGGCTTAATGAACAAGAAACAACTGTCGGCCATTTCTGTTGGGGTCCTGGCAAAGCGCTGTGATGAGCCGTACTTGTCTTTGTCTGCAGTTGGATCTTGCGGTTCGAATATATTCAAGGACTGTGCTCTAACCTCTGAAACTGCACATGACGGCATGAAGTTCTGCGAATTCACCTGCCGCTGCAATGGAGCATGTGCGTGTGTGATGGCTACAACTCAGACCTTCGGAGGGAAAAATCAACTCTTGTGTGAAATGCGTGTTATGAACTAATGAGCAGTGGCGGACTTTGAAATATGTGTATTTTTTAATACTTTCATGGATAGGTAATATGTTTAGTTGCCTGGGAATTCCAATTGTTTCTTAACAACATCCATTGTGTTTCGACTATCTCAGCCAATCCCCGAGTCAAGGGTTTGATTCTTGCAGAACATAAACCCCATTCGTTCATCCATCTTGATGAAACAAAAATCATTAGCCTTTTTCATGAGTTCTGTGAAAGAAGGCGCCATTGTATTGCATTCACTCGTAAAACATTTCAGGACAAAATAGGTGTGTCAAATTTGAAATGGTTTTTTGAAACAAACATGCACGTTGGTTTTTATGTAGGTTTTTTCTTTAAACCTGAAATATATTATTATACACGACAATAGGCCTTCAGCTGTGCAGTATTTCCACAAACCAAAGTTGGAATGATACAGAGGACGAGCTCAAAAGCCAATCACGGATTTTGTATCTTTATATTTTGACGGTATACTGTGTATAAACATTCATACTAATATAAATAGCTCTAGATGTGGTTATGGGGGCATGAAATTCGAAGTAAAATGGCCAAGGGACATTGGGACATAAGCTCCATATATTGAGCTGAGGGAGAGCGATTTCAAGTGGAAAAATTCCTAATAAGGGGGCTACCACTTCTTTTCCAGGGGTTTTCCTCAATGGCCATTTGGGTAATCATTTGTTTCACAGTAACGGCAGCAGTAATTATTTATTTTGAGGGCACTAAGTCGCCCAATATCTCTTCCCAAATCAAGCATCACCTTGTTAAGAAATTCCCCTACCAGAAATTATTGATTTCAAGAATGGCCAAGAAGATTTTATTTATTTCACCAAAACTGAGCAAGAAATTATTTATTTAAAAAAAACTCCATGCCCCCCTTGATATCAAATGGTTGCCCCCTAAAGGACAGGGAATTCAAAAGTGAAATGGCCAAGGGACAGGGGGAAGCATAACCCCATCCAGGGCCTCATGTCTCTTCATTCTCCTTCTTGATGTTGTCTGTATTAATCGCCTCTAAATGATGAATGAGAATATAAACATTTTCTAACTCTGCTCTAGTGCAATCATCTGCACATTTTGCATTTATTTATGGATATTTTATGATGATTGTTAGCATCGTTTCATTGTCACCAACCATTATAGAAATATTGAATGCATGTAGATTTAATAAAACATATTTTTGTCCTGAATCTGAGTATTGACTGCTTCTTCACTGCGGGACTCCGCTTCCGATGCAGCAAACTGGCAGACAGTTAGACAGCTAGACTGACAGACAATCAAACAGTTTTTATTTAGCCAAATATGAATATTATATACAACATCTACGTAATTAAACTTTCAATTTGATAATACATATAGGCACAGGCGATGCTTACTTTTGCTCGATAGGCGCTATCGTAACTGATGCGCAAAATAAACAAAGCTGACCAAATGCATCATCGCAAGACTTATTAGTCCTCAATGTCAAAGTGACTGGCAAGTTGAAAATTGATTGAGGCAGTTGCATTTTATAAGCACTAAAACTGATATACGGGGCTGTTATAACAAAATCTATCTGACTGTTTATATGAGATCAAAGGTCCGCAAAAGGCCAAAAGTGTAAATTTTATGTTCTTGGAGTAGGTCTCGAGATATCGATGCTAAATTCATAATTGATAAACAATATCAGTTTGTCCGCAGACTCTCCACTGAAGACATTACAATCAATGAATCACAAGTGCTTATGTAATGCACTGAATCACACAAGTGAGATCATATTCTTGTCTTTGTCATGTTATACTTCGTGAATCACATATGTGGTTTGGTGAGGTCACTCTGCAGCATACACTGTAAAATTTAGGAATTTTGAGTTAGCTGAAGTGATAGAGTGAGATCGTTGCACAATTCCTTTGACCTCACATGGCTTGTTGTTTCTAGGTAAGATAATATGTCTGTTATCATAACTTAAAACAACAAGCTGTGGCAGCTCAAAGGAATTATCCAACCATGTCACTCAATCATTTTTGAAAACTGACACATAATTCAAATTTAACAGTGTAAAAAAGTAACTGTGTCCCAGGAGGCAGCAACTTGCTCATGTTAGAAGAGACAAAGATTTTCGTGCTTGTGCACTCTATTGTAAATTGTTTTATGTCGCAAATAAATAATTTGTTCAAGTATAATATTGCATTAATTGATTATTTTTGAGCTGGAATGCATAGGGGGAACTGGGGCACATTGGGAAGCTTTTCATATCTACTTATTTTGCTCAGTGCTGTAAACACTGAGCAACTGAAAGGTTTGCATGAATATCACCAAGCTTAAATTCAAGGCACAGGAGATTAGACTTCACCTACACTTTAGCAGCCAAACAGAAGAATGCGGCATGATCATAACCGTCCCAAAGTGGCCAAATCAGTGTGTCCCAGTCTACCCAATTTTCAGTGTTCCGATAAGCAAAGATATGACTTTTACACCAAAATGCTAATTTCTCAAGCACCCGTGAGTGAATTTAACAGGATAGCAATTCATAACTATTTGTTAGGATGTGTCAAATTCAAACAAGCATTGAGACAGCCTCATTGTTCATTGTTTGTCCAGAGAATGGTTTGAATTGAACCCCTCTGAATTCAGTTTAGTAGTAGGAAAAGAAACTTTTTCTCACCATACTTCTGCATGTCGCTGTAATTTGCCAATAAAAGGATAGAAACATCAGGATGGGAATTTACAAGATTTGATGGCACCACCATATCACAATATACAATGTACCTTGTCAGAAACCAAGAAAACCCCACCGTCCCATTTTTCCATATGGCCCAATTTGCCATGGTTCCCCCTGTAAGTTATATCAGTCAATGAATTTTTGATAGTGCTAATGGATGACTGAAATATTAATTTCAATGATCTCTGAACATTGCGTTTATATGAAAAGTATATTCTTTCGCTCTTTCATCTGAGAAATGCGACAATGGCTATACCTTCCTCTCCACTGGTCACTATCTTAAAACTGGTGAAATGAAAACTGTAAATGAAGGTGTCGATTGTTGAACTGTGCAAGAGGAAAAAAGGACATGTGAATACCGTGGAAAGCAAAAAAGAACAAAATTATGTTGTTCATTTGATTGGAAGTGAAGTGCGAAAGATGTCGTTTAGAAACAACATCTGCTTATTGGTCCTCTTCCTGCTGTTGTGGATGCCTAGGTTTTGCCAAAGTGATGTGGATTCAGGTATCTGTATTTGCTAGTTTTATATCTATCTATGCACTGTAAAATTGGACATTTTGAGTAAGCTTAAATGATTGAGTGAGATGCTTGCACAATTTAATCTTTACTAAAAAAAAACAAGCTATTTTAGCTCAAAGATATTGTGCAACAATGTCACTCATTCATTTAATCGGACTCAAAATTCAAAATTTACAGTGTACTTGTATTTTCTAGCTTTTGTGAAATATTTTAGTTCAATCCGGTGATATTGCAAAGTCGGTATCCACATGATATGAGAATTGTTAAATTTCTAAGATTATCTCAGAAATAAGAAAATTTTAGAGAAAAGGGCGGAACACTTCAGTGAAAAAATGTACATGTATTTTTCTTAGATATCTTGAATATTATCATATTTATATTATAGAATAGTAGAAAAAAAGAGAATCTTGTAATTTTTTCAGAAATTCACAGACAAATTACTGCTAAACTGTTTTTCTATTTTCTTGATCTCTCAAGTATTGTCTGTAATTATCTCAGACACTCTTGAGCAGCTGAGAGTGACATTTTGCAAATTATCCCATGGCCTATAGGAGCTTCATAGTTTTTGCAGTGTGGTGGTAAGCTCTTCTCGTTGAAATGAAACCATGATTTGTGGCACCTTTGATTGCTTCATTTTGTCTGCAATCTGCATTTTGCAGAAACAGCAGACGTCTGTATGTCTGTAACTCTAAAAATGTCAACTGCTTACAGAATTGAATGTTCCTTGTGAGGTCTTATCCCTATAGATCCATTCCATGTTTTTTCTGTGACTCCTAAGGAATTTGTGAGGTCATGTCCTATTCTTTTAATGCCATCAAGTCACTGAGTGTCAATGAGATCACAAGTTACTGAATGTCAAATTGACAGTGCATTTCATTTGTTGAAGTCCTGTACGTACTTGAAAAACATACAGGTAGAGCAGTTGCATTAGAGCTCATTGCAGATTGGCGGTCCTGTGGAAGTCTTGACCTTTTCATTTTCAACTTCCAAACTGGCTTTGCCACGTCATTCACAGTTACCTGTTTGTCTTCTAATCCTCTTATCAGGCGCATATCTTGCAAACAAAGTTAAATAGTTTGTTTATTGACACCTATGCTGATAGGTATATCACATGCTAACTTAACCAATAAACAGTAACTGATGCAAACAAATCATTAAAACACTTTTAAAAGCCAGTGACATCACATGGCCAAGTTGAAAGTTAATTTTGAAAATGATGTGGGACGCTGATCCACAAAGATCTATAAATCTGTTTCTTATGCAATTGAAATACATATTCCCACTATACCTGACATATTTTGTTTTTTCACTTTATCTTTCAAGATGGATTTTCTGAGAAATGTGACAATGGCTATACCTTCCTCTCGACTGGTTGCTATCTCAAAACTGGTGAAATGAAAACTGTAAATGAAAGTGTTGAACTGTGCAAGACCAAAAAAGGACATGTTGTGACCGTGGAAAGCAATGAAGAGCAAAATGACGTCATCAGTTTGGTTGGAAATGTGGAAGGACAGTTCGGGGAACGTTAGTAGTTCAATATCAATTTTTCTAATTGAAAGTTCACAAAAACATACTCAATAATTCATATCCATCAGATATACCGAAAACCTCATAATAACCCCATTTTTTTAGTGCATTTATGTATGATAGATCATACAAATGAGAACTTTTTGCAATGACAGAAACTTTCAATAAAAATATTGGACCATAAGTCGACCGCTCGGCGCAAAAAGGAGCTTAGTGGAAAAGTGTGATTTTGAGAAAAAAGCCCTTTTCTTTTGAACAGTTGTTTTCAGTTCTGGCTCGGTGTGTACAGGTCCGATTTGAATGAATTTTTGTATGTATATGAATATGGCCTTTTCTACAAATATATGTTATAATAATTATACTAATATGATTATTTTTCATGAAATAAGACCAATGCTCCTTCTTGCATCAAAGAAAGCATTACCAGTTTTGCAAAAAGAAGCATAGATGCACTAAGCTCCTTTTGCGCCGACTGGTTTCTGTAGTTATTCGGAGCAAAAAGGAGCTTAGAGCTAGTATCTTTACTATCATTGTAAAGTAAATTTCAGGGCAAAAAGGTGCATAACAGCACTATGCTCCTTTTTGCATTGGGTAAAAGGTTCTTAGCTCAACTGAGTCCCTCAGGGCCGTTTTCACCAACATGGTATTAAGAGAAGAGCCAGGTCTTAGCTAAGACCTGGTCTGGCTAAGCCAATCAGTCAAGCAGAGCAGTACATGTATCAAGGAATTTTAGTTTAGTGGATGTTTACACATGTTGTGCGAACAGGTAAGCTCTTACAAACACAATGTCTCAATTTCAGCAACAAAGACAAAGTTATGGCTACACAGAAAAGGGGGGGGTTCTTGGAAATTTTTCAAAATAGATAATTGCCTACCCGGTACAGTGGCGTAACTGGGGGGTCTCATGTCGGTGGGGGGGGCACCTGGGGAACACGCAATTCTCTGGGGGGCACCCACTATACTAACTCGATATTTTATCCAGAGTTGGAAAGTTCATATGGGGAGGGGCACCGTGGGGCACAGGTCCAATATGGGGGCCCCTTCGTGTCCCCCCATATGGACGCCACTTACCCAGTCTCGGCGACAAAAAAAAGAGTTCAAAACTTCCCCCTTTCCCATTAACCAACCTATCATTGCTATCAAGCAACAAAACAACACAACAAGCTATCCTACGACTGTATCAAAGTATTATAGTCTCTCGCACAAAGATCAAACTTCATGTATTAACTTTTTTGTCATATTTCAGATGACATTCAAGATGTATCATGAGCATATATTTACATGAGTGTAGGCTTGTTCATTGGCCAGCTTAGGAGGTGTGTCTGACTTATTCAATGAAGACTATTCTGAGTGCCTGGGTGGAAACAAACTTCCTTTTTTTTCGGATGTGCTGAGCCTATTTATTTTCCAGCGTCATGTGCTGAACCAATTATTTTCATCATAAGTCCAGCCACCCCCCCCCCTCCCGCATGTATTATCTGGTCAGCCCCGAAGGGACACCACTTTAACAGTTTGAGATCACTAATCTGTTAGTTGTCTAACAATATCTTGTCAACCACTGAACCTTGACAAGTCTACCGACTAAAACTTAGTTGGTGAAAGGGACTTACGTATTAGTTAGACACTGATTTGGAGGGTTCTAACTGAAAAAAATGCGTTAGAACCCAACAAAGAGGTGTCTAACTGACTTAGACATCATACGCTTCTCTTATTATACATTTTAACCTACAATTTTTGCAAAATAAACAATAATCTGATATTTTGTTTGCTGTTGTAAACAGAGTTAATCCCTAGCCGGCCCCTAACATGCAAAATTGTCAGTTAGATAGCAGATTTCCAATGGTATAAGTATCTTGGTGATGTCTAAACCAGGTTTAAAGGAGTTAAGACCAGGCCTAACTGTTAAAACTATGTTGGTGAAATCAGCCCTTACTGCATTGGCTACATTTTCTAATAACAGAGACAACAAAATGTCAACAAAACTATAAAAATAGTGTCATCCTGTACTTTGACCTGATATATCTCCTTTAGTTTAACTCACTTTGTTCTAATATTCACAGACATTAATCCTAAGGTCTTGCACTTTCAAAAAATGCAATAATTCAAAAAGAGACTTAGTGGCACTAAGTCCCTTTTTGCGCTCTGCGGTCGAAGTCTTGAATTCACTCACTGTATGGTGACACTAAACATTGTGATACTCTCCTACATTTTAAAGGGCTTATAATAAACCGTTTCATTTAAAAGAGGACAATTATTTTGTATATTTTGGTTGACTTGAAAACCTTTATTCACTCATACCTATTTGTTTGTACCTTTTCTTTTGCTGTTACTATCATCTTTTTTCTTAAAAAATCAATCAAATTAAATGGGTGTGTGTTTATTTTTTGGTGTGTAAGTGTGCCAACAATTTGTGTAATTTATCTGTTTGGTCTATAACACTTCGAGATTGTGTAGCTGATATATCATTTACTGATTTATTTGTACTGCCACTAGGGTGATGCAGATTGCACAAAAAAAAAACTTTTAAATTTTCAATGGGGCACCCCCCAAATATGTTTCAATATATGAAAAAATAATTCAGTAAAAATTTGAGGCAAATCGGACAAATTTTAGAGGGTGCTACCGCAATTTGAAATATAACATTGTATTGCAATGGGCGAAATCCCAGTTTTTTAGTTGGAAGTTGTCCAACCACTAGAGTGATGGAAATTTTTTTCCTATTAAAGTTTTCCACTATTCTCATCACAAATCCATGCATATTTTGCCAATATCCGGTCATTTCAGGCTACAGGGCACTCCTAAAGCAACAAATTTTGACAGATTTTTACAGCATTAAGGTTAGACGCGGAATTGAATAACATAACTAGCAATAAAGGTACACAAATATAATTTACACCATCTTATTAAGCAGGAAAAGAGCTTTCATTTGAATACCAACATTACTATGTTGCTATATTCTACAGTATTAAGACAGTGCTTTGAATATTGGGAATTTTCGCAAATAATTGTTAATGACAAATAAGCTAATTCAACGGGGTCAGATGGTCAGAATATAGCAGTGTTGGTATTCAAATTAAAGCTCTTTTCATGCTCCATCTAACGAAGTAACTTTATTTCTGTGACATTGAAACTCATAATGTTATTAGATACCGCGAATTCGGTATATTTTGACTATTTTATCTTCCTTAGTCTGGTGGTAGCAGCATGGAGAAGTCAAAAATAATACAAATTTGCATTGATCCGCCGTTCTGACGACCAAACCCAAAAATTATGACCATGCCGCATTGGTTTGGTGCACTGGGTATAGTTGAACTCGCTACATGCCAAATAATTGGATATTTTTGTGTTGAATACTAATGTTAATTTTGATGATGCGGTAGCACCCTCTAATTTGTGTTCGATTGAGCACAAATTTTTACTGAATTTTTTTTTCATATATTGGAACAACTTCAGGGGGTGCCCCATTCACATTTCAAAACTTCACTTTTTTGCATCACCCTAACTGCCACATAATGATTAATAATATATATTTATTAAATGAAGTATTGTTCAATTTCCTAGACACTAGGTTGTTACTTGGAGTTATAAACATTGGTTCTACTTTGGTCAAGAAAATTCATGATGGAGAGATGATCAGCTGGAGTGGATGGGCAAAAACCGAACCTAATGGTGACGATGAGACAACTGTGGCAATCTACCTTGGAAATAAGGTCATTTACGTTTTTTATTTTACACATAAGTCATTTAAAAGTAATGTGCAATTTCCCCTCAATCCATGCATGAAAGAGCACAAACATGCAGACATTTGGGGGCATATTTCACTCAATGGTCAGAACATTGGCCCCAGATAACTTGTCATTCAATTATTTTTATGTTGCTTTTTACATAGGAAATGCATGCACTCATCCAAAAAAACCAATTTCAAGATGATCTGAAAGAATGACCATGTTATAAAGACTTAAAGTTACATTGAAATGCACGAAAAATTCGATCAGAGGCGATGGCAGGAAATCTGCAGGCCAATGGGATTTAGGTATTCTGACACCAAGCACCACTTTTCCCCTAGTGTTGACTGAGAGAACCATCCGTGAAAATTTTCCCGTGCACGTGCACTGCAGTGTGCATCCTTTTAGCCCATACCCTCATATCACTGTAAAATTACACAACAAATAATTGTGCAATGTCACACATACATATTTAGGAAAACTGCTCTGATACATATTGTTATTTTTTAATTGCAGCTATGGTATGATGTGCCGGGCACATGGAAAGGACGGGTCATCTGTGAGAAAGATGCAGGTGAGCTCGATAAAATTTCCTTGCATGAAGTCACCTAATTTTTATTGCATGATTTTTTTATGAATATCCAAAAAATTATTATCATCTCAAAACATAGGATGTTTATTATGTACAATGTATTTTGAAATTTTGCTCTTTCACTTAATTAACTTATTTGAAAGTTTCCATTTTCTCATATACTTTTCATAAAGCCCAGGGAGTCCACAACCTTTTCTGGAAGCCCTTGACGTCTGAATACTGTCTTTACTGTAAAATTTGAATTTTGAGACAGCTCAGAGATAAATTCAGACACAAATGATTGAGAGAGATGTTCGCACAATTCCTTTGGGCTGACAGTGATATAGCTTGTTAAGTTATGACAACAGACAGATTATCATTTCCTAAAACAACAATCAGTGTTATCCCAAACATACGGGCCAATCATCAAACTCAATCATTCGAGCTGACTATAAATTTCAAATATTACAGTGTATGTTTTTGGTACAATACCGTAAAACGGGCGAAAGTTGGCAATCCAGGGGAAAGTTGGCCGGCTATTTTAACCCACTTAATGGACGTAATGCTTACTTTTCTCACTGACATTGGTTTCTTCTGCAAATTTGCCACCAGTGTCAGTGAGGAAAGTTGGCATTTCTTCCATCTAGTGGGTTAAAATAGCCAGCAAACTTTCCCCTGGTTTGCCAACTTTACTCGTTTTACGGTATTTATTCTTTTGTCCAAGCATTACTCTGGAATGACTAATACGTTCGTCTTCTCTGATTCAGCTCTGACTTCCAAATCGACAGCCTGCAAATTTTGTGGGCTGCGGAACTCTGGCCAGAAAGATATCTGGGCTCTTCTAGATGGTGATGCCACAACTTGCATTCAAACTTCACTGAAGGAAATACAACCCAGGTGAGGCTGGATCAGCACTTTGTCATAGTATTACACTCAGTTTTGTCCTCTGGCATGCAAACTGGAACTAGATAGGAAGTTTTCTGCGGTGTATATTTATGACATCTTTGCTATTGATGCTGCAATGCGGCGTCACCTGTTTGATGTTCAATAAGATTTGTCTGAAATCGAAAATCTGTAAAAAATCCCAAAAGGTCACTAAAGTGTGACAGAAGTAAAAGAAAATAGTTCATCTTCACGTGGATATAGACTGAGCACATAGAAAGATACAGTTACAGTTTCAAGCCTAACTGAGTTCCATTTGCTTGGCCACTTTGCAAGCTCACTCTCACCAGGACCAAGACGTCATTAGTGGCATACTGGCAGTATTTAAATTAGGCAGTCAATTATGGCCAAGCAGTGGAATCGAACCTTGTTTCTCAAAATTAGAAGGATAGCGTGCTAACCACTCACTGGCACTCAGCCACTGAGATAACACATTGCAAAAAATGGGGATCATAACATTATGAAATATTTTAAAATCAAGATTTAAGAGCAAGACAGGAATTGGAGGCATATATATAATATGGAATAAATTGATTCTGTAAATTTGAGAATGTCAGTGAAAGAAGATGGAAGATTCTTTACGGGCCTCCATTTCCTGTCTTGCCTTATGTTAGTCTTTTAACAAAGTAGCCAATTAGAGACTTGCATCATGACTATAGTCTGTCTCCCCTGAGTTGAGAGCGGTGCTTCAAACAATTCCTATGCTTGTGACTTGACTTCCCTATCGCAAGTGTGTAGATTTCTTCTGATGAGTCCGAGAGTCTTAGCTGCTTTGCCGGAGATGTTGGCACAGTGTTTGTTCCAAGAGAGGTCATCGGCGATCTTAACTCCCAGGTAATCGTGTTGTTTCACCCTTGGAATGGATTCACCTTAGAGCTTTTAATTGTGCAAGGAGGCACTCTTCTTCTTGGTGATGGACATTATTGCACATTTGGAGACGTTGAATTTCATCTTCCATTTGTCTGCCCACTCCTGGAGTTTCGAGAGGTCATCCTGAATGGTGGTGTGGTCATCCTGAGAAGCGATGGGCCTGTACAATACTCTGTCATCTGCGAATAATCGGAGGCTGGACTGGATGCCGTCTGTGATGTTATTAATGTAGATTAGGAACAGAAGGGGACCAGACATGTCACTGCCCTTCAAATACGTTTTTTGTACTATTCAAATGAGTTTATGCCATGTAATTTAGTGCCTGAACCAGTCACATCAACCACATTTGCTACGTTTTACTATCCTGTTACAGAAACTCATACTTCTTGAAATTGCAGTAAAAATGTCATGCAACGAATGTGAAATTGGATATTGCTGTTCGGTATTTGCCACTTGAAATGTTGATTTCAGTTGCAGGTTAGCATAGAAATCCCACAGAATGCAGTCTTGCTACTCAAAATCGCATTTTGTTTACAAAATTGTCAACAAGGCGGGGCTAAAGTAATTACTTTTACTGGGACTAGCACTTTTCTCGGTGCTGAGCAAATCAGGCAAATCGTTATACCGGATGGGAAAAACAGTATAAGTAGATTTTTTTGGAAACATTTTAAAAGCCAAATTAGAACTATCTTGATTCTGGATATTTATGTTTCCCCATAAATATAATTACGTCAGTTAAATTTTTTGCGTCACTGAGACCTAGTATTTTTCTTCTGAGTGTGCCTGCAGTTTTTGTTGTTATGTCAATTACAGTTCCTGCAAAAAAATTCTGATCAATAGGTGATTGTGTTGTGAGTAAAAAGGCAAGAGTTATTCTGTAAGTGGCATGGAGTTATGAAAGCTTCGTTTTTTTTAACCTAGTTTTGCTTAAATACCGGAAATCAGTGAAGTTTTGAAGAACTTACAACTAATCCATGGTATTGACGAGATTCCAGGAGTTAATTCCAAAAATTACCTCTATTGCAAGTGTAACACAAGGACAATATTGATCAAATCTTTATCTATTTATCTTGCAAACTGCACAGAAACTATTCTAATGCCACTATATAGTGCTAATTGTTATTATTTATCAGCAGATGAAGCATGTTTAATTATTTAAGTATTGAAATTTTGCCTGTGACTAATTGCTTATTTAGAATTTGGTGTCATCTTTCCTTTGAGTTCTGGACTGAAACGAAGGATTGTGTGATATTGGACAATAATTGTATGTAATAATTATAAGTCCTAATGACCTGATCGTTCCATTCTATTAAAATTTTGTCTAAATCAGACGAGTGATAGAATGGAACAGACAATTAATAGAGTGGATTGATGAAGTTGTGTGAGATTTTGAAAAGTTCAATTGTCTGGGTTAGACAATCAGGTCATGGCAAATTAGGAAAGTTATGATCACCTCAAATTTTGCTGTCTGGCTGCAAAAGAGTATATATAGGTGTTGTCTAATCCCTTACGCCTTGGATATAACCTCAATAGTATTGGTGAAATGCATGCAAACTTTTGAGTTTATCAGTGTTTTCACAAATAAATGAAAAGTTCAATAATATTGTGCAAATTACCCCAAAATATTCCAAACACATGTCTTATATATCGACAAGACTTATATAGCTAACCATTTTTGTCATCAGACAGGAAAAAAGTAACATTTGTCAGTTTCTGTGTAGGGTTGAACTTTTTGTCAAAATAAGTTGAACACCTCTTGTGTTTTATCATCACTGAAACCCTTTTTGATTTCAGCTACTTCTTCCTTGGCTTAATGAACAAGGAACAACTGTCGGCCATTTCTGTTGGGGTCCTGGCAAAGCGCTGTGATGAGCCGTACTTGTCTTTGTCTGCAGTCGGATCTTGCAGTTCGAATATATTCAAGGACTGCGCTCTAACCTCTGAAACTGCACAGGACGGCATGAAGTTCTGCGAATTCGCCTGCCGCTGCAATGGTGCATGTGCGTGCGTGATGGCTACAACACAGACCTTTGGAGGGAAAAATCAACACTTGTGTGAAATGCGTGTTATGAACTATTGAGCTGTGGCAGACTTTGAAATATGTGCATTTTTTTACACTTTCATGGATAGGTAATATGTTTGGTTGCCTGAGAATTCCAATTGTTTCTCGACAACAATTTTTCTTTCCCTTTTTCAAAACTTAATGTAATGTCTGGTATTGAGCATTTTAATAGTGACTGGAGCTTCTTGTGGTGCCTGATCCTCAAATTTAAGAAAAAAAAGAAAGCCTCTCATGCATACTGATAGAGCTTGTTTATTTTGTTTTATACATTTAGCCAATGGAAGCGATATGTACTTCACTATCTTTAGATGCTATTTTGCTGCCCTAATAAGCATGTCTTCATCTTGGCACGTGGACATATGAACATTAGGCCTATACGTAGATTTCTAAATTACAGAAACTGAATATGTGTTGTTTTAGCGGAAACATCATAGATTTACCAAAGAAGTCATCAGTCATATATAATTTGTATGAATACTTTATGAATGATATTTTTCACATTATCACTAAGTGGTTAGATAAAAGGACATTCTCTGCCAATTAACCGACTTACAAATCATTATATTATTTCTGTGAAAATGTGACAATTGTTTCTTTTTTAAATTGATTTCCAATAAAGTCACTCTTTTTCATGGAGATGGATTGAGTTTTTTTTTTCCAGTTTTAGTTCCTCTCTGTTGGAAGTTGCAGCTAAAACAAATAAATAATCCATTAGCCAGAATCTGATCTATGGTTTCGTCGTAAACTCTGAATATGTCAATCCTGCCTTGTGATCGAACAGTCCATAGCATGTCACTCTTTTCAATTTGCATATGGCATGTGATATTTGATGGAGAAATTTGTTATTCATATACATTAACCGGGCGACACATCCCAAATGTACTAATTTTTAATTGCACATTAGTGGATATGGCCGTTAACACCAGGTGGTTTGTTTTCAGTATCCATTGATGTTACTATCTGTGACTCCAGCAGTTAGTTGAAAATAGGAAATAATCTTAAGGTATATGAAAAAAAAAGACCCTGCAATAATTGTCAATTTTGAAAAAAAAAATTCGATTAGAATTGTGTTAAATAGACAATTTGTGCAATTAATTTCTTTGGTATATGCAGCCGCAGAGAGATACAATGTCATAGTGACTTTGACATTAACATGAGAATTTTAATTATTTACATAATTCCCCATGTTCTGCGATCACAAGACCCTTACCAAATAAATACAGTGGTCCCTGCGCTATAAGACTGCCCCGTCTACAGTCATGTAGCAGTCTCTCGTGGGGGTGCGGTCTCTCCGCGGGGTGCAAAATGCGCTACAGTCGTCATCATCTACTTCGTGAATATAATTCAAACACTAGGGGTGCCACTGTACATTGATGTGACGTTATAGGTACGCACAAGCAGATTCTTTGTTTACGTGATGAAAAACAAATGGCTGGACATCAAGAAATTGTCAAGAAAATGTGTCGAATATCGCCGAAAATCGGCAAAAAAACATCGCGAAACATCGGGAAAATGTTATACGAACTTATAAACAACCACCAAATGCATGTAAATATTATAGCGCAGCTTGAGCACCTGCGTAGCAGGTGCTGCGGCCGCAGGCCGCCAAGCAAGCTTAATGTCTAGGTGGCGGGAAACAAGGCGGGAAACAAGTCTGAGCCGGTCACGTGACTTTCTTGAAATAGCATGCGATCAAAAAATTTTGTACATCTGAGCATGCGCACTGCAGAAAATAGGCAGAAAGCTTCGAAATTTGAAAATATTCTCGTCTGGATGTTATTTACACAATGCTGTTGCTATTTGTTGCCGATGATTTAATGGCTTTCATTATCTGATTACATGTAAAACAAACATTTTTCGGAGGTTTTAAAAGTTTATTTCATGAATTTGCGTCGCTGTGTTGCCACGGCGACATCAGCACGTCAGAGAACGCGAATTTCAGCTGTCGGTTTTTATGCTTTATTAATATTTATACAATACTACAACGTAATTTATCGATGGTATGTTGTTTAGTACATGATAAGGAAGCTATATGGTAGATTTGAATGTAAGTTGTTGCAAATAACGACGTGTTTCTAGTGGATTAAAAGTCCCGCCACAAACAACCATGGAGCGGTCTATTCAAAATGGCGTCGAGCTCGAGACAAGTGTCGTCGGTTACTAACCAAATCTTAGTAAGGTCTGTAATTAAGAAAACCTACAAACTCCTGGTCATAAGTGACTCAAGAGGCAAGGAATTGGATTTATATTTCAACCGGGAAATTAATGACAAGAGCTTCCCTACCATCACACTGCTGCCAACCTTTTATGCCTATCCTGGGAATACATTAGAAAGTATAGCCGCGAAAATATTACAACTAACTCGGAATTCTAGCTACGATCTCATTATAGTGAACGCTGGCATCTGTAGTTTTACAGCTAAGGCTACTTACAACGGGCTCAGATGTTACGACTATGCGGACAGAAGGAACAAGGTATCTGAGGTTATTGCTACCTTTGAGGACCTGGACAGCAGATTTGGCGACAAGTTTCATCTCTGTACAATAGCTCCCGCCAGCCTTGCTAAAAGTTTCAGTTTCTCTAACCCCCATGCGGAAGTACCACCAGAATTGAGCCAACAGCAAATAAACCTACTTCAGGATTTAGGGGAAGTCAATAGACAAATAATATTACGAAACTCCAAGATTAACACCTCCACCATTGATCTTGCCAAGCAAGTGTTGTCAAACTCACTCAAAAGGAAAAGTGGAGGCAAGCGTAAAACTAAATTTAATGACAAAGGTCTAGTCGATGGAGTCCATGCAGATAAGAAACTAGAATGCACCTGGTTTAGTCTGATTACTAAATTTATCACATCAAAAATAGAGTCATCCATTGAAGAAGCTAGAGAAGTCACTGAATCAGAGGACGAAGCTGAAATAATTATTGATTTAAATAGCACCCTCAATACAAGTACTGAAGAATCCGATCTGGATTCAGGAAATTTTAAAAGAGCCAGACTTAGGTAAACGCCTGGAAGTTTTAACTCCGGTTGCCCTAGCGGCTGGGTTCAAACTCCAAGTGGTAGCGTTCCAAATGTTAGCATTACTTGTTCAAATAAGACAGACTGCACAATTGTAAATTTCGCACTTAAATCCTAGGCAGCCCTAGCGGCCTGGGAACTTTTGTGACTCACCTCAACCAACCATTAAAAAAAAAAGCTTTCCGGGCAGCCCTAGCGGCCTGGTACGGCAGATCCCTAAATACCAGTCTTTACGAACAATACGTAAGAAACTGTTCCACATAAATGATCATGGGCAACTCCAGCGGCCTGACAACTGCCACAACTGGGTTTTAAATGCGTTGTGTAAATATTTCATCTCTATTTGTCTCTCTTGACATTGGTAGCGTGTCTTAACATTGTATATCCATTGTGCTTCTAGGCAGCCCTAGCGGCCTGGAAAACATTGTTTCTTTCAATCTACTGTTTCATTGTGTAATTATCCACTGTATTTACCGTTACTGTATTTCTGGGCAGCCCCAGCGGCCTGGTAAATCAAATCACTATTGTTACTTTACTATATACGGCATATCTTGTGTTTACTATTGTGTAACTAGGCAGCCCCAGCGGCCTGGTGCATTTATAGCAAGCTTGGTGTCCGGGTAGCCCCAGCGGCCTGGTTTTCTCTCCGCCCTTTATTATATCCTACTGCCACGCGTGATACAAGCACTATGCCTCCCAAAAGGAAGAAAGATAATGAAAAATGCTCAATTTGTGAAAGGAAAGTGTCAAAAGACGACAGAGCACTTTACTGCGACCTATGCAACAGGTGGTCACATCAGACGTGTGAGAAGGTCAGAGACAAGACATACGATGCCATCACAGATTGCGAAGAAGAGGAGCACGTAGCCTGGTACTGTAAATGGTGCAGTGGTGCAGCCCTCAAAATAAATATGAAACTAGCTGCCCTAGAAGTCAAAGTAAATGATCTTGAGGAAAAGAAAAATCTTCAAGATACAGCCACAAGATTCGATCCCAGATGAAATAGACGAAATAGACACTGACCTGAAAAGCCTGGACAACTGGTCACGAGACTGGCTCTTAAAATTTAACGCACAAAAGTGCAAACAACTGTACATCCATAAGCCAAGACAACATATCGTCAAGAAAACCAGATACCTGGACGACAATAATGTACCCACACCACTGCAATGCTCTACTAGTGAAAAGGATCTCGGCATCACCATCGACAGTCACTTAAATTTTCAACAACACATCAACAACATGGCATCTAAAGCCACCAGAAATATGGGCATCATCAGGAGAACAATCTCCAACCTCGATAAAACCATATTTATGCCTCTGTATACAACCTTAGTGCGATCCCATCTAGAATATGGACACTCCATATGGTCCCCTCACCTGGTGCGTGACATTAACAAACTAGAGTCCGTGCAGAGAGCAGCGACTAGACGGGTTAATGGCTTCAAGGGAGTTGAGTATTCTGACAGGTTGAAACAACTTGGTCTCACCACATTAGTCTTTAGAAGACTCCGCGGCGATATGATTGACACCTATAAAATCATTAACAACATCTACGATCCCCTGGTGTCACTAGACCTGAAGCGAGACACGGCAGGCAGGCGGGGGAATAGCCTGAAGTTGCTGGTGGTTGGAGGAATAAACAACAACATTAGAAAATATAGTTTCAGAGTGCGGATTGTGCGCCACTGGAACTCCCTACCCGACAATGTAGTCACAGCCCCCAGTACAAACTCCTTTAAGAACAGACTGGATAGATTCTGGAAAGACCACCCAGCCAAATTCGACCCAGACCTAAATCCTTACCTCTAGAGTGACTATTTTTTCCGAACCCTACGTATATCTAACTCCAAAGGCAGCCCTAGCGGCCTTGTAGAAAATAGTTACCCCTAACGCTGAAACATTCTTGAGTGTCAATACTACCCAGTACCAAACGGGCAGCCCTAGCGGCCTGAACCTGGTACAATTGAATGTACATAGCTCTTCATGTATATATTTTTGTGTTTTTAACAGGCAGCCCCAGCGGCCTGTCCACAATATCCTGTTCATGGGCTATATTGATGTCACATAATCTCATGTTGGGCAGCCCTAGCGGCCCAACTGCGTTTCCTCTAATGTCTGAAACCTGATTTTAACCGGAAATGTATATATGTACATAAATATATTTATTACTTTTCTCTTTACACCCCTCTGCGCACCGAACACGCTGGATGTACATCAACTCTGATCTGGATAAAGAGGTCGACATGACCTGCGTCCAGTACCACTACTGAACTGAACTGAACTGAGAAAACATCGCGACGGCATGAACATGCTGCGTGAGAAAGGACACGAACATGTCGAACTGATGATGTGGATTGCATGTTCAGAAGAATGCACTGGTGTAAAACACATTCCAAGTAAGTTTATCAACACCTAATCATTAGTAATGACTTTGTGATCTTTGAAATGTCCGGGCCTTGAAGATTTGCAGTGTAATTTAGCATTGTAAAGTTTGTCATTGTTTGACAACTGTCAGACAAGCAAGATAAAAGTTTTCGATTGTTGTTGCGACTTTGAGCTCGAATTTAAACAACTTCTAATCAATTCTCAGCTAAACTACACACAGCTTCGTGTAGGTGAAGCCAATATCTTTCATATAAAAGTGTTACCAAATCTGTCAGACGTACGGTTATCTCAAAATTCCGATTTTCAAAATCGATGATTTTTTTCAAAAATATCGCGAAATGGCAGGGGCAGGGATCGGGATTAGCAGTCAAAACGCCTACTGACAAAAACGCCTACTGTGATTTTTGACAATGCAAGAACGGCAACGCAAAAACGCCTACTAATAGATGTCAAAAACGCCTACAAGTCTATACCAAAACGCCTACAAGTCTATACCAAAACGCCTACTGTCAGTGTTTATAAATAAGTTTTAATGGTAATCAACATTTCTTTGCTTGTCAAAAAATGTTCAGGTCAAGTGTCAAATTATTATGAAATTAAGCAGTTCATTAGTAGGTGTGAATGAAAAACCAATTAGCTTCTACATCAGAGAGCCTTTGAAGAATAAATAGCAATTATCATTTATATAGATCTGTGTGCAGCCTATGTGACATGTCAATTAGCGAACATTTAACCCTTGTGATTCTGCAGGCGTTTTGATCATTCCAGAAATAGACGTTTTTGTAGAGTGCAGTTGCCGTTTTTGTAGGCCTAATTGCCAATAGACGCTTTTGCAGTGTCATGTAACAGGAAAATTGGCTGTAGGCGTTTTTGATGATGCAAAAAAAAGTGTAGGTGTTTTTGTCAGTAGGCGTTTTTGTTTGTAGGCGTTTTGACTGATCACCGGGATCGGATCAAAAAGTTCAAAACATCATCGTCCCGGGGCAGGGGTGGATCTCGAATTTGAAGTAGCCTACAGGGTGTCCTGTCTAGCATGCAAACTTGATTTTGGCACTAGTTCAATAGGCTGATAAATACCACTACATGAAGTTAGGGCAATGCAAATAATTAATTCTAGGGGAACTACTAAGTTACGAGTGGCACTGCAGTGCGTTTTTGTGACGTCACGACAATTTAGGCCATTGTAATGATTGTAGACGTCAAGAATGTAAACAATAGTGTATGGACTGCTGTCATCAAAACTGGTGAAAAATCGGACATAAAACGTCAGCTAAACATCGCAAAAATGTGCTAAACAAATTACTAAACGGCTAATCTATCTGTGAGTATGTGTATTTCAATTGTCAGACTTGTAGATGCTGAGGAATCAGGCCGAACAGGGGCGGTTCAAAAATTACGTAACGCCGAAGGGGGGGAGGGGGTATAGCGGGGAGGGAATCCGTCAGAATTGTGCACTTGGTGACAAGTTTTTGCAATTTGGCATGGTGTTTGATATGGCTAAGGGGATTTCAAAAACCACCGCACACAAAGTGGGAGTCCCCCCTGGGGGCCGGTGTGCACAAAATCCAATATGGCCGCCGCGAAAAACAAAAAAAGCCATATCTTGGTCACTATTTGTTCTAAATTCAAGTGCAATACCTTATTTTCAATGTTTATGATTATGCCAAATCTGTTTCTGGGGTTGGTTTGGTTGTAAATTGTGATTTAATGGGTCTGTGGTACAGCTCCAGGTGATTTGTTGACAGATTTTCGTGTTTTTTGCCCTCCAAGGCTTAAACATATTTTTTGTGAGGTATTTGAATTTCAGTCAAGTTTGGAGATTATTTCCTCAGAGCTGAAAGCAAAGTCCAAACTATAACCTGCCTTGTTTAATTAGTGTCTTGTCTTTTTAAGAACTCAACAATGAGGCAAACTGCTACGACTCTGCTGATGAGGCGTAAAACACAAACTCACTCACTCACTGCTATGACTCTCATTTAGAAGATCATTGCATACTGTGCAACAATGTTAATTGAGATGTAATTCCCAAAAAAGACATTGACTCTCCTAAATAAATAAGCCATTATTGAACTTATTGAAATGGCAACTATTATACCTCACTGAATGTTTCACATCTGAAGTGAACATTCATTGCAGGCCCATGTCTGAACTGTCAACACTAGCATGACGCCTTCAGTTGCTTAGAGCTGAAGGAGTAAAGGTAAATGGTAACTAGTGATCAAGGGCTTAGCACAAAATCATAATTCCTGCACAGCTACTTCTTTTTGTTATGATGGAAGTCAATAACAAGATAATGTGCCAAAACAGGAGATTCTTTGTGGTTTTCTGACTTCCGACTACCTCCAGTGCATTAACAATGGGAGGTGCAAGACAGCCAACATACTATTGTAAAACCATCATGCAGTGACAGAGAACTTGCTTGTACCACATCTGACAGGTCAATCCAGTGTGGTACCCACTATTCTGATCTCACAGCATGTCAAGCCCAACCACCAGTACCAGATTGTATCAACGCTTAACACGGGTTAACCTCAAGTGGTTAACTCATTTTTCTGACATGGTCTCAATGCTGAACATGAGTTAGATAACTAATTTTAATTAACTGAACTCATGTTACAACATGTCAAAAGTTTTTGCCAATAACCTGGCGAGAAGATAAGTTATAGCAGTTAACCACTTTAGGATAACCCGTGTTAAGTGTTCATACAATCCGGGACGGGAGTGAAATGTTGCTGAGTGACTGTTGTCAGATGAATACTGCACAACCTAGTGGCCACTTTTGAATGTTACAAAAAGCGAAAGCTTATAAAAGCCTGCCTTCCTGTATCATTCAGGGAGATTCTGTCTCCCTTAGCTGTTCATAAGTACAAAGTTCTCCATCATGCATGTACGAGCTCTTCATTGTATGTAATGAGAATCAAGTTTGAGTCATGCTGATTTATGGATTAATGCCAAAAGTGACAGATTGACTTAAGGAATACCACTCCAACTATGCCATGAAGTCCAAACATTATCTGAGCACTATGACTTACTGAGGTCTCAGACTTAAATATCTAAAGGTTTGGTCATGGCTAAACTTTATCAACAGTTCAAACTGGCCAAAATTATTGAAGAAAATGATTGGAAGTACTAGTAAAGTGCTGAAGAAGGCTTAGAAAATTGCCTTGCTGAGTAATATGATTTAAGTGCAATATCAGGAGTGTCATCCTCTTCCTGCTAATAGGGTGATACAAACGTAAGACACTAAGTCTGGGTGCTCAGAACTCAACAAACTTGACCTATGTTTTTGATAACAGGTGCAAATCTGTGTTGCTCTTTGCCCTAAACTGCATGAAGCCTTCCTTGTGTCTTGTGGCCATCTTTCAAGAACTTCAACCATGATTAACACTGATTAAGAACATCTGGCAAGACTTTGACTTTCTTAACTTATCCCTTGCTAATGTCTGGGACCTGAGACGTTGGTTTTTGTAGGTGTCCAACTGAATAACAACGCATCTGCTCAGGCTGTGCTATTTGGTGTTCTGCAGATTAAGGCCGAGCTACATTTACCTTGCATTGATTGAGATGGAGTCTTGCATGCCTGAAGAAATCATTTATCAGCAACTTGTCCAAACTCTTCAAATGCTTTAAGGACTTCAGACTTTGAATCATTGTCTTCTTTTTCTATTGCCCTTTGGCTCTCCATCCTCTCTCTAAAACTTGACACAATGCTCATCGCTTTAGACAATGGCAATGAGAGTGTCAGAGGGAACTTCCTTTCATTGTGCTAAACAATAATCACATCTTTTATAGACGGAGGGGTAGATGTTTAGAATTTGGGATGTTTCACACAGAAGGAGAGGCATCCAAATTGCATTGTTTGTGTCTCCAAACATAAATCACAGAGAGAAACCACTGCAAGATTCTAGAAGAGACCAGCTGATTGATTGTTGACCACTGGTTGTTGATAAGAAAGTGATATCACATCAAAGACCAGTAAGAGATTGGTTGGCGAGTGAGTGTATATTGCTCTTCTCACTTGACTTAAGCAAAATCAGACATGGACAAGATGTTCATGTGCTCTAGGGATATGGAGCTAAGTAAGTCTCAGTTGTTGTGCATACCTTGTCATCTTTGTGTAGCTTCTTCAAGAAACCACACAAAGGACAAAGTATACAGACCAAACTTTCATATGAAAGAATCATGTACTTGAAGCCAGAGCAAACCAACAGCTCACCAAGGTCTGTGGTCTTGAGATACCAATCTCAATATCATTAGGGCAGCCCATTTTCAAAACTTTCGACTTTGGTCTCCCTAATGTTGTACTGAAACGTCTCTTTATTTCTTCCTCTGTACACACCATGAGCTGCTTAACTCTATGACTATAACCCGCCTAGCTTTATAAACTGATGGAATTCTTCACTATGACCAGAGATTGCTTCTGCACTGCAATATGGATAAAGCTTTCTGACTGATTATGAGAAAACAAGCCAGAACATGTAAAAGCCACCACCAGGAACACTGCTTGGTTAAGAGAGCTTAAGAGCAAGGACTCTAGTGAAAATCTTTATTATGTAGGAATGTTTCCACAAGGGTTTGCAGTGCATACTGCCTCACTTTACCATATAAACCCACATACTCATAACATAAGATACAACAGACATTTTTTGCTGAAGTTTGATTGTGTCATCTTCATATCAGTGATTCGGAGAAGAGATGGTTCTTCAACTTCCAGTTTTCTAGCGAAGTCTGTGTGCCTATATGTGACCTGCTCCACCAAATTAGGTTCAAAGTAGGCATTCTATATTTCTCAGAAATGAGCGAAATGTGTCAAAAGGTCACATTTTGATGATTTCTAGCTGTTGGTACCATATTTTAGCAAAAGTAATTTGCTTTAATTATTTAAGACCATCTTAAGCAAAAACTGATTTTAAATTATCTAAATTGGGCATCCTTCTTGATTTTCTTAGTTCTTTCATTGCAATGGCGGGAATTTCAAATTCCATTTTCTGAGAGTTTGACGTTTCTTATCATCAATGTTTGAGGTGCCATATCTTTGGATTGGATGGAGATATCGAAACATACTAAACAATATTATATGGGGGTGGAAATCCTGTAGATTACTTAAATTACAGAAAAAGGCCATTAGGGTTATAACACAAAGTAAATTTAATGCACATACTGAACCTCTGTTTCATAAACTAAAACTGCTGAAACTCACTGACATTGGACGACTGCAAGACCTAAAATTCTGCTTTAAATTTGAAAACCATTTACTGCCTGCTTATTTTTATGTTGAGCTGGAGGACAACAATAACCCTCATCAATACAACACCAGACAAAGTCGTGAACTTCGCCTGCCGGCTGTGAGACATGATTTCGCCAAGCACTCAATGAAGTACAGATTCCCGTCATGTTTCAATTCAATGACTCAAAATTTTAAAGAAAAAATATACACTCATAGTTTTGCAGGTTTCAAATTGTATATAAAGAAAGTTTTCATAGAACAGTATAATACCTTGTGCAATATTCCAAACTGTTATGTCTGTGGCCACTAGTATCTTCATGCTGGTCAGGTAAGTTGTCCTGTAGACATGACTAATCATCAAAATTACTTTTATCTTGCATGCGTCTAATATTAAGGTAAATGTTTTTAACCACTTTTTGGCATCATTCAACTGAATTATCTGTGCTAACTATTCACCCTAAGCCTCTGTTAAGATTGTTTATATGTAAGAAAATCTGTCACTCAACAAATAGAAACTATTGCTATTACTAAACCATCTTTTATGATTATTAATAGTCTATTTACTTATAATTGCTATGTAAATCCGATGTTAATTTATTTTCATTCACTGTAAGGTGGCCCCTCGATAGCGGAACTATATCCTTAGAGGGGTCTCCTTTGCCTAATTATTAATATTAACTTTTATTTCATGTAACTTGTGATTATTTCTTAAGGCAGAATAAACTGAATCTGAGTCTGAGTCTGAGTCTGAGTCTAAACATCATTTTAAAGCTCAATTCCAGTAGAATAAAGTCATTTTCATAACTAAATATGATAGGAGGCCGACTTTTAACCCATTTTGGTGGAGCAGGTCACATATAGTCATACATAGGATTCACACAGAACACTGATATTGATTTGAATTAACAATTCTCAATTATCATTGATGTGAATGATCAGAAGTTCTAATGAGTAATAATATCAAATTTGATATCATTGTTTCGCCCTTTTAAAGATCACCCTAAAAACATTTCAAGATCTCTGTTATAAAACATCAAGCAGAGTAAAGAGAGCTGAGAGTTATGAATGTCTTGGTGCATATCAGTCACATGGCAACATATTTATTGAATAAGGGCACATCAGCAATTATTAAGCCTCTGATGTACATAATAGGTTATTAAATATGCATTAAACATGCATACAAATAGCATGTGTGCCCCTTGCCCACCAGACAGAAGAGTATCCATTCTTACATGAATAACACAATTATAGCACCAATTCATCCCCATAACTTTCCATGGCAATAATTAGTCATGACATTGTACAGTTAATTCACATTCATTCAAGTCAGGCACAAGTGAAAATCCAAAAAGGGACAATAAATGTCTCAAAATAGCAAGTGACATCTTTTTTACATCTTGCTGCTGCAACGAACATTGATTTTGGCATTGATATTCATATTTGAGCTACAAAATAACAGCAAGAACACATTTTCCATAAAGAAAATATTGGAAAATGATGTATTACACATCAATATAGCACAAATAGTGACCGAGATATGCTAGTTTTTGTGTTTTGCGGCGGCCATATTGGATTTTGTGCATACCGGCCACCAGGGGGCGATCTCACTTTGTGTGCGGTGGTTTTTGAAACCCCTTTGGTCATATAAACATCCATGCCAAATTGCAAAAACTTGTCACCAAGTGCACAATTCTTAGAGATTTTAACGAATTCCCTCCCCGCTAGTATGAGATAGTGTTATGCTGTGTTACAATTTAGGCCTATTCATCATTTTCATGATAGGGCATATAATAAGTACAACAAGCAAATAACCTTGATTAATTGGCTATTTCAAATTATGTAGGCCTGTATTTAAACCTGTTTTGGCTTGGCAAGTTTGTGGTCTGGCGAGTTTTTGTCTGATTAGTTAACCATGAACGAAGTTGGGGGAGGCTGAGTTATTTTGTGGCAGTGGTTCAACTAAACGCTATGGCTACTCCCCAAGCCAGGCTTGGTCTATAGCACTTTAGATTGGTATTTGATTTATTCGAATTCATCAAGAAATGGCTGAAGTGTTTCTGAAAATGTAATTGTCAAAAAGTGGTTAGCATCAAATTAGGAATGTAGTCAGTGCAACCAAAAATGTATCAATTCATTACAGTATGTAGATGCAAATTGCGATTAATGATAACACCTTTGGTAACTATTCAGTATTCACTGGCTGGTGGATGTGTGATGTCAAATTGCAATTAACTGAAGCATTGGCACTTCTATTGTCAATCAAGGCTTTCAACCTCTTGGCTTCAATCAGGGTTGCCACTGGTCAGGGAAAAGTCAGGGAAATTCATTAGGGAAAAGTCAGGGAGCTTTGAAATTAGTCAGGGAAATCTGTGATTTTGCAAAAAGTCCGGGAAATCTTACCTTGGTCAGGGAAATTTTGCATAAAATCTAATTCACGACACAAAAGTCGATGGTTTCGTGATAAGAACAACAGAGAAATGTATGATATTTAACAGTCTAACCTGTTTGATGGTTATGAAGTGGCCTTAAAATCAGGAATCTATAGTTTGAGGCGTCTTGAGTCCGCAACCTAGCATCATCCATTTTCTTTTTGTTTCAAATGGAAATGTCAATTCACGAAAGCCCGCGAATAGTGATCCAAAATTTTGCGCGAGAGCCTTTTTGTGGTCAGGGAAAACTTGTTTCAAGACAGGGAAAAGTCATGGAAAAGTCAGGGAATTTCAAAATCCGACTTGAGCGGCAACCCTGTCAATTCGAATGAACTTCACTTGTTCAATTAACTGATAGTTGTCAGAGCTTCCAGAGCCATGGGTGGCTCCAGAGAGCCACATGCTCTGGAGCCATTTAGCATTTCTCGGGAGCAAAAGCGCCGGAGCGCCGGGAAATTTCTACCACTGTCTGGCAATATATCGAAAATGTATGAAATCGCAATATCACAACTTGCAATATCCATATAGCATGATCATTCACTGCAATGTTTAAAATTTGTAAAATATACATTTTATAAGGGATAGGATGTGCTTGAAAATCAAGAAAATTATATTCTCTCCAGTCACTTTGTCCCCCACTGAGTAGATAGGTCGCAAATTTAAAGGAAATCCCATGAAATAAGGTCGGCAGGCTCATGCGACGTACTTTTATCGTACACCGCTTGAAGGTTTCTTATGAATTCACATATCAAAATTTTTCTGATATTGCCGAGCTGCATTTTGTTTATGCCCTTAATTGGCCCCTTGATGGCTTGAACAGATTTTGTGTTGCTCTAAATGGGCTGTCAGCAGTGTGCGAAATAGTGGACGTCCGATCGTCCTGGCTATCAGAAAAAAGCTTCGGACTAGTGAAATTTGACTGAAAAATTAATAATCAACATGATAATTTGTGTGCTGTCCAACTTCGGACTAGGGCTTTCTGAAAGCTATTTCTCACACTGGCTGTCAGTCAATATTGACATTACATTAAATATTGATTAGGGACCGTTCAGAATTTATGACTGGGGGGGGGGGTGGGAGTTTTGGCCAAGGGGGTACTAACTTTTCACACGTGTTTCAAGGGGGGGGTATTAATTTTTGACAACACTTCCAAGGGGGGTAAGAAATTTTATCAAAGAAATAATGGTAAAAAACACGCATAAACTCATTTTATTTGGACTTTTTTACGCTCAAAAGTCCGCGAAATGACGCGAATCTGGATGCGTGGCCATGTATAACAGTATATATGTGTATATTGCTTTGTACGTCGAGAAGGGGGGGTACTGAAAATACGCATGAAACCTAAGGGTGGGGTACTAAAAATCCGCATGAAACTCAAGGGGGAGTATCAATTTTTGACGGGAAGTTCCAGCAAAACTCCCACCCCCCCCCAGTCATAAATTCTGAACGGTCCCTTATCGCACTTAACCATCGATATCACAATAAATATCGTTATTGCAACTTTTTTTGCAGTATCGCATATCGCAACTTTTCTCAATATCGCCAAGCCCTAGTATTTGGCATTTTTACTAGGATATATTGCAAGATATCCATCCGAACTCGTATTGTTTAGGCCACACATAATTGATTCTTAGCTTCGCGGACCCGCCGACACAATAGATTTCCTGCCGATGGGAAAAAAAAACTGAAAAAAAAAAAAAAATTTTTTTTTGACATTATAAAATTATTTTTTTTCACCTTTTTTTTTTTGTCCTACCGACCGACCATAGAAAAAGGGCCTTGAGACAAATCCGAGAAGCTAAAGATCAATTATGTGTGGCCTTACATAAAAACCACGCAAACAGGTTTTCAGTTATTGCCACAAATCTCGCAAAGTTCACAGCTAGAGACACGCGTCTCTAAATGGAAGACATGGGTGATGGAAATTCATGCAATTCTGAAATCTTGTGATATTTAACCAATCACTCAATTTCAATAAAAGCTTGGATTTTGCAATTTCTCAGGATTTATAGTGAAAAGATATTGATACAGTCTATATGCATCGGCCCGTCGTCAAAGTTTTTGTCAATAATCGCATCGAAAACATTCAGTTATTGAATATATTTATGATAACGTAAATCAAACCTTGTTATTGAAGAAAGTAGTTGTACGGTGCGTTCGAATGTGCGTGGTTTCTCAGCAGCTACAAGATAGAGCATTTAAAGGAGCACATTGGAATTAATTAGTAAATTTTGGTACTCTTAGCGTTTTATATTTAACAAGAAACTCATAATGCAACAATAATGATAAACAGGAAAAATTTTAAAGCCTTAATTAAACACTCCGTGAAATTTTGAGTTGTTTGAACTTTCAGTTACGCCTATCATGGTAACTAAGGATTTTACATCGCTATCCTGCGACTAAAATTAAAATGGAGCTTTGAAAATAGTGTAATTATCAAAACAAACTTGTTTGTAATAGTATTAAAGCATTATACCAAAATTTGTTGCAATATCTCCAGCCGTTTGTGAGGTGAATTATTAGAATTTTACTAACTTCAAGCTCTTGAAGTTGGTAAAATTTTAATTTTTTGCAAATGGCAAAAATACTTATCTGCAAGGGGTGTTTACGCGGTTTTAATTGCATTTTTTAAAATTTCAATTTATTTACTTGAAGACTCTTTCTATGATTCTTAATTTGTATGTTTCTTTTGTGCACAATTTTCTACAGAACTTCAAGCTGAAATGGGGTATGCCATAGATGACGAGCTGTTGACGAGCCGATGAGTGAGAGACGCTGTGTAGCAACATATACCTGTGCACTGAAGGATTCTATATGAAGAGGTACGCAAGTAAGTAACATGTAAATGGCACTGCCATGAAATTCGCTAAGCACTTATAGAACTATAGTACTATATTCGATTTTCAGTTCAGATATATTTATACATGCAAAAGGTAAATTTATAAAGCAGGCAAGCAAGCGATGCTGCAGACTTACGAAATTCTCAGTGTCTGCTAATAAAAGTTGATAAAACTTTCAAAATATTCTTTAAGATGATTTCATAATTTAGAATATGAGACTGCATGTGAATTTTTTTCTAGGACTTGGATTCTCTGGGGGTAAAGTGACATTTAAAAAAACTCATGACGTAATTTTTCACCATATATGTAGGGAAAAATTCACAATCAGTCTCAGCATCTACAAATATGAATTTATCTGTAAGTAATTAGCATGCTAATCTTCATTCCTAAACTTTGTGAATCTCCTGAAGGCTGAAGGTGATCTTATTAAAATGCTACTCTAGTAGTTAGCATGTGAATTTCATCAAAATGTAATGGGAACTGTTATGAAAAAATTGGGTTTCATGAATAGTTTTGTTCTGAACATCAAGCAGATCGTGAAATGTCGATATCCCTGTGATGGATTTTGATTTTATTTTTTGCATGGGGTAAAAGGAGTCTCTCGTCTGTAAATATAATAGTACTGCTGTATGATTCTTGAAGTATATGAATCTCCTGAAAGGTAATTTTCCAAAACTTTTAAACATATGACTTAAAATGCTCCTGCAGTAGTAAGCATGTGAATTTCATCAAACCACAATATAAACAAAAATGCCTTTAGTATTTTCTTTCTGAATATCAAGTGGATATTGGAATGTTTATGTCCCTGCGATGGATTTTCCTTTTTGTAAAAGAGAAAAGGTATTTCTTGCCTGTGAATTTCAATCATGTATGGTTGAATTTTTTCCACATGTGTTTTGGTCTTTTGGATGTCATGTGATTTTGCTGTTTGGTTTCCAAAGATAGGCCTACATAAAAGTCAATTGTCTTCGTATACAATAACATGTGATTTCAAAAAAGTCAATTGATTGATCACTAAAAATCAATGAAATAGTGTTCATAGAAGGGAAGGTTATGGAAAAGCAAAAAAAAATCCAATATTTCTGTGGTTCTAGAAGTTGGTTAGTGCATGGACCTGATAACCACAAAAGAACAGCCCTGTTCTGTCAAATAGTTTTGGCTACCTTGGTTATGCTAAATCCTATATTTAGTCCTGGAAGGTCATCTAATTTGTCTTTTGGTTTAATTAGACCATGCTGTAGCATTGAGACCCAAATTATATTCCTCAATTTCTTTGGGTTCTCGGTATCACTTCTTATTGAATGGGTTTTCTGATGTCAATTGATATTGGTTTATAATTTGATTGCTGTTGTACCATTTCAATAGGTATTATGAATTATCAGTTTTTGAAAAACTACAGGAAGCACTAAACAAGCTGCGCTACTATGCTTTGGCATTTACATATTATATATATAAATATAAGTGAAGAAATTTTGTTCATGGGGCTGCTGGTTGCTGAGATATCAACAAAGACGAGTGTTTGCAAGTGATGTGACGTTACCTGTAAAAATACAGTGTGGGAGGAAGGTGGTCACATGAGGCAAGTTGATCTTACGACAGGGACTCTTATAATGCAGAGCTCTACCACTGCAGACTACTCTTTTTGGTGAGGTGAAAAATGGAGTTCAGAAATGCCATAATTACAGACTACCGACACTATTAACACTGTCATAGGCATACTGGAGAGGGGGGGGCAGCAGACGTGGTCACCCCCCCCCCTAAAAATTTGGGGCATGGCCAAAATTTTGGCAAGAATGCTAAAAAATCAGCCAGATGATCAAATAGACATTAGAGAAACTCAGTGGTTTCCAAGAAATTTAGTTATACATGATATGCATGATATTGATATAAAATTTGGATAACGAAATTCGGGCAACTGGCGCTTGCTCCACATCTAAAATTCCATGTGTGGTACGCCTAGATGTACACTGTGGCCATCAGACCAAGACATGATTGGCATCTGAATCAGTTGTGCTCATACGTAGCGTAAATAACTTACTAAACATAACTTGCCTTTAGAAAAATGAAATTACAAAATCAATGCCATTTAAAATAGCTATGTTGACGATAAATAATTGACTATTCGTAGCTACTGGAAATTTTGAAAGGTCACCAACTGCACTGCTATTACACACACTGCAAAAAAATTCTCTTAAAATGTTACAGTTAAAAGAACTGACAACTTTAAAAAACTGTAAAATTGTTGTTTTGCAGTTATATAAACTGTTGCATGCGTAAAACAAGGTACAGGACTCTTTAGAGTATATTGGCCCGCTGCCATTTTCGTGTAGATATGTTTTGACATTGAACGTTTTGGTGAACCCAAAAAAGGTGATAAGAAATGTTCAGCATCTACTGCGATTATACGCCTTACATCCAAACATATATTACTATGTCATTGGAAAGCCGACAAAGAGCTTTAGATAGATAGATAGATACATAGATTTATTTTACATCTACAGTAAAAACAAGAAACATTAGCTCAAAATTAGCTCAAAGCTATTATCAACACTAAAAACAAGAAACTTCAACTCAAAGCTATTAGGGACGGTTCAGAATTTATGACTGTGGGGGGTGGGAGTTTTGGCCGAGGGGGTACTAACTTTTCACACGTGTTTCAAGGGGGGTATTGATTTTATACAACACTTCTAAGGGGAGTAAGAAATTTTAACAAAGAAAAAATGTTAAAAAACACGCATAAACTCATTTTATTTGGACTTATTGGAAATTCACGGCTAACCCACTCTCACCTTCTACTAGGTAATCCAGCTCCAATATGTGATACCTGTCAATGTCCTCTCACAATTAAACACAAATTAAAAGACTGTAGAGACTTTCAACGACAAAGAGACACACTTCTCCCAACAAATCCACTCCAATTTCTCACACACATACCAGAAAACATAATTTCATTTTTACATCCAACACAGACATATTACAAATATGAAGACAAATGACCAAGATATATAAAATTCTAGCCTGCCTCGATATAGCCCATTAAGGTGCTGCAGAGGCGTAAAACACAAACACACACACACACACGCAAAAGTCCGTGAAATGACGCGAATCTGTACTCATGGCCGTGTATAACAGTATATATGTGTGTATTGCTTTGTATGTCGCGGGGGGGGGGGGTACTAAAAATACGCATGAAACCTAAGGGTGGGGTACTAAAAAATCTGCATGAAACTCAAGGGGGGTATCAATTTTTGACGGGAAGTTCCAGCAAAACTCCCACCCCCCAGTCATAAATTCTGAACGGTCCCTTAGTTGATAGAATAATAGCTTTCTCATAATTGCAATTACATTGCTGTAGCTTAAATCGGGACTGAGATATTGGCAATCGAAAACTTTGTCAAAGTACCAGAACAAAAAGCTAAAAATGTTTGGATATTTTAATGCTTAGATATGGATAATTAAAAAACATAGGCTGCGCGGCAGCATACCCTCGGCTAATCAGTGGGTATTCTGGAGGGAGTTAAATCAAGTGGCCCTCAGGAGGCGCTGGCTTTGAGGGGGCAAGGTCCCTAAACATTTTTAATTGATGTCCGTTTCCACCAGGTCACAGCAAGTGCCATAATGAAAATCTGTAAAAATTTAAGCGAGAATCAAGGCCAAAATTTGTTTTGGTAATTTGTTGAATTTCCATCACCACATTGTTTTTCATGAGTTTCCCTGACTTTCCTTAACTGCAGAGCAGACACTTAAATACAGTTTAAAAAAACTTAAGCAACACTTGATTTGTAAACAAAGACAGGGTTTTGAGGGGGGAGGGTTGGTCTAGTGGTAGCGTGCTGGACTGCCAATCGCTGGGTCCAGGGTTCGAATCCAGCTCTTGCCGGGTCACCTGGGCCTGGTATGTTGGATGGCTGTTTCAATCATCCTTTGCCTCAGTGCCGTGCCCTCTTCCTGTCCTAATTAATTAGCCTACCAAGTGTGTAAATACAGGATGTAAAGCCCCAAACATCCATCCATCTTAAGAATACTGTTCTTTTATTGCATACAGAAGTTCATTTTTAAAATTTCATTAATTTTAAAATTAGAATTTATTGGATATGACTGAAATTTGTCTACACCCATTCTATGAAATCTACAGATCTAATAGTAATATACAAATACTGTATGTTATTAATGCAATATTAAAATCCGGTTGCACAAGGAATTAATTATTCGATCAGTCAGTCAAACAATTAATTAAGCAATCATTCAATCAGCAGATCAGTCAATCAAACCAACCTGGTTTTATACCAGGTTGCCACCCTTTAACTTCGGATAAAACAAGAAATTTGGTTGAATCTGTGATAAGCGATAACACATTGAAAGAGACCTTTTTTTATCAAAAAAATCTGTTAAAATCAGTTTAAGGATTCCATTAACGCAGCAATAAATGCAATTGATGTCAGGAAAATGTGACTGATGAAGCAGGAACAATCACGGAAAAACACAGAGAATTTGCTCCAAAGCTTACTGTGCACTAAATTATATAATTTTAGCTATCTTTATTTAGTTTCATTTCAAATATTAGCTCCAATAGGCCTACATGTAAACTAGAAGAATAATTCTAATAAAGCAGCTTCCAATCAAACACTGGAACAACCTTGCAAATAGATAATACATGTACAAACAACCAGGGCCAGGCGACAGTCAGATTATAGGTCCAAATAACAATAAAAAAGACCAAAAGCTCCGTAAAGTGGCACATTCAGTCCCATTTGCTGAATTTAGGTGTTTTTGATACTAAGACAATATGTCTGAATCTCTTGGATGACATGTTGATCTATCTATCAATCTATCTATCTATCTATCTGTCTATCTATCTATCCATCTATGTATGCATCTATATATATATCTATCTATCTATCTACATGTGTCTATCTATCTATCTATCTATCTATCTATCTATCTATCTATCTATCTATCTATCTATCCATCTATCCATCTATCTATCCATCTATCTAGTCTATGTAGTCTTAGCTATTCTTATCATAAATTAAAAATATGGAATATGGGTTTAAAAACATAAATTATAGATAAGATGTCTCCAACCAAAACCATTGTAAATAGTAAGACTAAAACAAGGTTTATGCCAGTATATATATATCTTTTAAGACTAAGCAAGTTGCTAGTTATTACAAAGGTTAAATGCTGGTCAAACTTTGAAGAATAACAATAGCTGTAAAGAAAAACAGAACAAAAGAAACATGTCCCAACTCTGTTGTGCAGCCTGTATTGGTTACAAAAAGTCATATCTCAGCTTCTACTTGGCCTAAATTTTTTATTCAAATTGGAAATTTCTTTATTTGTTCAATATAAAACTAAAAAGTTTGTGTCAATGCAGTTTTGATATATTTCTAAGAAAAAAGAAAATTCAGTTAAAAAGTTGAGGGTGCTGTGCACTGCTTTTGTTCTCCTTTGTTCCTAGCTTTGGTCAATGGAGAGGATTAGTGACACAATGTTACATAACATGAATAGCTGGAGGGGAGGGGTACAATGAAGCACAGCCACAGTGTCTCCACTTTTACCCCCTAAACAATATTTCTTTAAAATGCTAAAAATACAATTGGAGTGAGTTTTAAAATGAATTAAAAGACAGATTTATCCAATAATGTCTTAAGATGTAAAATAACACACTGAAATTTGCAGAAATGGGGTTTGCATGCTAAGTAATTTTCTTTAATAACCCTCTTTATATACATAGTGGTCTTATTGCCATTCTGTCTTATATGTTCATATTTAATTTTCATTAAAGACCAAAATAAAAGTAAGCTGACAGTACTTCATATGTTAAAATGTACATAACTGAGGTTAGATTTAAACCATTAAGTTAGAATTGAGAGTTTAAGATTTCTTTTCAAAGGACTAGCAGGGAAGACAATTACCCTGTGACATAACATTACATAATCAAGACTTCTCCAGTGCTCCATTCAACAAAAGCCAATCTGTCTGATTCATTCACATTTAATTTTCATGCAAACAACTAAATAAAAGGGGCTGACATTAATTTATCTTCTAAAATTTACATCACTGAGTTTAGATATTAACCATAGAGTTATAATAATTGGGAGTTAAAGATTTAGTGTCAACATTTTAAAATATTAACACATGTTAATGCATGTTTTTGCATATATTTAATTAATGCTTTGAAAATCCACATAATTATATATAAAATTTATATATTTCCTTTTGATAACAGTATTTGGTATATTTTTAGCAATTTCTGTCTTCATATTCAAATATTGAATATCTGATGGTTTAATAGATGTATGCACGAAAACCATGTATTTCATGGATATTTATCCATTTTGTTCATATTCAAGAACATAGCATAACTTTATTAGACACAAAATGGACAGGAAGTGGGTATTTTCACATTTTTGTGAATTTTAAACTTGAATATGAAAAGACAGAAATTGCTAAAAATAGGCAAAAACTGTAGACCTTTGAATTGTAACATTTCAGTCAAATTTTAGTCTTGGTCTCTCAAAAGTGCCAAACAACATGTCCAAAGTATCATTTTTTATCACATTCTTCTTCAGAATTGATGTGGTTAAATATAATAAATTAACATTATTTCATATCTGCATAATTCAGAGAACCTTAATGAAAAGGATTACCGCGAAGAAACTTATGTGTATGATGTTTACTCATAACCGTTTAAAATGCCATTGGTTTGACATTGATGACTGATGTCATATTTTTGTCTTTGAGCTTTGAAAGTCTGTGAAATTGTGATTTGTCCAACTTTGACGTCCTTTATCTCTGGAACTAATCATTGCATATGACCAGTACCTGGCATTGCTACCTCAGCCACAAAAGCAGATTATAAATCCGAGATTAGAAGCCTGTAGAAAATAGGTTTTTGAGTTGTAGCTTTTTGAAAAAGTTGCATCAAGCATTTGCGCCAAATGGAAAGGCATTTTGAAATGCCTGTAGAAATAATCCAATATGAAAGATTGCCCTTAATACTGGTCCAAGCCACTGTGTGGAACCCAGATATCAGGTTTAGAAACAACCAAGGTGGTATCTTTCACGAAATCAAAAATATTAACATTTGAAAATTGACTTTCATATGGACAAAAATGCCTCAAAATCGTTTTTATAACTTTTCCAGACAAACCTGAGATCAGTAGAAGACAAGACAGGCCTATGAATTTTTATTGCCCATGCAGGCTTATGGGCCGTGTACCATGTGCAACCATACATATTTATATTATTTACATGTATAATTGAAAGTGTAATATCTTGATAACCATTGATTTTCAGTGATGTTTCACATTTGACCCCCCCCCCTCCTTGGCTGTCATACACATCTGAGTTGTGAAGTAGGCTAATGCACCCTCCATTCTTTAGTGAGACTTTACCCAGATTACATCATCTTATATAAGGTGATTGAGGTACAGCAGACAATGGCCAATTCATGCCTATAGGGGAGAGGGTTGAGCAGCTGGGAAGGGGGAGGCTAAAAGGTCCCTTTAAGAGGAAGAATTTATAGGTGCTCATACAAAATGTTGTAATTCTCCAAAATTATCATAACATGTACATACAATACAATGATTTATCAGACCACATTTCATTTCACATTTCTCCCAAATCCTGCATTTTCAAAAGGAGTCATACATATAATAATTACTATAGGCCTATACATGACATTGTATAATTATGCATTTTTGACAAATCCCAGGTCCGTTTTGGACATCCCATTTTAGGCCTGAGTTTTCTTCATTTTTCCTCCCAGGTGCCTCAGACTTTTGATGTGAACTGAAAAATGGCCATTCTAATGCATGTGCTTATTCCATTTCGTATAATCCCTTTGTCTCAGCCATAATTAATTACTGAAATCGCGATTTCGTACAGCCGTTTCGCTTTTACCTCGTTTTGGACCTCCTATTCAACGTCTGAGGCTTCTTCATTTTTCCCCTCAGGTACCTTAGACTTCCCAGGTGAACTAAAAAACGGCCATTCTAATGCATGAGCCTATTTCCATGGATTTTTTTCCTTCCTGCAAACCGTAATATACAATTGAAATCGCAATTTCATATAGCTGCTTCTGCTCAACTTTTCTTTCCCCAACTTTTTTTCAATAGAAAAATTTGCAAAAACTCATGCAATGGCTGTAAATATTAGTCCATAGTGTGTCTAACGACAATAAGCTTTAAAGTAAAATAATCTACCTATTACCATTTTGGCTTTTTCGCGCAGAAATGTTGGAAAATAGGGATTTTTTCTAATTTTTGGGTTTTTATAAAAATTTATAGGACCAACATTCCAACTGAGTCAAGCTGTTTAAAGAGGCATTAGTTAGACACCTAATTGAAAAATTGCATAGATTTAACTCCAAAATTGACTGAATCATACAGGTTTGAAATAATAGTATTTTTTCATATTTTTGGTAAATTGTCATCCGTTCAACTTTCGAAGAGCATTTAGACCCACAAAAATACATCTTGGGCACTTAATGCATACGATGTATGCAAATTTCAGTGTCAAAAGTCCAGCAGTTTTTTAGTTATGTCCAAGAAACAAAAAAATACAATTTTTCACATTTTTCAATGATTGTGACAAAGGTATTTTTATCATGGGGATTAGACCTATAAAAGGCTCAACTGGGATAAAAGATACTATATTTACCCAAAAATGATACATGTACATGCCATAGTTTTGGCTTTACACCCAATACACAAAAAAAATATTTTTTCACATTTTTCAATAACTGTGAGAAAAGTATTAATCTCATGTGGATTAAACCCCTAAAAGACACAACTAGGATAAAAGATACAATAATGTCCAAAAAATGAAAAGTATACATCCCATATTTTTGGCGTTACTCCCAATACACAAGTGGGACGCCCGTTATCCGGACGCCCGCCCGTCCGCCCGCCCGCCCGCCCGCCCGCCCGCCCGCCCGCCGGACGGACAAATTTTCCCAAAGTAACTACAATACCCGTCGGCAATGTATACATTGCCGAGGGTAATAATAATGACCTTATCACTTTGGTTGATGGATCTAATGTTTTGATGGTGCATTGGTGGCTAAACCAATGAGATCAAATTGTCACATAAGCAAATGACAAAGTGGGAGGAATCTGACTGGTTGCTATAGACTGATCCACCACCCTGAGTTGGTTTTACTGTATTATATTCTAGGATGGGCCTATAATAAAGCATACAGGGAGCTGTACAATCTACCATTAAAACATGAGTTTAATCTGTTATTTAAGTGTGCAAATACTGGCGAAACAATGGACTAAGAACGTTATTTAACTGACGCATAACTGTGTATTTATACACTGCACAACATTGTAAAATTGCTGCGCAAGTAATTGAATGCATTTAGAATCAAAGACGGACAACCAAGATATGATAGTTGTTATTGTCAGAAATATATATAGTTGAGAACTCCGCAACTATTATAATGTAATGAAATATTTACATCGCATGTAGGCGTATGATTCATATAGTCATAGATACATAGCAAAAATATCTTTAATACAACACAGTAATTGTTACTATAAAACATTTGCACATGGTATTACATACTTAAATTATAGTCTTGAATCTAGCAACAACATCTCGTTACCAATCTCACAAAAATTACTCGCTGCATTATTGAAGTAGCCTGGTAAAAAAATTAACACAATTCTGATATTACTGTCTACACAATGTCTGTCCAGTGTGAGAATACTTTCATTACTAAATTATAAACACAGAGTTTTGTCAGACTACTATAAGCTGGTAGAAAAGTCTTCCCATGTTTTGAACATTATAAAGTACTGCCCATTATAGACGGGATAGAGCCACCGGCTCACCGAGCAGAGTGAGGTGGCTCGTCCCTTATGGCAAACGTGCGATGAGCGAATTAAATTAAATTATATTCAATTCAATGTGTTAATTGCTCACCGCTTACAATGGCATGGAGCCACAAATTCAAATAATTCAAAAATATATATATCGATGACATTCAAAACATACAACAAAAGATATTTACATAAATTTATGATATAAATATTAACTAATGACTTCTTAATCAACAGCTATATACATAAAAATGTCCATAATGGGAAATAATGACATCATGTTATATTATATCTAAACCATCATAGCCAAATGCAAGATTCATCATTTTAAAGATTTAACATAATAAATACTAACATGAAAATCTATTACACTGAACCAGATGGTTCAATCAAAAGAAGTGATTGAGACATCCCATACTATGATCCTCCTGGCATCCTGGCATTTTTGTCTCATCACAAAGTAACGTGACTACTTCGTGACTACAAATAATGTTTGAAAAAAAAAATCCCCCCCCCCCCAAAAAAAAAGTGTTTGAAAAAAAATATGTTTGGAAAAAAAAAAAGTATTCGAAAAAACAAAAAATTACCCAAGAGAAAAAATTTCTAAAAAAAAAATTCCCGAACAAAAAAAAAAAATGTTCGAAAGAAAAATTTTCAAAAAATAACAAAATTTTGGAAAAAAAAAATTTCCAAAAAATTATGTTTTCCCTCAAAACTTTTTTTTAACATAAATGAATTTCGGAAATGATTTAGATAATGACAATTTACACTGTAAAATTTGACAACTGTGTTGAAGCAATATTTTGAGCAGTCTGAGAATTTTCAAAATTTGTAAGCTATGATGGCTCAATGCTATAAGTTGTCAATGAATTAGCTAAATGAATCATAACATTAAGCTGTAAAAACATGAAAGCTTCACATGTTACAGAAAGCTTGACATCTCAGTCATGCCACATATACTAATTCACTCGACTTGAACCCAAATAACTGTATAGGCATAGGCGTACGGCGCGTGCGATTTTTGGGGGGGCGAGCGACATTTGCCCAAACTTCACGATCTAAATTTATAAACATTTCAAGTTTAATTGCCTCGAAATCCTTAGTTTTCAGTAGTTTTTATTTAATCATCTGCCCAAATTTTTTACCCTTTTTGCCCGAATCTTACTGTTTCCAAAACTTTTGGGGGGGGGGGGGCGATCGCCCCCCCTGCCCCCCCTCCGATACGCCTATGACTATAGGGACATGTTGGACCATATTGCACACAAAATGGAGGTTCAGCCAACTGATCTGGACCAGGTGCAAGTGACTTTCACTAAAGAATGGCCACATTGGTCAAAAAGAAAAAAACAGGAAGGCAGAATCCATGTCAAGTCAAGTGAAGGCTGAGGTCAATGCATGTGGCATTCAACGTGATATTGAGATGTTTTTTTGGTTGTACACATCAAGATTAAGTTGACATTTCTTGCACATGTTGAAAGTTTGTGTCTATGTTGTTGATCCAAAATGCAATTTTTGATGATCTTTTTTACTAAAAATGGTATTTTTTTTCGGGTCACCCAGAGAAAGTTTTCAAATCATTCTCAGCCACTAAAGATGGTTTATAATATCATTTATACATAAATCGAATGTCCAAGAAAAAAATCTTTGCAATTCTTTACAAGTTTAGAGTAGGTCGGGGCAAGAAGCCCGGGTTAGGTGAGAGGCCCCCCAAGGGTTATATCTAAAGTTACATTTTTGGTGCGTTTAACTATTGATAGGATTGAAGCTCGAGGCGTTTTAGGTGACATCACAAATTTTCAGGGAAAACATCACCAAACCATAGTAGTAATTAAGGAAACAAAAAAATGTGCATGGTTTTTGTAACTTTGACCAACTCTTTGAAAGGGGTTGTCTGAAATAACTTTGGAAATATTTAAAATTATAATGGATATCTGCATTGCTTCACTTTATGACCATCTCATAAATATGATTTGGATCATGTCTTTTGCATTTTAGTTCAAAATGTAGAGGTCAAATTAAAATATGTGGGTTTGGGGCGAGAGGCCCCACATGATATGGGGCATGAGGCCCCCTTCACTGGGGGGTCGAAGCTGCTTCAGGATGCCTTTAATAATGTGTACTTTACCTTAAATCTTGATAGAACATCTAATTAAAATAGAAAAAGATTGGCCCGAAATTGAAACAGGGCAAAAAATAAGAATAAATAGAAGTATGAACAGAAAAATTCTGAAATTCAGAAAAAGTGAATAGAATATCTTAAAAATGAAAGAAGAACCCTAAGAAATAACTTTTATGCTGAATGCGCTCGCAAAAAAAATTACCATAGGATTATAATGGGGGGGCTTCTTGCCCGATGGGTGGGGTAAGAAGGCCATTTTAAATTTTTTTTAAAGATGGCCGTAACACCTTCATTAAAATTGGTAGACATTTGTTTCACTAGTTATTAGTAGAGTCAAGTGATCCGTTTCTGACACCATAAGCATTCAAATAATCGCCCATAAAAAGTAGGTCAAATTGCACCTCGAAGTTAAGGGGGGCTGCATGCCCCGACCTACTCTACATTGAATCACCAATTTTAGAACTTTGAAGTTCTGACAACTTGAAAATCCAAATTATTCCAGCATTTTGATCAAGAGTGTATATGTCCACTAACTTGTATGCACATTTGCGTATGTGTATACATATGTGTGTATCGTATTATATGTCTCGGGCATCAATCCTGAGGGGGGTGGGTAAAAATCCGCATGAAACCTAAAGTGGGTATCAATTTTTAACGTCAACGTCTGCTACACTCCCATCCCCATCATAAATTCTGAACGGTCTCTTTTAAAACAATAGTATAGGATGTTGGATAATGATAATTACTCCTGGTCGAGTAGTGAAGTGAGCATTGACCAAAGTTCTATTCAAGGGAATTACGTTCAATTTAGAAGTAACCCTTCTGAAAAAAAAAAAGATTCAGAAGTGACATTCAATAACACAACATAGTAAAAATTTCACATACATGTGTAAATAAGGCTGAAAGCTGATTACAAAAAAAAAGCCTTTTAATGGAAGTGGAATTAGTGGTTCCTCTCTTCGTTACTGCCAGTCATTGACCATCATAATTAAATATTTACAAGTTTTTATTTGTTGTTTTAACTGGAGTATTTTTTTGTCAATGCCACTCAACACTTAAGATGACAATAAGAGCGTATTTAGTTGCATGCCTCGTTGGCCGGCCCAAATCAACCCATTTACACATTTCAGCGCTATTTCTGAAGTTGTAGATGGACCATTTTCCATAATATAAAAGTTAATTGATTTCTCAATTGCACACAGAAAAAAAATAGTCTGCGCGGCAGCGAACCCTTGGCCACTCAGTGGCTATTGAGCCGGTAGTGGAATCGAGTGCTCCAGTGACTTTAAGTTGAGGAAAAATTGCTATAAATCTGAATTAATCAGTTTTCTCATTTTCCTGCAAACTTTAAAGCCACAGAATGATCATTTTCTTAAAATATTCATGAAAACTAATAGGCCTATTATTTTGTTTCGGGCTTGAAATTTCTTTGCCTTCATGCAGTTACATGGGAATTATAGGCCTATAAATAGCCTAAAAATATGCATATTTGGCACCCACAGCTGGAGCCACGCTATATGTATGGGTATTTAATTATTTATAGGCCATTTATAGACCTATAATTTCCAGGCAATTGCATGAAGGCACAAATATTTCAAGCTCGAGACAAAAAATATTAGTTTTCATGAATGTTCAAGGAAATGAACATTCTGGGTCTTAAAGCTTCAGAGGCAATTAATTATTTGGAATTTTGGCAACTTTGTCTCAATTTTTACATAAACAGCTATCATGAGTTATTGGTATGTCTCTAATATTGCAGGTTTTGATGTTAAGGAATGTTACATTATAATGCTCTGTACATGTGCATATTAGGGGAGAGTGCCCCAAAACGCACCGCCTAAGCAGATCTTCAATATCAGGATGATGTTAACGAAAAAATATGTCAGTTAGCTACTAGATTGTGCAGTAAGACATTTTCTATCAAAATATGCCAGGGATATATCTTTAACAGGATGAAATAGTTTTGGGATAAAAAGGGGCGTTTTAGGCATCCCTATCATAAAAATCACACCACCTATGTTGCCTAAAAGGCACCCCATATTTTATTATTAGTTGCTTTGTTCTTAAAAGCACACCCCTTCACACCTCACATTTAACATGAATTACAGTTTATTATTGATTAAAAATTATTTTTTTGGACAAAATTTTTTTTTTTGGTCAGTATTTGGAAATGATAGCCTATTGGAAGGCTGTTTTTTATTCTGAGGGTTATAATGCAGGCTTTAGACTGGGTTGTGAATCTTAGGATACAGTGTATGTTTCTTGATTTTTGTTGTTTTCGAAAACTATGGGGCTGTTTGGAAATTTTTCTCTAAAATTTGATAGAAAAGAAGGCAGAAAAAGACATGTTGTAGGCTCCGCACCATCACCACCAACATTATTGCCGTAGAGTGGCTCAAAATCATGGAAATGTTATGAGAAATGGAGCCATTTTCACCTGGTCCTTGTTTCTGGACACCTATGCTTGGCAGTATTACAAAATTTTATGAAATAATTGTATATAATCAAAATACTTGACTCAACATATGGTTTGGAACTCCCCAAATATATTATTAGCTGCAAAACACAGGGGTGTACCTCTTAGGAAGCGGTGTGTTTTAGGGCACTCTCCCCTACTGTGCTGCAGCAGAAGCCTCATAACTTTGAAAGATATGACAAAATGTTAAAAATGTCTGCAAGGGTGCAAATATTTTTACTACCAAACTGTGTAGAAATATGAATAAGATCAGATATACTGTTTTCCCTCTTTAAAGTCTAATGTATATTGATTTCCATATATGGACAGATTGAACACATAGAAACGGCACACAAACAGTTTCACCATCATAAATCACACTTATCGGAGAGAAGGTAATTCAAAAGTTAGATAGTGCTTAAAAATTGAACTATAGGAGTAATGATGACTGGCAGTCATTATCCAAAACACAGACAATTATGTAAAATTGATAAACAATTAGTGGCTCTCCACTTTTTTTGTCACAGACCATTGATTGGCGATATAAATTATTTACGTGCTCATATTGAATTTACAAAATACAAAGTGCACCTAGAGGCATTTGAAAAATGGAAGCTTCTCTGAGCGGATGTGTCTTGTTATTTCTTGTGATTTTTGCTGTAATTGGTGTTGGCAAATCTTCAGTTCAAGGTATGCTCTATAGATGAAACTGCTTCTTTTTTTGGTACTAGGTTGAGTTTTTAAATATGTAATATAATTAAATCAGATATTTAATTCATATCTCAAAAGCTGGTAAATGATTTTGGAAATCGTTCTAATTGAGCCTTTCATTTGGGTTGTTATACCTCATCAGAAGTTTGTGTTTTGTGTAGAAATATAAATTACTGATAATAAGCATTGATTAATTCCAATATTGATCTTTCTCTCAGTAAAAATTGTTGTTTACTGAATGATAGATATAAACGGTTCAACAAAATTAAGTCCTGCTCTACGAAAACTTGAATATCTCAAAGACCTCTTCTCTAATCTTCTTGAAAGTTGACCAGTTTGAAGGCTTGTTAAAAGTGTGCATGTACAATTGTACCGTAGAACGGGGTGACTTTGAACAGTCCGGGTGACTTTGAAAGCTTTTCTGAAAAAAAGATTGATCCTCTGTGAATGCAAAATTAAGTAAGCTACCCTTGTACGGTATACGAGCTTCCAGTATCTTATTTAATTTTACATTCACAGAGGATCAATATTTTTCAGAAAAGCATTCAAAGTCACTCCGGATTGTTCAAAGTCACCCCGTTCTACAGTACATAGCTTGATTGCTTCATTTTTGCATGTACCCCTTTCTCAAAATGTTGATTTTAGGCTTGACCAAACTGTATTTTACAAGAAGTTGCTCAATCTTCACTCAAGTGATTTGTAATGTCACCCAAAGAACCCAAACAGTAAAAATGTTTCAAAATGAGTCATCACAATGTAAAATTTGTAATGTATGGTCAGCTTATTTGATTGAGTGAGATGGTTGCACAACTCCTTTGAGCTGACATAGCTTGTTGTTTTAAGTTATGATAATCTGTTTGTTGTCATAGCTTAAAACAACAAGCTAAGTTGGCTCAAAAGAATTGTGCAAGCACCTCACTCAATAATTTAAATTAACTCAAAGTTCAAATTTTACAGTGCAGTTGTCCACTAATTATGATTGAGAAAGAAATTCTCTCAAGTCACTTGATAAAGTATGTGCAGCTGGTGGCTCCATGGTGCTGCATGGTGAAATTGGTCATATCCATTGGAAAAGCCACAGATTTTTTAAAACCGGGTAGGATCACTTGATCTTGGCTGCCTAAGCCAAAAAAAGACAAAAATGCCACTGAGCTACAAATAAACACATTTAAGGTAATTCCGGTACCTTTCCACAGCACTCCTGAATAAAATAAGATAAGATAAGATATTACTTTATTGTATCATCAATAAACATATGTACATGATGAAACTCGATTTGGCATAAATAGACAAGCACACCAAGCAGTGCAAATAAATAAATATGATATGACAAGAGTAAATTATAATACTGAAGTAGGATACATATATATATATATACAAAGGATCACAGACTAGATTTATGGTTGTATAATTTGATGGCATGATTTACAAATGTATTGGCATATCTAGTGGTACGATGTTTTGGCACACAGAGTCTTTTACACGATCTCAATAATAATAATAATAGTAATAAACACTTTATTGTCATGAAAATCATGCAATTTGGCTCATGCGTAGCCCATTCATACAAAAGCACATACACACAGTTGAGACAGTTTCACATACATACATATATATAAATTAGTTAGTACATACATTCATACAATGGTATTTATACAATATAAGTTACATTCATTCACATTCACACACTAATCATGCTGTTCGAGGAGAACCCCGTTGTATTTGCCATGTTGATACTGGACGGTACGAAGGATCTTTGATAGTGACTTGTTCGGCATTTTGCATGTCTGAGTCTACGCCCGGACGGCAAGTGTTCATATTTCCCATTGAGGGGATGTGAAACGTCATTAATAATTACACTGAGTCTAAGAAATTAAATTTACAATGGAGTGGGTGTTTTTCATCTTTTAGTAAGATTTTTGCAAGATTTTCAAGATGTACCGAAAAAGTTACGTATGTAGCGAGAAAGTAAAAGATCTCAGCTTCGTATCGATGTAAAAAGTAAAATATTCCGTTGGGAAAATTTGGAGATATTTGAGTTTTAAATTTTTAATTTATCACACCATTTAATTTACATGATTACCACTCAGTATCCCCCAATAAATTACTTAACAATTTAATCATGAAATTTGTTACTTTACATGTTCAATATGACATTTCATTATAATCGAACTGAAGAAATCATTTAAATGGCACTTATGTATGTTATAAATATAGAATAGAGTGTGTTGCAAACTCTTATGATCATGTTTTTCAGTAAAAGTGAATCTTATAGCCTGCTAACTTACTTTTATGACAGTAGAGATAGAAATACCCAATTCTTGTTATGCTCTTTCATATTTTGCAATATTGCCTTGGTATAAACATCATCAATTATAAAGCCAAATGAGGCTTTAAGAGCATCACAATGTGTGATAAAAGCGGAGTGGAACTTCATGAGGTGTTGAGGTACCATGTCGCTCAGCATTTCAACGTTTGCAAGGATCTTGTTGCCCTTGCTACCCTAAAATGTACCTCCATAGTGCTGCTTCTTTTGAATGTAAAGAGCCTCGGGCCAGTAGTCAAGATCTTGGAAGAGTGTCTGCAATTCAGTATAGATTTTGCTCACAATCCCTAACTTAATATGCAGTGCAGGAGGAGTTACTACAGCAATAACAGGGCTTGATGGCTCAATTTGCCCTTCAAGGGTGGCTAATTAGAAAACGTTGTAGTACTGCATTAATGTGGTTTTGTTGCCACTTTAATTTTTCCATTTCTGGTAGTTTTCCTGGTGAAACTGCTTTAAAATACAAAGGTCTAAATCACTGGAATTCAGTAATCTTGACCCCTTTCAATAGATAACAAATAACACAATTTTTTTTTCCAAGCGTCCAAATGATCGATCTTAACAATAAAACCAAGTAACTCCTTAAAATTGGATGAGACTGAGAAGTTCAATAAAATCGCAGTGAAGTCCAGAGAACAGACAAAAGCAAACTTGACCTCTCAAACAGATGAAATACTAAAAAAATGTATCAGAAACAAAGTAAGGCAAGAGAGAAATGGAAACAGTGCTGGCGGCGTCAAAGCTCAAAGCACCAAGAACATTTATGGAAATGACCTGTAAATGGAAATTTTGGCCAACAAAAGGATGACTACATCTAGAACAGGTAACACAGTTCTGGTTGGACTTTCGTGAGTACGATTGTCTAAAAGCTATAGGTATATACTTTTAATCTCAAAATGTCAATAAAGATAAGATGTGATAAACAAATGTAATGATGGTTATTTTTCTTCAAAAACATTTTCTGTTGAACGTAAATGATTTATTCGATACTGTATGCTATCTACAGACTTTATATCTTATGAAGCAATTGTTTGTTACTTGCAAAAAACCTGTGATAATGGTCCCAAATGGAATGTGATAAGCAATTTTAAAACTAAAATAATCTCAAAATATTCCCAACACAATATTTTACTTTTTACGTCGATACGAGGCTGAGACCTTCCACTTTCATGTTACATTCCGTTTGTTTAAAGGGGGACTTATTTTGAACTGTTTGAAGTTTAACAGTGCATCTGACTATCTTTAATTTTTAAATTACTATATTCAAGTCTATCAGTTCATGATCCATAACTGCAAGTTCGATTTTACATAGAATCATGTGGATATACCAGCTTTAAGAAAATAATTGTTTTTCAGAAAGGTGTGATAATGGCTACTTGCTGCTTTCATCTTTCTGCTTCTTTGAGGCCAAAATGGTCAAATTTACGTCGGCAGTCCCAGAATGCATAGCACAAAAAGGATATCTCCTGACCTTGGGAAGCATGGAGGAACAGAACATAGCTGTGGGAATGTACGCTGGCAGCACTGACGATTCCTCAGCAGGTGAGAAAATAGAAAATTATAGTATAACTATAATACTTTCCCTTTTCAAAAAGTCTGCTATCTTACCAGTTGAGCTAGAGGGCTGGCCCCCAAACCAAGTGCTTAGAAGCAACCTATCATACTTAACCCACTATAGGCTACATATATATTGATATCATATGGTTAGCGGAAATACTCGCTTTTCATTGGCCGACAGCCGTGCCATATTATACAATTATGGACTTTGGTTGAGGTCAATAATAGGTCCGTAAAACCTGATATTGACCGAATTGTTTTGTTCCATGATAATTTTTATTTGTGAATGATTATTTTTAGAATTTTTTTTTCTTACTTAGGAATTTTTTTTTTGGCTTCTTTTTTTAAGTAGATTTTTTTCTGGAATTTGTAAATTTTTTTTGGAAATCTTTTATTTTTAGGAATTCTTTTGTTTTTGAATTTTTTTTTTCTTCTCAGAAAATATTTTTTTGGAATTTTTTTTTTTGGGGAAATATTTTTGTTTTTTGGCACATTTTTTTTTTTTGGAAGCATTTTTGTGTGTTGAAATTTCTTTTTCTTTGTATTTCAAGGGAATGAAACATTTTTTTTGTGGGCAAAATAGTTATTGATTTTCGACGAGATACATTTTAAACATGCAGGTGAAAAGAAACACAAAAAGAGTTTGGACATCAGAATCCTAGTCCTTTCCTTGGCATTTGAGACAAAAAACCATATGATATAACAGTTATTGCACATCACCTCGTGCAATATAAGTTTTTATGGCACCTCGGTGACTAATATTGCACTCGATGCTGTGCAATAACTGTATAATATTCTGCCTCAAACATTTAAGGCCAATCATGTAGCAGGAAATCAGTCACTTGACACGCCAATAAATAATGATATTGAGGTCTTAAAAGTGTTATTAGCAAGTGGGGAGTGATATTGGTGTGCCTGTGCCCCTATGCTCTTAGCAGCAACCATGCACTTAATTGCCTATTCCTTAAGGGAAGGCCTGGGTAGGAGGAAATATAACGTCTTGAAATGTCAGTCTATTATCTTAATATGTAAACGGCACTGCCATGAAATTCGCGCAGCACTTTAAAAAGTTTTTGTAGGACTTAAAGTTTTACCATAACTTTCATGTTTATTTCATATTCAATGTATGAAAGGAGTTATGTAACTGTTTCAGAAAACTAGAAAGACAGATACATGGAAAGACAGAGAAAAATGTAGAATAGCAAGATAAACTAGACAAAAAATATAATAGATAAATAGATCGCTAAATAGAGAGATAAATAGATAGACAGATAGATATAATGACTGACAGATAGATAGATAAATTGATAGATAGATATATTAAATAAATGGTAAAATGGCAGACAGCACTGAAAGCTGCCAAAGTCAAGTTTATGTTAGATTGTTGATATTACATAATAGTATAAATTATAGTAATACAAAAACAATAACATTGCATGTAGATTATCTGTTCACTGTTACATAATCATCAGTTTATCAGATTATGTAACTTTAATTTTGTTATGTTTTCTTGTTGTCTGATTGAAATTAAATGAATCACATGTTAATAATTTTATTTAGCTTGTCAATGCTAATAATTAACTATTTCATAAAAATTATTGGTACAGGATATATTACTGGAGAAAATTGAATTTTTAAGACACTTTTGAAGATGAATAAGTTATGTTTTGTTAAATACGAAACTAAATCATTGATAAGAAGCTGGACCCACTTGACCTAATTCCAAACTGTGGACTGTTGATGTTGAGACCATCACTGCACAGATTTTTGAGTCTTCTCTTGCACTCAATTCGCTTCGCTCAACGGCCTTCGGCCGTTTCGCTGCGCGAATATAAATATGGTCATTATAAATAATGGAAAATTAAGTATATTTCATATTAAAAAATTAGGTATCTTTAGATTTTACAAATATAGTTGCGAAGATAATGCTTATTTTCTGGTGATTGTCGCAGACATACTTTCCAGTGGCCATCTTGAATTTTAAGTAGGTCAAACATAATTTTTTCAACTACACCCATCATTTTCTAAAACCAGACAAAATTCTGCTCCAGAAAAAGTAAGGTTTTCTTTGTTCTAAGGTGGGTTGGGGTTGCACCCTGTTTTAGGCCTCTTTTGAGAAATGGTCACAGCACTAATATATATAAGTCTGAAAATTGTGGTGCAGATTATAACATATAGAGGATGTTGAGTTGGCCAATATAATATTGACTTTATAGGCCGAGACCAATATGACCTGCTAAGGCCAATAAAACTCAATGTTGGTCTCCTCACCTTCAACTATCTATATAGTAGGGGAGAGTGGGGACAGATGGGCCGCTTGACAAATTATTGACCATGGAGGCAAATCTGCTTCAGATAAAGGATTCATACTGTGCACCCTATTAGCTGGTGTAATTCTCTTTAAAATGATATAAGATTCACATAGATCAACCTGGGAAGAAAGATTAGAAAACACATTTTCTGTCAAGAAAGATGGTGGCCCATTGGTCCCCAACCATTGGGACCGATGGGCCATCCCATGGGGTCCGATGGACCATGTTATTAACTTGCCAAATGGTGGATAAAGAATTAAAAAATTTTTCCTGTATGTTTTTGTTGATCCATCTGAGTGTATAGGACAATAAGAGATCAAAAGAATATAGATATGCCCAGATTTTACACTTCGAAAAAAAGCTTAATTTTCACAAATGTCGTGAGTTACTTTTTTGTAGTTATAGTCAATCTATTGAGATGATATTTTAGCAGTACATGAACAGATGTATTAAAACCTATATTGGAGAATTCCAAAACGATTGGTTCATTGGTCACCAAGAAAAAAATGTTATTTGATATTTGGTCGATACAGAAGTTTGGCTACCTCCGTGATCATCAAAATCTTGTCTAATTCCTCAAATTTGTTGATGAATATTAAAAAATGAGAATACTTTTATTTTTTCTCCATCAATGAATCATTTCTGTCAATCATTTAGATTTTTAGGGGAAAAGTAAAATTTTCCAAAGATACGGTACTAGTATGCCACCTGCAGGAGAAATCTTGAATCAAAACAATAAAATTCATCGGTAACTCTCCTTTAGCTTATATTTTGGTGAAAATTTAACTTACACTCAATATTGCATCAATGTCTAACGGGGTCCTTATGTTTATTATATCTCAAATACTAGCTAGATTGAAAATTTGTGATCATGGATATTTTAAATATCCACCATTTTGTGTTTGAAGCCATTACTTATGCCTAGTTCTCATGGAGACGTAACAGAGGGTTCCTGTTGCGGCGCTTCTTGCTTTTTCAGGAAAGAGGGAGGTTTTTAAACTACATTCAACAATTCGGCGACGATATTTTCGTCTACGGCGCTTCTTAAACTGCCTCGCCAAAAGTTCCTAGAAGTCACGTGACAGGTTAGTGAAGCAAGAACTTGCTTCACCAAAGATTCAACCTGTTGAATCTTGACGAAGCAAGAAGTCACGATGCAAAAGAACTGAAAGACCCCCAAAGTGCTTGGGCGTAGGTACAGACAGCTTGGGCGAAGTTAGAGGCAGGTTGGGCGAATTTAGAGACAGCTTGGGCGAGGCTACTTATCATTGAGTCAATGGAACTTCTGCGAAAAAAGAGAACAACTCGCCGACACAAACAGGCTGTTGAAACGCCGAAACAGCTACTTGCTTGGCTGTAACAGGTATTTGCTTGGGCGTAATTGAAGATTAGGACGAAGTAAGAGGATGCTAGGGCGAAGCAAGAGCATGCTAGGGCGAAGAAAGAGACTCCTTGGGCGAATCTAGTTTAGCAATGGAACTGCGTCGAGGCTCCTGACAACTCGCCGACACAAGTCTCTTCTTGCCTCGTCCGTAATTACGAGCGATTCGGCGTAAAAAACGAGTGCCTCGTCGTCCTAGGATCAATCTACGACGATGAATAACCTTTAATTGATTATATAATTGTCCAAAAATGGCTTGAAACGCCGAAATTTGGCGAAAATGAAGTTCCTGGCACCTCTGCAACTTCGCCGTCACTTAACCACTCTCGTGTGATCTAGGCATAAGGCAAATCTATCACTGTAAATTCAAGGGCATTCATTTAAGTCAAAACTTAACATTTAAAGATGCAAGCTGAAGTTCTATTGTGCTTTTTCCCATAAAAGACTTTAATATCCTGCCCCATGTCAATACGCCACCTATAGAAAATCTCAAGAAATAGTGGCCCATTGGTCCCCATGTTGGGTGGCCCATCGGTCCCCAAAATCTTTCTGAACAGTTAAACCCCTCTTTTTTTGGTGAAATATATGGTTCTTTTTCCTAAAATTCAATGTGTAAATTGTAACCAATATATAGGACAAATTATCATAGAAAATATATTGCATCGAGTCTACACACTTTTGAGATATTAAACTTTTTCTGAATCAGAAAAATTTTTTTTAGATGTTGAAAATTTCATTTTGCCTCCTACACGCTTGTGCTATCACTTATTGATCAGTGGTCGATATGGTATTCATAGATGTGATAAGCAATACCTAAAATGCAAATTAGATGTTATGAAACGTTTTTGATGTGGAGTTAAGAGGATGGCCCATCGGTGCCCATGGCCCGTCGGTCCCCATGTTCCCCTACATGTAGGCCTATAACACATAGCTGTTTTCTCTCTGAACATTAGGCCACATGTAATTGACCTTTAGCTTCTCAGATTTTCTCAAGCCATTTTTTTAGGTTCACTGGGACGTAGCTTATATTCTACACTCTACAGTGAAGTCTTTGTCAAATGGAAATCATAGTTTGCATTATGGTTTCAGTGGGCTTCCATACTGTTTCTCAACACAAATTCTTTACTGTTATTGATTCATAACAATGCCTGTTTCACTTGCTTATCATATATTGCTCTGTGGGAGCAAAAATGAATAGTTGGGTCTCAATGTCATTATTATGAAGCTTTATTCATCCAAAAATACATACACATTGACAATACAGTTCACAGAAATTATTAAAAAAAAAAACAATGAAAAATTAAAAGCAAAATTTAAAGAAAAAGAAAAGAATAATAATAAAAAGTAAAGATTTAACTAGAACATAGATATTAATGTTGATCTTATTATAGTTCTGAATAATTGAATTGAACACATGATATTGATGGTTTGCATGATCGTGTTTCCTCCAGGTGCTCGCTTGAACCTTGGTATTAATATGACAACACCTTCGGCACCATTTTGGACTAATGTACATGATGGAAAAACAATCTCTTGGACACAATGGAAGTCAGGTCAAGGAAGAACTCCCAGTGAACCGTGTTCATATCTCAAATTCGATGACAAGGTATTTGTTTTTCACATGTTAAAATTGGAAGATTCACTAAATTAAGAACGTCTTTATTTTAAGAGATTAAGCAGACAATGTTCTTGAATGGTGATTCTAATTTTGACGGGGGTCACTTACCATGCCGATTCTCTAGCATTGCAATATACATATTACATGAAATAACTACATGCTGTATGTGATGTCCTTTTAAACTGGTAGCGGGATATGTAAAAAGATTGTGCATTTATACACTGCAGGCCAAAAGTTTGGAAACAGTAGGCTGTTCGCCATTGGATTAGTTTTATGCAAATCAGTTTGTGGATGCAAGGTTTCTTATCTGATGAGAAGAAAATATAGCATAATAGACTGAAGGTGGGATTGTGTAGTTATTCTCTGTATGAATGGCACTTAATTTCCTTTGTTGCTGTGAAAAATACAGATTGGTCAAAACAAGTGGACACAACATTCTATTTAATTACAATGGCAATTGGTTTACTCACTTTTACACACGCATATTTTGCTCTCAAAAATATGCTTGTTTTTTTTTTTTGCTCTCAAATTTTTTGCTCTCAAAAATATACATTGGAAATTTGACGATTTTTTCAATGATCTACTTTTCATGATCCTTTTCACACGAACATACATCGATTTCAACATGATGAAATAAGAATCCCAGCACCCGCTCTCTAAAAAATTTCAGACAAAATTGGTTTTTTAGATTCAAAATGGTTTTTTGAAAAACCAAATTTCAATGCAAAAAACCAACATGGACTTTTTTTAAAAATCCATGTTGGTTTTGCATTGAAATTTGGTTTTACAAAAAACCTTTTTGAATATAAAAAACCGATTTTGTCCCGACCTTTTTTAGAGTGTGCAGAAGCCTTAGTGTAACAATAATGCAATGGCAAGCAGCACACTCTTTCCGAACTTTTGACCGGCATTGTACATAGAAGCATGGAACTTGGTACACATTTACAAATCATCTTTACCGATATATATTCAGATAGGGATCCACCTCAGATTTAGCCTAGGTTACCAATGGCAGCCATTTTTCAAAATGGCAGTCAACTCAGTCATTTGTATGCTTTGCTTTCTGTTTTGTTCTTGCTAATTGAATATTCATTATTTGGGTGTTCAAAATATTACTGTAATATTTGTTGGTAGTTTGACTGTTTTCAGGCTGGTTGGGATCCATTTTGGTGGAACCATTGATTCTACTACTGTATTTTCACGGTGCCACATGACTAGAGTAGGGCGGGGCAAGAAGCCCGGGTTAGGTGAGAGACCCACCCCCCCCCCCCCCCCCAGGGTTATATCTAAACTTACATTTGTGGTGCGTTTTCTTATTGATAGAATTGAAGGCAAAATTAAAATAATGTTTGTGGGGCGAGAGGCCCCACAATGGTATGGGGCATGAGACCTCCTTCACTGCAAAATCTATAAGCCTAAGGGATTTCAGTATTCAGACACCAAGCAAAGTGGGAGTTTTATAAAAAAAATTGGGGGAGATGGAGGGCTGAAACTGCGTGTTTTTGGTTTTTTTGTAAAAATAGTAATATTTTTTGTTGCAGATCAGAGATAGGCCTCATGACAGGACACATGCCCCGCTCCATTTTGTTATTCCAGTAATTTTACCCCCCTTTTTCCCCCTTTCCCCCCACTTGCCACCTGCTAGCCCCACTTGCCCCTACTTACTCCCACTTACCCCCGCTTTTCCCCCACTTGCCCCCACTTGTATTGCCTCCCACCAGCCCTGCTTACCCCCTCTAGCACCCCCTGATAAGTCCAGCCCGAAGACACCTATCTGGAGTATTTTGAGTGCATTTTAATGTTACTTTAAGGCTTCACAACTTCCATGTGGAGCAAATTGAGAATCATTGAATTGCAAAAAGGTTTCTTCGAGGGTCTATTAGACTAACTTTCCTTTTGGTTGTGAACGATTTGCATTCATATTGCAGAAATGGTATCACCAAGATTGCACCAAGCGATGCCGAACCACATGCGAAAGAGACACAGGTTTGCTATTTTATCCTATTTGATTTATTGATTCTGTGCCCGGTGGCGGTTCCAGAGAGGGTAGTCTAAGAGGGCCCGGCATCATTTCAGCATTCACGGGACAACGTGGGCGTCTATTCGGCAATCGTGACTCCGCGTTGCTCCATATTGTCTTCAAAATTTTATTTACATCTGAACGGTCGGGGGGGGGGGGGGTTAATACAACTTTTTATATTTTTGTTATATGCTTGCATATTGCAAAACTTTGCTTGTAAAAGTGCATTTTTTAATATGGTAACTGGCATACCTAATGATCTCCCAGTGTACAGAATTGGTCTCCCAGTCATTGCCAAATTGGTGTCACTGGGAGACCAATTTTCCCAGTGATTCCTATTAATTTGACATTTGGTTTGGCATGATTTGTTGTTCTTGAGAGTATCTGAAGGTTTGGCTTCTTCTATCCATATCAAGAAATTGTTCTTCGTTATCATTAAAATAATACAATTATACTTTTCCCTTTCTATAAATTAACAATTTGTCCAACATTCTTTCGTGAAAATCTGTGGCCCAACTCCTTAATCAGCAGTCAGCTCAACAGATCTTTCGAAGTTCCTTTTGCAAGCATGTCATAACATAAATACAATATATATGTCTGATTGTCATTATTATGATTTTCACCTGATCAATAGCTGTTGCGCATCATGGCACACTACAAAGTTCCGTCGGTCTCCTGGTCTAAAATCCTTAAAAATAACTTACGCAAGGCACTTTAAAGAGCATTCTACCCATCATCTTACTACTGATCTGAAGTCCTGGTTATCTTCCTTAAATGTTATGTTGCTAATAACAGGGCATAAAAAGTGTGCAACACATTGACGAAGCATGCAGTGGTGTTTTGTCCTAATTGCTGACCTCTTGTTGTTTTGACAAATTGTCAGTGACCTATAAATAGATTTGGGGTGGGGAAGCCCCTCAATGATATCACAGGACTCCCTCTTTCCAGTTTTTCTAGGATGGTTTTCCTGGGTCTCTAAAATGGTATGTAAACAATGTGTATGTTCCTGTAAAGTGGCACAACACAATCATAGGCAAATTAAACCCCGTGTGCAAAGTTTGAATGAAATTGGTGCAGTGTTTTCTCTGAAAATTAGTCCACAAGATTCCAGAGAAGGACAGTAACAATAGCGCAGAATGCCCTAAAAAATGCTCTGGCTTGTAAAGATTTGCACACGTTTTAAAAATGATTTTTAGAGGCACGAAGTGCAAGCTGTGCGGAAGAAATTTAGCCATTACTTATGACCACTTGCAAGGAGGCCCCGCCTAACCTATCTCATTTAAACTTATCATACAGTCTCATCAATATTTTAACTCATGTTGAAAGATTTTGGTGACCAACCAACTAAAAATTAGTAAATAAAGTAAATGGGCGGATTTTCATGGGACAAAGGTCGTAAGTCAGAGTTGGCACAGAGCCACTTGTTCAACTCTTGGGGGCACTGGCACTTTGAATGCTGTTTGCCCGTTATTTTAAAATTTCATACAGGTCGTGGTCTACATCAGATAATTATGTTGTAAAAATTAGTACCCACCCCTTTGAAACAGGCGTAAAAAGTTAGTACCCTTTCGGTCTCGGGCAAAACTCCTACTCCCCTCATTGTAATACTCCCATCCCCGCAAGTCATAAATTCTGAACGGTCCCTTATTATAAAGTTTGCTGCGGAATATGCGTCCAGACCTTGAAGCCAGTTATTCAACATGGCATCGGGAATATGTGCTCATAACTGCTCGGACTAAAGCACTATAGCTGAAACAATCACATATGCCCTCCTTTTGGTGAATAACATCACATTTTTTATTAATTCATAGCTCTGATCTCAGTGACAACCTCCTGCAAGTTTTGTGGTCTGCCAAATTCAGCACTGGAACATAGACTGGCCCTGCTCGACAACCAGAATGACACTTGCGTCAACAAATCATCATCAGAAGCAAGTTCCAGGTAAACTTGATTTAATATCCACAAGTGGGTATACCTGCATGAGTAGGTTGATGGTTATTTCAGAGTGAGGAAGTAAGTTTTTAACCCCCTGCCATATTTTCCATTTTGAGCACCTGTGCTTGCTACAAAATACTCGATTAGATAGGATGTAGTACTCTGCCGGTCAATGACTCATCTCGTTACTATTTTATTTTCAGTTATTTCTTCTTTGGCTTAATGAACAAGAAGGAACTTACAACCATTTCAGTCAGCGTCCATGCAAAGCACTGTGATGAACCGTACTTGTCTGTGTCCGCGGTTGGAAGCTGTAATCCGCAAACCTTCAGCCAGTGTGTACTCACCTCCCAAACGGCGCAGGGTGACAAGAAAATGTGCAAATTCGCGTGCAAGTGCGGAAGTATGTGCTCTTGCATAATGGCAGCTACGCACCCCTTTGGAAATGAAGACCAATCCTTGTGTGCGATAATAGGGGAAGAACCTGGGTCTTAACAGAATCTCAAATGCTTCAAGAAACTTATTGGACAACTACTGTATGATGATAACATTGTTGGATGAGTTTCTGTGGCAAGAGTATTTTCATGCACATTTAAGAACAGTGAGGTCAATCCATGCTATTGACCTGAGATTAACTTAAAGTGTGAAACTTAATCTGAGTTCATCATCTGGACTACATCAACTAACTTATTTGATTGCTACTATATAATTGTAAGATGAGTTTCTGTGGCTAAAGTATTTTCATGCATATTCAAGAATGAAACCACTGCATGATATTTACCTGAGATTAACTTATTTAAAGAATGAATCTTAATCAGAGTTCATCATCTGGATGAGACATTAAAAACTGAGTCTGACAGTCTGTTTGTTGAACAGTGTCTGTGCCGAGCAACTAAAAAAACAGGAATTACCACATTGAAGGCCGCCAATCTTCTCATCCCGTCCACCAGAACTTGGGTGGACAGACGCGGGCTTTTTAAAAATTAGCCTCATTTTCCATATATATAACCAACAACAGAGAGTGAAGTCCAGGTAAAAGACATGTGATTCACACCATGTGGTTCATCATTGTGGACCACATGAATTATTTGACATTGTTATACAAACAATGGTCAGACTCGTGCTGTATTCTTCCGCAACCTGACATTCATTGCTGTGAACCGCACTCTCATTAAGTATGCTTCACTTTATGCGATGTCTACATACTATGTAATGCATAATGTTATAAACTCTTATTAGCATTCCAAAATATTTCAATGTGTCGAAATCTTGGATGAAAGTTCTAATAAATTTTCTAATAAAAAATTGTAAAGACGCGTTAGGTACTTGAGATGGTGGAATAATAATTTTCCTTCTTAAGAAATGGGAGACAAGGATAACATAAAGGATTAACCTGTAACTCTTGTGAGCACCCAGAACTGGGATTTGACGGCTGCACTTACCATATCTATTTATCTATCTATCTACCTATCTATCTATCCATCTATCTATCCATCTATCTATCTGCAAGTTGGTGCTCTGTTAAATTTGAATTTTTGATTAGCTTAAATGATTTAGTGAGACGGTAGCACAATTCCTTTAAGCTAACATAGCTTGCTGTTTTAAGTTATGACAACAGATACAGATTATCATGACTTAAAACAATAATCTTTGTCAGCTCAACCAAATTGTGCAACCATCTCACTCAATCATTTGAGCTGACTGGAAATTTCAAATTTTACAGCACTTGTTACAGAATACACAAAATATAAAATAATTGTACTTGCCGTGTTATTCTTTTGACCTCATACTGTATAATTATATGAGGTCATTCCTTTTCTTGCAATGCAGTAAGTAAAAGTCACTGAATGAGTCACAACACTCACCACTGAGGTCACAAGTTACCCAATGACAAATTAACATTTGATGTCAATGTGAAGGGCTTGTTGTGACATCATTGATGTTATAAAGAAACAGCTGAATGTTAGCCCTGGTAATCCTTTCACTTTACATGGGGGGGGGGGAGGGTTGGTCTAGTGGTAGCGTGCTGGACTGCCAATCGCTGGGACAAGGGTTCGAATCCAGATCTTGCCGGGTCACCTGGGCCTATGTTGGATGCCTGTTTCAATCATTCTTCGCCTCATTGCCATGTCCTCCTCCTGTCCTAATCAGCCTACCAAGTGCATAAATACAGGACATAAAGCCCCAATCATCCATCCATCCATCCATCCATCCATCCGTAAGCCCTGGTAATCCTTTCACTTTACATTATTTCCCTTCAAAACAAAAAGAAAAGAAAACAATTGAAGAAATCAATATCATTTGACAGATTTATGGTGACAGCAAAATCATTCAGCCAATACAGATACTGGAAGAATTTTAAACATGTTAAAGGTCACCAACAGTTCTGCAGTTATTCAATACAATCTAACAAACTTTAGACAATTAGTTTCTTTTTGCAGCGAAAATTTGTTTCCCAAAACTGTGTGAGTGAAATTACTAGTCAAATGATTGATGTTTTCCACGAAAACTCTGAATGACTTTGAAATCGTGGAAATACATTGTATACCGAAAAAAAACAACTCAAATATAACCATGAAATTTGATTTTAGGTAAAATACATTTCAGTACAATTATATTATTTCACAATAATATTAGCGAAAATGTCCTACTTTTCCTTGGGACAGCACCTCAATTGGTAAAATCACCTGCAAAAAAGGACCTTGAGAAGAATATTGGAAAATTCAACTTGATTATTATCAATCAACTATGTACCCTTAATTTTTTTTTCTTATTTGCTGGAGAGCATGATATCATGCAAAGCTGCAAAGGCTGTTTGTAGATCATCCTTATGTTTGGCAGTTTACTGTTAAAGATCAAAAACCAAACAGTAATCAATGACATCTACAGGTTTAAATAATTGTTTGTAAATTGATGTTTGTGTTAGTTTGGTTTAGTGATCTTTAATTGCCAAACACACGGATGATCCACCACCAGCCTCAACATGACATCATGCTCTCAGTCAATGAAGCAAATTTGAAGAATACATAGTTGATGAATTACAGTCTGTTACTTATGCCTAGTTCTCACGACGGCGATTTGAGAGCGACGCATCAAGAGAAGTCATTTCTTGGAAAGTTGTGGCGTAGAACGTTGGTTTTGGCACATTACGTAATCAATTAGTGTCATGTGCGACGCTTAAAGTTAGTAGCCGCGGTGAGTCTTGAGGTGTCCGCGGCGCTGCTTAAGCTTTCTTCGCCGCGTTCCGCCTCTCTTTCCTCAGCGCAGTTCCAAACAGACGCGTCGCACTTTGTTTTGGAATTCGGCGAGGCTGCTTTTACTTCGCCCAATGTTGTTTCCTCTTACGCCGCTGATGGTTGTGAGGCAGCTACGTCTGAAATTGGCGACCTGCGACGCATCAGGAAACCTTCGGCGTACACCCGAGGTAAGATGCGCCGCTGAAAATGACAGCCTCGCCGACGACTGTAAGGATGCAACGCCGCATTTAGGGACTTGTTACTGCGTAACTTGATGGTTCATCGTCGCACATGCATTCATAAAGCGCCGAGGACATTACAGGCGCGTCGATGCTGACCTTCTTCGTCGTCCTTGCCTTAAGCAGCGACGAAGGTCTCTTAAGCATCGACGAACGTCTGTTGTTGCAGCGCTGCGGCAAAGTGTGTTTGGCTGCTGCAGGAGTCACTTTTGGTCATTATAAAAAGGGACACAGAGGACCTCCTTGCTTCATTTGCTGATTGCCCTTCAATGAGAACACAACGACTGCCTACTGAACATATGCATGATGAATGAAGAAGAAATTATTGTTGTGGCTGGTGCTGCTGCTGTTGCTATCGGAGCTGTCTATTTGAGACACAGGAGGAGGAGGGCCAGGAGACAGAAAAGGTGGTGGATTCGCAACTGGTTGCTGCAGAGGGAACAACATGGTCACTTCCATCAACTGCTGCCTGAACTGCAAGTGCGTGACGTGTCCGGCTACTACAACTACACTAGAATGCCCCCTGCCATCTTTGCTGAAATCCTGGAAGCTGTTGGACCACTCATCGCTAAGCAAGACACCAACATGAGGAGGGCTTTGGAACCTGGTCTGAAGTTGGCTATCACCCTGCGGTACATGGCAACAGGAAACAGCTACAAGTCCCTAGCTTATGCTTTCCGTGTGGCACCCAACACCATCTGCAACTTCATCCCTGAGGTCTGCCTTGCCATCGTTCATGCCTTCGAAAGACAGCTGGCACTACCCACACAGCCTGAAAGATGGAAGGAGATAGCCAAGGCTTTTGAGACGAAATGGAACTTGCCCAACTGCATTGGAGCTCTGGATGGCAAGCACGTCGCAATCCGATGTCCCAAGGCTGCAGGCTCCTTGTTCTACAACTACAAGGGATTTCATTCCATTGTCCTGATGGCCCTCGTTGATGCCGACTACAAGTTCATCTATGTGCAGGCTGGCTGTCAAGGAAGTGCATCTGATGGCGGCGTCTTCAGGGACACAGTACTTCAACAACTCCTGGACGAGGAAGATCTAGGCCTACCACCTCCAGAACCTCTACCTGGCACAGAAGACAATCCTTTCCCATATTACATTGTGGGTGACGAGGCATTTCCCCTGAAGACATGGCTGCTCAACCAGTGCCAAGAAAGAACCTTGACATTGCTTCCAGAGTCTACAATTACAGGATTTCAAGAGCCAGGAGAGTGGTGGAGAATGCTTTCGGTCTGCTGTCACACAGGTTCAGATGCTTCCTGACCACCATGCCCCAACGACCTACAAGAGTGACATACATCACAATGGCTGCTTGTGTTCTACACAACATTCTGCGAGACAGAGTAGGCGTCCACCATGCCCGTGACAATGAAGTGATGGACAGAGAAGATCCACAGACACATGACGTCACTGAAGGAGTTTGGAGGGGAGACCGTCAATTAGGAGACCTAGGAGAACCACTTCGACACGGAAATGCCTCCAGAGATGCCAAGGCTGCTCGAGACTACCTACGTGACTGGGTCAACAGTCCGGCAGGAAGTGTCCCTTGGCAGTTGGAGAAAATCTGAAGAAGATGCAGACTATCTATTCAAAACAACAAACCCCAGGCCCTTTTAAGGGCCACCAAATCCTCCCAATTGAGCTGGCCATGTACACATCCTATGTTGACAAAACAAGCCCAAAAATCAATCAATCAATCAATCCCTCCATCCATCTATCTATCTATCTATCTATCTATCTATCTATCTAGCTATCTATCTATCTATCTATCTATCTATCTATCTATCTATCTATCTATCTATCCAAGTCCAATTCCTGCAAAGTGACGACAACTGCTTTTCTTTTGCTGCAGTGTATATATGTAACGAGCATTGTGTTCCATCTATCAAGCTATCTATCTATCTATCTATCTAGCTATCTATCTAGCTATCTATCAAGCTATCTATCTATCTATCCAAGTCCAATTCCTGCAAAGTGACGACAACTGCTTTTCTTTTGCTGCAGTGTATATATGTAACGAGCATTGTGTTCCATCTATCAAGCTATCTATCTAGCTATCTATCTAGCTATCTATCTAGCTATCTATCAAGCTATCTATCTATCTATCCAAGTCCAATTCCTGCAAAGTGACGACAACTGCTTTTCTTTTGCTGCAGTGTATATATGTAACGAGCATTGTGTTCCATCTATCAAGCTATCTATCTAGCTATCTATCTAGCTATCTATCAAGCTATCTATCTATCTATCTATCTAGCTAGCTATCTACCTGCCACTTGCCCTAGACAAGTGAAATTACAAAGTGATGCACTTGTACTAGTGCAACCAACCAACACAAGTTTTAAAACCAAAGCACTTGTACTAGTGCATTACATTTTAATTAAGAAATTCATGCACTTGTACTAGTGCAATAAAAATATGTTTATACCAAAGAATGCAGCACTTGTACTAGTGCTGCACTTGGTATGTTTTGGGGCAAAGAAAGGGGGAACTAGCACCTTGCTTTTATGAAGGTGAATACTTTTAATGAAGGCCAGGACCGGACTTTTGTTTTGGGGGACTTTTTTTTTGGGGATTGTCAATGTTTTTTTTGCTCTTTTTTGGCTCTTTTCGGTCAACACAAGCTCTTTTTTTTGTCAACATAAGATGTGTACGTGGCCTGCCCTTTTGGGAGGATTTGGTGGCCCTTAAAAGGGCCAAGGTTTTTTGTTGTCTTTGCTGCATCTGGTCTTCTACTTTCGTGGAGAAAGGAGACTTGCAGTCCAACTGGCCGAAGGGGAAGGCTGGTGCTGGTGATGGGCGCCCGGTTGACCAAAGCTGGGTCCAGGGGGGTAGCCGTACTTCTCGGGGCTCTCCTGAGCATCCACCATCAGTGTCATGGAGGATGGGCTGGGCTGCATCACGGTGTAGCTGGGAGTCTGCCTGGAGGATCCTCCTTCCCTGGGCTGGTGGTGGTGGTAGTGATGGCTGCTGCTGGAAGCGTGGTGGTGCTGCTGGTGGTGGGATGGCACATACGTCGAAGAAGGAAGAGGAGGAGGTGGCATCTGCAGGCGCTGAGGAGGATGAGGAGGCTGGAAGGTCTGCTCCTGATGATGACTTGACTGGCGGCTGGCCTCATCCATCTCACTCTCCTTGTCCCAGTAGAGGGCGGCCTCTGCAATGGTCCTGACCATTTTCCTTCTGATTTCAGGGCTGGCGTGACATCCCACGTGGTAGAGGTCCTGGCACTTCATCCTCCAGTACTCCTGATCGGGTGTCAACTCCTGGTGGTCGGGGCACATGTTGCAGCCAGAGCCTTTCAGGATCTTCTTGGCGGAGGACATGGCTTGCATGCTGCCTGCGATGACGTGCATGGCGGAGTGCATGGCTTCATCTCCTGGGGCCTTCCTCTTGGTTCCCTTGGCAGCGGCTCCAGGCTTTGGTGCTCCAGGGAAGACTTGGGACTGCTGGCTGTCAGGTCTGTCCTGTGCTGGCTGTTCAGCTGGCAGTTCCGGCATGTCATACGAAGCTGGCAGGGAATCCTCAGGGTTATAGCTGTCCTCGGAGTCTGAGGCTGGCCGGTTGGCAGACAGTTGAGAGATGGCGGACAGCTCCTTGCCTGGCTTGTGGACGATGGAGTCCTTCAGGAACCGACAGTTGGTTAGGATGTACTGGTCCCTGTCTGTGAGAGTCTCCTTCCTGCCGGATCCTGAAGCTTCAGGCCTGACGAGTCTGGAGTAGTGGGTGCGGACTGTCTTCCTCCAGTTGAAGATGTCCTGGGAGGTGTACTTGGGTCCCAGCTCCTTGGCTTTTTCTGTGTCCAGCAGCAGCTTCTCGTTGCCCTTGTAGCCTCTGGAGCCCTTCATGTAGAGGACAGGATGCTCTCTGTACCAGTTGATGAGGTCGTGTTCTTGGTCAGATGTGATGCCCAGGTTGTTCCTGATGTTTTTCTTGGGGGCCTTCCCTTTGCCCTTCTTGCCCTTGGACTTGGCTTCAGCAGCTGCAGGGGTCTCATCAGCAGAGTCTTCTTCCTCCTCGAAGGTGTCCTCATGTATGGTCACTCTATCTAGAGCAAGAACAGGCTGGCTCTCTTGTGTTTTCTTCGGAGTCTTCTTCGGAGTCTGAGTCTTCTTCGGAGTCTGAGTCTTCTTTGGAGTCTTCTTTGGAGTCTTCTTTGGAGTAGACTTGGCAGTAGGCTCTGGAAGACCCGTGGAAGACTTGGCAGCAGGCTTGGCAGCAGGCTTGTCAGCAGGCTTGGCAGCAGGCTTGGCAGCAGGCTTGGCAGCAGGCTTGTCAGCAGACTTGGCAGCAGGCTTGTCAGCAGACTTGGAAGGCTTGTCAGCAGGCTTGTCTCCTTCCTCTTCAAACAATTCAACAGATGAATCTTCTTCTGTTGTGTTGTCTTCTGGCCGGCCCTCGAAGATGGTCTCGCTGACGACAGTGGCTTTGCTGGTTGAAGAGGTGGTCTTCGTCTGGCTGCCAGCTGTAGTGGAGGTGTAGAGCCCAGGTAGAGAGATGTCTGCCATGGCTGTTGTGAAGAATGTAGTCACTGCAGCATCTGAAGGTTCATGGAGAGGAGTTGCAGCTGGAGTTGTAGCTGGAGTTGTCACTGGAGTGCTCCCAGGAGTGTGAAGTGTTGACCTGGTGCTGAGCTTGGTTGGTGCCCTGGTGACGACGGTGCCCTTTCTCCTCTTTGGTCCCATGTTGTAGCAGCAAAAGTACAATTGTAGCAACAAAAGTAGCAGCAAATGTAGCAGTTGATAGTGTCGTGGATTCTAGGTGTGTTCTGGTCGAAGGTCTGAGTGGGTATGGTGCTCTAATCTGGCCCCCTCTATATATATGCAGGGTGCGGACCGCCTCTTTTCCCCTCCTTCGCCCCCCCTGCTTCGCTGCTGCTGCCCCAGCCGCTGCGCAAAAAGAGGGTGACACGCAGACAAAGGGTTGATGCTAAAAATAGAACAACGCATGCACTCAGGCGCCACTCTGTCTGCTGCATTGGGGGTCCATAAGACGCGGCGCGCACCCTCTCACGTGCGTCGCACATGTGACTTTCCGCGACGCGTGTCTGAAACATGTGACATGAAGCAAGAGCTTTCTGCTACACTGCTGTTTCTGCGTCGAAGCTCTTCTTTGTGCGTCGCAACTTTAAAAATCTGCGGCGCGCACTGATTTCTTTTTACGCTTCTTCTTGCTTCACCACTTCTTTCCTCGCAAAGATTCAACCGGTTGAATCTTTTTTTCCTGCATCGTCAAATTTCTAGGAATTGCGTAGAAAGACCTCTTAAAACGACGCATGCTGTTCCTGTTGCGCCGTAAAGCCAAAATTGACGGCGAACATGCTCAATACTTTGCCCTTTCCTGGAAATATAAGAAACGCCGTCGCTTAAACCCTCTGTTACGTCTCCGTGAGAACTAGCCATTAGATGTAGAAAGAAATGAGGACCAGTTCACTAAGAAAAATACACTTTGTGACTCATGGTGGCCGATGAAGTGTCATCAACTCTACTTTCAACAGGGAAACAGAGGCTGTTTGATTAGTCATGATCAAGAGAAGGCCATTTGACTTGTTATAACTGATTTTAGAGTGAAAATCAGATGCATAATCCTTTCCTTTGGCTGTCACCAACAAGGGGGATAAGTCTCCTTCAATCAAATTGAAAGCATTGGGTATGTCACTGATAATGATCATGACAAATCATCAGCACGATGACACACAAAGTGCCATTTTCACGGTGCAACAGTCCACTCTTTTTCTATATCAGAGTGACAGACTGTAATAACAAAAGTGTTCTTGCAAACTACGGTTCTTGTTTATATATAGGCAAACTTTCACATTACAAGACTATGTGGAAGTGGAACTTGGCCCCATTAAAGCTTCATCGACTGCATTGCTCTGAATCAAATTTTTAGCTTCTGAAATTTAAGAATGACTTTGATTTCCTGGCTGCAACGCCTATTACAGTCAAAGTCTGTCATCATGCCGATTTAGAAATTTGCAAAAACCACAGGACAATGGACTATTTCACAATCAAGGAAGGTTATTTCTTGTTCTGATCGATTTCAGAGTTCAGCTTCAAAGGATTACAACAATTCTCAACTGCCATTTAAAATCAAATCTGTTGGTTGATATCCGGACAATATACCATTATTGGAAATTCAATTAGTGACCCTGGTCTTGGTTCTTTCTGCACTTTGATCAATACGATAAAATATTCACTTGTTACTATTTGTCCTTTTAACAAGAGTCATTTTTGTCAATATATACCGCGCAACATAATATTATGCAGTTGCCGACACAAAATATTAAGGGGGAGACTATTTAATAATCGGGGGGGGGGGCCTAGAAGTTTTCCTCAGTGGAAAATTATTAATTTCACGGTAACCATAGGTGTACGGGACAGGCTTTTTGCGGGGGGCTGTCTCTATTTTTCCCTGAAATTTGAACATGGCACGGATGTGACCAGGGCAGTGGATCTGCCCTGATAGGTCAGGATTTGCCCTGATATATGCCATTTGCCCTGATGCCAGGGCGAAATATGCCTATTACGGTAATGGTGGTTGTAATTATTTATTTCAAACAACACCTTAAGAAACACCCCCACCAGAATTTTTTTTAAGACTGCCAGAAATTAAAAACTACAAGCCCCCCATCCCTGGATATTAAATGGTCTCCCCCTTAGTTCGCTTGTGACATTCACCTTGTAGTAAAAGGGTGATGAGCAGTGTCATTTTGGGTTTATTGATGAAAGTATCAATTTCTTGCCAACCTTTATCTGTTGACGCCAGCCATTATTGATGTTTGTCTTCTTCATCGTCTGACCCAACAGATTTTCTGCCATTGAAAATAATTGAGATGCACAAGGTCAACTAAGTACTGCATGCGCACCCAGGGCTAGAAAAAATGTGATTTTCCTGGCAATTTCAAAAAGTAGGCCTAAGATAAAATTTCCCTCAATTAGTTGTTAAGCAAGCGACTACTTCGAAGTAAAAAATTTGGACCTTTCTTTGAAAATTTCCCAGTGAGATTTTTAAATTTCAAGGCAGTGACATGCCTGAATTAACTACTTTTTCCAGCCATGTGCGTGCCACTTGTATGTTACTTGCGAAATGCTGCATGCTTATACAATCTTCTATTTGCATTGCATACGTTTACAATGTTTTATTATGGTATTATGGTACTCATGTGATCCGCAAGTAGGCCTAGATACAATTGTCAGTGAGTTAAAACATATTCGACAACCTACAGTAAAATATAATTGATTATTTCTACTTTGTTAAGAAATGCGTCATAAATTACTTTCGGAACACCAGCCCTGTTTAAGTTGATTGATTTTTTATCGCTCTATACTTATTTAGAATTACTATAAAATATTAAACTTCTTTAGAGCATTTTGTTGTGAACTTGTGAATATCAGTCACCTGAGAAGTTCCGAAATGTAGAAATATTCAAATCCAATTGATGATGCATTTAGAACTATTGAGAGATAACCGAAATCAATAAACTAAAGACACATTTTTCCTAGATGGGCAGGGGGAAGGTTGGTCTAGTGGTAGCGCGCTGGGCTGCCAATTGCTGGGTCCAGGGTTCGAATCCAGCTCTTGCCGGGTCACCTGAGCCCATGTAGGACGGCTGCTTCAATCATCCATCGCCTCATTGCTGTGTACTCCTCCTGTCCTAATTAGCCTACCAAGTGCCTAAATACAGGACGTCAAGCCCCAATCATCCATCCATCCATCCATCCTAGATGGGATATTTTGCAACGCACGTTTTCATGCAGTTACTGAGATCACATCAAAGTCACAAACAAAGCCAAAAACATTTCATTTTGATCACTTAATGCTACATCATGACACCATTGATAATATAATTTCATTTAAATTTAGAATTCTAATCAAATTACATAATTTTGCACAATTGTATGAAATCATAATCAGTTTTCGATCTTGAAAACTTTGAGATAGTACCTTTCTTACAAACAGCAAAAATAAATTCCTCTTCATGGTCTAACACCCACATGTATGGTATTGAAATATAAGTAATAGATATATTGGTATCCAGTTGTACTCCAATGACCTGAGGTGATTACATGTACAACAAACAGTCAATGCCAAACAATGCAACACAGTATAATCCAGCCTGCTATTGTAACAGGGCCCCTTAAAACACTATCAGAACACCAGAATGTGTGGCAGACATTTAATTGCCTTAAGGACATTTATTTACTGGTACACTTGAGCATCCATTTATCCACATGGAACTGTTCATTTATCATACCTATATGGCATGGAACATCTCTGGAATGAAATATATCAATGGAAAAGCTTGAGGAGAATAATTTACATGACAGGTAAGACAAATTATATTTTGACCTTGTCAATACAGATGAGTTTTGCCTAAGCACCTGCACGGAAACTTGGGCCAGTTAATTAAATATTGAAGGTGTTTCAAGGTTTGACTTGGTCCACCATGACTACATACAGTGACGCCTGTAAATAAGTGAAACGCTTGATATTGTGCCACAATATCATGCGTTTGACTTACTAACAGGCAGCACTGTACAGATTTCTTAGTGGTTTTCTATAGCTAACAGTGATTGAATTTTTGATAAATTTATTTGTTCTGAGATATGCGCTTTCTCGAAGCCAATGTTTTGATGAAACAGGAAATGCTCAAGTAACTCCCTGTCGAACATCGATGGACATTCCGGTTTGCAGGCGCGTTGTTGGCCAATCAGGTGGCTTGTTACATAGGGCTAATGGTACAATAGTGCTTATAGACTGCCTAAGGAATATTATAATGTTTGGTGTCGTCAAACAAATGTATTGACAATGACATAAAATTCATAGGCAATTAGTACAACCTTGCTTTTTTATTGCTACTCATTGATTAGCATTATTAAATATTTACATGTTGCTATTGAACTAATCAAAACATATACAAAGGGTAGTTGAAGTCCTTTCAACCGATGGCTGCCTCACTGTGCAAACGTGACTTGCTGTTTTTCACTATTTTCTTCTAACCTTGTATTGGTTGAATGAAAAGTAAAAAATATATTTACCAGTAAATTTTTGCCAAAAAGACCACTTTTCTGAACACTAATACAAGTGGGCTCTGTCCTTTGAGGGAAATATGAGTTATTGGCTCAATCCCAGTTAAACAGGCAAATTCCAAAAATTAAGAATGTTCAAAGAGTGTTTGCTGTCATTTCTAGTAGAATAATTTTACAATTCTGAAATTTGGCAGTTATTTAGAATACTTATAGAGAAATGTATTCATATACAATACACATACAATATGGGATAGGAACTGTCGTAAATACCATGTTGAATGGCCAAAAAACGGAAAAATGGCATGTCCAATTGCTGTGTGGTTTCATATAATATGACGCTGTGGCACTATTTTTGCTGGTATTGACTTGAGAAATGGATGAAAATGTGCCTAACAATGCTTCTTTCAAAAAAAAAAAAATCATAACTCATTTTGAAATCTATTAATAAATTTTTAAGGTTATTTAAAAAAGTCATATAAGTCTTGTAAATTACGTTACCAAGATTCAACGCCACTTTAATCATGTCAATATTTGCCAATTCTCAAATTTAAGAACTTCATTGCCAAGTTTGAAAAGTCTAGTTTATGGTGCAATTTACGGTTTTGAAATATATTGAAAACTCCTTTCACAGGAGGCCAAAGAAGGTCGAAAAGTGATTTTGTCGTTTTTAGTTGTAAATTACGTTACCATGGCCTCAGAAAAGACCAATTGAGATAGAAAAACAATTATTTTTGATTTTTGTAGGCCCTGGATGCCTGAAATCATATGGTAAATTTCATGAATTTGTGATGATTATCTTTGAACTGAGAAGCAGTGATAGAATTGGAAAATTTTTGTCAGGGGAGCTATCAGCTGTCGCGGCAGAGGTGCGCCATTCCAAATTTTTAAAAAGGAGAAAGATTCTGAAAACAGGGTTTATTTTTGACTAATAATACCCCGGAGGACTGAAAAAGTGAACATGATAATTATATATTTCCACTGATGATTGGGGGAGCTGTAGCAGGTCATAGTTCCCCCTGTTTTTTTATCAAGGGAGCTCAGCTCCCTTGAGCTCCCCCCCAATTCCATCACTGCTGAGAAGGGACAAAGTGTCCAAATTTGTTCTAAACAGTGTAAATTACGTTACTATTTCTCATTTTAACGTGTGAAATTGCATTGGAAATGAGCAAAATAAAAGTTAAGATTAGTGAAAGATATTCTTGAAATTGCACCTTTTGACCATGTATAAAAGATATTCAGAAAAAATGTCCGTATCCGTGATGGTCACTTTTTCACTTTTTTTAGACTGGAATTTGCCCATTTAACTGGGATCGAGCCTATTGTCCCTCCACAGTTGTCATTAACACAAGAGGGCGCTGTAGGCAACGTCTTTTGGGTGAAAATATCAGGGAATCACAGGGCTAGCCATGTAACAACCCATAATATAATTACAGAAATATATACGAATCATCATACATACTCTCAAAAGATCTCATGAGTAGGAAAACTTATCCAAATTATTCAGATTGAATTTTTTAGAAAGGTGCTATAGATGAGAAAACACATAAAATGAATGATTATTCTTGGTCATAATCGATAATATGAAGTTCTGGTGCAATTAATCGATTATTGTGACTGGTCGGCAGACCCAGTAGACATTCATTAATGATTAACATCACAGACACAGGAGTTGTTCTCCTCTCCTTAATTTAAAAATTGAAGTAAATGATAAGGATATTGCCAATTATCGCTCTTCACAGATTGTTCGGCAGACAACCAGAAAAATTATGATCTTCTTTTTCAATTTCAAACTGGTTTTTCCACGATATTGACAGTTACCTGTTGCCTTCCCAATCTTCTTATCAGGTGCACATCCTAATTAAGTTTTAAGTTATTGACATTTACGTGATGAATGATCTTATTAAGTGATTACTGGCACAAACAAGTAATAGATAACGCCCTCGTTTGTGATGATATGCAATATATCCTAGGGTTTTAGCCCAAGGATTATTGCATATCGTCACGAACAAGGGTGTTATCTAACTTATACCACTAAGCACAAAACAAAGTAGTGTAAATATCTTTGTTTGCCATTTAATCCTTCTTGTTTGACAACATTTCATTGTATTTGTTGCAAATGCATGTTCCTCAGTTCATTAGCAGGTTGGCAGCCCTGAAGGCAACAGGTCAGAATTCCTTCTTCTCAGGAACAAACACAATACATTAACTTTTTGGATAGATAAGATAGATAGAAAGATAGAAAGATAGATTAGATTGATTGATTGATAGAAATAATACAATACATTAATTTCATTGATTAATTTTATATAGAGATAGAAAGATCGATAGATAAATAGATAGAGATAGATAGATAGATAGACAGCTAGATAGATAGATGGTAAAGCCCTCTCAGCCAAGGTTTCTTTGGTGAGGCTGATTGCAGTCGCTGAGCAAAATTATATTTTAGTGAAAAGAAAAGAGAGAAAGGAGCAGGAGTTCGGGGGTGGCAGCCCCCGAATTAAGAAGAAAAGAAAAATTCTTTGAGCTTGCCAAGTAGGGCCAGAATTGTTGGTCTACTGCTCTACGATTCTTTTGGCAGCTTGCCTATCTAAAATTAACTTTTTTATCAAGTGACCTAAAATTTGATAATTATTTCAGATATTGGTATAAAAAAAGAGTGACTACAGCCTTTTTATTGAAACCAGATACACTTGATAAAATCTTCCTTCTTGTTCACTGTCTGTGCTCTTCAGTTTTAATCCTTTATTGGTCAGTATTGTTTCAGTGTTTCCTTCACTTTTGTCAACTTGTAGTCATCCAAGCATGCAATAAGTAGATGTTGATCGGTAAATCTGTATACAAGAGAAATAAACATTGTCACCATAATGTCACATAACGATATGTATACATGAATCGATGTAACATTATCATAAGATCATCATTTAATTAATTGAAAAACTGAAGAGAGTTATCACACTATACCATCAAGCATCTTATGTGCATAGGCCTATATGAAAATAACAATATAAAAAATATGACATTATACACCACAGGATGATTAAACTGAGCATGGTTATGCTGTAGAGGAAACTTACAACAATGTGCTGCAATGAAATTATCCCAGATCCAGATTCCAAGTCAGTCATTAAATTTCTCATCTAAAAATTCAAATAATAACACTAAATTTCTACTGCTACCAACAAATGATTTATGAAGTATAAATATGTACAAATGAACAAGCTAATAGATCTACTCTGAGTAATAATTAAATAGAACATACCTTTTAACATAAATTGGTGTCATGATAATACATTTCTGCACAGCTAGTAACTCTTCATATTGACTTCTGATGTTCAAGTGACACTACATTTGTGACACATCCTACTACAGTTTGCACACAACGTAAAAAACAAAGAACAACTATGACTGACTTGGTGTGTTTCACACTTAAACAATTTCTGTACAATGGGCAACTGAATGATTCTCAATGAGAAACTCAACAAGTGGTATAAATCATATAAACATTTTAAAGCAACCACAAGACCAAGTTGAATGTTTAAAATTTTGAAACTCTTTGGGGCACTTTCGCACAAAAGGCTTCAATGGATTCAAAGTCAAAGTCAGAGAACATTATTATTAATGTGTGTTGAATTGTTTTCCATAAAGGTGTGATGGTGGATACCTTTTACTCTAAAATTCCTGCAACTTTGAAGAAAGATGGAATAATGTGCCAACTGCTGTCACAGATTGAAAAACACAAGAAGGACATGTCCTGACCTTAGAAAGCATTGAGGAAGACTCCTGGAAGAGAATTTAGCTATGGGAATGTAATCAGTTGCTGGTGAAACTGCTGCAGCAGGTCAGCCATTTTAACAATGTCCATTACTAAATTAAATGACATCATATTAAATAAAGGTGCCATTTATAGCAAACCAACAAGGGTTCCATCCACATGCATACTCAAATGGCATGTTAGCAATGGATCAATATATGTTTCAATGAAGAAAATGCATTATGCATCTGCAGTGCTGCCTGTAAGTAAATGAAACACTTGAAATGGTGCCATTGCATCAATGCTAAACATCCTCAGCAAAACTGCTTGTGGAGGCATGAATTCTCATTTGATGAGACGAATACATATTGGGTCATAAAGGCCGATATGTGAGGCATGTGGGATAACAATTGTAGCCAATGCTAGGTATGGGTCAAAGTCTTTGATAAGTAAGTGAAACACAGGCCCAATGTTATTTCATAGGGAAGGGTGGTTCACTTACTTATCAAAGAATTTGACCCATACCTAACTCCAACTACAGCAAAGAAAATTAGCTGCCATTGTAATCCCACATACCTCACATATCAGCCTTTATGACCCAATATGTTTTCGCCTCATCAGATGAAAATTCATGCCTCCACAAGCAGTTTGGTTGAGGATCTTTAGCATTGATGCAATGGCACCATTTCACGTGTTTCACTTACTTACAGGCGGCACTGTAAGAGCTTCAAATCGAGCCAGTAGAGGGTATGGTCCCCGTTTTCAATGGCCTATTTCTCTTTTCAGCTACCAAGTTGTCATCACATATGAGGGCACACTCGAGAGCATGTTCCACATGACAGCCATCGAAAATGTTACAACCGGAAAATGTGCATTGAGGATAGAATGTTTTAAAAAGAGTGTGGGTCGGCATCTTACCCACGGAAATCTATGCTGGTAATCGACTGGGAAAGAGGAGTCGGACCCTCGCAATACGGTCTTTATTTCTACGTGTATGAATATCTTCTAAGAAAGACATCGATGAGGCTGCCAAGAGTGCATTTAACAGTGTCTTATTAGTGAGCCCAAATGCTTAAGAAAGTGTAGTTCTGAATTTCTTGACGTTGTCAACCGACTACTTGCATTTCCACATGTAAGCGAATTTCACGCTACAGCCCTAGATTTTATGGCTGTTGACACAATCATTTTGAATATGGGTGCTCTTGAGAAAGTGATTGTGAGCTTGGGGATCACGGATAGGGCATCGGAACGAGTCAAAGTGGGATTTGATCACATCATCAACCCTGATTGGACCAAAACTTATGACATCTGGAGAAAATTATGGACTTTTCCTCAAAATAAGTACAACCAGTGATGGGACTGTAATTTACCATGAAACAACAACTGAGTGAACATCAGAAGCTCATTCGTTGTTTTTCTCTGCAAAGAACTTTCACGTGGACAGAGAAACTCTCTGGTGACAGCAGCGACAAAGGCAGACATCAATATCATCGCGAAATAGTAGTACATAGGCGTATCGGAGGGTTGGGGGAGGCAGGGGGGCGGTCGCCCCCCAAAAGTTTGGGAAACAGTGAGATTCGGGCAAAAAGGCTGAAAATTTTTGGGTAGATGATTAAATAAGCAATATTGAAAATTAATGATTTCTAGCCAATTTCATTCGAAATGGTACTAAAACTAGATCCTGAAATTCGGGCAAATGTCGCTCGCCCCCCCCCCCCAAAAATCGCGCGCGCCGTACGCCTATGAGTATAGTACTCAGTTTTCTTGTGGAAAATGTACCCACAAAGAATCCGAAATCTCTAAGACAATACAGGAAAGCATATCAGTGGATTGCGAGGAGAGATAGGCCTATAAGTAAAATTTGGTAAAGCTTGAAAATTCTCGTCATTCAACTGATACACTTCTTTGAGAACATGTTCGGAAATAGCTAGAGCCCACTTCCTCTTCTTGATAGAGATAAAGAGATGCGTAGAGGCGACATTTTCACGTTAACTAGGTTCTCGAGCCGCTTGCGTGCCCAAGCCTTTTTTATTTCATGTTTCTAACTTTTCCAAATTTGTGAAAATGATACTAAAAAATCGGGGTAATAGGCTATGAGTAAAATATACAAGCATAAAACAAAGTACCTATACGAGGTACACTCTAAAAAATGTGGGGACATAATTGGTTTTTTAGATTCAAAATGGTTTTTTGAAAAACCAAATTTCAATGCAAAACCAACATGGATTTTTAAAAAAATCCATGTTGGTTTTTTGCATTGAAATTTGGTTTTTCAAAAAACCGTTTTGAATCTAAAAAACCAATTTTGTCTGAAATTTTTTAAAGTGTATCAAAATCATCCGCAAGCAATCTTTCTGTGTCTTGGCCATTTTTTGACCATTTTTTGAATTATCTTAAGTAGCAATAATCAAGATCTTTGGTGAAGAGCGTCTCGCATTGAATGTTGATCACTCTGCACATCTTCATAAAACTATCTTAATAATTATAGTGTTTCGATAATTTAATAAAATTTTCCAGTGAATTTTTTATTAATTTTCCAGGGCGGACCGAGGAACATACTGATATTGATGTTTATCCTCTTATCTACCATGGTGAGAGATAGACAAAATATTCTGCAGTTTCATCGCTGTACACAGTACGGAGGGTCGGAGGCAAGTGCCTGAAGACGTATGACATGAGGCTACCTGAGTCATCCTTGGTACTAGTAGTATAATCCATTATTGCGAGAGTGACCTGTAGGAACACCGGATTTGACTGGATGGAAGTATCCGAGTGTGGAGTCCAATGGAATGCCCAGGTTGGGGTAGTTTCAACCCAATAGACTTTGCCATATATGAGCATGTAAAGAGTGACAATGAGGTCATAGACATGGTCTCAGGAGACTATGACATGGACTTAGGAAACTATAACATGGTCTTAGGAGACCATGGCATGGTCTTAAGAGACTGTGACGTGCCATTATATCAGAATAGACTGATTTAGTCATTGGTGAAGATGACAGACGGTCTTAACTCTCACGGTGATCTAAAGTTTCTTCGTCCTGATGATTCAGACATCAAACAGCTCAGGAGCTTGGACAGACAGGCAGAATATGGATCTGGGCTTTTGAATTATGGCTGCCCATCATCCTTTGTGGCACTGGTCTGTAAAAGACTAGGCCTCAAATACTAACATGCGGTCATTTGATAAAATTGACCAAGTACAAAATAGAGCTATTCGCGCATTCCTGGGTGTCCACAACTTTGCTCCAAATCTTGGGGTTCAAGGTGACATGGGACGGACCCACAGCAGTGTAAGGCGGAAAGTCAATATGGTTCGCCTATGGAACAACCTTGTGAATATGAATTCAAGTCGTCTTACGAAAAAGGTTTTTCTATGGGACATGAACCAACGTACAAATGCTTGGGCCTCTGAATTGAAAGATCTGATGACAGAGCTAAATATGCTGAACCAATATTATAATATGGTACCATGCTCAACTGAAAGGGTCTGGGCTGTCTTACATGATATAAAATGCAATGAGTGGAAAAACTCACTTGTGGGTTATCCGAAACTTCGCACATATATCACATTTAAGGAGACTTTCTGCATAGAACCGTATGTAAATACCAACATGAATAGGAAATACAGAAGTATTGTTGCACAAGTACGAACTGGAATTCTGCCCCTTGAGATCGAAACTGGCAGATGGAGAGGCATAGAGGTTGACCAGCGTATTTGTAAATTATGCAATTCAAACAAAGTTGAGGATGAAGCACACTTCCTCTTTGACTGTGATTTTTACATTGATCAGAGGAATCTGTTTATATCGAGTCATTTGCAGGTCCAGGATTTTCATACCCTAAATAATACTGCAAAGTTTAAGTTAATTATGCAAAAATGTAATATAATGGAAACAGCAAAGTACATCAGCATAATTTATGAAAAAAGAAAAAAGAAACTTTTTACATAACTTTAGTAATCTATTTTCAAAAAGTTGCTTTTGATAGCCATCAGTTGCTCTGTTGTTGCCCCTGGTTCGCTTAGCGTATGTTTATTCGTACTGAAGTCTTTCTATTTTCCTAGCAGTATCTATTGTATTTGATCCAAGACCTATTTATCTACCCTGATCACTAGCCCTGTTAACTTTAGTTCTATGTATAACTTAATTTTGCCATTTTAACTGTTGTTTATTTTCAATTTAGTATGTACCTGACATGTAAGCCCAAGTGGGCTGGGTGCGTTTTCCCTGTTCTTAAATTACTCATGTTATTTCAGTTGTAAATTATAATCATGCGCACATGTCAATAAAAATCATACATACATACATACTAACAATACACTTCTGAAAGCATTTCATAAACTTTCGTTTCTGTTCACTTTTCGTAACATGCGGTAGATATAAAATGTAACTTTATTATAAATTAATATTATTATGTGTGTTCATAATTGTCTTGGTTTGGAAAGAATAAAAACCATTTTGTTATGAAAACTCATTTTATTTTTTACTGTTTCACTGTAAGACAAATTCCAATGATCCACTGGTGTGTTTATGTATCTCGGCCATTGCAGAATATTAAAAACTGGCCTGTCATCCTTTATGCATGAAAGTCCTAAACATACTGTTTTAAATAATAGTGGAAATGTCTCTCTCCCTTTTACATCAAATAAAGTCTCATCATTCTCATAGGGGGGGGGGGAGGGTTGGTCTAATTGGAGCGTGCTGGGCTGCCAATTGCTGGGTCCAGGGTTCGAATCAAGCTCTTGCCGGGTCACCTGGAACTTTGTTGGATGGCTGTTTCAATCATCCTTTGCCTCATTGCCGTGTCCTCCCCCTGTCCTAGTCAGCCCATCAGGTGCATAAATACAGCCCTGACGTAAAGCCCCAGTCATCCATCGATCTGTAAACAGAGTATGGTTGGTTTCTCTATAGCTTTCACATTGTACTTTCTGCAAGAAGGGAATTAGTGACGTCCCCAGCTTCATTAAAGATTTTCATTTTTTCTTCGGTCAAAGAAAAAATGAAAATCTGTAATGTAAAAAAAACCTTCTTGTTAGAAGAAAATAGATTTTGGGTCTGAAAAAGGAACAACATAGATGTATGAACACCAGGTGGCAGTCATGTTGGACATTTTATAACTTAGGTGCCCCCTAGTGAGACAACAATTTTCCTACATTGTCCAATTTCCAACAAGCATTAATGTCTTCATCCTACCGGTAGTACATCATATGATGTTACTTTCAGGCATGCGACCATCCTGCTATACATACATTGTGCATGTACTTACTCAACTTGGCTCGAAGTTAGGACAAATCGCCATAGATAAGCACTAAATATTGTCACCAAATATCTTACACTTTTGCTGCACCGGAAAGTCAGGAACTTCGCCCATTGTTACAGCTTCATTTATTGTAACTGGTGACAGGTTTCTGAATAAATCGGTCAATCAAAAAAATATGTCAGTGAATGAGAGGCCCTTTGCAAGGAAGCATGGATGGTTAATATTTGGCTGTTCGACATGATTTGTTTTGGGAAAGAACAAGAACAATTTTTTTAACATATATATATATATATATAGATTTCTTAGCAATGTTACTGAATACAAGTCAGGGAATAGAACCTGCTTATATTTCTTTTATTATTCTAGAAAAAAAAACCCTCTTTATTGTAGTGTCTCACTTACAATGACCCAATAATTCATCATCGCAGAGGCATGAATAGAGTGACAATAAGGATCATGGACTTAATCAAAAGGAAGAGAAGCTTGAGCCGGTGGATGAAGTTATCGTGCCCCTGACACCAGTGAGGCAGTTGGCTTTCCATATTTCTGGCCTTGAATAATTCAGGGAAGGCAGGGTTGGTCACTCTGTCAAAAGAATCTTTCAGCAAAATATACTCCAAAATGGTCAGTGGTCAAACTAATGGGCGAAGTGGTCACTTTGTGATGTATGGCTGCAGATTGAATTTCCCAGACTCTGGGCTGTTATAGAAACTGTTGTGTTTTGTTACTCTGTAGGCATTCTAGGAAGCTTGACATAATTGAACTTGTAGTGCCGAATGCGAAAAACTGAAGAGGCACTTATGTTGGATAATTGAGAAAGACCTTGTAGTTTAGCCTTGGTGGCTCAATATTAAAACAGCTGATTGTGGCAGATTCTTTGCAATATATACACTCTGAAACAAAGTTAATAAAAATAACCATGGAAATGGTTGGATCTAGCAGTACTGGTGCTGGTAACGAAACAACAATAATTATAATATCAGCTTTCTGCAAGTAAGTAGAAAGATCCCATAAAGAATCCATTGGCCAAGCTCCAGCACCATTTTTTTAATAGCTTTTACTAACACCAATAAGTCCGATAACAGGAAACTAAGTCTTGTGAGAGAGTGTGGAGATCAGATCTCTGCCTCTCTGTTAATTGTCTCAGGTCAGGTCAGTTGTCAGGCCGGGTCAGGTCATGGTCAGGTCACATGGTGCTCAGTGGCCCATGACGGTGGGCAGGCCAGCCACTTCTGCTGTGAGTGAGGAGAGAGGAACATGTGTTCTGCCCTCAACTCTTTAAATTCTTAAAAATACTAATGTAAGTGGTCTTTTATATTCATACAAATATGATGCTTTGTGTAAACAAATTACTGGCATTAATTTCAGAAGTTTTATTATGAATTAAATTGATGTTTTATTACTTAAGGCAGCTTAAGGCTGACCATGTGCTACTTAAGGCTGATAGATAATTAATTGCCAATTAAGTGAACCATGCAGTCATATATATTTTGAACTGTCAGAAATGCTATTGAGCTATTTGGCTTGCAATTTTGCTATAAAATTTACTATTATGAATTATGAACTAATATTTTATATAATTATGAATTGTGGATTCATGGAGGTTTATTCCTAATGTAGGTAAATTAACACAGAAAATAAGAGATAATGTTACTTTGTGTGCTTATTAATTATTGACAATTACACTTATTAATTATACTTATTAATTATAATGCTATTTATAGAACTATGCTTTGTTTTGTATTCAGGGCAATATGGAATATAGGTGAATATATGCAACATGGAATATGGAAGTTCAATATGTGGAGTATTGAGTGTTGGACTAGAAGTTTAATGTGGATTTGTGGTTTGAACATTGAATGTTGATAGGCCTTATTGTGGTTAAAAGGCTGAATATGGAATGTGGATTAACAGTGAATATGGATTAATTGCTGTATAGTTTGAAGCTGTGATGTGAACGTGAACTTTTGACAATACATAGTGGGGAAAAGTCGTATGAGAAGCAATGTGTGAATCCATAGTGGAGAAAAGCCATATGTGCAAGTTCAGTTGTGTGTTCAGTGTGAACCACTCCTTTGATTAATGGAAACTTTATTAATAAATAGTTAAGAAAACAGTCTTGTGTTTGTTCCCAGTCATTGACACGTGACAGAGAGGACTTGGTAATAGGATGCATGGGGACAATGACTTTTACAGCAAATCAGTGATTGTTTGTGCTGCGCTGGGTAGACGTTGTCTTACCTAATCTGCTTATAAGTAGATTAATCAGTGTTCCATGCAATAGGATCTGGTATTATGAGCTATACAATTACTTCCACAAGCTATTCTGCTTGATAAAGCTATAAAAAGTCAGTAAGTTATCTTAAAGGTCTTATACTTGTTGCTACAAAGGAGTTCATGGATCTTTTGCTGTGCATTTCATGGAACGGAGGCGTCTGCCTGGGGGGGGGGGGGAGTTGTTCATATTCGTTTGCCAATGGGTGACAACTGTCTCGCATGAACTTTTGGCTATCACCCTCTGCTTGTAAAGGGTTTCAAGGTCTCGAAAGTTTAGCATCCTACATAGTGTGGCCTCCAGTAAACTCAATAAATTACCAGACCTGATTAGTCAATTTTGGCCTTCATTCAGTCTGGGGAGGTCACTCAATGTTGGATACTGCGCATGAGCTGATAGGTCTCATACGTTGAAAGTGATCTGCATTTTGGTGTTTATCATTGACAACCCCATGGTAATAAAGAGACTGTCTATAGAGGTCTGTGGTTGTTATGGAGCCTGCCAATTTCCCTTGGTTAACAGCGACTTGTGATGTATATTGTACAGTTATCCCTCAAGTCTTGACTCTCATGAAACAACTTTGTATAAAGTTGGTCAGTCCCTGTCATTGCCAGATGATCACCTATCATTAATTTTCAGCAATCTGCATGTTCTTGTGTAGCATTTTACTTTAGCCTGCTCTTGGTTGCAAAAGCAGAAGTGTTGTTTTCCAAAGCAACTTTGAAAGTTTATGAGCTACAGCAATCTCTATGCCACCATGTAATGATATCAAGTCTTAATAGAGTTTGCAGCAGTGAATGGATGGGTCTCTTGTATATCAATGACAAAATTCACACTTGCCCCAATGCAATCTTCTTAGTTTGGTTTTATCACTGACTGTGCTTGAGTGAAAGTCATGTGTCTGGATGAGGTGATGTTGTTCAACTGCAATTTCCGGCAGTTATCTGTGAGGCAATAGTCTATGCAGACCACCACAGGCGGAGTATACTCTGCACACAAGAGTTCATATTTTACATCATGCATAAGAGACAGCAGCAGTGAGCTGACACCGTCAGTGAACTCTGCCTGATTTCAGATGCAATAACGACCGCTTTTTTTAAGGGAAGTGGAGTAACGAATTGGTCTGTTGAATTAGGTCTAGAATTGAATATTAAATAACTTTTAATCGGCCACTTAATTATTGGAATGCTGCTATTGCTGCAAAGAGGTACTTGTTGTGGAACTTTTTTTTGGCGGAGTCATAATTTTTCCTGCCCAGGGAATTGTGAGTAGTCCCTGTTTGGCAGCCAGCCAGACAGCCACGCAAGAGCACCCTCACTTCTCAGTATAAGCTTGTTAAGCTTGCCCTGACCAGTGATCACAACATACATTATTTGTGAAGTTGTAACAAAAAGATTAACTCTTCTTTGGTGTGAGAGACATAATTTTAAAACTGTTTCAGATCTCTCAAAGCAATTTAATGAATGCTTTAGTGTTTCATTGTTGTCCGTTAGTTGTTTCAATTAGTTTCATTGGAGAACGCCCTTAACTATCATTTAAATCATGCTTGCAATAGCTGTTAAAGGATTTGAAAACTTCATAATTTTATGGTGCTCATTGGCAGTGCATGTGCCCTCATTGATAGTTTAAAATTGTTGATTGCGCTTTGTTTATATGTTGCTGGCAGCTCAGCTGTGCGTATGAGCACAAGTGATGAGGTCCCTCTACCTAGACATGACCTGACCTACTCGAATATTAATAAATGTGTCAGCTGGAGGTCATCCGATTTCTGGCAGACTCTCCAGCTGTGCTATTCGTTCTGAGTCTGTGAGCAGACTGGGCGGAGTATATTGTATAGCCTATGCATAACATCGAGGTTGCTGATCTAAGCACTGGGTGGCTTAAAATAGGTAGTAATAAATGTTTTTATGAGTGATAGTTTGTTTCAATGAATGATAACAACAGGCAGACACAGAGTTTGTAATCCTGTTATATAGCTGCTTAGCATAGTCTGTAAGTTGGCCTCATATATGTATCACCTAAGATATGACAGTAGCAGAAAAAGACCCCATAGATTCTGCAGTGGTCAGAAAGGTCATGGTGGTCAGGCTTCCATAATTGACATGTCTTGCTTGCCTGGTAGAGCATCCCCTTCCAGTAATCTCAATTTGTCAACACGTGACAATTCCCTAGGCGTAAACCAAGGGCAGTTTTGCTACAAGTTGACAAGCAACCAAATGAATTTTTAACAAAATTATTCTTCTGTTGAATGAGCTGTTTTTAGATTTGCGAATTAGTAAACATTCTCGATAGTAAAAAAAAAAAATATTTTAGCTGACCTCTTTATTGTTGCAGCACATTTTCCTTTGAACGAATTCATCAGCAGAGAGGCATGAATATGGTGACAATGAGGATCATGGACTTAATCAAAAGGAAGAGAAGCTTGAGTCGGTGGATGAAGTTATTATGCCCCTGACACCAGTGAGGCAGTTGGCTATCCATATTTCTGGCCCTGAATAATTCAGGGAAGGCAGGGTCAGTCACTCTGTCAATAGATGCCTTCAGCAAAACTACTCTAAATTGGTCAGTGGTCAAACTAATGGGCGAAGTGATCACTTTTTGATGTATGGCAGCAGATTGAATTTCCCAGACTCCGGGCTGTTACAGAAACTATTGTGCTGTGTTACACTGTAGGCATTCCAGAAAGTTTGACACAATATAACTTCTAGTTCCGAATACACATAAGTGAAAAGGTGCTTATGTTGGATTATTGAGAAAGACCTGACAATTTAGCCTTGGTGGCTCAATATAAAACCAGTTGATTGTGTCAGATTCTTTGCAATATACACTCTGAAACAAAGTTAATAAAGATAACCATGGAAATGGCTGGATCTATTAGTATTTGTGCTGGTAACAAAACAACAGTTATTATAATATCAGCTCATGGATCTTTTGCTGTGGCACTTCGAAGGCATCGGCCTTGGGCGAGGTGTTCATATTTGTTTGCCAATGGGTGACAACTGTCTTGCATGATCATTTTGGCTGTCACCCTGAGCTTGTAAATGGTTTGAAGGTCTCGTAAGTATAGCATCCATCTTATTGTGCCCTCACGTAAACAGGTTAAACTACCAGATTGGCAGTTGTTCTACCTTTTCAGCTAATTCTGGCATTTATTTAGTCTGCAGAGGTCACTCAATTTTGGATACTGCACTTGAGCTGTTAGATCTAACTACAAGTTAGTGATCCATATTTTGGTGTTTTAACTGTGTTTATCATTGACAACCGCATGGTAATAAAGAGTCTGTCCACAGAGGTCTGTGGTTGTTATGGGGCCTTCCAATTTCCCTTGGTTAACAACGACTCGTGATGTATATTGTACAGTTATCCATCGAGTCTTGACACCCGTTCATGAAACAACTTAGGCTAAAGAAGTTGTAAGGTAAAGCCAACTCCAAAAAAGGTTTCAAAAAGTGGGTCAGTCTGGGTATTGCGAGATGATCCCCTATTATTTCATTCAGCAATCTGCATGCTCTTATGCAGCATTTTACTTTAGCCTGTTCTTAGTTGCAAATACAAGTGCGTGGTTTTCCAATGCAGCTTCGAAAGTTTATGAGCTACAGCAATCTCGATGCCACCATGATATCAAGTCTTAATTGAGTTTGCAGGAGTGAATGGAAGGGCCTCTTGTATATCACTGACAAAATCCACACTCGCCCCAGTGCAATCTTTGCAGTTTCGTTTTATCACTGACAGGGCCTGAGTGAAAGTCATCTGTCTGGATGAGGTGTTGTTGTTCCACTGTGAAGCAATTTCCCGTAGTTATCTGTAAGGCATTAGTCCATGCAGACCACCACAGACCGAGTATATTGTGTGTATATGCATGAAATCAAAGGTTGCTGATCTAAGCACTGGGTTGCTTAAAATAGTCAGTAAAAAAAGTTTGTGTGAGTGATAATAGTTTATTTCATTGAATGATAATAACATACTGACACAGATTTTGAAATCCTGCTTAGCACACAATGTAAGAGTTGGCCTCCTATATGTATCACCTCAGATATGACAGTAGCAGGAACCCCCCCCCCCCTTGAAACCTGCAGATTGGTCATAAAGGTCATGGAGGTCCAGCTTCCATAATTGACATGTCTTGCTTGCCTCTTCCAGTAATCTCAATTTGTCAACTTGTGACAATCCCAAGGCGTAAACCATGGACAATTTTGCCGTAAGGTGACAATTAACAGAGATATTGACAAAATTATTCTTTTGGGGAGTTTGTCGTTTTTAGATCTCTGAATTATTAAAGATGCTCCATAGTAAAAAAAATCAATGGTTGACCTCTTTATTGTTGCAGCAATTTTTCTTTGAGAAAATTCATCAGGAGAGAGGCATGAATACAGGGACAATGAGGATCAAGGACTCAATCAAAAGGAAGAGAAGCTTGAGTTGGTGGATGAAGTTTTTTTGCCCCTGACACCAGTGAGGCAGTTGGCTTTCCATATTTCTGGCCTTGAATAATTCAGGGGAGGCAGGGTCAGTCACTCTGTCAATAGATGCCTTCAGCGGTGTCTACTCTAAAATGGCAGGCAGTCAAACTAATGGGCGAAGTGGTCACTTTGTGATGTATGGCAGCAGATTGAATTTCCCAGACTCCGGGCTGTTACAGAAACTGTTGTGCTGTGTTACACTGTAGGCATTTTAGAAAGTTTGACACAATATAACTTCTAGTTCCGAATACACATAAGTGAAAAGGCGCTTATGTTGCATTATTGAGAAAGACCTGACAATTTCGCCTTGGTGGCTCAATATAAAACCAGTTGATTGTGTCAGGTACTTTGCAATATACACTCTGAAACAGTTATTATAATATCAGCTCCCTGCAAGTTAGTAGAAAGGTCGCAGAAAGAATTCATTGGCCAAGCTTTAGTACCATTTTTTATGCAGTGTAGCTTTCACTAACACCAATAAGTGGGACAACAGGAAACTAAGTCTTGTGAGAGAGGACTTGGTAATAGGATATGCGGAGACAATGACTTTTGCAGCAAATCAGTGATTGTTTGTGCTGCTCTGAGTAGACATTGTCTTGCCTAATCTGCTTATAAGTAGATTAATCAGTGTTCGATGCAATAGGATCTGGTATTATGAGCCAGACAATAACCTCCACAGTTTTTCTGCTCAACAACTAGCTACAATGTATGCCAGTATGAGTTAATATTCTTGATCGCAAAAAGATTTGGTACAAGATAAGATCAAAGATACAACTTTATTGTCCCATTTGGAAATTCTTTGGCATGTACAGGTATAATGATGAATGAATGATAATTATTCAATTAATATAAAAAAGAGTTTGTTATCTTAAGAGACTTATATTTGTGGCTAAAAGGAGTTCATGGATATTTTGCTGTGGCACTTCGAAGGCATCGGCCTGGGGCGACGTGTTCCTATTTGTTTGCCAATGGGTGACAACTGTCTTGCATGATCTTTTTGGCTGTCACCCTGTGCCTGAAAGGGTTTCAAGGTCTCGAAAGTTTAGCATCCTACATAGTGTGGCCTCCAGTAAACTCAACAAATTACCAGACCTTTTCAGTCAATTCTGGCCTTTATTCAGTCTTGGGGGGTCACGCAACGTTGGATACTGCACTTGAGCTGATAGGTCTTGCTACATTGAAAGTGATCTGCATTTTGGTGTTTATCATTGACAACCGCAAGGTAATAAAGAGACTGTCTACAGAGGTATGAGGTTGTTATGGAGCCTGCCAATTTCCCTTGGTTAACAGCGACTCGCGATGCATATTGTACAGTTATACCTCGAGTCTTGACACTTGTTTTTGAAACAACTTAGGCTAAAGAAGTTGTAAGGTAAAGTCAACCCCAAAAAAGGTTAAGTTGGTCAGTCCGGGTGTTGCGAGATGACACTTATTTTCTTATTCAGCAATCTGCATGTTCTTACGCAGCCTTTTACTTTAAATAGCTGCTCTTAGTTGCAAATACAAGTGGGCTGTTTTCCAATGCAGCTTTGACAGTTCATGAGCTACGGCAATCTCTATGCCACCATGATATCAAGTCTTAATAGAGTTTGCAGGAGTGAATGGATGGGTCTCTTGTATATCACTGACAAAATCCACACTTGCCCCCAATGCAATCTTCGCAGTTTGGTTTTATCACTGACAGAGTCTGAGTGAAAGTAATGTGTCAGGATGAGGTATTGTTGTTCCACTGTGGAGCAGTTTCCCTTAGTTATATGTGAGGCAATAGTCTATGCAGACATATTGCATATGCATGACATCAAAGGTTGCTGATCTAAGCACTGGGTGGCTTAAAATAGGCAGTAAAAAATGTTTGTGTGAGTGATAATAGTTTATTTCATTGAATGATAATAACATACAGACACTGAGTTCGTAATCCTGTTATATTGCTGCTTAGCATCGATGTAAATTGGCCTCATATATGTGTCACTTCAGATTTGACAGTAGCACAAAAAGCCCCCATTGAGTCTGCAGGTTGGTCATAAAGGCCATGGAGGTCCAGCTTCCATAATTGACATGTCTTGCTTGCCTGGTAGAGCATCCTCTTCCAGTAATCTCAATTTGTCAACTTGTGACAATCCCTAGGCGTAAACCACGGACAATTTTGCCGTAAGGTGACAAGTAACCGAGATATTGTTAAAATGATTCTTTTGGGGAGTTAGTTGTTTTTAGATCTGCGAATTATTAAAGATGCTCCATAGTAAAAAAAATCAATGGCTGACCTCTTTATCGTTGTAGCAATTTTTTTTCTTTGAAAAAATTCATCAGGAGAGAGGCATGAATACAGTGACAATGAGGATCAAGGACTTAATCAAAAGGAAGAAAAGCTTGAATCAGTGGATGAAGTTATTATGCTCTTGACACCAGCGAGGCAGTTGGCTCTCCGCATTTCTGGCCTTGAATAATTCAGAGAAGGCTGGGTCGGTCACTCTGTCAATAGATGCCTTTAGCTGTATCCACTCTAAAATGGTTTGTGGTCAAACTAATGGGCGAAGTGGTCTCTTTGTGATGTATGGCAGCAGATTAAATTTCCCAGACTTCAAAATGGTGTAGAAAGAGTTAAATGTGTTGTGTTATTCTGAATGCATTCCCGAAAGTTTCGTAATAATGGAACTTGTGTTGTCCTAAATACAGAAAGAAGTAAAAAGGAAACCATTTATATATGGCTTTGAATAGTTTAAAGGGACTTACCCATGATGCCATTGTGTGCCAACAGCAGATTTTTTCTAATGTACAGTTGTTATCCACACTCAAACGAAGTTTGTAATTATGACTAAATATATAAAACAGTTTGATAATACAACACTGGTGCAGGTAAGAAAATAATAAATATTATAGTGATAGTCTGCAAGTTGATCTTCTGTCTCTTTTTATATCTCCTTTGGCCAAGCTGCAGCACCAGTTTTTATAGTTTGCCATCATTGTATCAGTATTTTGAACGAACCGATTGGCCAAGCTTGCCATCATTGTATCAGTATTTTTTTGTGACATGCAGCTTTCACAAACACGAGTGAGTCTGGGAACTAGAAACTTGTGAGAAAGGACTTTGTAATAGGATTAGATGGGAATGGACAATAGCTTTAGTCAGAAATCAGTGATTGTTTGTATTGCACTGAGTGTACATTGCCTTGCCTGATCTGCACATAAGCAGATTAATCAGTGTTTGAGGCAATGAGGTATGATACTATGAGCCAGACAATTACTTCCATATTCTGCTTGCCCAATATATGCCAGTATGTGTTAATTCTCATAATTGTGCTAATAGGTTTGTCACAAGTGCAGTATCCAACATAGAGTAGCCTCCGCAAACTGAATAGAGATTGGCTGAGCCTATTCGCAGTTGTTCTTTCACTTTCAGCCAATCCTGGCATTTATTCTGTCTGGGGTGGTCACTCAATGTAGGATACTGCACTTGTGCTGAAATATCTCACCATACTGAAAGTGATCTACATTTGGTGTCTATCATTGACAACCCTTGCTAATAAGAGGCTGTTTACGGACGGCTGTGGTTGTCATGGAACCTACAAATTTCTCTTGGTTGATAGTGTGTGGTGGTGTATGTTATTCGGTCATACCAAAAGTCTTGACACTTACCATGAATCAACTCAAGACTGAAAATCTAGTAAGGTAAATTGAACTTGCTCTGTTTAAGAACCAGACTCAAGTGATTGAAAGAAGTAACAGATTAGTCAAACGAAATAATGTTTTTTTATTATCTTGACCTGATGTGACAGGTAATGCCAACATTTTATCAGCTTATTGGTGTATGTTTTTTTTTTGCCAATACCAGAGTGAACAAGAACGAACATACGTAGGACTGCCAGCCTGTAATAATATAGGCCTAGGCCTATCCATAGTTATTTCAGTAGTTGCATTAAAGTGTGGTATTTGGAATTATATAGATCTGCATTACCTGACACTTCCAATCAGAATATTTTAAATTTAAAGTTATTGTATATCATTTTAGTCAATTTGTTCTCATATATTCTTCATAAAAAAATCAATCATCATAAGAAATAAGTTAGGTTCTTCTTACACCCAGCAACTACAACTTATCACTAGGTTTTTCACATAAGCCATTTTCATATCTCAAAAAGGGAATGTATTAAACAATAACAATTTTGCAAAAAATGTCCCATTTTTGGAGCCTGTCACCCTCAAAGTTTTTGTAACTGGACCTGTCTGATTGAAATATTTTGGCTATACATTGTTTCAGTATCTTAAAATAACTTACCTAGATACCAAGATATGCTTAATTTCTAGTATTCAGCAGTGCAGAGTGCATTTCTTTTACACTCAAATTGCTTAGGTATTTTCCCTAAGGTAGCATACGGATTTTTTTTTGGTTGACTAGTTTTTTCAATAAAATCACCAAAACGTCACAGAGACCAGCCAAAATCGAAAAGAGCTATCAATGGACCACAAGTAAAGATACTACGAAAAATCAGATTCATACAATGCATAGTTTTAACAGAAGCCTGTGCACAGAGTCACAACTGTTAGAATCTAACTCGTCACATCAGGTCTGCTGGCAGTCGTAATAACCTTTGGGTGATACAATAATACGCAGGTGGGTCGTTGGCCAATCCGAGGGTTTGTTACATCTAAAAGGCTTATGGAGCAAATTACGCACAGCATCACAGGCTCGGTATATTGAATACACAAAACACTGAAGGGTTACTGATATTTATAAATGCTTGGGGCTTAATATTGCCATAGTAATCAACAAAATTTTGTGTGAATGACAGTTATTGCCTCATTGGAATCACAGTAGACATTACAGCGATGCACTTTGAAAAAAGAAAAAATGAGGATCAGTTCACTGTGAAAAATGCACTTTGTGATTCATGATAGCTGGTGAAGTGTCATCTTCTATACTTTCAACATGGGAAACATAGAGGCAGTTTGATTAGTCATGATCAAGAGAAGGCCATTTGACTTGTCATGATCCTTTTGATTGGCTGTCACCAACAAGAGGGATAAGTCTCCTTAAATCAAATTAACATTGAAAGTATGGGTATGATCAAGACAAATCATCTGCATGATGACACACTAAGTGCCATTTTCACAGTGCAACAGTACACACTTTTTCGGTATCAAAGTGCATCGCTGTAAAGACCTTGTGGCAGAATAAAACACCCGCGGGACCCGACAATTGGTCATAGAGGTTATTGAGTTCAGGCTACCATAACTGACATGTCTTGCTTGCCTGGTAGAGCATCCCCTTCCATTAATCTCAACTTGTGAAGTGTTGGCAAGTCTCCTCACTTCCCCGGGCAAAAACAAGAAATGTTGTCTCATTCTGCTGTTAGGAAAGAAATCATCAAGTGAATTATTTATGATTTATGTTTGTTGAATTTCTTGCTGTTTTTTGATCTGTGAAGATCTTAAATGCTCCGTAGTAGAAAAAGATTGCTTACCAAGGTTCGGGTGTGGTGTTTTTTCCACCTTCAGTTCAAATGATTTACATAGGTCTTCATGCGTGCATATTTATAGGAGAATCAAGCCATTTACACATTATCACTTTCTTTAAGTAAAGCCCTTATTATAGATTATCTTAAAATGACACTGCCTGTATTATCTCAGAGTAATTTCCTGTCTTTATCGAAATTTCAATAGACACATTAATTTTGGGTCCAGAAAAGGAACAGTATAAAAGTAGGAACACCAGGTGGCAGTTGGGTTTGAGAATCTAAGAATGAAGTGCCCCTGGTGAGACATGACTTATCAAAAGTCAGATTTCTAAATAATTAATCAATCAAAATCAAAAAAATATGTCAGTTACGGCCCCTGTGTGGAAGCATGGGTAGGTATATTTAGTTGTTTGACATGATCATGTTTTGGAAAGAATAAGTAGGCCAAAAAAAAATTAATTATGTATGTAGATGACTGAGCAATGTCACTAAATACAAGTCAGGTTATAGAACCTGCTTATACGTCTTTTATTCTTTCAGTTAAAAAACACCTCTTTATTTTTGCATCATACTTTCCTTTGAACTAATGCATCGATGGAGGGCTATTCATGAATATGGTGACAATGAGGATCATGGACTTAATGAAAAGGAAGAGAAGCTTGAGTCGGTGGATGAAGTTGTTATGCCCTTGACACCAGTGAGGCAGTTGGCTTTCCATATTTCTGGCCTTGAATAATTCAGGGAAGGCAGGGTTGGTCACTCTGTCAATAGATGCCTTCAGCAGTATCTCTCTAAAATGGTGGGCAGTCAGAGAAATGGGCGAAGTGGTCACTTTGTGCTGTATAGCACCAGATTGAATTTCCCATTTATCTTTTCATACTCATGAACTAAGGTAAAGAAAACCTGATTGGTTGCGAATTTGCTAACTAATATTCTGTGTGTATGTTCAAATATGCTCCTGCATTTTAATGCAATGTCTGATCTACTGGGTTGATTTACTGTGCTCCATGAATTATTATTTAATTGTTCTTTTCATTCTGTTGAACGGAATGTCATAAGCAAAACACTTGAATAATCTATCATTTTTATATATCATGTCTGGCGATTGTCAAAGATTTTAAAATTCCTGATGGAATGTCAATGATAATAATCTAGTATACTTTTTTTAAAATATCATGACTGGATTTTCCCATACTCCCCAGGTTGGCTTGTCGCTAGCGACAAGAATCTTGTCTTAGATAGGTCATCCTGTCCACAGAATTTATTTTAATTGTACATGTTGTATTTAAATAGAGTTGCTTCTTTTACAAATCAGTGATAATAAGTTCAAAAATCAAAACTGTATAATTGTAAATTTTGTGGAGAAATAAAATTCTTGAGTCTTGAGTCCATTGTTTTAGAACAACAGAACTGGGTTATTTTACCTGAACTGTACACTGATTCCCAAACTGAATGAAACATGAATATATATATAGAAGATCCAAATTAAAACAATATTTATTATAAAAACATTTTTATGTTCCTATAACTTACAAATAGCTTAATTGAAATCTTAATCCAATATATAGAATGACTTTGATGCTTGCAACAAAAATGTTGATAAAATTGGTCAAATAAATCATATATGAAAAATATCTAAAATTGAAATTTATATTAAAGTTTATTTTTTGAAATTACAATGTAAGTTTAATTAATTTTAGTGAAGAAATAAATGTACTAACATAATTGTTAAACACTGAACAAAGCAACAATATTAGAATCAATAGCCCTAACTGCTGTTGTTGTTAATTAGCACCAGAGGACAGGAGTGTAAGGGGTTTCCCCTAAAGGGCATGGAAGTGAGAGCAAGTGAGGCCTCTAGCATAGAGGTGAGTGGTTGGAAGTGAGGGCATGTTCCTGAGGGCATGGGATTTCGGAAAATTTATTGGGTTGTACTGTATCTTTTCATTGTTTGGGTGCAGTTGCCAATGTAGGGACGGTGTGCTAACTTGAAAGCTGATTGTGTAAAAAAAACTCATGTACCTACACAACAAACAAGGTGTTATGACTAGTAACAGAACAAGTCAGATCATGCAGTACTGGTGCAGGTTGCAATAATTATATCATACCAGTTGTTTGCAAGTCAGCGGAAAGAAAGCCTATAGCTTTTACATCTCTTTTGAGATGAACGTATCTATTGGCCAAGCTGTACATTATTGTAGCACTATTTTTCTTTTGAAAGGTGCAGCTTTCACAAACACCGAGTCTGGCAACCAGAAACTTGTGAGACAGGACTTGGTAATAGGATTACGTGGGAAGTGTAATAACAGAATCAGAGATTGTTTGATTGTTTGTGTTGTGCAGAGTATACATTGTCTTGCCTAATCTGCACATAAGTAGATTAATCAGTGATCAAGGCAATGGGGTATGGTGTTATTAGCCGGACAATTTTTTTAATTATTATTCATTTGTTAGACCATTATTACAGCCGAACGTAGAAATAAACTTCTGCACAAGCTATTCCGCTTGACAAAGCTGTGCCAGTATGTATTAAATCTTGCAATTTTGTTGACAAGAAGGTTTTTGACCAAGTGTATTATTATCCAAGATATAGTTGCTTCTCCTGACTGAATTATTGACAATATTAGCTCATTCACAGTTGTTCATACCTTTGCAGCTGACTCTGGTGTTTGTTCACTCTTGAGAGGTTACTCAATATCGAATACTGAACTTGAGCAGAAAAGTCTCACCACACTATATGTGATGTACGCTGTGCATTTTGGCGTTTATCATTGATGACCCCATGGGAATAAAGACACTTTCTACCCTGAATACACAGGCCTGAAGTTGTAACATGTGAATCTTGAAACTTGTCCAAGAAACAACTTTAAGCTAACTTGTAAGGTAAAGGGAGTCCAATCTGACTATCTGTCAAAACCAGGCCAAGAGTTTAAAAACAGTAATAGTTGAGTCAATCAAACTATTGCTTCATTTGTTTATCTTGTGCTACTCAAAAGTTTCATGCCAATTAAATGAGGAAACATGAATTTACTCTTTTTTACAATGTTTTTAACAGCCTGTTGTTGGATTTGTCTCAATATCCATGTGTATTGTTTCATATGCATAGTAACCAACACAAGAGTAGTAGCCTTCAGCTAATAAATAATTACTTGATGTCATGCAAAGTCTTGGAACCTTTCATTTGCCAGACCATCACTTTGGTAAAATGGTATCAAAGGAAGGCTTTACTGAATACCTGCTTGCCATGCAGATACTTCATGTGCAAATATGTCACTAAAGGGCATCAACAGGTCCGTGATAGAAGTGATGGAGGTCATAAGAAGTCAAAGGACACTGTCCGTAAGGTCATTGTGTGATGATTACCTGTTATTTCGGCAATCTGCATGTTGTTATGTGGCATTATGCTTTTGCAAGCTCTTAGTTGCAGACACAAATGTGTTTTCTGACTGTGCATTGTTTCAAGAAGACACTGTATGTTGGTTTGGTATGCGTTTTCTTTGATAAATCTTCTTCAGCTGGTAGAGTTTCATAGGGTAATGTTCTTTGAGTCGGACACTTTGGGGGTGACACCTTGAGTCGGACACTTTTTGTTGGGCTGTTTTGGCCAATTGAGACGTCCTATACCTATATATTTGGTACCAATCCTTAGCTTAAGACCTCCTTTATCTGCATGAAAAATATCAGCATGATACAAATAAGTATAGTGCGTTTTTCATGGCCCAACAGATGGGGTAAAAAACCTGTTTTTCTCTCAATTTTGTGTCAGAAATTTGTGAATTTTATTAGAATATTGTCCTGTTTCAATTATCTGTTAATGGTCTATGGTATTGATCTGACTTCTGTTTCTTTGATGTTCAGTTAGGAGTGATATTAACCTATCCTGTGCTCTAATATGGATTGTAAAAATTGAAAGGAAGACACTGAATTACCTGTATCTTTGATGTAATGTTTTTAGAACACAGCTGTCCGACTCAAAGATACCCCATGTCATTTTTTATTTCAGAAATTTAGCCACTAATATAGTTCTTGTGCTATGCTTATTGTCAATTTTCTGTTAGATTCAGCAAAAACATTTGATTTGAGGCCCTGGTTGACAATCAATAACCCACAGGCCAAGCAAGATATCCCTCTTTTAAAATGTACAGAATATAAGTGTCCGACTCAAAGAACTTTACCCTAACAGAAAATGCTTTTTTTTTGTTAATCCACTTACATTTAATTAAAATCAATATTTAAAGCAATGTAACTTATCCCAAATAAGATATGATATTGATATAATATCAACAGTGTTGAATATGAAGTTGATTAATTTAAATAATGAAAATATAATAATTATCTAATATCAGAGTGAATATCCTCCGAGTATACATAATTATGTCATGCAAAGTTTCGGGATCTTTCATTTGCCAGACAATCACTCAGGCAAAATGGTATCAAAGGACGGCTTTACTGAATACCTGCTTGCCATGCAGATACTTTACGTGCAAATATGTCACTAGAGGGCATCCACAGGTCCGTGATAGAAGTGATAGAAGTCATAAGAAGTCAGAGGACACTGTCCATAAGGTCATTGCGAGATGATCACCTGTTATTTTGGCAATCTGCATGTTGTTATGCTGCATTATGCTTTAGCCAGCTCTTGCAGACAAAAATGTGTTTTCTGACTGCATTGTTCCAAGAAGACGCTGTATGGGGTTTTTTTTTATGGGTTTTCTTTATTAATCATTATAGATTGTGTAACACATTATCTTGACATAAAACCTTTTACAGCAGGGTCAAATATGAAATTGATTAATTTAAATAATGAAGAAATATGATGATTTGCATTCTGTTGTCAGATAATTGTCATCTAAAGCAGAGCTTGTACGTGATGTGAGTCTTCAGTTTATGACAGGCATACATGCATGGCTATTTAGTATTTCGTAATATGTCTTACAATTCATATTAGTAAAATAGCTTGTTTAAAGGGCGCGACATTTGTACATGATAATTCGCTTAAAAGTTCTGTTTGCAGACTGCGTCAAAGTCAATGCACTTACGCAGTCACACAAAGTTTATTAGCTGCAGAAATCTCAGTGCCACCACGATATCAAATCTTAATAGAGTTTGACGGAGTGAATGTATGGGTCTCTTGTTTATCACTGACAAAATTCACACTTTGCCAAATGTAATCTTTGCAGTTTGTGTTCATCATTGGCAGCCCCAAGAGTGAAAGTCATCTGTCGGGATGAGCTGTCATTGTTCCACTGTGAAGCAATTCCTTCAGTTATCTGTGAGGCAACAGTCTATACAGACCACCACAGGCCAGGTGTACATGGCGCTAACAGGCCACTGTATTGGGATAAGCATGAAATGTCACTTTGTCTTACAACTCTGACCTTTATGACCTCTACACTGTCACAGACATTAGGTGATATTGAATAGATTTCAAGTACAATTATGCAAACAGTGTACAAAGAGATATAATTAAGCAGGGTATGCCATAAATAATACTAGGCTAGAACTCGTCGAAATCAACCAATTTTTCAGAAGAAGACGGTTAAGTGTGGTTTTATTATTCCTTTTTCTGCTTGAGTCAGGGAAATGAAAGACACCACCACAGATGGGAAAGTGAATACTTTGCCCATTTGTCTGACAGCAGACAATTTTGAATGGACATTGCTAAAGGCAAATATTGACAAAGTGACCGTTCCAGTCGACTCTGAAATATTAAGACCAGACAAATGGAGGACCAACTGCATCGCTGGTGCCAGAAGATGGGTAACTATCAAACAACTAACTCAAGAGTCTAAAAAGCACCTTCCAAGTTTAATTTAAACTTTTTTTTACATAACAACAATATAAGCCTGTGATGTCGTGTAGAATATTTTTTCAACCATTTTCTACACATCAAGACAATGGCAGTTTTTAGCTACAATCACAGGATTAAGCTTTACAGTGACACTGTTAGGACTGAATGTGATCATTGTGATATGCCTAGAATATAAAACAAGCCTGTCACTATATTGTATTGCTATCCATAACCCAAGCCTAGAACCAGTAGAATTCCCATCTGCAATGATAGCCAAACAGTCTAGATGTGGTCAGAAATCATTACCAATTAATTGCTTACGATAAGTTGATTTGAACACGCCACGCAGTTACATATAAATTGTTTTGGATAAAAGGAATTCATTGCGAGTTTTGTTTGATCTGTGTAGATTTTTTAAAACCAATTTTCTGCAAATTGGGCGTACATTTAAGCAAATTGGAACTGTCAATTTCAAGAGTTTACTGTATATTACAATTTGAAATGTTTTAATAAATTATTCTTTAATATTGAGTTACAAGATGGACATACTTAGACAGCCAAGTTGCTTTGTAAAACACGAACTCACTCACTCACTCACACCACCATGATATCAAGTAATATAGTTTGCAGGAGTGAATGTAAAATTCACACTTGGCCAAATGCAATCTTTGCAGTTTGTGTTCATCATTGGCAGCCCCAAGAGTGAAAGTCATCTGTCGGGATGAGCTGGCATTGTTCCACTGTGAAGCAATTTCCTTCAGTTTTCTGTGAGGCAACAGTCTACACAGACCACCACAGGCCAGGTATACATGGCACTAACAGGCCACTGTATTGGGATAAGCGAGACATGTCACTTTTTCTTACAACTCTGACCTTTATGACTTCTACACTGTCACAGACATTAGGTGACACATGTATTGAAGAGATTTCACGCACCATTATGCATAAAGGAAGTATAATTAAGCAGGACATTCCAAAAATAATACTAGGCTAGAACTTTTCAAAATCAACCAAATTTTCAGAAGAAGGTGGTAAAGTGTGGTTTTATTATTCCTTTTTATGCTTGAGTCAGGGAAATGAAAGATACCACCACAGATGGGAAAGTGAATACTTTGCCCATTTGTCTGACAGCAGACCATTTTGAATGGACATTGCTAAAGGCAAATATTGACAAAGTGACCCTTCCTGTCGTCTCTGAATTATTAAGAGCAGACAAATGGAAGACCAACTGCGTCGCTGGTGCCAGAAAATGGGTAACTATCAAATAACTGACTTAAGAGTATAGCAGTCAAAAGCAACTTCCAAGTTTAATTTAAACCTTTTTACATAAATGACCAAGTAAACATATATGTATGTGCACCTGATGCTGTGCAGAATATTTTCTAAACCATTAATTTCCACACAACCAAAGCGACAGTAGTTTTAATCTACAATCACAGGATTAAAATTTACAGTGATACTATCAGGACAGAATGTGATCATTGTGATATGCCTAACACAGAACGACCCGGTCACTATTGTATTTCTATCCACTACCCAAGCCTAGAACCAGAAGAAGTTCCATCTGTAATGATAGCTAAAGAGTCTTGTATCAGCATGACCAACAATTGACGTGTCAGCACTTGGCTTTTAGGCCCATAACTTTCCCTTTACTGTATTATGCCATAGGCAACCACAGGAAGTGGCTATGGCTTTCTAGACATGGCTGCAGTCTGTAGTAAAAGAGTCTGACCAATTTAGAACCATAGGTATGGTCAGGACAACAAGTGTATTCCAACACACTGTGCAGTTACATATATATTTGTTTGGGATAAAAGGAATTCATTGTGAGTTTTGTTTAATCGGTGTAGATTTTTTCTTAGTCAATTTTCTACAATGGGGCATATTTTCAGGGAAATTGCAAATGGCAATTTCAAGGGGTGTGTCTATTCTACAATTTGGAATGTTTGAATTATTCTTTAATATTGAGTTATAGGTTGGACATACTTAGACAGCGAAGTTTCTTTCTCACCCTTCACTAGATGCCCTTTTCTCTTTAATTGTCACTTTAAATGTCCTATCTGTATGTGTTTGACCAACTTTTGGAGTTTTACTGCTGTTGTAACCTGGTGAATATCTATATATATTAAAAATCTGCTTGGAAAGACATATAAATATGGTCAGAAATAGTCTGGTAAGAGCTCCATGGTGTAGTAACAAGCATATCAGATTTAAAAAAAAACCAATGCAAGGTCCTACCCATGGATTTTGACCAACTTTTGGAATTTTTATTGCAGTTGTTACATGGTGTATATTTACATATTGAAAATGTACCTGTTATAACTATGGACCGAATATTGTCAGATAAGAGCTGCATGGGGTAGTAACAAACATATCAGTTTTCAGAAAATCAGTGCAACTCTGTCTGGCTCTTTATAATATTGTCTCCTTTCTGTGGGAACAATTCACTAGACAAGAATGTTCTTGCCATATCACTACTTTTCTAAGAAGCTGGCCACTATGGCTCGATTTCACCAACCAAGTTTATTTTTTAAACAATGTTTAAATTCAAGTTAGACATGTTTAAATTTTAAACACATTTCACCAAAGCAGTCTATTTTTAAACAGGATATAAACACTGTTTAAAATTCAAGAAATTTAGACCTTGTCACACCCATGTCTAAAGTGTTTAGACTTGGTCTGGGTCTCAATTTTGCTTATATATTTCAGGTTATAAGAAGGACAACAACATTAGGGATGTGGAAGATTGGCACTGCTGAGTCTAAAATAAGCCAGTGGTGGATCCCGGGGGGAGGGGGCATTGGGGAAGGCCGGACCTGGGGGATGGCAAGACCTTGGGGAGGGTGGGGCCGAGGGAGTCCACCTCAAATCATTGAGCAGCCTGCTTAGCCTTTTGCAAATATATGATGAAGCAGACTCACAAATATTGAACAAGAATCCGCAGATTCAAATAATAGTAATTAGTATAAAAATGATTCCAGGAAATTTTTTCTTAAGTTGGCTCGCTAGTCATGTGATTACGTCATGTGAGCACATTTTTGCGCCGCCAGGCAGGTCCTATCTATCGTAACATCACCATAGTAGCTCAAACCTGCTGACACTGGGAATTCCACGCGTCGGCCTCTTTGTTTACCATTTGCGGTTAAAGACTTCCCGTTAGGAACATTAGATGCGCTATGAAGAGTACCGTAATCTGAGGGACTTTCAGCTCTCTACTCTTTGTAAAAAATCTATGCAGCTGATTTTCGGCAAGCATACATGTCTGATTTCTCAAAAATGACTTTGTAACATAAATACATTTGTAAATTAATTTCCATGCCCTTAGGGCCGTTTTTCTGTATCTTTACATTGTTCCTCACTTTATTTGGGAAGCAAATGACAAAGAAATAAAGAATTCTATCTCGTCACTTTTTTTTAGTGCTATGGTTCATAAAAATAATTAAAATTTTCAAAATCTCAAATGCTGTTCCGAACCCCTAGAAAAGTTCTCTTAACTAAATATATTTCTCTGGAATTTTAATCAGCTTTTCCATAAACCTGTCCTCTTTAATTCCATGCTTCATTGAATAACATGGGATGAATGGCCACTGAATGGCATATAGTAAACTTCACAGTAAAGAGGTTAAGAAAAAAATTGAAATTTTTAGGTTTGCTTGCACCAACTTTCTGCTGCATAACCTCAAATATTATGAAAAAAGGCAGGTTGCCTCACAAAATCTTTATATATTCTTGCTAGAAACAATATTCTGGATCATTTTGATCTAATTTCAAGAACTTCTATCTCGGAAAGTTCACGAGTATTGAGCCTCCTTAATATCTTCCCTGCTATTATAAATCAAGCAGACTTGACGAAGTCCCACTTATAAAGTCTTGGCCCTCTTCAAATATTAATAATGCAAGAATAATCTACCTCCAGCCTAGTTAAATAACTAACAAGAAAAAAATTTCACAAGTACCTTGAGATGACCCCCGGGTGACACCTACAGCCAGCAGTATGACTATCTTTCCCAAAGTAAAAAATTTCAAGACTACCCCTCAAGGTGACCCCCTAGTAATTTAATGAGCAAAAAAAATAATTTTTTTACGAGATCCCCGAGGTGAGCCTCCCCCAGCAAAAAAAAGTTTCATGAGTACCCTGGAAGTAACCCCTGGGTGACCCCCAGCCTAGTAATATTTTTAGCAAAAAATTGTTAACCAGTTTACCCCTGACCCCCAGGGTGACCCCACTGCCTAGCAAGACAAATTTCACAGGTACCCCCGAAAAAAAAAAAAAAATTTATGAGTACCCCTGAGGTGACCCCCCCCCCGGGCCCAACAAGCCTAGTAAAAATAAAAAAATTTCAAGGGTACACCAAGGTGACCCCCAAGTTTGTAATACAACTCAATAAATTTTTTTTTTTATGAGTACCTCCTGAGGTTACCCCCGAAGCGATCTCCTACTTTAGCAAAAAACAAATTTCCTGAGGATCCCCAAAGTAACCCGAAAAACCTGGTAATATAACCTATAAAAAAAGATTATTATTTTTTTGAGATAAACAAAAATTTAATTTTAACGTTTTTCACTTGCAAAGCAATGACAATTTAGTTTTAACATGACAGTACTCCCCTGACTGAGAACAGACTGCTTTACAACCAGGCGAGCGAGCGAATCCCTTTTGCCCTCAGACTACCCCTTTTAACCTCCACATTCAACTAACCTCATTAATTTGCCCTCACCTAGCCTCTAATTCCCTCCACAATACTCAGCTTCTCTCAACTACCCTCAGCTTCCGTCAACTAAACTCGCCTTCCCTCAACTAAACTCGGCTTCCTTTGATCAACTAACCTCAGCTTTCCTCAACTGAACTTAGCTTCCCTCAACTACCCTCAGTTACCCATAAAACAGCTGTTACCCCATGGAGGTGGGGTGCCATGAGGCCTCCTAATGGTGCCGTCATACTTGGTATAGAGCCATATTGATGAGACCCTCCCTAACAGGCTTGTTAGTGCTAACAACATTCTTATGTTATTGTGCTATTCTGCTGATTAGACTGTTTTAAACTTAAATAAACATGGTCTTCTTAGACTGAGCTAAGAAAAAAATAAACATCCATGGTGAAATGTGTTTATATTGGACAGTGTTTAAAGGTTAAATAGTGTTTATGGAGACTGGGTCTAACAACTTGGACTGCCTATTTTAAACATTGTTGGTGAAATCGAGCCTATAGGTCTAGAATTGTATTAAAACAACTTGGTAATACGACTACGTGGGATGGGACAATGACTTTTGCAGGAAATCAGTGATTGTTTGTGCTGCATTGAGTATTCGAATAAAAGTTGTCAATTTAGGTCTCTGAGACGAAGTACGGAGGGTTATATTAAGCTGTTTGACATGATTTGTTTTAGACAGAACATGTAAAACAAGTTTATGTTCAAATAGACAAGCTTTATGATTACCAGACACACATGTAGATTCTTGTGTAAGATGGGGGAATTAAACCTGCTTACATTTCTATTATTCATTTAGAAAAAAACCACTTTGTTACTGTATTGTCACACTTTCCTTTGACCAAAATCATCAGCAAAGAGGCATAAATATGGTGACAATGTGGATCATGGACTTAATTGAAAGGAAGGGGAGTTAGTGGATAAAGTTATTATGCACCTGACACCAGCAAGACAGTTGGCTTTCCATATTTCTGGCTTTGAATAATTCAGGCAAAGCAGGGTCGGTCACTCTGTCAATAGATGCCTTTAGCAATATCTACTCGGAAACGATGGTCGGTCAAACTAATGGGCGAATGGTCACTTTGTGCTTCATTGCAGCAGATTGAGTTTCCAATACTCCAGGCTGCAGTAGGAACAGTTGTGTTGTGATAGTCTTTAGGCATTCCAGAAACTTTTGTCATAATGGAACTTGAAAAACGTATCAGTAAGAAGTACTGGTAAGACGGGAAAGTAAAATAGCATGCAATGCATGCACCATGTCCTCCGGGCCATTGAATAAAATGAAATTAAATCAGTTTGTTCCTCTTTGTTAGTTTGCAGGGCAGTCTGGAGTTTGTTTATGTCCCTCCCTCTTTGGAGCACAGGGAAAATTAAACTATTACTGTGGTCGATAAAATCACATATTTAAGTGGTTGGACATGAAATTGAAGGGTGGGGGCAATTTTTAGGACTTGTGTAACCACTGGCAAGCATTTCTTAGGGTTGCCATTTTCCCTGTAAAGTTTTTGTGATAATACAATGTTTCATAATTGTTTTTTTATGCTTCATGACGCTGCACAATGACAAAAGGCCTGACGTGACCTCAGACACAATTTAATAGGCAATTACTCCTTTACATTACTAGGAAATTTAACCCCGCTTAACAATAGCTGATATTCTGTTATTTGTTTAAATATAGGCTAACACTCTCAATCAATGTTTACAATGAACAAAAGCAATCAGATCATGCAACACTAGAGCAGGTAACAAACACATATAACCAGTATACGAATATGCAGAACTTCCTAGCTTTTTACACCTTCTTGCTGCAGGATGGATGGATGATTGGGGCTTCCATGTTGGTTATAGGCCTATACACTTGGTAGGCCAATCGGGACAGGAGGAGGATACAGAAGTGAGAGGAAGGAGGATTGAAACTGCCATCCAGCATATAGGCTCAAGTGATCAGCCAGGGTTGGATTTGAACCAGGGACCCATCAATTAGCAGTGGCAAGCATGCTGCTTCTGAGATAACTCTCCTCTCTCATCCTTTGCTAAAGAACAATCCATTGACCAGTCTATAGCTATAGCACTACTTTTCTATGAGGTGTAGCTTTCACGAACACCAATAAGTCTGATACTAGGAAACTGGAGAGACGGGACTAATCGAATTGCGTGGGAAGGGAAAATAGTTTTTACAGGAAATCAGAGGTTGTTTGTTTTGTACTGAGTACACATTGTCTTGCTTAATCTGCACATTAGCAGATTAATCAGTGTTTGAAGGAATAAGGTATAATATTATGAGCCAGACAATTTCTTCCACAAGCTATTCTGCTTGACAAAGCTGGTAGGTGTTAATTCTCGCAATGTCATTCTCAAGAAGGTTTGGCAAAAGTGCAGTATTTATCACAGCTTGTGTTTATCACTGGAAGCCCCATAGTGAAAGTCATCTGTCTGGATGAGGTGTCGTTGTTCCACTGTGAAGCAATTTCCATCAGTTATCTGTGAGGCAACAGTCTACACAGACGATCACAGGCCAGGTTTACATGGTGCTAACAGGCCACTGTATTGGGATAAGCATGACATGTCACTTTGTCTTACAACCCTGACCTTTATGACCTCTACACTGTCACAGACATTAGGTGATATTGAAGCGACTTCATGCACCGTTATGCATACAATGAGGTATAATTAAGGAGGATATGCCATAAATAATACTGAGCAACAACTCTTCAAAATCAACCAATTTTTCAAAAGAAGGTGGTAAAGTGTGGTTTAATTATTTCCTTTTTCTACTTAAGGGAAATGAAAGATACTACCACAGAAGGCAAAGTGAATACTTTGCCCATTTGTCTGACAGGAGACAGGGGGGAGGGTTGGTCTAGTGGTAGCTTGCTGGACTGCCATTCGCTGGGTCCAGGGTTCAAATCCGGCTCTTGCCAGGTCACCTGGGCCTATGTTGGACGGCTGATTCAATCATCCTTTGCCTCATTGCCGTGCCCACCTCCTGTCCTAATTAGCCTACCAAGTGCATAAATACAGGACGTAAAGCCCCAAACATCAATCCATCCGTCTGACAGGAGACCATTTTGAATGGACATTGCTAAAGGCAAATATTGACAAAGTGACCCATCCTGTTGTCTCTAAATTATTAAGAGCAGACAAATGGAAGACCATCTGCGTTCTGGTGCCAGAAGATGGGTAACTATCAAATAACTGACTGAAGAGTCTAGCATCAAAAAGCAACTTCCAAGTTTAATTTAATATAATAAATCATATTTATGACACATGTATCTTTATGATATTTCGTTGTCTAATAAAAGTTTATATTTAAACCTTTTTTGCATAAACAACCAAAAAAAGTAAATGATGCTGTGCAGAAAATTTTGTATACCATTTCCACACAAACTAAAAAAATTATATTTTTTAATGATTAAACCTTCCAGTGATACTATTGCGACAGAATGTGATATGCCTAGTATAAAACAACCTTGTCACTATTGTATTTCTATCCATAGCCCACCCTTGAACCATTAGAGATTCTACCTGGCAGTGATAGCCAGAGAGTCTTGAATAAGCATGACCAACTCTTGACTTGTCAGCACTTGGCTTCTGGACCCATAACTTTCCCTTTACTGTATTATGCCATACGCAACTGCAAGAAGTGGCCATGGCTTGCCGCGCTTGGTGGACAGGACTGCAGTCAGTAGTCAAAGAGTCTGACCAATTTGGAACAGTCTGTCTCCAGAAAAAACGACCACTTGCTTGACGACAAGTTGATCCCAATGCACCACGTAGTTACAGTATACAACCCAAAATAAAGTAAGATTACCCCAGAAGGAAGGAAGAATGAGGCAATTCTTTACCCTTTACCCTTTCACACCTTTTGACTACCCCTGAATCACCTCCTACTTTTACCTACTTGAAACTACCTTTTGAAATTACATTATAATCGCATTTAAACAACACCAATTTAAACTCAATCTCCCCCATTGTGTTTGATTTACATGATATTTTGCAGTTGCATTGGTAGCTGTCTAAATAGAGTTCTTAATGTGGGCTAAGGTTGTTGTAAGGAGTCAAAGGGAGTTGTAAGGAGATTTGGGGTGGAGAGGAGAAACGAGGGCAAAATAGTTTAACAGAGGACTTCTGACAGAAAATTGTCTTACTTTATTTTGGGTTGTACTGTACATATAAATCACTTTGTTTAATCAGTCCACATTTCTCTCAATCAATTTTATGTGATGAAGCATATTTCAAAGAAAATTTGAAATGTCAATTTCAAGGGGTCTATCATACAATTTGAATTTTTTTAAATTATTCTTTAGTACTGAGTTATAAGATGGACATACTTAAACCGCTATGTTGCTTACTCACCCTTCACTAGGATTCCCTTTTCTCTTTTATTGTCACCTTGAATGTCCTATTTTGGAATTTTTATTGCTGTTGTTACCTGTTGATTATCTGGATATTAAAAATATACCTGTTGCAACTATGGACCGAGTACTGTCAGGTAAGAGCTGCGTGCGGTAGTAACAAACATACCAGTTTTCAGAAAATCAGTGCAAGGTCTGTCTGGCTCTTTATAATATTATATCCTTTGTGTGGGAACAATTCACTGGACAAGAATGTTCTAGCCATATCACTACTTTTCTAAGAAGCTGGCAGCTAGAAATCTAGAATTGTATGAAGCCAACTTGGTAATAGGATTACGTGGGAAGGGAGAATAACTTTCGCCGGAAATCAATGATTGTTTGTGTTGCGCCGAGCATACGTGTACATTGTCTTGCCTTAACCCTCATATGAGCAGATTAATCAGTTATTGAAGTATGGCATTATGAGCTGGACAAATTCTTCCATAGGCTGTTCTGCCCAAAAAGCTATGTTACATCTTGCAATGTTGTGAGGAAGTCCTTCACCACACTGAAAGTGACCTATAGTACTACAGTTGGTGTTTATCATTGACAACCTGATGGTAATGGAGTGGTTATCTAAGAAGGCTGTGGTTGTTAAGTTGCCGGCCAATTTCCCTTGGTCGACAGTAAGGCACCTATATTGCACAGTGGACAGTCACTCCTGAAATAACAACAAAAAGAACCTGTCTTGTAGGGTAGAACAAGAGGTCAATGATAGAAGTGATAGAGGTCGTAAGAAGTCAAAGAACACTGTCAGTCAGTAAGGTCATTGTCAGATGATCACCTATTATTTCAGTAATTCTAGAGCATGTTCTTATACAGCATTATCCTTTATAGCGGGGCAGATTTGTCATGAATAGGGGAGTAATATTGCATTTATACATAGAAGCATGAAACTTGGCACATCGTTTAAAAACATCTTAAAGAATAAATTTAGATAGGGAGCCACCTCAGATTTGACCTGGTTGACCCATGGCAGCCATTTTCCAAAATGGCGGCTAATTCTCTCATTTTCCTGCTTTCTGTGAAGTGCCTACAGTTTGACCGTATAAAAACAGTGGTCATTATTTTTTCTAAAGATCTAAAAAACACTATCAATTGATTCCTGGGTTGAACTGAGGAATTTTAGGGTGGTCAGGGGCCATTTTGTTATAACTGTTTAAGAAAATGCAGCAGTTTCGCGGTTTTCCATAATTCTATGGAAACTCAATTAATATTTAAATAGACCACATATTTGAATTCCTTGTACAAAGAGCTTTCAAATGAATGGTAGCATCACTAGTTTCCGTGAATTCTTTGTCAAAATGAACCTCAGAACTGAAATCTGTAAAAAACTTTTTTTTTTTCATTTTTTCCATTTCCACTCCAAATTTATGAAACCCATCAAAGTAGGTACTCATTTGAAAGCTCTTTTTGCAAGGAATTCAAATATGCCACTTATTTTTATATTCATTTAGAATTGGCGAAACCACGCCAAACCGCGAAAATACAGTATTTGAGTGAATAATTCTACCAAAATGGATTATAGAAAGTCTGAAAATAGTTGAGGCTACTAAAAATGTTGTAGTAATGTTCTGAATACCTAGAGAAGTATTAACAAGCACTATTTGCATGCATTCTGTTCGTAGGAACTACACAGAAAACAGCAAAATGGAAGAATTGGTGGCCATTTTGGAAAATGGCTGCCAGTAACCATCTATGCTAAATTTGAGGTGGCTCCCTATCCAATTATATTTGTAGAGATGTTTTATAAGTGTGCGCCAAGTTTCATGCTTCTATGTATAAATGCACTATTTTTTACATACCTGCCCCGCTATTAGTTTGCTTCAAGTTTCAAGTTTTTATTAGCTCAGATCAGACAATGTGATATGGAGCAAAAAATAAACATAATGATCAAAATACAACTAACAAACTGTTAAAAGAAAAGAAATCTAACTACTCAAACATATTTACATATTTACAGGAGAAAATCACTCAGTGCGAAAATAAAATTGCTGAAAGCCACTTAAAACCCAGTAGAGGGAGTGGCAGTTCACAGTTACACTGAGGTGGTGCCACCGTGTGGCATATATTTTATAATACTGCATTTCATCAATAGTTAGATTTAATAGGACTAGGTCTCAGAGCCTTTTACATTAATTTTTAAAGAGTCCAAGGGATGTCCATATACATGTATCCATATCAGCAATGAGCATCTCATAGGCCATTTAGACCAGGAGGTATACTAACACACTATGTGTATACAATAAAAACATAATAATTCAGGATGTAATAACATACTCCATTAGGCACAATTTGATCGACTAGTTAAAAGACTACATATCTATAGTATATTTAACTTTGCTTAAGTAGCACCAATACAATAAATGAGGCACAAGTAGTAAAAATAGACCGATTTAGTGCGAACACTCTAATGGCACAATTTGTAGTAAAAAATAATATTTACATGTTAATCTCAGAGCCTTTTACAGTAAACAGAAAGAGTCCTCAAGAAGATTGAGTCCGATTGATTCCATATATATCCGTGACAGCAATGAGACTCTCATCATAGGCCATTTAGACCACAAGGTATATCAACACAATATGTATATACAATAAAAACATAAAATGCAGGATGAAGTAACATACTCCCATTATGCACATTTGGATCGGATTAGGTAAACGACTACATATTTACAATATGTTCAACATCTCTTAAGTAGCACCAATGCAACACAAGAAGAACTCACGAAAGTAAATGTATACATACTGAGCAAAGAGAATAAGATCTATTGAGTGCGAACACTCTTGGCACCATTAGAAGTAAAATAACATATATGCACGCATGCAAGCATGACTAAGTACGCTAGCACCATACTAATACTGTAGCAATTGAAAAAGTGTATGCAATTTAACATGTATTTACATTTACAACACAGAAATTAAACAGTACAGACGGTATGAAGATAAGCTGCAACGTGGAGTTGAAACAAAGATTGATATTCAGTTAAGACATAAAGTAAATCACAGGTAAACTGACATGGCACTGTCTAAAAAGCGTCCTAAAGATATAACATCTCTGCGAGAAATTTCCTCGATCCAAGATGAACACTTGGCTACAGAGGACCTGTCAAATAAGTGTTTCGGTAGGTATTTTTTCCTAGCCGAATTTACTAACTGGTTGGAACATTCTACTAGGAGATGGAATTCGTCCCCCACTTCTTTCCTATCGCACACAGTGCACAACCGCTCGCTTCGTGGAATGTTCCTATATCTCCCAGTTGTTTTGGGGAGCTTGTTGTTAGAAGTACGAAAGCGACAAATGGCCTTGCGTAACTTTTGATTGGATAACAGTAAATAATTCTCCATTTTAACGCTTAGTTTAAAACTGGCATAAAAGTCACAGGACGACTTAGACCCGAGATCATGCCTCCATTCCTGCAGAAATTGATCCTTAAGGGTTCTGGCAATTGCCTTTTTTAGCCACTCAATGTTAATTGGCGTCGAGCTGTCCCATATGTTACTCAGACCACACGCGTCAAGAATACCTTTGATGGAGCTTGTCCATTTAGAGGAGTAAGACTTGCTTTTCTGCAGTGTGGTGAGATTTTTCAACATAACATGTGAAAGCTTAGAATTCTTTCCAGCTATGATTCTAATCCAATAGTTAACCATTCGCTGTTTGATGGTGATGCTGAGTGGATAGCGTCCCAGTTCACCATACACAACAGAGTTACATGTCGATAGTTTAACTCCAAGTATATATTTTAAAAATTTGAGGTGCATCTTCTCGACACATTGGATTTGTTGGTGACCCCATACCTCACAACCATACAGAAGTATTGGTGTCACCAAAGTATCAAAGAGGTACAATTGAATGTCTATTGGCAGACTAAGAGCTCTACATTTGGCCAGTAGCGCAAACATCGCCCTTGAGGCTTGTTTACTTAGTTCTTCCACACCAGTCTTGAAAGATCCGTTATATGAAATTGTTAGGCCCAAGTACTTGTATTGTTGTACTATTTCTAATGGGCTATCATTTAATGAAAAGGTAAACTTCTTGGGATCGAACTTTCTCTTCCCAAAAACCACAACTTTCGTCTTTGAGCAGTTCACCTGAAGCTGCGGAGTATTGCAGTAATCATTTAGAGCGCTGAGAGCTTTTTGAAGTCCCTCTGCACTATCTGCAAACATTATAGTATCGTCTGCATACATCAGAACCATTAATTTCATAAAATTTCCAGTTTCCTGTGAGTCAAGGCAAACTGGTTGACATCCTTTTGCATGGAGGTATGCTTCCAAGTCATTTATAAAGAGTGAGAACAACAGGGGAGACAGGTTCTCTCCCTGACGCACACCTCTCAAACTAACAAAGAACTCTGATTTAACAGAGTTGAGAAAAACACATGACTTTATATTTCTGTACATACTTTTCATTACTTCTAGGATTTTTCCTTTTATCCCATACTTGGGAAGCTTATACCAAAGTGCTTCACGGGAGACAGTGTCAAACGCTTTTGCATAGTCCACAAAAGCTGTGAACAATTTTTGTTTCCTGTGACAAAGTAGTTCAATCATACTCTGCAACAAGAAAATGTGATCAATGGTTGAGTAACCTGATCTAAACCCTGCCTGCATTTCGCTTAGTATTTCATTTTGCTCACAGAAGCTATATAGGCGGGTATTTAATATTGCAGTAAATAGTTTCCCAAAACAACTTAGGAGGGTGATGCCCCTATAGTTGTTACAGTCAGTCTTTTCGCCCTTGTTTTTATACAGCGGGATAATTAAACCAACAAGCCATTCCTGAGGCACTCTGCCTTCGTTTAAAACTCTGTTAAACAGGTATAAGTACAGGGGCATGAGTACAGCCGCAGAGTTTTTGATATACTCATTTATAATCCCATCACTGCCAGCCGCTTTCCCATTTTTGAGTTTGAGAATTTGAGCTTTAACCTCAGTCTCAGTGAAGTGCGTATTCAGCGGCTCGGTATTCAAGTTTTGCAGGCTTGGTGTGACAGGATCATTAACATAATCTGACAAGAAATTATCTTCAGTCCCTCTTGACACCTCTCTGAAGTGCTCACAAAGTTGCTGTAGAGACACTGGGGGACTGTCCTTCGGTTTACTGTTGAGAATACCCCAGAATTTTCTACTGTCAGTTTTTTTAAGATTTCTGATAATGGCTACAACTTTCGTTTTGTGTTCAAAGGCCGCTTTTCTGATTGCTTTTCTATAATGTTTGCTCTTAGCTAGGAGATCATCCTTTTTTGCCTGAGACTTACTTGTGTTAAAAGCTTTCCTAGCTCTATGATAGGCTAGTCTACATGCTTTGGCATTCTCGCTGAGCACAAACTTGAATTTGTTTTTCGTTTTGGGCTTTCCGAGATTAGCGTTACATTTCCTAACAGTCTTTTGACCAAAGGTACCTATTGCACCTTTAATCATTATACTGTTAATTTCGTTTGTCAATTGGTCAACACTGAGTGCATCGGCTTTGGCAAGAACGTCTTGGACTTTCCCAGCATCAATATTTTCCGAGAACGCTCCACCCTTGTCATGTGACCATTTGCCGATATTAGTCACTGTTTTTTGCTGCCCAGCATGGCCTGCGACACAGAAACTGCCTGGACGAGCATCATTGACAAACTGAGTGACCCCTCTCCCTAGTAAAAACTGTATAACACAATGTTTATCAGAAAAGAGTGGGTCGAAATCTTGAACGTTAAAGTTCTGAGCACTACTCAGTAATGCTGGAGATCCAATAACATAATCGAGGACTGAACCATCTGTAGTGGTAGCTTTCCCAATACATCTGTCTTCACCTATTCTACCATTAAATATAACCAACGAGTGATTTCTACAAAGTTCTACTAATGCCTCTCCGTAACCACCATTATCAGCTTTGGTGTCGGAATTGTGCCTCTCAGTCACTTGGCCAAGACGAAGTAGCGTCTGCTTTGTCTGCAGCATATCAATTTCACTTAAATCTGACATATCGAGACCATGATGAACATTGAGGTCCAGCTCAACAAGGTCATCCTTGCATAAAGTATGAGCATTGAGGTCTCCACATAACAGCACATCATTTTCACTAGGATCATAGTCTAGCAGAACATCTGCCAGCGTATGAAACATTTCAACTGAGGAGAATCTACTCCCATAGGGTGGTATATATGCCGCTACTACCACCAAATTTTTGTCTGTACCTAAAACAGTACTAGAACCTTTCAGCACCAACAGGAAATTGTGAATATAACTTATGCGTGAAAAATTACTTGCAATCTGAGACCGAATGGCAACTAAAACTCCACCGGATCTATGTTTAGATATAGGTTCCCTATTTTGTACAAAAATATCAAAGCCTAAGCAATGGAAGCTACTTTCAATGACACTTAAATCAAGATCGTCACACTTGGTTTCACATAGCACAATGATATCATGACATTTCAACAAGTTACAAAATTCAGGAATAGACAATTTAGACTTCAGTCCGCAAACATTCAGGGTCATTACAAGACAATGTGGAGACCTGGACGGTACTTGCAACACTGTTCGTAGCTCATGGGGCTGTTCTGTGATTGATGGCAGAACAGGGCTCAGTACATCGGGCCCCATGAGCTCATTGGCGCTGACCTCATCATGGTCATGGGCCAATGAGGGAAACCGGGGTGGGGGTAATAGGACGGGTACTGTAAGCCACCATAGTACGCTTGCGGTGTAGGTCCCAGGCTGTAGGGGGAGCCGTGGGCGGCGTTGGGGCTAGGGGAAGGGGGATAATCGGGGTAAAGCGGACGCTGGTGAGACGAGGGAGAGAACACAGGTGGGCATTCAGTACGGGCCTGAGTTCCTGCAACAGGCTGGGATTTAGCCTTTTGGGTGGGGGGCACATGTGTCGTCCGGGGGCGGGGGGGCGAGCGCACTGGATCCTTCTTTCTGCGGTTTTCATTTCCCACGTTTCCCTTTTTGTTGTTGCGGTGGTTTCTGTTTGCTTCCGCTTGGTCCTGTCTTCGGTCACGAGGGCGAGCAGCGACAAACTTGCCCTTTGGATGAAGTTGCCCTTTGGTGGGCCCCTTAGCCAAGCTGTTGGACGAAGACGTAGAACCTTGGTTTGTGTCCCACGTTCGCATTGGGACCCTGGAAGAGAGCCCTGTTCGCAGGGCCAAGCTAAGGTTTTCTGCCACCTGCTTGAGCCCGTTCTGCTTGAGGTGAAGGCCTCCAGAGGTCAACAATTTCGGCAAATGCCTGATCGTCGCGTTGTGCTCAACGAAGAGCACACTGTCGTCTTCATTCTCCAGGTTGTTCAGGATGACGTTGATGGCATCAATCCTACTGTTGAGAGAGGTGTCATCCAGGCGGTGGATGACACCTGACAGCAGGATAGGCACAGTAGTGTGCCATCTCACGCAGTCCAAAAGTTTGTTTAGGCCCTCCCTGACTTTGGGCCTTCTCTGTGTGGTGCAATTTGTGCCACAGTGGATGACAACTGCTGAGAAGGTCTTCCCCTGCATCAACTCGTCCACTTCTCCAGCCAGTTGCATCGGGGTGTGACCACCGAAGCATGCCACCTCCGCATCAAAAGACTTGTCAAGAAGATTGTCGATGCCTTTCAGCATCGAATCACTTAAGACAAGGACTTTCTGCCTAAGTGCTGTGTTGGGCGATACTGTAGGTTCGCACGTAAAGCTCGATGCCGAGTCGTCAGTACGGCGCGGAACAGGGATTTGCCGGAGTTTGGCTCTTGCAGCTTCTAGGGCCCTGCCCATTATGTTGGACCCCTTTCCATCTGGACCAAAGCCCCACTCGCTGTCCATTTCCATATTATGGACAAGGAGACTCTCGCCTGTGTCTAGCAAGGCATCAGAAAATTTCTGGCACTGTTTTGCTTTCAGCAAACACAAATCCGTCATGGTGGATAGTCTGGCATCTAACCACTTGGTGGACACTTTTTCCTTTGGTAGCAACCTGGATGCCAACTTCTTAGCTTCAGCTGGCAGTCTTGCCTCCTTGATCCTGTCAGCTTGTCTGGCAAGGCCATGCTCCACTAATTTTGTGTACTGGAACAGGTGCTCAAGGGAGTTAAAAGTAGCACCTTTCCCGTGTCCACATGTGGGCGTTAGCTTGCAACCGAAGAAAGCTGATAGTGGATTCCAATAGCCTCGGAAGTAGCATGTAGATTTGTTGAGCCCTTCGGTAGAAAGGCCTACAGAATTCACCTGGACCGCTTCTGACTTTGTTGGCATAGACTGCTGTTTTACAGTTTCGTGGGCTTTGTTTAATTCGGCAATGTCTACTTCGTGCTGTTTCTTCAGCATTGTACATTCTGCATTGATTTTGGTGACTTCAAAGCGTTTCAAACTGACTTCATCCTGTAGCTCGAGCTGAGATGCTTTTCTATTGCTCTTGATTGCAAGTACGGGTGTCGGGTGGATTAAATTTTGTTTCCCAATGCAGCTTTGAAAGTTTATGAGCTACAGCAATCTCTATGGCACCATGATATCAAGTCTTAATAGCGTTTGAAGTAGTGAATGGATGGGTGTCTTGTATATCACTGGCAAAATTCACACTTGCCCCAATCCAATCTTCGCAGTTTGAGTTTATCACTGACAGTGCCTGAGTGAAAGTCATGTGTCTGGATGAGGTATTGTTGTTCCACTTGGAGGCAATTTCCCTTAGTTATCTGTGAGGCAAGAATCAACACAACCCTCGATGGGCTGGATATAATATGTATGCATAACACAGAAGGTTGCTGATCTAAACAGTGCTTTAGTTGTGCATTAATGTGATTCTATTGTATAGAAAAACTATAAATATGTGCATGCATTCCATTTCTCGACAATGCTGGAAGAAAATCAGATTTGACCAAACTGATAACACATGTCTCAAATGACAACCATTTGATTGAATCAAACATTAAGAATCCTCCGAATCAGAAATATAGCTTAAAAGCAGAGTGTACTAACTTTTTTGATTGGTCAAATAGTTCGCTGTGATCATACTCCATTAAATTGGATATCTTGGATGACAAATGGACAATCACTATCTATTACTCTCGGTTTCTCAAATGCTGGCACAAGTCTTTCCTGGTCCCTGCAGCCACTTGAATTATGAAACAGAATGGATGGAGTCTTTTTTGGAGTGATCTTTAGTCTCAGCCTACACAAAACAGCATTTATTGCAATATGATTTGTTTTTGAAAAAGAAGCAGCAACAAGTAGTGTTGTTCATTCTTAAACAATTCAATTAAATTTACTTCAACAAGATCTTTCGTTGCCATCGTAATGTTTATCATAAATCTTTATTTGTCTCTGAACAACAGAGTGAAAGTATGGATAATGGACTCAATGGACAAAGTCTTGACACATGTAAGGCAGTTCACATTTCTGTCTGAGAAGGATATAGATTTTATGATAAAACTTAATGGGAGTGTGGTTCACAGCAATGAACCTCATGAATGTCAGGTCGCGTAAGAATACGACATAAGTCCGAAGGACGAGTGTTTATTCTGCAGCAGACCTGACATTCATGAGGTTCATTGCTGTGAACGACACTCCCATTAAGTTTTATTTATATCCCACAATAAAATTACCGTAATATGGGGTGAATTGGGACAGAATTGGTAGTTTTTCTGTCATAGCATGGTCAAAAATCGATCTAGAAATCAAAATTTGGTGTCAAATTATGTCTGACCACAGGGTCTAACTAACCCTTGGAGCTTGATATGATATCTTAAAATCCCAATGCTCCAGGCCCAGAAAACCACTGTCCCAATTCACCCCTTACTTTGGGGTGAATCGGGACAGTCCATTATCTCCACAATCAATACTCTCTAGCTTCTTTGAGTGACTGCTAGTTGTGAATAAATATTAAAAAACATATTCTGCAAACCAAAAATTTATTTTGAGGAAAATCTGAAATTAATTTCATTGATAATATGCATATTTTAAAAATTCAATAAATGACAGAAAACTAATTCAAAAATCGGTTTTATAAAAAAAAATTCTAGTAATTGGTAATTCTGGACTAAATCCACTGTAAATGATGCCAAGTTCAATAATATTAATTAAAAAGCCACGCTAGTACACTCAAATGAAAATTAGTAGAGTAATTTGGGTAAATCTTGAAACTTTGCCATTGACCTGGATCTGAACCCAGGACCAAACCTACGTCATCCCACATCCAGCCTGTAATTATGGTCCCCGGCAACCATTTTAAACTGATTTTAAAGTTTACTGCAAGTTTGGTTGCTGTAGTATTTGTAGTTTATATGGTAGAGGCAAAGTTTTGACCAGCTTGTAAAAATGTCATTTCGGTGGGGCCGAGTTTTGGGTGATGCAGCTCCTCAGTGCCTGCAGTTATTAGAAATACAAAATTCCATCACAATATGCGCTTGTATGTCTACTATACATGTGCCAAAAATCAAATTCCTGTGGCAATTGGAAATAGCTATTTTTGTAGCAAATACAACGATTTCTCGTTCTGTCCCGATTCACCCCAGTGTCCCGATTCACCGCATATTACGGTAAACCTCCAGTCAAAAAAAATAGAGTGCAAGGTTAATAACTGATGTCGAAGATCAAGATAGCTATAATACTGCAAGTCCAAGGAATAACATTGATAGTTTAGCATCTACAAACAGGAATATTACCCATTTCCTTGGTGTCCAATGAGGTCTGCCAGACAGAATCACACTACAGCTGGGAGGGAACCGCATGGTTGCATTCAATAAGCCTACCTTTTTACCAAATAATGCCTAAGGCAAGAAAAAGTCACTTGAGCAATGATGGTAACTCAAAAAAACTGCTCTCAACCCCTCGCTATGATGGCAAAGTGGTCTCTCTCTCTGATCTAAAGTGGACCCCAGTGGCAGTTTGAAATGCCCTCATCATGAAAAATATTAATATTTTTGGCTCAGGTCAAAGGATCCATAAAGCACCAGGCTGCATTATTTTATCTAAATTATCTTTTACTCTGCTGAAAGATATCAGTGTAGTCAGGGCATTCCTAGCAACTGATGAGGGAGGCATAACAACGTGATGTGTTATTTTCCTGCTGTCTAATACATGAATTTGTAGTGTACCACTGAACATTATTGCATCTTTATGGAAGTTCATTTTGAATGCTCTTTTGCAAGGAGAGATGTTACATAAATCCGTCGATTTACACCTGAACTTTGAAGGGCCTACTGTTCATCAGCAGAAATGCAATGTCAGAAGAAATCCCAGATGAAATGATCTTGACCTTTCAAGAGGTTCAGTATGCGATTGCATAATTCCATCTATCAATGTAATCTGCAAACACATTATCACAAAGTGACCACTCTTCCTACTTGTTTGGTAACCACAAACCATTTGGAATGGACATTGCTGAAGCATATATATTGACAAAATGACCCATCTTGCCTTCTATGAATTATTTAGGTCAGGCATGTGGAAAAGACCAACTGCCTTGCTGGTGTCAGCAGGTGATTACTACTGAGTAATTCGCTGACTTCATTATGATTTATATGTATATATGTATTTACTATGTATGTATGTATGGTTTGTTTTATGGATGCCGGAAAAAATTATTTGCTTATCAACCTGGCCCCCAGAAAGGAAAGCAATTGGGACAATTGATAATTTTATGTTGACAAAAATATTGAAAATAATACAATATGGAGAAAATACAATTTCAGATGTAATGGAAATAGTTTTTAAAACCTTGAAAAGTAACATTGAAACATTGAAAAAAAAATTCAAAAAAAGATTCCTTTAGGCCTACTTAAGTTTGAATATGGTCATGACCCTAGTGTGATTAAATTTTGGAGTCTAGAAGTAGTAAGAATTGAGTTTGCAAGGAAAATTTGTTTATTTTTTGCTCAAATTACAATGGGGATGTGTCACGTCATTTTCTATACAACCAAAACAGTAATTTTTTTTTTTGCAAAAGCTGCAGAGTTCTGTGCATAACCCAAGCCTTGGAGACTAGTAGTAGTTCTACAATGATGTGGTGATGAAACGCCAAAGAGTCTTCTGTTGGCATGACCAACTAATATTGAGGGATCATTGCTTGCAGTCTGGGCCCTGTAACCTTCTCTTTACTGAATCATGCCATAGGCAACCATAAGAAGTAGTTATGGTTTTCTAGACATGACTGAAGTCAACAAAGAAGCTAAGAATATTTTATAACAGTCTGTCTCCAGAAAACACTCCTACTTGTTTGACATGAGTTATAAACTGTAATAGGATGAAGTTATTATTTTCACTTTTTGATGCAGTAGAACAGAAGATATTGCACAGAGAGAAGAACATCTTTGCTATTGTATTTTGGAATTCAAATGGTTGGAGGCAAAATGACAAGCAGTGTCACAAGTCAACAGGATATGATTAATGGAAGTTGATGCTTAATGCGCCAACAACGATGTAAATAGCATCATCAGAAAACAGATGTGCATGCATTGACCAGACAAAGAAATTACAAATTACGTCTCTTAGAAGGCCTCATGAATACTTTTCCTTCAATAGAACATTTGTACTGGTAGGCGAAGTTTTCGAAAGGACACAGGTGTTTTAATGTAAATTTTGATTTTCGGAATGATTAAATTTTCTTTACTAAAGACAGAGATAGCTCCTCTGTCTGCTGCTTCATTATGCTATGTAAACATTTTATGTCAAGATTGCATACATGTATGTCCTTCCTTCCATTGCAAAGATAAATGATATCTGAGGAAAGCATCACTGAATACCAAAATCTTGCCTCCAGTCACGGAGCCATTTTATGTGCAAATACGTCACCAGAGGGCATCCACTGGTCTATGATATAGGTCGTAAGAAGTCAATGGATGCTCATAAGGTCAACGCAAGATCATCATCTATTACTCCAAAATCTGTATGTCCTTGTTCAAAAGAATTCTGATGTCTTCTCCAGGTTTAGGGTGAATTCTTATTTCTGTCTGTGCAAAAGTTTAAAGATTCTTTACAACTGCTTAGAACTAAATATAGTGAAAACAATGCAAGTATCATAATGTGATTTAAGCAATAATGTCCACCTCAAATGGTCAGCAGTCATCACAGAGTGTAATGGGTAAAGTGGTCCCTGTTTGATCTACGGCGGTAGATTGAGTGTCTGAGACTTCAGGAAGGACGAGAAACATGACTGCTCTCATTCTGATGTGGTTTGTGTTTTGACAGAAATGATTTGACTATAATTAGTAAACAGTATACCATGCAACCACATATTGAATCATTATCTTCTGAAAAAGATGGTAGCATTTGAAGTGTAGAAGTAATGATATCTTTGCATGAGCTTGTTAAACTAGCTTCTGGTGTGCATGTTATCATGAATAATCTCTCAGATGTCATTGATGATGCAGCAACCAGGGCCCTGCACGGGACAAGATTTTTGTCTCACTCCCACCCGTTCTTTCCAAATCTGCTCCCATTCCCGTCCCGTTCTAGGCATTACAATGATAAAATTTTCCAAATTTTGACCCACTCCCGCCAAATTTTGTCAAGTTCAGTCCCGTTCCCGTCCCATGCAGGGCCCTAGCAGCAACACAACATGTCTGTGACATGTAAGCAGGTCACAAAGTCAGTGAGGTCAGACACATATACAAGTTGACATGCCTCGCTTGCCTGGCAGAGTATCCTCTTCCATTAATCTCGGCTTGTCAACTTGTGGCAAGTCTCCTCACTTCCTTGGGCATCAGCAATGGACAACTTTTTCCATTCTGCAGAAAGATAACAAGTTACCAAATGAATTATTAGTGGCCCTGGGTCAGTCACATTGACAGTAGGTGGCACATTTTTAAAGTCCACTGCAAGAAGTTCGATGATCAAAATAATGGGCACAACTTCCGGGTACTTCTGTTTTTGTCTAGGTAGAACCTGTGACAAGAAAATCATTTGATTCTCTGCATTTCAAAACAATTATTTTATGCAGGCAATTTAATTATTATAAAAAAAAACCAAGATATTTACATTTCATGTGATCTTGTAACCAAGCGTAATTATTTGATTCTCTGACTCTCAAAACAACTATTTTATGCAGGCAATTTAATTATTATATAAAATATCAAGATATTTACGTTGCATGTGATCTTGCAACCAAGCGTAAAGTAATATTACCTGTTTCCTTCCAGTAAAATTAGGCTGCCACTCAGCCTGCCAGACAGACTTACTCTGCAGTTAGGAGAGAAATGCCTGTTACCATTCAATATCCCTTGCTTTTTTACCCAAATAGAGCCAAAAGGCAAGCAAAAGTCATTTGGGCAATGAAGGTAACTCATAATGTCAGTTCTCGACTGCTCGCAGTAATGGACAAAGTGGTCTCTCTCTGATCTATAATGGACCCCAGTGGCAGTATGAAAGTTTAAAATGCCCTTATCCTGAAAAGATATAAATATTTTTGGGATCCATAAAGCACCTGGCCGTATTGTTTTATTTTTTATTAAGTTGCAGTTAATTAGTGAAATCAGGACATTCCCAAAACTGATGAGGGAGACATAATAACATGTGGCAAATGAGTGAATATCTCGGCCCTCCAATAGATGTATGCCTGCATTCTGGATTATTACATCTTTATGGAAGCTAATTTTGGATGCTCTTTTGGATCCACTCATTTATTCACCTGAACTTTAAGGGCAAATATTCATTGACATATTTCACAATAAATTCCAGAGAGAACGACTTATATTATTATTGTTCATGGCTGATGTTCATGTTAGGGGAGGTGATGGCACCTGTCACCAGTTGACAAGCCTAGATTAATGGAAGGAGATGCTCTACCAGGCAAGCAAGAAATGTCAATTTGTATTAATTTTGTCTGACCTCACTGGCCTATGTGACCAATTTACATGTCACTGACATGTAGTAGTGCTGGAACAGGAATGACATCATAGAGGTTATTCTAGATGATTTCCAAATGAGATGCTAATTTTGCTAGGACATGAACAGATACATCAGGCAACAAGGGTTCATTTCATTGGACGATGGTTCAGTATGTGATTGTATTATTCCATCTCTCCAAAGTCTCCATAGGAGATGTAATCTGCAACCCCATTATCTCAAAGTGACCATTTGCCCATTTGTCTGGTCAACTGATAACCATTTGGAATGGACATTGCTGAAGGCCTATATATACAGTGTATTGACATAGTGACCCACCCTGTCTTTTCTGAATTGTTAAGGTCAGAAAATGTCAGATATTGTCTATAGAAGACCAACTACCTTGCTGGTGTCAGAAGCTGGGTAACTACTGAGTGACTTCCTAACTTTGCTGTCATACACTGTACCTTCTGACTTTGATCATGACCCGAGTCTGATTTTATTTTGGTGCTCTGAAGAGTCATGCTGTAAGAATTCACTAGCAAGGGATAAATTACCTTTCTCTTTTAACAAACAACTTCAGGTGCTTTGCAAAATTATTGTATTCCATACAAATAAAGCAATGGTTTTTAAAGCAAAATCACAGGTTCTGTTACTCTCTTTGTTATTTTCATAATGCAAGCCTGTAATACATTGTAGTTCAACAATTTCTGTGGTGACGATGAGTTTGCCATTGGCATGACCAACCACTGACTGTTCATTGCTTGCTGTCTGGGCGCTATAACCTTCTCTTTACTGAATCATCCATAGGCCACCACATGAATTAGTTAAGGTTTTGACATGACTAAAGTTAGTAAAAGAAGAAGCTCTGAGTACTTTATAAGTTTGTTGCACAAAGCATGACTACTAGCCTGACAAAGTGAATTTCAACACACTTGTTTACAAATGACAATGTACTAAAATATAGGGGTTTCTTCTTTTTTTACATTAAAGGGGGGAGGTTTGAACCCCCAAGACCCCCCCCCCCTCTGGATCTACTACTGTCAACAGTGATTAGTGGAGAGTGTTGGTTATTGCACCAAAGACGATATAAATTTAATCATCGCAAAGCTCATGAAAAATTGACTGATCAAGGAAATTACAATATCCGTTGCCTTATCCATATACCTTATCATTTCTATAGAGATTTTCTTAATCAAGTTGTTGCAAGGACATGCAAGTCCTTCTTAGGCCTTCTATGAATAGCTATGAACAACTGAGTTAAGCCACTGTTAGTTTTGATTTTGTAGTGATAGTATTTTCTCTTCTAAAGACAGAGAGAGCTACTAGGTCTGCTTCTTCATTTATGCTATGCAAATATTTGATGTCTTGCATTTGCCCTTCTATTGCCTTGGTAAATGATATCTTAGGAAAGCTTCACTGAATACCAAGCTCTTGCCTCCAGCCATAGGGCTATTTTATGTGCAAATACGTCACTAGAGGGCATCCACTGGTCTATGATATAGGTCATAAGAAGTCAAAGGACCCTGCAAATAAGGTTAATTTAAGACCATCACCTATTACTTCACAATCTGCATATCCTTATGCAGAAGAATTCTGACTCCTCCATCCTCCGCCAGGTTTGGGATGATATTGTTTTTTCTGTTTCGGTAAAAGTTTCACGATTCTTTCACACAAGTATTGAAAGATCAGACATGAAAATATTACAAGCATGCACAAGAAACTTCATTTTCCCTTTTGTAGAGTCTATAACCTACTCATGAGGGCTGTTTTTTCTGCTGAATATTTGCAGAGATTTTTTAAGAAATTTGTGCGTTTACCTTATCATATTAAATTGTGTGAGCTGCTACTGAAAATAATATAAAACAGACTGTGAATTGAAGTGCGTCGGGTAACAAAAGGGAAACAGTTGTTTTGTAAAGAATGGTAAAGGTACGTTCTGTAATACTTTAAGAGGGCAGAGGACAAACAGCAATATGATTTGTATTGTGTTGTGGTATTCAACCTCCTGAGGCTTATATACTGATATAAATAAATATAAATAGACAGACGCAATGTCCTTGGTTATTTCGATTTTAACAACAGTGCCCAGAGTTATTTAGATTTTAACAGGTTGGAGGGATTAAACAACCATTATGATGACATTTGAATGTCTCTCATTGAGTTACTTTGTTTTATATTTTGTTAGAAATGAACCCAAGCTTCATGAAGGGAGAAGACTGTGAGTCTGATAAAAAAAAATAGGGATCCCCACAAAAGAGGGAGCTGAAGCCAAAGCAGTTGGTTATATTTCTGGCCTTAAATGGTCTAATGGAGATGGAGTGGGTCACATTGTCAATAGCAGCCTTCAGCATTGACTGCCAGAAATGGTCTGTGGTCAACAAATTGGTCACTTTGTGATCTGTAGCAGTAGATTGATTATCACAGACTCCAGACATGGGTGACTAAAATATGTTGGTCCAACATGACCTCAGGAAATGCTGGAAGTTTCATTACATAAAATATTGTATTGCCTGCAAAGGAAAAGACAGAAAAAATACCCTAAATAATAAAAAACCATATTGCTAATATCTTGCCGAATCCAAATGGCCTGAGACATAAAAAGTTTCTGAGGCCAGGGTAGATCAGTTGATATTATGCGTACCTTTGTCGCCGATAATATGATTGCATTCTCACCACATCAGTTGTTGTGAAAATATGGTGACAGTGATTTGTAAATAGATCGTAAAGGCCTACGTTGGGTAAAACCCGGTTTGTGCCCCCTAACTAATCCCCCTTATAGAGATGTCAGCGGGTCAGACTGATACAACTGATGTGTCTTCCTTGGCTGGTAGAACATGTACCACCACTAATCACCGCTTGTTAGTTGGTGGCAGGTTCCCTGACTTCCTCAGGCATGAGCATGGGAAAAATTTGTCTTTGTCTTGTTCTGCAGTAAGATGATAATTTTCCCAATAAATTATGAATGCTTTGTTTTTCCTACTGCATTTCATGAGTTCATGAATTTCTATTTAGTATGTGTGAGTCTGTGCCATTTTGAAATTAAAATAATGTGTAAAGAGCTTGCATGGTTGCCTTTGTTTGGTCTATTTATTTAGATATTGGGAAAAATTTGTAGCATTATCGAAACAGATGGCAAAATAGATTTTAACATCCAAGCTTCTCATATAAATGAAACTAAATTGACGCAAATCTGTAAATTACATTTATAATATTGGCCATAGCACACCAGAAAATTGAATATTTGATGAATGACATATAATTATTATAAATACCCAAAGAATTATTTTATTGACTTCTTTGACATTAAGCACATCAGTGTTGGTAACATCTGTTCAGGAATATCTGCATTGTAAGACCACTGCAACTGCCATCTGTATTAGGGGTGTTGCCTTTTGGTGCATTTTCCACCAGATATACTTACCTATGTATTATTGCATACAAAATTATGAGAGAAGAAAGAAAACAAATATCAACAGAGCATTATTGATTTACATGGAATTTTGCTACATATAGTTCTGAATAAAGGCTGGCATATAACATTAAGATGGTCTTGAAACCAGGTGGGAAAACTTGCAGAGCATTGCCTTCCTATGAGAGGACTAGATCAAGGCTGGTTACTCTTCAAGGCTGTTTATTTAAGTTTTACGAGCTCCAGCCATCTCTATTCCACCACGATATCAAATCTTAATTGAGTTTCCAGGAGTGAATGTATCGGTCTCTTGCATATCACTGACACAATTCACACTTGACCCAATCCAATCTTTGCAGGGTCTATCACTGACAGGCCAAAAGTGAAAGTCTTGTGTCTAGATGAAGTATCGTTATTTCATAGTAAAGCACTTTGCCAGTTATCTTTCTGCTGGTTTATATGGTATGAGTTGTGTATGGAAATTTTAAAACTGATCTTGAATCAGCACTCTACGTATTCCACCAAATACGTATATCGAACATGCACAACATTAGTTGTCTAAATACAGCCATAGAAAGGATTTTGAATACCTTGATGTGCATATTTATTTCTTCACCAGTAATACAGCAAAATGGGATTTATACCATCACAAATACAATGTACATCATGACAAAACATTATCAAGGAAACATTTTGTGCTGCTGAGGGAAAAAGTGGTTGAAATGTCATTGTGGTCAGACTCCATCGAATTGGACATCTTGCATGACTGATGCTCATAGACATAGACATCGCTTTCCATTTTCAGCAGATCCAATTGAAGCACAAGGCTTTTTTTGTCCCTTCAGCTATTTGAATTATAAATCAGAATAGATGGAGAGCACATTTTCTTCTGTCCAGCGCAACAGTCAAAACAGTTTTAGTTCTTTTCTGATCTCTGCTTTTAAACTTGTTTGCATCAGAATATCAAAGTCAAACAATGTGTCAACTTTTCCACACAACTTTCCTTGTTGCCTTTGACAGAATTCAGGCACGTTCAGAAGGGCAAAGCAACTTCCTGTGGTGATTTAGTCCACAAAAAAGAGGTATTGGCTATGTGCTGGCCAGCCTGTATTTGGTCCTCTCAATCATACCCTAATTGGCTGTTGCCAGAACACAAGGTTATAAGCGCAAATATGTTTTACTTTTTAGTCGGTCTCAAATAACGCCACTGTTTAAATGCCTCCTTTTAGGTTTCGATCAGGGAAAAGGATGACAATGTTGGTTTAAAGTTGAAGTTGTCTAAAATGAGTCTGTGATGTTTGGTAAGTCACCATAGGTTTTTCTGTCAATCAATTTGTTAAATGCTGTTATATTTTGAAGGATGTCATTAACTTATATACGAGGGGTGTTCAGAAAGTTCACCGAGCGCGCCTCAATTATTTTGAAAAAAAGGCTGTGTTGTTAATTATAGAATTTATTGGAAATAAACATCTAATCATGAGAAAAATTATTTCTTGACAAGATTTAGTCTTTCATTCCAAACAAATATTTATATTTCAAATTGATTTTTTATGTAACAATTACCAAATAACTTTTCAGTCAGCTGTGCCAAAGCACTTAATGTTCTCTGACAGATACGACCAACTGCAAACACGAATTGATCTAGAACCTTAGGATCCATACTCTTCCTCATCTGCCTTAAGTACCAGACATGCACTTAATTACTTTTGATAACACCAGGATCGCAATATGAGCTCAGAAATTAGAGATATGAACTCATAATGAAAAATGTGGGTCAGGCATGTCCTTTGAAACTCCAAGATAAGGAACCCCACAGTTTGGAGGACCCTCATCATATGGATTGAACATGCAGCACTTACTTGGAATCCTACGAAGAATACATTGAAATACTGCTTGGCTGTCAGGAAATAATTTTGGTCATAAGCATTTGCATTCTTACATAAATTTTTATGATTTACACCACTATATTTTATGTATTTGGTTGAAAAAATTGAACTGCACTGACTGTTCATTTCAATGCCAACTGAAAAGTAATTTACACATTTCCTACAGGTTTGATACTGTCGAAATAGATAGCGAAAGACCTGAAAATAATTCAGTGAAAATTTCATTTTCATTTACTTGCTATAAAGCAAAAAAAACCAATCAGGAAAATTGGTCAGAACTCTCTGAACACCTCTTGTATATCCAATACAAGGCCTATGGTCTGTCTACAAGTTAAACGCTGTCTAAAGAGTCCCTTGTCCATGATTGTGAAGTGATTCTGTCTGTAAAAACAGGCAGGAAATTGGTCATTCGCTTCTTTTTACTAAATTTTCACATATTGCCGGCTACATGTATGTTTACTGACAAAACTATATTTTTGGAAGTGAGGGGAGCAGCCATGCACCAGTCATATTGACTCATAAGGTGACAAACTGGGATTAATAGGCCTATTTGATAAGCAAGACATGCTGATTTGTATGTGCCAGACCACAATGACTTTTCAACCCATTTGCATGTCTCTTAAATGTTATGTTGTAGCACAAGCAATTGGATCTGAGTTATTCATGAATATGAGCCCATCATGAATTACATGCACTATAATCCTTCATATCTTAAGGGACATGCTGAAATATATTAGGCCAATGCTGCACTACCATTTTTCCAAGTAAAAGCTTTACTATGTTTTTGTTATATTTCAAGCCATCAAAAAACCCTGCACTCCCGGTCAAGTTGGACCAGCATACCCATTTTGGCTGCAGCCTGGAGGATAACAATCTGTTGCTATAGATCACACAGTGACCACTTAGCCCATTATGTTGACCACCAATGTATAAAGAGGAAATTGCTGAAGTCATCTATTGACAAAATGACCAACTCTGTCTTCCATGAATCATTTAAGATCCATAAATATGGAAATCCTTCTGGCTCCTGGGTGTCATGTGCTGAATCACTTTATCCACTGCCTCCCCTTTTGATTGAGTCCATGATACAGATATGACCTTGATGATGTGATACTCCAAAGGCAAATGGAAACTTAGGAACTGGGAGGAAGAAGTGATAAAAGAAAACTGTGAGGCCTCTGTAAGTGTATCAGAGATTAGTATTTAAAATTTAGTAATAATAACACATTGCGGTGCCTCTGGCGACCTTCAAAATTGATACCACACAAACAATGATAGTTTTCAATATAGCCGCTTTCAGAGTTTTCACACACATTATTCTTGAAAGAGTGGTGCGGGCTGCAGCAGTTAATAACACAACTTGAAATTCAACTAGACAGTTTCTTTTTCTTGATTTCCATCCATGACCCATGCCAATAGTCTTTGGCCAAATAGCCAGACAGTCTTTCATTGGTATGACCACCTACTATTTGGTCAGTTTAAGGTATTTATGACCAATAACTTTCTCTCCATAGGCTGGCCATAGGCAGCAACAAGGAGTGGATAATATGGCTATCTGGACATGACTAAAGTGAGCGAGCTGAAAGGCATAGTACTATATGTGTATATATCTTGTGTTAGAGGTGCCCGACTATCAATGACATATTGACTGATTTATTGTGAACATTTGTTCTACTATTGTCATTAATCTTCCTAAATGTCATGTCATGTCACTGCCATGCAATCAAAATTATTTTTGAGAGTTTTTTTAGCAGTCGACCAACTGTTAAAATGAAGAATGAAGATGGTGCGTATAACAACAGACTTTGCCTTGTAATCTATTATTCAAATGGTTTGAGGCAAAGCGGAAGCAGCGCTGCAAGTGAGTAAGGAATGATAAACAGATAGTGATACTCAACCAACAAAGGAAAATAGTCAAAACAATGATCTTTGTGAATGCATTAACCCTTAAAGGCATACAGTCGTTGAACTCCTACTTTCAATAAACATATCTTCAAATGAAAGAATTAGGTTTTGCAAGTGCATTCGGCTAACATTTCTCAAAATCGGGTTTCACCATAAATCAGGAAGAATTTATGAAATTGGCATTTCAGCCCCATTTTGTGGTGTATTTTCATACTTTGGCTGGCTAGTCAAGGCAGGAGAAGGACACAGTGATGAGGTAAAGGAGCTGTTCAATATAGATGTCCTAGCTACAGCTGGAATCCAACCTGCATGGTTCCCGGACTGTGTAGAACTATGCTTTGCTGTTAACCAAAGGAAATTGGCAGGCAACCGGACTATCAAATCCTTCTTGAGATTGCTGCTCCATTACCATTGGTGGCTGGATGGAGTGTTTGCCACTTGCGTTGTAACATACCAGCATCAGATAATTGGATGTAACTTTGAATTCATTATCATTCTACTATTTCATCTCAGACAGCACTTTGGGTTCCTGACCAGGAACTTTTAAGTCCATCGGAATCAAGATATAGGCCATCATATAGCACTCTTTGGATGCACGATGTGCCCTTTATAATTCTTCAATTTTAATCGCTGTCCCATGGGGTTTTAGTTGAAACTGAGCCTTTTTTGGCATCTTTAGTAAGCATAAAAAAGTACACAGACCAAAATTTAAAAAAGCGCCTTGAGCATCATATAGTGCCATTTCTCAGCTTCGATTTGACACCTGATTTGCATTTCTACTGTTAAAATTTTGCCCTAAGCCTCTATTTCAGCGTTTTCATCAGATTTTAAGCTAAATATTTTTAGCATTTTTTTCCTATTAAAAGATACATTGACTCGCCCCCCCCCCCCACAGGAAAAATAAATTTACTTAAATTATTTATGACAATTTAAGAACTTCATTTTGTTGAAAACTACTGGCCCAGCCCAAAATTGTGTCCACAAAACAATAAAACAATAAATTTTAATTTTTTAATCACCCTACAAAGCTGATAACCTTTTTTTTTCTCAGAAAAACAGCATCAATTTTTTCCATTTGTTCAAGAACAGTGTATCCAGTCCCGCTTTGTATTTCCTGGTTCTTCCGATTTAAGTTTTTGGCACATTTCCCGGGACAAACACTACTCCCAATATAATTTATTCATCCATATGTCAAACCCAGTAGGCTATAGTTCAACGATAGCCAAAAAATATTCTGTTGGCAGGACCAACTGTTTAGGGTTTTCTGGAGTCAGTAACTCAAAAAGCTTTACTTTATAACAGTCTGTTGCCAGAAAATGTGACAACTTTTTAAAGACGTAATAGAGTGTAATGGGATAAAATTTTTATTTTCTCTTCTTGATGAGCACTGTAGAAGTGAAGGAAATGTTACACAGGGGAGAAAATCCTTGCTTTTGTATTGTGTAATTCAAATGGCTGGAGGCAAAAAGACAGACAATGTCACAAGTCAACACGAAATGACTAATGGAGTTGATGCTTAGTCACTTCAGCTTCTTTGGGTGTGCTTGGTGTGCAATAGTGATGCAAACATTGTTGTCAAAAGATGAATGTAAATTGAATCTACAAGGAAATCACAATATCAATCGCTTGAAAATGCCATAAGGGTTTTTGCACCTGTCAGTTTTGTGTAAAATTTAAATATAAATGTAACAAAAAAAAACAAACAAAAAATGTGTTGGTTAAAAAGCTTCTGTGATCCATACCTTTTTGTCTAAATAGAAATTTTGTTAATGAAATTGTCAACAGGACATAGGTCTCTTAATGTAAATTTTTGTAGTGATTGTATTTTCTTTACTATATAGGCATAGATAGCCTTTTTGTCTGCATCTTCATTTACGCTATGCAAATATTTGATGTCTTGCATTGCTCTTCTATTGCCTTGGTAAATGATATCTTAGGAAAGCTCTTGCCTAGAGCCATAGGGCTATTTTAAGTGCAAATATGTCACTAGAGGGCATCCACTGGTCTATGACATAGGTCATAAGAAGTCAGAGGACCCTGTAAATAAGGTCAATTTAAGACCATCACCTATTACTTCACAATCTGCATATCCTTACGCAGAAGAATTCTGACTCCTCCATCCTCCGCCAGGTTTGGGATGATATTCTGTTTCCTGTCTCGGTAAAAGTTTCAAGATTCTTTCCCACTCTATTAAAAATCAGACATGAAAATAGTACAAGCATGCACAAGAAACTCCATTTAACCCATAGTGGAGTCTATAGCCTGATAAATTTTTGCAGAGATTTTCTGAGAAATATGTGTGTACCTAATCACATTAAATTTTGTGAGCTGCAGAAAATAAGGTAGAACAGACTGTGAATTGAAGCGTATAAGTAAAGGTCACAAAAGGAAAACGGTTGTTCTGCAAAGAATGGCAGAGATATTCTCTGTAATACTTTAAGAGGGCAGAGGACAAACAGCAGTACGATTTGTATTGTGTAGTAGTATTCAACCTCCTGAGGCTTATATACTGATATAAATAAATATAAATAGACCGACGCAATGTCCTTGGTTATTTCGATTTTAACAATAGTGCCTAGAGTTATTTAGATTTTTACAGGTTGGAGGGATTAAACAACCATTATAACGACATTTGAATGCCTATCATTAAATTATTTTGTTTTATATTTTGGAAGAAATGCACCAAATGGCAGCATCCCTATGAAAGACACCTTCATGATGACAGAAGTGAGTCCTACCATAAAAAAAAGAAACAGGGATCTCCACAAAAGAGGGAGCTGAAGCCAAAGCAGTTGGTCATATTTCTGGCCTTAAATGGTGTAATGGAGATGGAGTGGGTCACATTGTCAATAGCTGCCTTCAGCATTGACTGCCAGAAATGGTATGTGGTCAACAAATTGGTCACTCTGTGATCTGTGGCAGTAGATTGATTATCACAGACTGCAGGCTGGGGTGACTAAAATATGTTGGTCCAACATGACCTCAGGAAATGCTGGAAGTTTTATTACATAAAATATTGTATCGCCTGCAAAGGAAAAGACAGAAAAAAACCCCTAAATAATGAAAAACCATTTTGCTATCATCTTGCCGTATCCAAATGGCCTTAGACACAAGAAGTTTCTCAGGCCAGGGTAGATCAGTCGCTATATTGCGTATCTTTGTCTTCGATAATATGATTACATTCTCACCACATCAGTTGTTGTGAAAAATATGGTGACAGTGACTTGCAAATAGATCGTAAAGGCCTATGTGGGGTACAACCTGGAATGTGCCCCCTTACCTATCCCGGGTATCCCCCTTATAGATATGTCTGCGGATCCGACTGATACAACTGACATGTCTCGCTTGCCTGGTAGAACATTCACAACCATTAATCAGAGCTTGTCAGTAGCTGGCAGGTTCCCTGACTTCCTAAGGCATGAGCATCGGACAAATTTGTCTTTGTCTTGTTCTGCAGTAAGACAATATTTTTCCCGATAAATTATAAATGTTTTTGTTTTTCCAACTGCATTTCATGAGTACATAAATTTCTGTTTAGTATGTGTGAGTCTGTGTCATTTTGAAGTTAAAATAATGTGTAAAGAGCTTGCATGGTTGCCTTTGTTTGGTCTATTCATTCAGGTATTGGGGACATTTAGTAGAATTCCCCAAATAGCTGGCAAACATTTTGACATCCATGCTTCTCATATAAATGAAACTAAATTGATGCAAGTCTATAATTTACATTTATAATATCGGCCATAGCATAGCAGACAATTCAATATTTTGATGAATGACATATAATTATTGTAAATACCCAAAGCATTATTTATTGACTTCTTTGACATCAATCACATCAGTGTTGGTGACAGCTGTTCAGGAATCTCTGCATTAGAAGACAACTCCTTCTGCCATCTGTAGCAGAGTTGTTGCCTTTTGGTGCATTTTCCACCAGATATACTTACCTATGTAATATTGCATACAAAATTATGAGAGAAGAAAGATAACAAATCGTCTATCTCATGGAAGACTCAGTCATAGCAAATTTCGCAATTTTCAGCACACCTGAAATTGTGAAAACTAAACAAATCAGCAGATAACTTCTGTTTCCCCCCACTGATTTCATTGAGAGTTATATCATTGTGTTTGGCTTGGTGTCGTGATCGTGCAGAAACATAAATGATGTTTAAAAAATGTATAATTTATCTAATAAAGTAATTTTGACTGATTATTCCAGGAAGCTGCAAGGCAGCTTCTTCATTATTTTAATTTCCATACTAGGTCAAAGTGGTTTGACTGAAGCTGACTCTTTGAATCTGCCAATATCTAGCGGAAGACTCAGTCAAGAGCTATGTTATGACTGAGTCTTCCACTAGAAAATGGAGGATGACTCAGCCAAAACATAGCTTTGACTGAGTCTTCCACTAGACTTGTGTAAATTAATAGAGTCGGCTTCAGTCAAACCAATTTAACCTTTTTAGGTTGAACGACAAACAACCTTTTGGATGGAATAATTCAACGGAAGACTCAGTCAAAGCAGGTTTAACTGTTTTTTACCTCATAAGTTCCCATTGTGCAACTCAGATTATATTGTGGAAGACTCAGTCAAACCACGGAAACCTAGTTTTACATAAGACTAACCTTTCTATTTTTTTAAATGATGCATAAGCATAAAAGGTTAAACCAGTTTGTATGTAGACATGACTGATTTTCCTCTTACATTGTATCATGGAAGACTAGGCCAAATCAATTGGGTTCTTGAGTTATTTTGCGGAAGACCAGGTCAAATCAATTGAGTTGAGTGAGATGGGCCATGAAAGATGTCAGTTTTCCAAGGAAAAGTGCAGTAAAACAGGGTAAAAATGTCCCAAAATACCGAGAGTTTGAAGGAGTGGTGTGTGGTAATAAATAGACCCTTTGGGCTTTTTTCTTGTGCCATTTGGTGCTAGAGATCCTCTAGTTTATTTTTCCGAAATATTTCAAAATTCCGTCAAATTGATTTGACTGAGTCTTCCTTGAGATAGACGAAATATCAACAGAGCGTTATTGAGTTACATGGAATTTTGCTAAAATAGTTCTGAATAAAGGCTGGCATATAGCATCAAGTTGGTATTGAAACAAGGGTGGGGAACTTTGCAAAGCATTACCTTGCTGTGAGAGGACTGCATAAAGGCTTTGAGGCTGCTTATTTAAGTTTTATGAGCTTCAGCCATCTCTATGCTACCATGATATCAAATCTTAATTGAGTTTTCAGGAGTGAATGTATGGGTCTCTTGTATATCACTGACAAAATTCACACTTGACCCAATCCAAGGGTAAGTCTATCACTGACAGGCCAAAAGTGAAAGCCATGTGTCTTGATGAAGCATCGTTGTTTCATTGAGAAGCACTACTGTAGCTATCTTTCTGCTAGTTTATATAGTATGAGTTGTGTATGGAAATGAACTGAATCTTGAATCAGCACATAATTATATGTATATTGAATATGCACAATATTAGTTTCTAAATACAGCCGTAGAAAGGATTTTGAATACCTGCATATTTATTTCTTCACCAGTAATAAAACAAAATGGGATTGATACACATCACAGATATATCATGACAAACCGTTAGTTATCAAGGAAACATTTTGTGCAGCCAAGTGAAAAAATGGTGCGGTCAGACTCCATCAAATTGGGCATCATGCATGACTGATGCTTATACACATAGACATCGCTTTCCATTATCAGCATAATCCAATGGAAGCACATGGTTTTTTTTTGTCTCTACAGCTATTTGAATTATAAATCAGAATAGATGGGGTGCTCATTTTTCTTCTAACGAATAGTCATAATAGTTTAGCTATTTGCTCATCTCTGCTTTTAAACTTGTTTGCATCAGAATATCAAAGTCAAACAATGTGTCAACTTTTCCAAACAACTTTCCTTGTTGCCTTTGACAGAATTCAGGCATGTTCAGAAGGGCCAAGCAACTTCCTGTGGTGATTTAGTCTGTAAAGAAAGGGTTATAGGTTGTATGCCACCAACCTGTATTTGGTCCTGTCGACCATTACCATAACTGGCTGTTGGCAGGACTGAAGACTTTGAGACCAGATACGTTTTTTTTTTTAGCCATCTCAATAGCAATAGCCAAATACCTTTTCTCTCGGCTGTCCAGAAGCACTTGAGGTGCTCCGACTGAAACAATCCACCACCAACAGATATTGTTCCAGAACCTTAGGATCCATTTGTGTTGTTATTTTTACTATAAACCATTGACTCAAAGTTTACAATGTTCATGTTTTGAATTACTGGTTCTTGTGAGTGTGTGATTGCTTGCACAATGTAGCTTGTGGCTAGTTTTGGCTCTATAACTTTGTGTTGTGGATTGTGACTTTCTTGACAGAAACAGGAAGTGTGGCTGGCCCCCAAAACGTGACTGAAGTACTTATGTATTGTGCTCTATCAGTCTATGCGGTATTAGTTTGTGGTTAACAAGGGTTTTTTATGATGGTTCATCGCCTGACTGAACATAGTCCATTAAGCTTGCTCTAAATTGATCAACTCATGCCTAAGTCACATTGCCTTTAGGCCCAGACTCAGCCGATTGTTTGGACAAAATGATCAAAAATCAATAAAAGATTTTATGAATACAACAATCCTACCAAACCTGGAAAAAGTTGCAATTTGACACATGCAATTACTCTGGTCTCTCTGCGAGAATTATGAAAGGATTTTTTCAATGGTTACAGCTAAATGGACACATGTGCAATAATCTGAAATGGGGATCCATAAACCACAAAATTCACCATTTTATAGACATAAAATTGTCACAATATGTCATAGCATCTAAGAATGCTTTTGCAGTTCTTCAGTCATGTTGGACCAACAAAACTATATTTTCAGAAGTGAGGGGAGCAGCCATGCACCTGTCATAAGGTGACAAACTGGGATTAATAGGCCTATCTGATAAGCAAGACATGCTGATTTGTATGTGCCAGACCACAATAACTTTTCAACCTATTTGCATGTCTCTTAAATGTCATGTTGTTGCACAGGCAATTGGATATAAGTTATTTATGAACCCGTCATAAATTACATGCTGAAACAGATGAGACCAATGCTACATGTACACAACTACTGCTTTTCTAAGCAAAAGCCATGTCACTTTTTGTTATATATTTCAAGGCATCCAAGTACCCTGCAGTACCCGCAGCCATGTTGGACCAAAATGCCTATTTTGGCTGCAGCCTGGGGGATAACAATATGTTGCCATAGATCACAGAATAACCACTTTGCCCATTATGTTGACCACCAATGTATTAAGTGGACATTGCTAAAGGCATCTATTGACAAAATGACCAACTCTGTCTTCCATGAATCATTTAAGGTCCATAAATATGGAAATCCTTCTGGCTATTGGGTGTCATGTGCTGAATCACTTTATCCACTGCCTCCCCTTTTGATTGAGTCCATGATCCTGATATGACCTTGATGATATTATACTGTGATTAATGTTTTATTTACTTATGTAGAAGTAGCTTTAGACTTTTATATTTTTAGTGTGTTAGTATTAGAACCAGTTTCTGTTTTTGTTTTTTAACCTGTATATTGCTATTTCTTGTAACTGACTTTTTGGTCAAATGTGACCTATGTTTGAGTCAATAAAAACCTATATATATATATTATACTCCAATGGCAAATGGAAACTTAGGAATTAGGAAGAAGAGGCTGTAAAATAAAACTGTAAGACCTCTGTGACTGTATCAGAGATTAGTATTTTAAATGTAATAATAATGACACATCGCAATGCCTCTGATGACAAAATGAATATCATGCAAAGAATACTAGCTTTTGTTATAGCCACTTTTAGACTTCTTATTATTCTTGAAATAGCGGTGCTGGCTATGGCAATTAAGACAACTGGCAATTCAAGCTCAACATAAAAGTTTTCTTTACTTTGATAGCAAATAGCCTTTGGCCTGATGTGCTGTTGATAGTCAGGAGGTCTATTATTGCTATGACCACCTACTATTTGGTCAGTTTATGGTATTTGTGGCCAATAACTTTCTCTCTATACGCTGAACCAGTGGCCATATAGTAGGGTGGTTCATTTTTAGATGGGAAAAAATTATTTTGTGAATTTCAAATCGCATACCCTCTTATTTGATGAGGTTAGGTATAAAACTGATGCATGAGAAATTTTATGAAAATCCAACAAGAGGAAGGGGTCCCCCAAAGGCCTTAAAGTTGCAATGTTTTTTTAATTTTCGACCATTTTCGCCAATCCGCGGTTCTCCATAACTTCGTCAGTATTAGTTATACAGCATTCTTATTGCTATGGTTGGAAGGCTCTCAAAAAGACCTATATTTTGAATACCAACATCAATGGTCTAGGACGATATCTTGACTCCCATTGACTCTTCGGCCTGCACTTTTCTGAATGAAAATGTCGCTGACTGTCTAATCCTATTAAAAAAAGGCTTTTGATGTTTTTTTCACTGATAATTGCTGTGATTCACATTCTTCAAGTTCCAGAATAAGCAAACAAAATATTTTTAAAATTTTTGGTCATGGAAAATCCAGATTTATAAGCTTGGAAGTTTTAATGCAAAATTTCGTCGGAATTATTGAAACAATTCATGGAGGGGCTGTTATATTTCATATTTTAACTTCACAAGAATTAAATATAGGACACATCATTGTTACCAGGAGAATGCTAAGAGTATTTCCTTTCATTTGGTACCACTCATGTTGCCCTGCAATAAATTCTGACGAAGATATTATATGAAATGCGACAGGCCCCATCTCACATTTTACGAGTTTTCAACTGACGTTAACATTAAAACTTCATCACTCACATGCCAGGCACTCCCATGGTAAAAATCAAAAAGTTTTTTGTATTTGGTCATTCTAGAACTATGAGAATGCGAATCACTGTAATTATCATTGAAAAAAATTCCAATGCCATTTTTTAAACAGGATTAGACAATCTGCGTTATTTTAATTCTAAAGAGTGCAGGCTGAAGGGCTAATAGGAATCAAGATATCGTCCTAGACCATTGATGTTGGTATGCAAATTGAAGGTCTTTTTGAGAGCTTTCCAACCATGGCAATTAGAATGTTGTATGACTAATACTAACGAAGTTATAGAGAACCGCGAATTGGCGAAAATGGTCGAAAATTAAAAAAACATTGCAACTTAAAGGCCTTTGGGGGACCCCTTCCTCTTGTTGGATATTCATAAAATTTAAGCTGCATTGTTTTTGCACCATTTCTCACAAAATAGGAGGGTATGCGAATTGATATTGACAAAAAAAGTTTTTTGGACCACCCTACCATATAGGCAGCCACAAGAACTGGAGAATATTGCTATCTGGACATGAATGGAGTTGGAAGCTGAAAGGCATAGTACTTATACCTTGTGTTTCAGGTGCCTGACCATCAATGACTTATTAACTGATTTGTTGGGAAAATGTGTACTAACACTGTAGTTACTCCTTGTAAATTTCATGTCATGTCATTGCCATGCAATCAAAATTATTTTTGAGGGTTTTTTTGGCAGTTGACAAACAATTGAAATGAAGACAGTGCATATGACGACAGACTTTTGCACTGTAATCTATTATTCAAATGGTTGGAGCCAAAGCGAAAGCAGTGCTGTGAGTAAGCAAATGATAAACGGAAAGCGATACTTTACCAACAAAGTGGAATAGTCAAGGAGAATAGTAAAAAAAATGATCTTTGTGAATGCTTGAACCTTTAACTATTCAATAGATAATAATATTATGTCATTGTCCATCTTGTTATATATTAGAAGGCTGATGTGTCAGTGACATGAAGATGATATCAAATTACTGAGCAAAATATAGCTAAATGGTAACGTTTATTACTTGCATTTTCACACTTTGGCTAGCTACAGGGCAGGAAAAGGACTCAGTGATGAGGTTAAGGAGTAGGGATGTACCGAACCTGTGTCCGGTGTTCGGTTCGGCCTGTTTCGGCACCCTATGGGTTCGGTTCGGTGGCTCAGCATCAAATATAGCCGAGCACCAATTTGGCCAAGCCTCCTACTCATAGCGCCCCCATGTGACTATTAGGCCTATTGGGGAAGTCATGTCATGCTTGAGTGACTCGGCACATGCCACGTTGGTTACATCAGATTCTGCAGTTGCATAACAACTCATAGGTGTTCCAATGAACCAAACAATTTTAAAACCATCTCTTGAGATAAGAAATGATAATTGCTACTTTGAATAGAATATACTATTGAACAGTATAGGCTAGAATTTTTAAAAGGAGCTGTCCAGAATAAAATGCGATGGTTGTACTTGACAGAGCTGGAATCAAATAATTATGGGAGTCAGCAATGACTGGAAGCTTGAGACACTACACGCTGAGTTGAACCGTTGTCACATGTCAGTAACTGGGAACAAACAAGTCATTTAGTACTAGTCATCTCCTCGCAACTGGGTTTTGGTATGGTTCATGATTTTCCTTGCATATAGTGATATACAATCTTAAATAGGCAGTTGTTCAACCCTGACTGTGCAGAACTATGCTTTGCCGTCAAACAACGGAAATTGGCAGGCAACTGGACTACCACCGCCTTCTGTATATTGCCTCTCTATTACCATTGGGTTCTGGATGGAGTGTTTGCCACTTGCGTCGTAACATTCCAGCTTCATATAATTGGAAGGAAGCTTGAACTCATTATCATTCCGTTATTTAATCTCGGAAAAATAATTATAAGAGCTCTATTGACTTTAACAAAGTGCATAATCGATAATTATATGTGTTGTTTTTTTTTCTTCAAATATTTTTGTTTGTTACTCTTTGTTAAGCAAGAAGGCACTTCTATCATATCCACAATACAAGTGCTCTTTGAGAAGTTTCATGATAAAAAATATCACAAGTGTGCACTGTGCACCAAAAATTTATATAAAAAATACCAGTCTGCACTTTCTAATTGTTTACAACATCTGCACCAAAATGCACTTGATGTCAGCATCAAAGGTAGGAATCCCATTGGACAATACCCATTCAGTGTATTGAAAAGGAAGCTACTTGCATTAAAATGAAACCAAATGTAACAGCACCATATATAATTGCAAATTGTCATAGTACATGTAATGCACATAGTGGTCTCACTATGATCTATCATGGGTGCTAGTCAGAGACAGGAATTGGATATAATCTTTGTGTCACATATATTTACTTCCCTTACGTCATTGGCTGAGAGCTGGTCACATGTCAGTCACAGGCATTATTATGAAAGGATTTTTTCAACTGTTACAGCTGAATGGACACAATATTCCAATGTGGGGATCAATAAACACAAAATTCACCATTTTGTAGTCGTAAAATTGCCACAATATGTAAAAGCGACCAAGAATTTCTTTGTGGTTCTTCTGTCATGTTTGACCAACAAAACCAATTTTGGATGTGAGGGGAGCACTGGAGCAGCCATACACCAGTTTAAGGCAACAAACTGGGATTAATACCAGATAAGCAAGACATGTCAATTTGTAAGTGTCTCACCACAATGACCTTTTCAACCTATTTGCATGTCTCTTAAATCAAGTTAAATGTCATGTTGTTGCACAAGCAATTGGATTGCAGTTATTCATAAATATGAGCCCATCATGAATAACACTGTAATCCATCATATTGTAAAGGACATGCTTAAATCAGGACAATGCTGCACTCTACCATTTTTCCAAGCAAAAGCTATATGGTATTTTTGTTATATTTCAAGTCATCCAAGTACCCTGCAGTCCCCGCAGCCATGTTGGACCAAAATGCCTATTTTGGCTGCAGCCTGGAGGATAACAATATGTTGCCATAGATCACAGAGTGACCACTTTGCCCATTATGTTGACCACCAATGTATTAAGTGGACATTGCTGAAGGCATCTATTGACAAAATGACCAACTCTGTCTTCCATGAATCATTTAAGGTCCACTGATAAATATGGAAATCCTTCTGGCTCCTGGGTGTCATGTGCTGAATCACTTTATCCACCGACTCCCCTTTTGATTGAGTCCATGATCCGGATATGACCTTGATGATGTGATAGTCCAAAGGCAAATGGAAACTTAGGAACTAGGAGGAAGAAGTGATAAAAGAAAATTGTGAGGCCTCTGTAAGTGTATCAGAGATTAGTATTTTAAATTTAGTAATAATAACACATTGCGGTGCCTCTGGCGACCTTCAAAATTGATACCATGCAAACAATTATCATATTAAATGTAGCCACTTTCAGAGTTTTCACGCACATTATTCTTGAAAGAGTGGTGCTGGCTGCAGCAGTTATTACAGATCTCGTATAAGTGTGCCATGTTCCATGTGAATATATGCCCAGATGATGTCAGTATTGCAATACTGACATCACTATTGGCACTCCAAGCTTGAGTGTTGATTCCAACTGCTACCAACAAGTCAGGCTTATGGGCTGTCTAAGTGTGAATGACAATTGATTAATCTGCATTCATTGGTATGGTTGTTTGATTCAGTTGGAGCAGGTGAAACTGATATGTTTGAGCCACTTGCTTGATCCATCATGGACATTCATGGTGTCCTGTTGTGAAATTTCTCATTGAGAGCAGCACCTTGTGGCTTTTCAGCCTTTTAGGCGAGATCTGCGCCAAAGAAGCTGTTCAGAATTGATGACTGGAATGGGGATGATGGGGAGATTTTTTGGAAGTGAAAGTGGCGGTGTTGCATGGGCATACCAGAGGACGAGAAATGAAGGGGGGTAGTTGCTCCCCAAAAATTTGGGAAAAGGCCAGACAAGGAGGCTAAGAATTCGATCATCAAATAAACATTAATGGAAATCAGTGATAAGGATGCCCCCAAGCAAAACTCCCCCCCCCCTTAGGTCTTAAATTCTGAATGGTTCCTGAGTATATTATTTTTGCCAAGACAGAGCAGCACATGATAACTTCCCAGACCAACAAATGAATGTTAGAGTGAATGAAGTTGTTTTGTTGTAACAGTGCTAAAACTGATAGCAGTTATACACAAAATCCATTCATTATATATAGCTGGATATTGTAACTTCTGGATTTATTCAAAACATCAAACTGAATAATCAATGTTGAGCAACAATCTAACAGCTTATGTGTGAATTTGTAATGGTGTGATCAGTATGGGTTCTAGAGCCCTGCGCGGGACTGATTTTTCCGTCCCGCCCCGTCCCGTCCCACAAATACCAGTCCCGCTCCCGTCCCGCCCCGCAGCTCTTATCTTTGCGGGACCCACGTCCCGTCCCGCACTTTCCATTATCTGTCCCGTCCCGCCCCGCTCCCGCAGGCATATGTTTGCGGGACTCCCGTCCCGTCCCGCAGCCTAAGTCAGTCCCGCACTCAGTCCCGCACTTATTGACAATGAAGTTTTATATAAGGCCACACATAATTGATTCTAGGTAGATAGATTGATCTATAGATAGAAAGATAGATAGATAGATAGATAGATAGATAGATAGATAGATAGATAGATAGTTTGATTGATTTGTTGATTGATTGATTGATCAATAGATAGATTTGATCAATAGATAGATAGATAGATAGATATATGGCAAGTGCAGCCCTCTAAGGCCAGTTCTGGGTTGATTGATGAGAGAAAGAGAGTGGGAGTCCTCAACATGTTACACATTTTCCCCATGTGAGGGATCTTTTACTTGCCTAGCACGGACACTGATACATATATTATAACTATTTCAGAAATTAATCCAGTAATTTTATAATTTTCACTGATTCACAGAATTATAATCACTATGGAGAATAAAAACAACAAATTGCAGCTACTATGAACTCAATTCAGGCTTATATCTGCAATCAAGGTAAATCCAAAATTAATGATGCTATCCCTGCCGGGTATATTATACAAAAATCATGGGTGCCATTCTCACACCTGCAACAGCTCAAAACTCCTTCCCCAGCCATCTCACTCACGGGAACTGTCCACCTATCCTTCTTTTCCTCTCCTATCCTTCTGATATCTACATATAACATGACAATACTGTCTAATTTTCCTTTGCACGATCGACCGTCAGGATTCCCAGCGTCGAATGTTTCTTGCATGCCTGTCAATCACACACAGAGTGCGCTGCGTTACAAAATCTTTTAAATGTGTCACACATGCACGGGACGACGGGACGGACTAATTACCTTGCCAATCACCACGGCCTACCTTTTAATGTGCTTTAATGACATCCAAACCATAACCATTGCGTGCACAGAAATGGCAGACCACTTTTTTGAAAGCTAAGACGATTTCCTGCATAGATCAACCTAACAATTTAGTCATGCCAGTCTTTCTCTCATGAAAATATTGCACTTTTCCAAACAATTACTTCAAAAGTTCTTTTACAAAACTCCAACCACATGACATCTTCACCATAAAATATAAGTCATTTGTCCATGTTTGCCTTTTATGCAACTTGCTCTATTCTCTCATCTGAATGTTATATTCAGCAACATATATATAGTTATATTAAGCAACATAGTGCTTCAGGCCTACCCATTTCACACCAGTCATCACATTCTTAAAGTCAAACAACCCCACATCACACATCTTTGCAATTTCTCCATTTTCGCCATCATCTACCTTTGTAAAACCTTCATAACGCTGCATCTCATTTCACCATTGTCAGAAAATGCCTCTCTGTCTTTCGAAATACATGTTGAATAATATTATATCATACATTCGCACACCACACTTACACATGCAACCCATCTTTCAGATATACATATACACCTTCACAATTTACGTGTCATATTATACGACAGCTGTCTCTCACAATTTTCTATCATGGGCAATTTCTATACACAATATCTCAATTGCCTAAACAAGCCAGGGAATATTGCAAGACACGTAGACTCGGGGAGGGCTGATACTTTTTAAGATTAAAAAATGTCCATCAAATTTAGGGTGAGTCCTGTGCATATATTTTGTCTTATTTTCGGACTTCTGCAAATTGTTTTATGGGCAGCCCCCAGAAATGTTGATGTTTAGGCCCACATTGCAGTGCATAACTGAGAGTTATATGAACAATGTTTGAGAATCAATGATCCTTGGCGAGTCTAAAGAAAAAAACACAGTAGGTGAAAGGGACTTAGTTAAACCAGGTTTAAAACAGTTAAGACCAGGTCTAACTGTTAGAACTATGTTGGTGAACTCGGCCAATGTATATAATTTTCACTATTTGGCATGTTCACGAATTCGTGGGGGTGTAAAAACGAGCATGTACGAATTTGTGGACATGAAAAAACGAGCACATGTGCTTGTGTACATGTAATAACTAACACTTGTGAATGTGCTTTATTATTCATTCATGATCTGCTAGTAATTTATAATTAGAGACAAAATGAAAAGAAACAGCTTTATGAGCAAGTTATTTCTGGTTTTTATTAAAACTACACACAGTCCACCAGTTAATTTAAACATAAGAAGAAATTACCTTTTTTTTCCATCCACCATACATGGACATTAATCATGCATATTCCACTGGAAAAGCATGTGCAACATGGCCGGTGCTGTGCTCTAAGAGTGCTTGTTCAAGATAAGTAATGCAGTGTCTTTTCACAATTTCACTATTCAATTTCCATTTTCTTAAACTGACTTAGATTGACTGACCAAATGCCAGTGATATTGTCTAATGATGTGAAATAGCACAATATTTTCATGGCATAACCCTGATTCATTTTGAATGCCATTAAACTGCTATTCAAACACTGACCATTGTCTTAATTGCTATTCAAACAAAGGCCATGCATGTCTATTGTGAACAATGCTGCATTGCAATAGGGGTAGCTATTGTATGAACATCCATCAGATATTATAACTTTTAGATAAAGTTTATTTTATTTTAGCTTTTTAAAATTTTACTTCTTTGTTTAATACCCTTGTGTTTCTAACAAGCAAATAATGAAATGATAAATTAATATGACCTCAGATAATCAAAATTTATTAGTCATATATATTACTAATTTAAGTAGTAATAATTATATGCATATCACAAAACATTTAACTGATTTAGTTAGTGCATAATTATATCTGTAGAATAACTGGATGGGTATAGGTTTATTTGTGTTTGAAGCCAATCCTGCTAGAGTGCTAGTATATCTCAAACCAACCAAAATTTCACAATTAAATTGCAGTATATATGCAGTGAATCTTGGGAATCCCCAAACCAGGAGCATTCCCATGTTCAAAGGGATAACAAACATTGACCTAATAGCATCCATTGTCTAAACAATAGAACAACTCTTCATAGCACCTGTTTCTTCATCAAGTAATCAAATTATTTCATTATTTATAAATATATTTCAAATTTTTTATCAAAGCACTTGGTTAATATGTAAATGGCACTGCCATGAAATTCGCGCAGCACTTTAAAAAGTTTTTGTAGGACTTATAGTGTTACCATGACTTTCATGTTTATTTCATATTCAATGTATGAAAGGAGTTAAGTAACTGTTTCAGAAAATTAGAAAGACAGATACATCGAAAGACAGAGAAAAATGTAGAATAGCAAGATAAACTAGACAAAAAATATAATAGATAAATATATCGATAAATAGAGAGGTGAATAGATAGACAGATAGAAAGATAGATATGATGACAGACAGATAGATAGATAAATTGATAGATGGATAATTAGCTAAATGGTAAAAAGGCAGACAGCACTGAAAGCTGCCAAAGTCAAGTCTATGTTAGATTGTTGATATTACATAATAGTATAAATATAGAGTAATACAAAAACAATAACATTGCATGTAGATTATCTGTTCACTATTACATAATCATCAGTTTATAAGATTATGTAACTTTAATTTTGTTATGTTTTCTTGTCTGATTGAAATTAAATAAATCACATGTTAATAATTTGATTTAGCTTGTCAATGCTTATAATTAACTATTCCATAAAAATTATTGGTACAGGATATATTACTAGAGAAAATTGAATTTTTAAGACACTTTTGAAGACGAATACTTTATGTTCTGTTAAATACGAAACTAAATCATTGATAAGAAGCTGGACCCACTTGACCTAATTCCAAACTGTGGACTGTTGATGTTGAGACCATCACTGCACAGATTTTTGAGTCTTCTCTTGCACTCAATTCGCTTCGCTCAACGGCCTTCGGCCGTTTCGCTGCGCGAATATAAAAGTCTGGTCTATTTTAGAATGGCTTTTGTCAGATTTCTAGTTAGTCCTAGTAGCAATAGTGGTAAATCATATATTTCAAAATTATTTCGACTTAACAATATTGCTTTTCATGAAACTGCTTAAATTTACAATCCCGCACAGTCCCGCTACCCAGTCCCGCCCCGCCCCGCTCCCGCAGACTGAACCAGTGCGGGATCCCGCTCCCGTCCCGCAGTGGCCATTTGCTGTCCTGCCCCGTCCCGTCCCGCAGGAATTTTGTTTGCGGTATCCCGCGGGATCCCGCGGGATGCGGGATCCCGCGTCCCGCGTGGGACGGGACATCCCGCGCAGGGCTCTAATGGGTTCCAAGTGACACAGCTGAAACTGCGAATATACCAACTGTGAAATCATTATGCTGATACTGACATCACAAGAGCACTGTGGCAGTTGAAAAGAACATGGCACACTAATACGAGATCTGTAATAATAACACAACTTGCAATTCAGCTAGAAAGGTTCTTTTTCTTGATTTCCATCCATGACCCAAGCCAATAGCCTTTGGCCAAATGTGCTAATAATAGCCAGACAGTCTATCATTGGTATGACCACCTACATTTAGGTCAGCTTAAGGTATTTGTGGCCAATAACTTTCTCTCCACAGGCTGGCCATAGCCAGCAACAAGTAGTGGATAATATGGCTATCTGGACATGACTGAAGTGAGCAAGCTGAAAGGCATAGTACTATACGTGTATATATCTTGTGTTAGAGGTGCCTGACTATCAATGACATATTGACTGATTTATTGTGAACATTTGTTCTACTATTGTCATTAATATTCCTAAATGTCATGTCATGTCACTGCTATGCAATCAAAATTATTTTTGAGAGTTTTTTCAGCAGTCGACCAACTGTTGAAATGAAGATGGTGCATATAACAACAGACTTTTGCTCTGTAATCTATTATTCAAACGGTTGGAGGCAAAGCGGAAGCAGTGCTGCAAGTGAGTAAGGAATGATAAACGGAAAGCGATACTCAACCAACAAAGGAAAATAGTCAAAACAATGATCTTTGTGAATGCATTACCCCTTAAAGTCAAACACTCGCCAAACTCCTACTTTCAATAAACATATCTTCAAATGAAAGAATTAGGTTTTGCGAGTGCATTTGGCTAATATTTCTGAAAATTGCGTTTCACCATAAATCAGGAAGAATTTATGAAATTGGCATTCAGCCCCATTTTGTGGTGTATTTTCGTACTTTGGCTGGCTAGTAAAGGCAGGAGAAGGACACAGTAATGAGGTAAAGGAGCTGTTAAATATAGATGTTCTAGCTACAGCTAAAATCAAACCTGCTTGGCACCCGGACTGTGTAGAACTATTCTTTGCTGTTAACCAAAGGAAATTGGCAGGCAACAGGACTATCACAGCCTTCTTGAGATTGCTGCTCTATTACCATTGGTGGCTGGATGGAGTGTTTGCTACTTGGGTTGTAACATACCAGCATCAGATAACTGGATGGAACTTTGAATTCATTATCACTCCACTATTTCATCTCAGACAGCCCTTTGGGTTCCTGACCAGGAACTTTTAAAGTCGATCAGAATCAAGATATAACATTCTTTGGATGCAGGATGTGCCCTTTATAATTCTTCAATTTTAATCGCTGTTCCATGGGGTTTTAGTTGAAACTGAGCCTTTTTTGGCATCTTTAATAAGCATAAAAAAGTACACAGACCAAAATTTAAAAAAGCGCCTCCAGCATCATATAGTGCCATTTCTCAGCTTCCATTTGACACCTTATTTGCATTTCTACTGTTAAAAGGTTGCCTTCAACCTCTATTTTAGTGTTTTTATCAGATTTTAAGCTAAAAATAGCATTTTTCCTATTAAAAGATAAGTGAACACCCTGGTCCGCCAGTCTGCCAACGTTCAAAGATATCTATAGATATTATTTATATATATACCAAGTCAATTTAATTAACTTTTAAATGTCAATTAATGTCTCATGATAAAAAAAATCACCAGTATGCACCACAAATTTATATGAAAGTGCCAGTCTGCAGTCTGTAATTGTTTACCACATCTGCGACAAAATGCACTTTGGTGTCAGCATCAAAGGTAGAACAATATTCATTCAGTGTATTTGAAGTGGAAGCTACTCAAACTAAGATGATACAACAACACATATAAATGCAGATTTTGCAGTGCAAGGTATCTATTGAAAAAAACTACCCATCTTGTCATTCATCTTGAGTTATTCAAGAGAAGAAATGAAATGGGAAGAAATCCAATGTGAGTTTAGCCAACTGTCACACCTATGTCAAAACATCAGCCACTTTGTCCATTGCTATTAGGATATTTCTTATTTAATTGAGTCCATGCAAATTGCAACTAATTATATAACCAGATTTTGTGTTCAGTTGCCTCTATCTAAGCGTGTGATCTGTTTGGAGATCTCTTTTGCTGATGTAAAATTTATATAAGAGGACTAACATGATTTGCAACAATTCCTTTTCTTTTCTCTTCCTTTTAGTATGGATTGGATAATTCTCACTAACATACCATGTACACAGAACCTAACAGTGACATAAAAATTGATGTTGTACTTAGTGTTTATCAACTTGCCAAGTGGTTCTTCCCATGTGTGACCAAAATAAACAAAAAATCATCGAACGGTTCTTTTGACAACCTACAGGAGAAGCTTTATCAAACTATCTGTGCAAAACTGTCATAGTTATTAATGGGCTAAGGAGTCTCACAATGATCAGTCGTGGGCACAAGTCACAGACAGGAGTAATATATCTCTGCTCTATAAATGTATTTCTGTACTTTCCTTCCATATTTTGCAGTATCACACTCAAAATATAATACACTTGTAATGCAATCCTCTAGGGTGTGTTCCATCATTTCAATCTAGCTTCCCAAAAATAATATAATACATATATACAATCCCACCAAGTGTCGATAAATTCCAGCTCTTTAAAGAAAGCAATGGACTCTCATTCGGTCAGCTCAAACTAGGTTGGGCTTACAACTTTTTCCAGAGAGTAAGAAATGGCACCAGACGGAAGTGAGACTGTGTCCTCAGGAAGTGACTAAAAGGCAGCAAATAAAGAGTCTGGTCAACAATACGATTCAGTAGTAGTAGTTGACTGTTGACTGCAGTCTCTGAGTGCTGTGGACTACGCATTGATTTTGTATTTGTAAACTCCCTACAGATGCAAGTGTGGCACTGCAAGTCTTTAATAAATTTACCATGTAGGCTTACTAAGAAAAAGTTAGATTTGGTATCCTCAAGTGTGTTGCTGAAGACAAATTTCAAAATCCGAATGTCATGTATGAGGAAATAAGGGCACCAGTGCATGGAGTTGACAAGTAAAGGTTATTCACCACGGGAGAGGGAATATGTGATTTATCACCCGAGGCCTTTAGGCCAGGTGTGATAAACACATATTCCTGATCCCATGGTGAATAACCGGCTTATACCATGAGACAAACACTCAAACAGTCAAACATGAGAGGATAACTGGACAACAAATAATATGGGAATTATTCCCCTAAAATAATGTAATGTGATTGGCTGACAGAGATGTCGAATGGTATAAGCTGATATTATAGCTCTCTGTATCAGATTGTACATCTCCCATATATAACTTATCTTCTAACCTTGTTTCTGACAAAATGTTTTATCATTTTGTAATATGAGTTCAGTTTATTAAAACTAGTTATCCAACACATGTTAAACTTTAACATTGACACAAGAGCAGTAAAATGACTTAACCACTTTAGGAAAACCCATGTTAAGCGTTGATACAATCTGGTACTTAGAGGTTATTCATGACAATATGCAGATTACGAGCTCATTGACGAAGTTTACAAAAATAGAATCCGTTCCACTCTATCCAAATGCCACCATTTTTCAGAAGATGACAATTCTATATATTATATGTGATCGCCCGTTCAAAATTTGTTTTACAGCCTTATAATTTCAGTCCAGTGACAAACCATCGAAGAATGCCAGAAGTCATGTTGAACCAGCATAACTAGAACTGCTCTAGCCTGGAGTCTGGGTGGCTCAAAAAGCTGCCGTAGATCAAATAGGGACCACTTTACCCATTATGATGACTGCTGAGTGCTGACCATTTGAAATGGACATTGCTTGTGGCGTCTATTGACATAGTTATTCACTCAATCTTCCCAGAATTTTTTAGGGCCACAGGGGGTGGACCCGAAGGAGGATTAGTCAAGTCTTAGCATGCTGGGCTGCCATTTGTTGGGTCCAGGGTTTGAATCCAGCTCTTGTTGGGTCACCTGGGCCTTTGTTGGACGGTTGTTTCAATCATTCTTTGCCTCATTGCTGTGTCCTCCCCCCATCTTAATTAGCCTACCATGTGCATAAAAATAGGACGTAAAGCCCATCCATCCATCCATCAGGGCCAGAGAAACGGCAAGACAACTGCCTCCCAGGCCTGTTGTCAGGGACTGAGTAATGTTACGTTAATCCATTGGCTCCGATTTCCTTAACTTCAGATAAAATCCATGATCACAGGAGGGATAGTGCATCTAAACACAAGATAAGGATTATTTTTCCTTTTTAGTTAGTTTTATTGCCTAATTTTTATTTGTCAGGGAGATTTTGGACTCGGCCAAACCAGAAATATTCTAAATCAAAGTGACAGATTTTGACATCAGCATGATGGACATTGCACATATATTTCTTTACTTGAACAACAGTACTCAAAAATGACAAAAAGGGTTCTTTTGTGTCAGTTAATATCCAAACACATTGGAATTGTATAGGCCTTTGATGCCCATATCAAAGTGCTTTAGGTCGCAGATGTAGCAAACAATTACAGAGTGCAAAATGGCATTTTTCATAGAAGTGTACAGTGCAGTGCCCTTTTTTATGCTGTGACTTCCCAGGGGGCAGTGCACTTGTTTTTTTTAGATATTAAGTACAAGTTCTGTTCCTGGACTAAGACCAACAAAATATGTTACAAACAATTACAACATGAATCCCTGTAGATCAATTTTGTACAGTGTATATAACTTGTATTTAAAGGGCTCTTTTAATCATTGAATAAAATTTCATCTATGCCCTTCCAACAGTGCTACAAGAAGTATACATGTGTATTGGTTTGCTTTTCACTTCAATAATTGTGTACCATGCATGTAAACACATTTGCTATAATACTATGCCAAAACATCCATCCTCATGACAAATTCCAATGCAAATAATATGAAAGTTTGAGATCTGGCTTCGGAAGGTTATGACTTAAAACCAATGCCCTCTGACTTAAAAATGAAAAGCATATTTTTTGGCCTAGATAATCGCTTCTTAGTCTCATAAGACATGTGAAAGTCTTGAACAAGAAAAATTGGAATGATGACAAATTCAACCTTAATCAAATTATCTGAAGCTGGTATGTTTCAACACAAGTTACATGAAGTAGTCAATGGTAAAAGAGAGGCAATCTCCAGAAGGCGGAGTAGTCCAGTTGCCTGCCAATTTCCGTTGCTTAACAGCAAAGCATAGTTCTACACAGTTCGGATGAACTGCTACCAGGTTTGCTCACTTTAAGATAGTATACCGTATCACACTGTTAGAAATGACCGTGTTTTTCTGGCTAAAAGAACCATAAATTTATTGTTATTTTATCAGTATTTTTTAAAAACAGACTTTGTCTGTGAATTTACAGTTCTTTGTCAGTTACAAAATGGCTCCAAGATAAATCTACTGCAACATGTCATTTAACATTCAGTTCACGTTAATGAACAATTACTTCAACCGTTAATTTACTGGCAACTTGTAATATGCAGACAAAACACTTGAATTGGCCAAACAATCAATACACCTGGTCAGATTAGGAACTATAAACAAGAGATTGCATGGACTTCAACCACGGAATATGTGGTGCCATCTATAACATATGCTTTACACAGCTGTTAATCAAACTTAATTTATAACTTATCTGAAGGTAATGGAACATCCTCTTTCATATGATCTTATAGATGCTGTCATTATGCAAAAGTTGTTATATTTATATATGACATTGACATTTGTGTGAGTCTTATGATGTGATCTAAAGAATGACACTATTAAAACCAAAATAACCCAGGCACAGTGTGCATCAATACAACATACTCAGATAAACTTGACACCTGGTTCTCTTGGAAAATATCCATCAATTTTATGGTTTGTGAGCAAACATGTGCGAATTAATTGCTGGGTATAATTGATGGACTTACTTCCCTGCTGTCAAGCAAGAGATGAGCAAGGCCGAGCCTGGAGTCAGTGGCTCTCTCACTCACTCAGCTGATTCCAGCTTTGGTACATCCCTACAGCTATGCGACAGTTAAATCACATGCTTAGTCTGTTGTTTCACACTTGTGCAATAAGTAAGAATAACACATATTATCCATATTTTTACAGTAGATTATACAGCTCCTTGCATTCTTTACATTCTATGATTGACAGTTGATATAACTGTAAAATATACTTTAAATAAACTGTTTTATATATGTACATTATACTGTAATATCACTTTGTTGAATCTGCAAAATTACAGTTCAATGTACCAATCTGCATTTTACGGTTCATTGTCCTGTTCAGGTTTATTAGTACTTTTACAGTTCTTAGACCTGGAACAAAGTTGCCAGTTAATTTAACTGTAAAATTTAACGGGAATTTTTTGCTGTGCACCATATGCAGGAAGAGACCATGAACCATACCAAAAACCAGTCGCGAGTAGATGATGACTCAAACTAAGACTAAGACTTCTTTAATGTCACCATGCAGATGACTAATAGATCTGATACTAGATCATATAAAGTTGATGATCTTTGACACGTCAAGCATTTTATCAGACGTGGAGGAAAACATAGCCAATGAGGCAGTTAGCTTTCCATATCCTTGGCTTTAAATTATTCAGGGAAGAAAAGTTAGCTCAAAATGACTGCTGGTATTCTAGGATGGTTTTTAACTCGATTGAAATTATTATGCTGTAAACAATGGTGAAGAGGCAGATAACATATTTATACATCAACGTTTCACCTTTGAAAAAAAGATAGCATTTGGATAGTGTAACCATTGACCATGGCCTGATCTTATTTTGCTGTGAGCTTGATAAAAAGGCTACTGGTGTGCAAATTGTCATGAATAACCTCTCAGATGTCATTGCTGTTGCAGCAGCATAACATGTCAGTCACAGTCAGTGACACGTAAATAGGTCACAAAAGTCAGTGAGGTCAGACAAATACAAATTGGCATGTCTTGCTTGCCTGGTAGAGCATCCTCTTTCATTAATCCCAACTTGTCAACTGCTTGGTGGCTGGCCTCCTAGGTCCCAGAGACATGTGGGTTGGAATGTTCCATTGGTCTTCTGCTACACATTGAAGTATACCAAATTTCAACTGACCTTTTGTCTGGCCTTATTTGGTATGATTCACATGATCAATATTGATCACACTGTTTTTGAAAACAAGCCAATAGTTTGAATATTATGAAAATACCCCATACCAAGTGAAGATTAGAATACAGTCATATTAAAGTGGGAGTCATTCCCTCAAACACTTTAAAATAGCTCACCTTGTAGTTACAACTCTTGCCAACAGACATGGTTAATCATTTTTCTCTAAGCATCAAAACCTCCACTGCTTAGACTAGCAGCAGGGTGGTTGAAAACAGCAGGTTGTTCACCTGCAAGTGTAGGTCTACCAAAAAGTCAAATATAAATTTCTAAGCTTCAACGTGTACAAACTGTGCAATTATTGAAATACATTTGTCACCAATACAATAATGGAATCTCATTATTTCACAAGACCGAAATATATGCATGGCATATTTATAAAAAAAAATCAGAGTGCTACATGTGCACCTTCAGGGAGTTTACAGAAACAGAATCAATATGAGGACTGCATCACTATAAGAGAGACTGCGGTAAACAACCCACTACTACTGAATCGTATTGTTGACCAGACTCTTTATTTGCTGCCTTTTAGTAACTTCCTGGGGACACTCTCACTTCCGTCTGGTGCCATTTTAGACTCTCTAGAAAAAGTTGCAGGCCAATCTATTTTGAGGTGACAGAGGAAGAGTGAGACTCAGTGAGAGTCTACTCAATTCTGAAAGGAGTTAGGACTGTCTCTCCTTGATTTATCTGCATTTGTAAGGATTGTATATGTTATCATACTTTTAAGGAACTGAACTGAATGCACCTTTTAGGGAATACATGGTATTTTGTACAATATTTTGATTGCAATACACAGAAAGGAAGTACATAAATAATAACGCAAAGATATATGGTTTGTTTTGGCCTACTTCCTCTGCCCTTAGCCAGGTTAGGTTGTGGGATATCAACACCAGACAATTTGTTATAATCTCTTGTATTTTTACATGTAAATTATATCATTCCTGTCCCAGACTTGTGTTCATAATTATTCATTATGAGACCACTTTGCGAATTACTAAGACAGTTTCTTACAGCTAGCTTGACAGGAAATTTACTTGAAAAAAACACCTTTTCCATGAATTAGGCCTATGGTGTCACAGGCCGAGACAGTGGCATCTGAAAACAACATACGGATTACCTTTTCTTTGCAGTCCATAGTTTTATTGCCTCAACTTCGTTTGTCCATGAGATTTTGTGGACTCAATTTAAAAAAAAGAAAATCCTAAAATAAATGGACAAAGTGACAGCTTTTTGAAGGCAGCCTGATGGTTGGTTCATATTGGCATATTGCATTTCTTGTTAGCAATAGGTGCCTTCCTATATTCAAAATGGTCTGTGTTGTTGTTTAGCTTCTGAATATAAGTAGTTTCTATGTCAGACACATTGAATGAGTGTTGCCCTACCTTTGACGCTGACACCAAAGTGCTTTTGGTTGCAGATGTGGTAAACAATTACGGAGTGCAAACTGGCATTTTTTGTATAAATGTACAGTGCAGACTGGTGATTGTTTTTTGCTGTGACTTTGGTGCAGTGTACTAAGTCTTGTCTTGTGGATATTATGTACTTGATATGTTGCTGGACTAAGACAAAAAAAAAAGTATGACAAACAGCAGCAATATATAAATGGCTCTTTCAGTCATTACATAAGCCTGGTTCACATATTGGGGATTTCACATTGTGTCCAGTGTGCGTCAAAATCAGGGCTGAATCACCACAAGCCCTGTTCATTCAACCGTGACAGCTTTTAATCAGTTGGCGTCCACTGGTCGTCCAGGATGCCATGGCTCATGATGCTCTGCAAAATGCTGGTGATATCACAAATAAGAAAAGTTTCACTTCAGTCTCCTTGTCACAGTGAGACACTGACTGTCACCATGGTGACGTACACAAGGCGGGAACAAGACATAATATTACGTAGCAACATCAATATTATCCTTCAGTGCATGTGGACAGCTCACATACTTTACACAGACAGGACACAAAGTTCACGGCAACTTGTTGCATGTTTCTATGGTGAAACACATGGGTCTCAAGGCATATGCACGTCAAGTACCCTTACACATTGTGCAGAATGCATGATGTGTGTGCGTCCAGTTTGTGATTTTTCTGACGTAGCCTTGTCACCCAGAAAATTTCGACCAGCCCAATTTTTTTTCTTGACCCTGGGTCCACTCTGTGATTTCTGTTGCCTGTCACAGACCACTGTCAATTCCAAATCGCCAAGATGTGAACGGGGCTATAATTACATAATTATTTTACGGTGTCACAACCAGCACAGTATTTTGCTTTTTATTTCATTCCGCCCGAGCGTGTACCATGCATATGGACACATTTACTAACCAATCAGTCAAAAATCAATCCACCATATCAAATTTCAATGCCAATGGATTTATGGAAAAACATTCATGGAAAATGTTTAAATAGGATTTAATGAGCATTGTTCATGTGGTACACTTTACCATAGAAATAACAGGTGTAAAAAAGAAGGGTGAGCTCTGGGCAAGTAGGAATATTTTCTTGGATTGGAGATGGGTTCAATGGAACTAGTAGTGTTAATCTGAGCTCCCAATTACTGGGTCCCAGGTTTGATCCCTTCTGCTGCGACGATTAGCCAGCCAAAGTGAGTAAATGCACCTCATGGAACCCTAATTATTTAGCTATACAGTTCAATTTCATATCATCTTCATGTCAGCCTTATAATATATAACAACATGGACAATGACAAATCCAGTGGAAAAGTTAAGGGTTAAAGCATTCACAAAGATCGTTGCTTTGACTATTCTCCTTGACAATCTATTCTGCTTTGTTGATAAAGTATCACTATCCGTTTATCACTCCTTGTTTACTTACAGCACTGCTTCCGCTTTGCCTCCAACCATTTGAATAATAGATAACAGTGCAAAAGTCTGTTGTTATATGCACTGTCTTCTTCCAACAGCTTGTCAACACAGAGGATTCCAACACATGACAGTGTCTTGACATAAAATTTAATTTTTGACATGCATGTCAGAAGTTAACAATTAATTAGTCATTGATATAGTGAAGTGAAACATATTATCATACCTTCGTGCCTGGGGCCTGGTGCAGCTGAGATGTGACATTTGGTCGAAAAAAAATTTTCTCGGAAAAGGTTGAATTTAATATTGTTTTTTTAACATATTTAATATTTCCACCTCTTCTTCCTTGTTCCGAAGCTCCCATTTGCCATTGGAGCATCATATTAAGTTGGCATGAGGATCATGCACTCTATCAAAAGGGAAGACTGTGTATAAAATGACTTCTTGACACCAAGAAGGCAGTCTGACTTCCATAATTCTGCCCTTAAACTTTGCAGAAGACAGAGTCGGTCATTTTGTCAATAGATGCCTTCAGCAATTTCCACTTGATACATTGGTGGCAAACATAATGGGCAAAGTGGTCACTGTGAGATCTATGGTAACTGATTGTTTTCTCCAGGCTGGAACCAAAATGGGTGTGCTGGTCCATTTACAGACATTTTTTGAATACTTTGAAACATATGATATTCCTTACTTAGAATATTAGCAGTGTCTGAAGAATGCTGGTCTAATGAAATTTGGCATGTCACTTGGCATATTATTAGCTTCTGGCAGACTTACAATTATTAATAACGATTATTTGTGTAGCAAGAGACATTTGAGAGACATGCAAGAAGGTTGTATAGGTCATTCAGGTCAGACAAGTACAAATTGACATGTCTTGCTTGCCTGGAAGAGCATCCCTTTTCATTAATCTCAGCTTGTCAACTGGTGACTGGTGCCCTCACTTCCCCAGGCATAAGATTGGGTCAGATGTGTCTCTGGCAATAATACATTTACTTTTTCCTGACGAATTTTGCTTTATGTAACATTTTCTTAGGCATTTGAATGACAAATTAACTGTGTCTTTTCAAGTTCGAGGCAGAGTATGACACTGAGGGTGGAAACTGAGTTGCTTAATCATACTCGCAAAGTGAGTTTATTTATTATTTATTACATTGCATGTTATAGTACATTATCTTATGCGATTCTAATGCACTTCACAAGACTTCTAATATTGGAATATAACAAGACTTTTTTTTATCACTTTCATGCCGAATTCATTCATAATTGCTACAGAGAGACTAGAGTAATTCTATGTGTCAAATTGTAACTTCTTTGCAGGAGTGGTAGGATTTTTGTTCTCTGTTTCATTTTCTGTCATTTTGTCCGAACAATTGGCTGAGGCTGGGCCCCAAGGCAAAGTGACTCAGGTATTAGTTGATCAATTTAGAGCCAGCTAATGGACTATGTTCAGTCAGGCGATGAACGATCATAAAAAACCTTGTTAACCCAAAACTAATACTGCAAAGAGCACAATACTTAAGTACTTCAGTCACGTTCTGGGGGCCAGCCACACTTCCTGTTTCTGTCAAGAAAGTCACAATCCACAACACAAAGTTATTGAGCCAAAACTAGCCACAAGCCAGGCTTCGAGTGGGCCTACTACACCATACAAGCAATCACACACTAACAAGAACCAGTGGTTCTAAACGTGAAGTTTACAAAATTTGGGTCAACATCGCTGGAAATTTGTGAACATTTAAATACAAGAACTAAGTCATCTATGAACAAAACAAAATTAATGATGAACTTTTTGCGACCTGTTTTAACTGACAAAATAGATAATAATTGTATTACTGGTCAGGCAATAAATACACTTTGTGAGATATTCTAAAATCCTTCCTATAGATATGTATTTAGCCACCTATTGTTATGCAAATTCATATAATATGTGATAGTATGTAGAGTGTAGATAACTATGGCAACAGTGTTACAGGAAGTATACTGTTTTGCTTTTTACTTCAGTGTGCATAACTAAACGGTGTACCATATATGTATACACATTTGCTATAATATTATGCCAAAATATCCATCCGCCATAACCAATTTCAATGCGAGTACACTATGAAAGTTAAACATCTGGCTTCGGAAGGTTATGATTTGAAACCAATGCCCTCTAACTTGAAAATGTCACTTTTAAAATTTAATTTATATCAAGTTTCTGGTCTCAAGTCGATGCTTGAATGTGAATCAAGATTATCAAATTTCAAATTGATAAATATTCCTGTTTGTCCATGGCAAGAGATATTTTTATTTGACAATAGCAAGTTACTATGCTCTTTGATCTGTATTGAGCATATCCAAAAATTCAAATGTCACATGAAAAAGCATTCAATATTTATGTACTGTGCTTATTCTCTATGGAGTAATTTTCTTCGTTTTTTATTGGTGTAGTTTGCATGTCAGCAGGCACAGCATGTAAGCTCATATCATCTAATAAATTATTAATTGGCTCCGCAGAAAAAGGTTCTAAATGTCACTGATTGTAGAAATGATTTATTGGAAAAATCTTCAAATGGTGTTTTCTTATCATAACCAGTGATCGAGTTGTTCATACATATCATTTTTTGATTTCGAAAAGGCCTAGGCTTCATGTATACACTTTTTTAAAGATCAAAAGCATATTTTCGGCCTGGATAATCTCTTCTTAGTCTCATAAGACATGTGAAAGTCTTGAACAAGAAAATATTGGAATGATAACAATTTAACAAATTCAATCTTCCATCCAATTATCTGAAGCTGGTATGTTACAACGCAAGTGGCATGAAGCAGTGAATGGTAAAGAGGGGCAATCTCCAGAAGGCTGCAGTTGTCCAGTTGCCTGCCAATTTCCGTTGCTTAACAGCAAAGCATAGTTCTGCGCAGTTGGGTGGAACTGCTACCAGGTTTGCTCAATTTAAGATCGTATATCACCATATGCAGGAAGACATCATGAACCGTACCAAAAACCAGTTGCAGGTAGATGACTACTGAGACTCAGACTAAGACTGAGACTTCTTTATGGTCATCAGATGACCTATAGATTTGTTACTATATCATATATACTTTATCATCTTTGACAGATCAAGAATGTTATAGGCCTAAGTGAAGGAAATCAGAACCAATGGAACAGTTGGCCTTTCATATCCTTGGCCTTAAATTATTCCTTTTAAGTATTCAGGGTAGAAACAGTTAGTTCAAAATAACTGCTGGCATCCTGGGACGGTTTTTAACTTGACTGAAATTATTTTGCTGTAAACAAATTGAGAAGAGGCAATGACAAATTGAATTGTCCTATACAGAAAAAAAGATAGTATTTGGATAGTATAACCATGGTCTGACCTTATTTTTTTGCGATCTTGATAAAAAAGCTATTGATGTGCAACCTGTCATGAATAAACTCTCAGATGTCATTGCTGTTGTAGCAGCATAACATGTCAGTCCCAGTCAGTGACATGTAAATAGGTCACAAAAGTCAGTGAGGTCAGACAAATACAAATTGACATAAATGGCTCTTTCAGTCATTACATAAGCCTGGTTCACATATTGGGGATTTCACATTGTGTCCAGTGTGCGTCAAAATCAGGGCTGAATCACCACAAGCCCTGTTCATTCAACCGTGACAGCTTTTAATCAGTTGGCGTCCACTGGTCGTCCAGGATGCCATGGCTCATGATGCTCTGCAAAATGCTGGTGATATCACAAATAAGAAAAGTTTCACTTCAGTCTCCTTGTCACAGTGAGACACTGACTGTCACCATGGTGACGTACACAAGGCGGGAACAAGACATAATATTACGTAGCAACATCAATATTATCCTTCAGTGCATGTGGACAGCTCACATACTTTACACAGACAGGACACAAAGTTCACGGCAACTTGTTGCATGTTTCTATGGTGAAACACATGGGTCTCAAGGCATATGCACGTCAAGTACCCTTACACATTGTGCAGAATGCATGATGTGTGTGCGTCCAGTTTGTGATTTTTCTGACGTAGCCTTGTCACCCAGAAAATTTCGACCAGCCCAATTTTTTTTCTTGACCCTGGGTCCACTCTGTGATTTCTGTTGCCTGTCACAGACCACTGTCAATTCCAAATCGCCAAGATGTGAACGGGGCTATAATTACATAATTATTTTACGGTGTCACAACCAGCACAGTATTTTGCTTTTTATTTCATTCCGCCCGAGCGTGTACCATGCATATGGACACATTTACTAACCAATCAGTCAAAAATCAATCCACCATATCAAATTTCAATGCCAATGGATTTATGGAAAAACATTCATGGAAAATGTTTAAATAGGATTTAATGAGCATTGTTCATGTGGTACACTTTACCATAGAAATAACAGGTGTAAAAAAGAAGGGTGAGCTCTGGGCAAGTAGGAATATTTTCTTGGATTGGAGATGGGTTCAATGGAACTAGTAGTGTTAATCTGAGCTCCCAATTACTGGGTCCCAGGTTTGATCCCTTCTGCTGCGACGATTAGCCAGCCAAAGTGAGTAAATGCACCTCATGGAACCCTAATTATTTAGCTATACAGTTCAATTTCATATCATCTTCATGTCAGCCTTATAATATATAACAACATGGACAATGACAAATCCAGTGGAAAAGTTAAGGGTTAAAGCATTCACAAAGATCGTTGCTTTGACTATTCTCCTTGACAATCTATTCTGCTTTGTTGATAAAGTATCACTATCCGTTTATCACTCCTTGTTTACTTACAGCACTGCTTCCGCTTTGCCTCCAACCATTTGAATAATAGATAACAGTGCAAAAGTCTGTTGTTATATGCACTGTCTTCTTCCAACAGCTTGTCAACACAGAGGATTCCAACACATGACAGTGTCTTGACATAAAATTTAATTTTTGACATGCATGTCAGAAGTTAACAATTAATTAGTCATTGATATAGTGAAGTGAAACATATTATCATACCTTCGTGCCTGGGGCCTGGTGCAGCTGAGATGTGACATTTGGTCGAAAAAAAATTTTCTCGGAAGAGGTTGAATTTAATATTGTTTTTTTAACATATTTAATATTTCCACCTCTTCTTCCTTGTTCCGAAGCTCCCATTTGCCATTGGAGCATCATATTAAGTTGGCATGAGGATCATGCACTCTATCAAAAGGGAAGACTGTGTATAAAATGACTTCTTGACACCAAGAAGGCAGTCTGACTTCCATAATTCTGCCCTTAAACTTTGCAGAAGACAGAGTCGGTCATTTTGTCAATAGATGCCTTCAGCAATTTCCACTTGATACATTGGTGGCAAACATAATGGGCAAAGTGGTCACTGTGAGATCTATGGTAACTGATTGTTTTCTCCAGGCTGGAACCAAAATGGGTGTGCTGGTCCATTTACAGACATTTTTTGAATACTTTGAAACATATGATATTCCTTACTTAGAATATTAGCAGTGTCTGAAGAATGCTGGTCTAATGAAATTTGGCATGTCACTTGGCATATTATTAGCTTCTGGCAGACTTACAATTATTAATAACGATTATTTGTGTAGCAAGAGACATTTGAGAGACATGCAAGAAGGTTGTATAGGTCATTCAGGTCAGACAAGTACAAATTGACATGTCTTGCTTGCCTGGAAGAGCATCCCTTTTCATTAATCTCAGCTTGTCAACTGGTGACTGGTGCCCTCACTTCCCCAGGCATAAGATTGGGTCAGATGTGTCTCTGGCAATAATACATTTACTTTTTCCTGACGAATTTTGCTTTATGTAACATTTTCTTAGGCATTTGAATGACAAATTAACTGTGTCTTTTCAAGTTCGAGGCAGAGTATGACACTGAGGGTGGAAACTGAGTTGCTTAATCATACTCGCAAAGTGAGTTTATTTATTATTTATTACATTGCATGTTATAGTACATTATCTTATGCGATTCTAATGCACTTCACAAGACTTCTAATATTGGAATATAACAAGACTTTTTTTTATCACTTTCATGCCGAATTCATTCATAATTGCTACAGAGAGACTAGAGTAATTCTATGTGTCAAATTGTAACTTCTTTGCAGGAGTGGTAGGATTTTTGTTCTCTGTTTCATTTTCTGTCATTTTGTCCGAACAATTGGCTGAGGCTGGGCCCCAAGGCAAAGTGACTCAGGTATTAGTTGATCAATTTAGAGCCAGCTAATGGACTATGTTCAGTCAGGCGATGAACGATCATAAAAAACCTTGTTAACCCAAAACTAATACTGCAAAGAGCACAATACTTAAGTACTTCAGTCACGTTCTGGGGGCCAGCCACACTTCCTGTTTCTGTCAAGAAAGTCACAATCCACAACACAAAGTTATTGAGCCAAAACTAGCCACAAGCCAGGCTTCGAGTGGGCCTACTACACCATACAAGCAATCACACACTAACAAGAACCAGTGGTTCTAAACGTGAAGTTTACAAAATTTGGGTCAACATCGCTGGAAATTTGTGAACATTTAAATACAAGAACTAAGTCATCTATGAACAAAACAAAATTAATGATGAACTTTTTGCGACCTGTTTTAACTGACAAAATAACTTTACATAGGCAGTGGGAGTTTCTTTTACATTTTTTGATATTTCTACCTTTATCAAAATAATATCAAATGAAATATATTTATTGATCTTTAAAAATATCATCGGTTGACCGTAAACTTGTAGACACCCCCAAGGACATACACGTACATCATAATCCTGCATGAGAAGGATACAATTTAGTTAATGACCTTAAATATTTGACAGTAAAAAACAAGGAAACGTCACATTTTAATTTTAGACATCTTGGACTTTTAAAGAACAAGATATTGTGTCAACCCTTTCTAAAAAGGGGCATTATTAGAGACTGCCTAAAATATAAGACAAATTTGCACTTTTAACCTTTAGTTCTGCCTACCGCTAGTTATGGTATGATTAACAGTATCAAACACATGCTGGTTAACAGGTCTAAATCACCACCGGAAGTTGCTTGGCCTCAGTGGCATCCCTATGGGGGACACAGGGGGGGGGGTACGTGGCCCCCCATATTGGACCTGTACATCCCTCAGGTGCCCCCCCCCCGATATGAACTTTCCTACTGTGGCTAAAATATACAATTAGTATAGTGGGTGCCCCCCCCTCCCGAGAATCGCGTGACACCCAGGTTACTCAAGACCCCGCTCAAGACCACCCAGTTACGCCATTGCTTGGCCCTTCTGAACATGCCTGAATTCTGTCCAAGGAAAGTTGTGCGGAAAGGACAATTGGACACATCCCCTGGCGTGATATTGTGATGGAAACAAGTTTCAATGCAAAGGTGAGCAAAAAATGTACTATTACGGCAATTGTTGTGTTTGTCTGAAGAAGGATGAGCAACTATACATCCATTCGTATTCATAATTCAGATAGTTGTAGGGACCACAAAAGCCCTGTGCTACCAATGGATCAGTGAAAATAATGGATGGTGACTGTCTCTGTCTATGTACATCACTGCAGCATCAGTCAGGCAAGATGTCCAATTTGATGGAGTTTTACCACACTGACAACTTGACCACTTTTCACAAAGCTGCATGAAAAATTTCCTAGATAATATTGTCTGATACTTAAATAAATTCCACATCAACAGGGTAGAATCTCATTTTGTTGTATTACTGGTCAGGCAATAAATACACTTTGTGAGATATTCTAAAATCCTTCCTATAGATATGTATTTAGCCACCTATTGTTATGCAAATTCATATAATATGTGATAGTATGTAGAGTGTAGATAACTATGGCAACAGTGTTACAGGAAGTATACTGTTTTGCTTTTTACTTCAGTGTGCATAACTAAACGGTGTACCATATATGTATACACATTTGCTATAATATTATGCCAAAATATCCATCCGCCATAACCAATTTCAATGCGAGTACACTATGAAAGTTAAACATCTGGCTTCGGAAGGTTATGATTTGAAACCAATGCCCTCTAACTTGAAAATGTCACTTTTAAAATTTAATTTATATCAAGTTTCTGGTCTCAAGTCGATGCTTGAATGTGAATCAAGATTATCAAATTTCAAATTGATAAATATTCCTGTTTGTCCATGGCAAGAGATATTTTTATTTGACAATAGCAAGTTACTATGCTCTTTGATCTGTATTGAGCATATCCAAAAATTCAAATGTCACATGAAAAAGCATTCAATATTTATGTACTGTGCTTATTGGTGTAGTTTGCATGTCAGCAGGCACAGCATGTAAGCTCATATCATCTAATAAATTATTAATTGGCTCCGCAGAAAAAGGTTCTAAATGTCACTGATTGTAGAAATGATTTATTGGAAAAATCTTCAAATGGTGTTTTCTTATCATAACCAGTGATCGAGTTGTTCATACATATCATTTTTTGATTTCGAAAAGGCCTAGGCTTCATGTATACACTTTTTTAAAGATCAAAAGCATATTTTCGGCCTGGATAATCTCTTCTTAGTCTCATAAGACATGTGAAAGTCTTGAACAAGAAAATATTGGAATGATAACAATTTAACAAATTCAATCTTCCATCCAATTATCTGAAGCTGGTATGTTACAACGCAAGTGGCATGAAGCAGTGAATGGTAAAGAGGGGCAATCTCCAGAAGGCTGCAGTTGTCCAGTTGCCTGCCAATTTCCGTTGCTTAACAGCAAAGCATAGTTCTGCACAGTTGGGTGGAACTGCTACCAGGTTTGCTCAATTTAAGATCGTATATCACCATATGCAGGAAGACATCATGAACCGTACCAAAAACCAGTTGCAGGTAGATGACTACTGAGACTCAGACTAAGACTGAGACTTCTTTATGGTCATCAGATGACCTATAGATTTGTTACTATATCATATATACTTTATCATCTTTGACAGATCAAGAATGTTATAGGCCTAAGTGAAGGAAATCAGAACCAATGGAACAGTTGGCCTTTCATATCCTTGGCCTTAAATTATTCCTTTTAAGTATTCAGGGTAGAAACAGTTAGTTCAAAATAACTGCTGGCATCCTGGGACGGTTTTTAACTTGACTGAAATTATTTTGCTGTAAACAAATTGAGAAGAGGCAATGACAAATTGAATTGTCCTATACAGAAAAAAAGATAGTATTTGGATAGTATAACCATGGTCTGACCTTATTTTTTTGCGATCTTGATAAAAAAGCTATTGATGTGCAACCTGTCATGAATAAACTCTCAGATGTCATTGCTGTTGTAGCAGCATAACATGTCAGTCCCAGTCAGTGACATGTAAATAGGTCACAAAAGTCAGTGAGGTCAGACAAATACAAATTGACATGTCTTGCTTGCCTGGTAGAGCATCTTCTTCCTTTATTCTGAACCTGGTCCCCTTGCTTCCAGAGACATGTGGGTTGGAATGTTCCATTGGTCTCTTGCAACACATTGATGTATGCTGAATTTCAACTGACCTTTTTTATGGCCTGATATAATATGACCGACATAATTAGACATTTTTTGAAAACCTTGCCAAAGGTTTGGAAACTTTGAGTGTAATGAAAGCTAATGAAAATGCCTGATACCAAGGGAAGATTAGAATACAGTCATATGGAAGTTGGAGTCATTCCCTTAATTACTTAATTGCTCACCACATTGGCCTGCTGCAACTTGTAGTTACCATTCTTGTCAACAGACATGGTTAATCATTTTCTCTCAGCATCAAAACAAACCTCCACTGCTCAGACCAGCAGTAGGGTAGTTGAAAACAGCAGGTTGTTCACCAGCAATGAAGGTCTGCCAAAATGTCAAATATAAATTTCTAAGCTTCAACGTGCACAAACTGTGCAATTATTGAAATACATTTGTCACCAATACAATAATGGAATATCATTATTTCACAAGACCGAAATATATGCATGGCATATTTATTTTTTAAAAAATCACAGAACTAGTGCTACACCTGCACTTTTAGGGAGGTAACAGATACAGAATCAATCTGAAAACTGCATTACTAAGAGAGACTGCAGTCAGCAGTCCCCTACTACTGAATTGTATTGTTGACCAGACTTTATTTGCTGCCTTTTAGTAACTTCCTGAGGACAGTCTCACTTCCGTCTGGTGCCATTTTGGACTCTTTAGAAAAAGTTGTAGGCCAATACATTTTGAGGTGACAGAGGAAGATTGAGAGTCTGCTCATTTCTGTAGGGAGGTTGGATTGTCTCTCCTAGATTGTATATAACATTTCAATTTTAAGGAGCTTAACTGAATCATAGAACAACAAACCTTAGAGGAATGCATTATAATTTTACAATACAATGTATTTTGATAATAAGACAATACATGGAAAGGAAGTGCATAAATATTGAGCAAAGATATGTCATTCCTGTCTCGGACTTGTGTCCATTATAGATCATTATGAGACCACTTTGCCCATTACTGAGACAGTTCTGTAGGGGAGAGCGGGGCACAGTGAGACGGTGGGCACAGTGAGACAAAGCCCGTAGCGTTTAGTTGGTACTGTTTAGAGATGAACTCTCTTTTGTATAGTACGAAAAGTTAGTAAGGTAGAGTCTGACCTATATCCGGAATCCCTACACAGCATATCCAGAGTGGAGTTTCAATATTTTGGTTTTTGGCCAGTAAAAGTAAATAATTTTGCTAAACAACTTTTTGTTTTAATTCCCAAGAAAAATGGTATGATGCAAATCGATTGCCAGGGATTCAAACCTTGATTATTTGTCGTAGTTTAGTGAGATAATGAACCACAATACAGGCTTCCGGTCCGCAGGATTCAAACATTTTATAAAGAGAGCTGCGTGGGGCACAGTGAGACAGTTTGAAGCGGGGCACAGTGAGACATCACAACATGCACTCGAAATGACCTGAATGTAATGCATAGCTCACAATTCACTATTAAAAACAAAATGCCTGCGATAAACATCTGATTTTGGTGAGTCATATCCAAAGAGAAGCATCAGAAAGAATTTTCATTAGTATGTAACAGGTTATGCGGCAGGTTAAATAAGTCGTGCATTAGTCCTGTGCGATGAAGTTTCGAAACATGCTTAAAAAGGACCTAAAAAATCACCTGACCAGCCGCTTTCATAAGAGTACAGTAGTTTCTGTAGCAAAAATTGATAGAACAATTCCGCAGGTCCTGAGAATCGGCGGTTATGGCAGCAGATGCCCTGTCTCACTGTGCCCCGCCTGCTGTCTCACTGTGCCCCGCCCACGGGGCACAGTGAGACACTTAACAAGCATGGACGTAACTCAAAATTTCTCCAAACCTGTAAAAGGTAGGAACCTGAAACTACTGGTCAATATACCCAACGTCATTTTTCATAATGTGGACCTGATCTCATTTAACTCATTACTACCAACATTTTGGAACACTTAAAAATAAAAAAAGTGTCTCACTGTGCCCCGCTCTCCCCTACAGCAATAGGTGCCTTCCTATTTAGTGGTCTGCGTTGTTGTTTTCTTTCTGAATATAAGTAGTTTCTAATTCAAACACCGTGAATGTGTGTTGTCCTGCCTTTGATGCTGACACCAAAGTGCTTTTGGTCGCATATGTAACAAACAATTGATGAGTGCAAACTGGAATTTTTTGTATAAATGTACAATGCAGACTGATAATTGTTTTATGCTGTGACTTTGATGCAGTGTACTAAGTCTTGTCTTGTGGATATTATTTACTTGTTCTGTTGCTGGACTGAGACAAAGAAACAAAATAAATGACAGACAGCAGCAACATATAAATGGCTACTTCAATCATTACATAATTATTTTACAGTGTCACAACAAGTACATTATTTTGCTTTTTTATTTCATTCTGCCTAACCGTGTACCAAGCATGTGGACACATATACTAACTAATCAGTCAAAAATTCCATACACCATATCAAATTTCAAGGCGAGTGGATTTATGGAAAAATATTTAGTAGAAAATGTTCAGCATTTAGGCCTAATGAGCATTGTTTATGTGATACACTTTACCATAAAAATAACAGGTGGCAAAAAAGAAGGGTGTGCTCTGGGCAAGTAGGAATATTTTCTTGGTGGGAGATGGGTGCATGCAAGCAAAGGTTGATGACTAATGGTCCAACTGGCAATGGTACAGGGCCAAGCAGATTCCAGTAGAATTTATTTTTAGAATGGTCATTTACCAAATGCTGCTATCAGTATCTGGATAAGGATGTGACAAGCAGTTGTAACTAAACATGTCGTTTAATCACCCTCTGTGGTTTGACCAGCCATCCCAGAGATGGCCATGTGGGGGTAAAATCTGAGGTTTAAAATAGATTCTACTGGAATCTGTGAGTCACACTGGGTATTGCTTGAGTTGGACACCTTTAGTCATCAACCTTTGGTTCAAGGGAGCTGGAAGTGCTCTGACCTCCCAATTACTGGTTCCAGGTTTGATTCCAGCTGTGGCTAGGACATCTATATTTGGCACCTCCTTTGTTTCATTATTGTGTCCATCTGCGGCCCTGATTAGCCAACCTAAGTGAGTAAATTCACATCATAAAACCCTATTTAACTATACAGTTCAAATTTCACATCATCTTCATGTCAGCCTTAAAATATATAACAACATGGACAATGACATGTCCAGTGGAAAGGTTAAGGGTTAAAGCATTCAGAAAGATCATTGCTTTGGCTATTCTCCTTGACTATTATGCTTTGTTGGTAAAGTATCACTGTCTATTTATCACTCCTTGCTTACTCACAGCACTGCTTCCGCTTTGCCTCCAACCATTTGAATAATAGATTACAGTGCAAAAGTCTGTTGTTATATGCACTGTCTTCTTCCAACAGCTTGTCAACACAGAGGATTCCAACACATGACAGTGTCTTGACATAAAATTTAATTTTTGACATGCATGTCAGAAGTTATCAATTAATTAGTCATTGATAGTGAAGTAAAATATATTATCATACCTTTGTGCCTGGGGCCTGGTGCAGCTGTGATGTGACGTTGGTCGTAAAAGAATTTTCTCGGAAGAGGTTGCTTTTTTAACATTTTTAATATTGCCACCTCTTCTTCCTTGTTCTTAAGTTCCCATTTGTCATTTGAGCATCATATTAAGATGACATCAGGATCACGCTCTCTATCAAAAGGGAAGACTGTGAATAAAATGACTTTTTGACAACAAGAAGGCAGTCGAACTTCCAAAATTCTGCCCTTAAATAACTCACAGAAAACAGAGTCGGTCATTTTGTCAATAGATGCCTTCAGCAATGTCGACTTTAAACATTGGTGGTCAACATAATGGGCGAAGTGGTCACTCTGAGATCTATAGTATCAGATTGTTATCCTCCAGGCTGGAGCCAAAATGGATATGTTGGTCCAACATGACTAGGCTACAGGAACCTTGGATGCTTTGAAATATGATGGATAATGTTCTTTACTTAGAATATTAGTAGTGTCTGAAGAATGCTGGTCTAATGAAATTTGGCATGTCCCTTGGCATATTATTAGCTTCTGACAGACTTACAATTATGTATAACGATTATTTGTGGAGCAAGATGACATTTGAGAGACATGCAAGAAGGTTGTGAAGGTCATTCAGGTCAGACAAAAACAAATTGACATGTCTTGCTTGCCTGGTAGAGCATCCCTTTTCATTAATCTGAGCTTGTCAACTGGTGGCTGGCGCCCTCACTTCCCCAGGCATACGATTGGGTCAGTGGCGACTCAGGCAATGATACATTTACTTTTCCTGACAAATTTTGATTTATGTAACATTTTCTTAGGCATTTGAATGACAAATTAACTGTGTCTTTTCAAGTTCGAGGCAGAGTATGACACTGAGGGTGGAAACTGAGTTGCTTAATCATACTCGCAAAGTGAGTTTATTTATTATTTATTACATTACATGTTATAGTACGTTATCTCATGCGATTCTAATGCACTTCACAAGAGTTCTAATATTGGAATATAACAAGACTTTTTTTAATCACTTTCATGCAGAATTCATTCATAATTGCTACAGAGAGACTAGAGTAATTCTACATATCAAATTGTAACTTCTTTGCAGGAGTGGTAGGATTTTTGTTCTCTGTTTCATTTTCTGTCATTTTGTCCGAACAATTGGCTGAGGCTGGGCCCCAAGGCAAAGTGACTCAGGTATTAGTTGATCAATTTAGAGCCAGCTAATGGACTGTGTTCAGTCAGGCAATGAACCATCATAAAAAACTTTGTTAACCCAAAACTAATACTGCATAGACATCTACTTAAGTACTTCAGTCACGTTCTGGGGGCCAACCACACTTCCTGTTTCTGTCAAGAAAGTCGCAATCCACAACACAAAGTTATTGAGCCAAAACTAGCCACAAGCTAGGCTTCGAGTGGGCCTACTACACTGTACAAGCAATCACACACTCTCAAGAACCAGTGGTTCTAAACGTGAACAAAATTTGGGTCAACATCGCTGGAAATTTGTGAACATTTAGTTACAAGGACTAAGTCATCTATGAACAAAACAAAATTAATGATGAACTTTTTGCGAACTGTTTTAACTGACAAAATAACTTTACATTGGCAGTGGGAGTTTCTTTTACATTTTTTTATATTTCTACCTTTATCAAAATAATGTCAAATGAAATATATTGATCATGAAAAATATCAGCGGTTGACCGTAAATTGTAGACACCCCCAAGGACATACACGTACATCATAATCCTGCATGGGAAGGACACAAGTTAGTGAATGACCTTAAATATTTGAGAGAAAAAACCAAGGAAACTGACCAGACCTCGCATATTCATTTTAGACAGCTTGCACTTTCAAAGAACGTGAAATTTTGTCAGCCCTTTCTAAAAAGGGGCATTATTAGAGACTGCCTAAAATATAAGACAAATTTGCATTTTTAACCTTAAGTTCTGCCTACCGCTAGTCATGGTATGATTAACAGTATCAAACACACGCTGGTTTATAGATCTAAATCACCACCGGAAGTTGCTTGGCCTCAGTGGCATCCCTATGGGGGGCACAGGGGGGGGCACGTGGCCCCCGTATTGGACCTGTGCATCCCTCAGGTGCCTCCCCCCCATCTGAACTTTCCAACTGTGGCTAAAATATACAATTAGTATAGTGGGTGCCCCCCCCCCTGGTGCCCTACCGCTCAAGATCCCCCCAGTTACACCACTGCTTGGCACGTATGAACATGCCTGAATTCTGTCCACAAAAAATGTGCGGAAAGGACAATTGGACATATCCCCTGACGTGACATTGTGATGGAGACAAGTTTCAATGCAAAGGTGAGCAAAGAACAATACTATTATGGCAATTGCTGCGTTGGTCTTAGTAATGTTGAGCAACTATACATCCATTCTGATTCATAATTCAGATGGTTGTAGGGACCACGAAAGCCCTGTGCTACCACTGGATCAGTGAAAATAATGGATGGTGATTGTCTCTGTCTATGTGCATCACTGCAGCATCAGTCAGACAAGATGTCCAATTTGATGGGAGTTTTACCACACTGACAACTTGACCACTTTTCACAAAGCTGCATGAAAAATTTCCTCGATAACATTTTGTGATACTTAAAAAAATACACATTGACAGGGTAGAATCTCATTTTGTTGTATTATTGGTCAGGCAATAATACACTTTGTGAGATATTCTAAATCCTTCCTATAGATATCTCTTTAGCCATCTATTGTCATGCAAAGTAATATAATATATGACAGTATATATAGAGTGTAGATAACTATAGCAAAGTGCTTCTCAATGGAGCAAAGACACAAAATTTAGACACATGATTTTCACTTTTGGCCCGTCAGTGATAACTGCAAAGATTAAATTAGGCCAAGTGTAAATTTGTTGAGTGACTTAATGTGTTTGCCAGCTGTTAGAGTAAGACTACTTATTGTACCCCATCATAAAAAAGAATGGTCTGTTCAATGCTACCCAAGCTATTTACATATTATTTTTACTCAAAAATGACAAAGGAATACCTGAACTCACGAAATTCTTCTTGAAAAGCAAATACATTCATAATTTATTATGCAAAATATCGTCTTATTGCAGAACAAGACAAGGACAGATTTGTCCCATGCTCATGCCCGGAGAAGTCAGAGAACCTGCCAGCGACTGACAACATGTGATAAATGGAAGCGCCTGTTTTACCAGCCAAGCAAGACACGTAAACTGTATGAGTCTGACGCCTTGTCTGGGGCCCCTCATACAGGGAAGGGCGAGGTACAAGTATGACGTGCAATTTCTTGAATGATATCATTGGTCATAGCAAGCAACAAGGTAGCCCATTTTTTCAGTACACTTAAATTTCTTCCTGCACCTGCATAAAACTGCAGAATTCTGCAGTTTCCTGCAGAATTCTGCAATTCTGCAGAAAATTCTGCAGTTCTGCAAAAAATTCTGCAGTTCTGCAGGAAGCTGCAGAATTCTGCAGGAAGCTGCAAGAATTCTGCAGTTCAGTAATAAATTCTGCAGTTCTGTAGGAAGTTCTGCAGAATTCTGCAGTTCTGCCTATACAAGAATGAGGACTGTGAGGAAAACAAGTGGGATCGCAAAAATTTCATTTTACAAACTGCTGTATAATCAAAATAAACTTCGTGGACGTTTTGCCTCTCTACTCGGCCAATTCTCAACCAAAATTCATTCAGAAAAAAGTTTCAGGTACCTTAGAACCAGGTCTATTGATTGCTGTAGTCAGTCTCTGTCCATCGTTGTTTCTTTTCGCCGTAAGGCCCCTTTTTCGGCGATCGGTCAGATCGCAAAAATTTCATTTTACAAACTGCTGACAGTGATCTATCAAAATAAACTTCCATGGACGTTTCGCCTCTCTGCTCGGTCAATTCTCAACCAAATTTCATTTTGAAAAAAGTTTCAGGTACTCTGCAACCAGGGCTATTTAATACAGTAGTCAGTCTTTGTCCGTCGTTGTTTCTTTTTGCCATACGGCTCTTTTTTCGGCGATCAGTGTGCTCGCAAAAATGGCAATCGACAAACTGCTGACAGTGCTCTGTCAAAATTAAACTTCCATGGACGTTTTGCCTCTCTGCTCGGTCAATTCTCAACCAAATTTCATTTTGAAAAAAGTTTCAGGTACTCTGCAACCAGGGCTATTTAATACAGTAGTCAATCTTTGTCCGTCGTTGTTTATTTTTGCCATACGGCTCTTTTTTCGGCGATCAGTGTGCTCGCAAAAATGGCAATCGACAAACTGCTGACAGTGCTCTGTCAAAATTAAACTTCCATGGACCTTTTGCCTCTCTGCTCGGTTAATTCTCAACCAAATTTCATTCCGAAAAAAGTTTCAGGTACTCTGCAACCAGGGCTATTTAATACAGTGTCAGTATTTGTCCGTCGTTGTTTCTTTTTGCAATTTTTTCGGCGATCAGTTTGCTCGCAAAAATGTCATTCCACATACTGCTGCCTGGTAGAACTGCAGAATTTGCAACAGAACTGCAGAATTCTGCAGCTTCCTGCAGAATTCTGCAGCTTCCTGAATTCTGCAGTTTTTTGCAGATTTTTTTGAACTGCAGAATTCTGCAGTTTTCTGCAGAATTCTGTAGTTTTCTGCAGAATTCTGCAGTTTTTTACAGAACTGCATAAAATCTCCCAGGCTGCATATCTCCTACAGAATTACAGATTTTGCTGTAGAAACTTTTCAGAAACGCTGCAGTGACCCCGACCCCCATCACAACCCCCCAAACAACCCCCCAAACCAACCCCCCAAATCAATGTTTCCTTGGTAGCGGCAAGCTCAATGTCTAAGAGGTCTGAACTGTACAGATGCAATACACTGGTGGCAGGGAGCAGCAGAACTGCAGAATTCTGAAGCTTCCTGCAGATTTTTTTGAAACTGCAGAATTCTGAAGCTTCCTGCAGATTTTTTTGAAACTGCAAAATTCTGCAGTTTTTTGCAGAATTCTGCAGTTTTCTGCAGTTTTTTGCAGATTTTTTTGAAACTGCAGAATTCTGCAGTTTCCTGCAGAATTCTGCAGTTTTCTGCAGAATTCTGCAGTTTTTTACAGAACTGCATAAAACCTCCCAGGCTGCATATCTCCTACAGAACTACAGATTTTGCTGCAGAAACTTTTCAGAAACGCTGCAGTGACAGAGGACTACCAAAACCCCGACCCCCCAAATCACAACCCCCCAAATCAATGTTTCCTTGGTAGCGTCAAGCTCAATGTCAAAGAGGTCTGAACTGTACAGATGCAATACACTGGAGGAAATAACAGAGGTTCAGAAATCATGCGGGGAGCAGCAGAACTGCAGAATTCTGAAGCTTCCTGCAGATTTTTTTGAAACTGCAGAATTCTGCAGTTTTTTGCTGAATTCTGCAGTTTTTTGCAGAACTGCAGAATTCTGCAGCTTCCTGAATTCTGCAGTTTTTTGCAGATTTTTTTGAAACTGCAGAATTCTGCAGTTTTTTACAGAACTGCATAAAACCTCCCAGGCTGCATATCTCCTACAGAATTACAGATTTTGCTGCAGAAACTTTTCAGAAACGCTGCAGTGACAAAGGACTACCAAAACCCCGACCCCCCAAATCACATTCCCCCAAACCAACCCCCCAAATCAATGTTTCCTTTGTAGCGTCAAGCTCAATGTCAAAGAGGTCTGGATTGTACAGATGCAATACACTGGAGGAAGTAACAGAGGTACAGAAATCATGCGAAGAGCAGCCGAACTGCAGAATTCTGAAGCTTCCTGCAGATTCTGCAGTTTTTTGCAGAACTGCAGAATTCTGCAGTTTTTTGCAGATTTTTTTGAATCTGCAGAATTCTGCAGTTTCCTGCAGAATTCTGCAGTTTTCTGCAGAATTCTGCAGTTTTTTGCAGAATTCTGCAGTTTTTTGCAGAATTGCAGAATTGCAGAATTCTGCAGTTTTCTACAGAATTCTGCAGTTTTTTGCAGAACTGCAGAACTGCAGAAAGAAATTATATACTCCTCCATTATTTGTAGAAAGTCTTGACGCTGAAAAATGTTTTGATAGCGTAGGCCATTTTTCACTTTTTGTAAAAATTTTACCATCTTATCAGTGGTTATTCTTATAATAGCGAGGCACTCGCACGGCCCGTAGGGCCGTGCGTCCGAGCCTTTGATGTCTAGTCACGTGACCTTTTCTCAAAAGGCATGCATCGCAAAAATTTTGTACATCTGCGCAACCGCACTAGCGCACTAGCGAGGAAACGTTCCAAATGTGAGAAACTCTCAGAGAATCTCACGGCATCAGAGACGTCCACAACAGAGACGTGACGTCGTGAGGAGAAGTGATCGATTGATTTTGAGATTGTCAGCAACACTCTAAGATTGTCAGACACATCGAAATCAACAAGGTAAGATGTCTGTGATGGAGTATGATTCACTTTGTCCGGCTGTCAAAATTGCGCAATGATCATCTTTGACACATGAAAATGATCAATTTTGACAACACAACGAAGTGAAAAAATCTACTAAAAATGTAACTTTTAGACTAAATTTAGTTATCAATTATTGAAATAAGTGGCAGTACTAACTAATCAGCGCAGTATAACTAATCAATCAGCGCAGTAACTCAGTAACTAATCAGCGATGGTTTGATGGTTTGGGGGAGCGGGAGCTGTCAAAATACTGACAACTTTTTATGTCAACTGGAAAACTCAATCATTGCCTACGAAGAATTAAGTTGCCAACATTGGCTCATCGTGCTCATTGCAACACAGCACAACAGTAGCTATTCTGTAAGTTATTCTGAATTCAGAAGGAAACAACAGTGACTGAGAAAATAGAGATGACCAACCTGCTAGCTCCAATGCAAAATGAAAACCCAAGGTAAATCCATAATGAATCACAGAAAGTGAGAAACACAAAATAATTTTTCATGTCAGACTTGTTTCAGTGAAAGAATTAAACTGACAAGCATTCCTTTTCCTGACGTCATACATTGATTTGTGAAATTGCTACATTTGTCCAGGCACCTATCAACAAAAGGCAGACGTTTTTACTTACATTATAACTATTTTGCACCTGATCTACAACAAGATGTCAGTTTGTATTGTTGCAAATAAAATGTAACTATTTTCAATTGAGTAAATGAGTGCACAATTATATAGGTCGACTTAATAAATTATTAGTCAGTCATGCTTGGATTTTCAAACTCAGTCCTGTAATTTCATGAATAAATCAATGATGCATATTTGTACAAGCAACAACATTTTTTGGTGTAATTTTACAAAGTGTTCATATCAGGATCTATATGACATAAAAAAGAAAAAACAACAGCTTGATTTCATGAATAGAAATCTAACCCTAAACCCTAGGTTTTCAATGCCTTTAGGCCTATTTATATAGTGCTGAAGGCCTGAAGCCTTCCAAACTGACAGCAGTGTCCGCATTGGGCACTCGCCCGTTCGCCAAACACAACCTCAATTGGCTCAAAAGGGCCTGGGTGAGTAGGCTAAATATTGCCTGCAGTGGTCCAGGCTGGCGACTGGCTTCCTGCATGCCTGTTAGAGCCCATTTCTACTTGCGTCATTCACGTGCTTAGATAATAGACAGATAGCAATTAGCTTTTGAAGTCTACAGTGATCAGAATGGCAATCAAATCACCTGATTGAAATTCAGGTATTCAGGCTTTTGACACCTTCTAGTGGTAATTTTACCCCATGAAGTCAAGTGTAATTAAGATGACCTCCCAAAGCTGACGCTGGCTGCTAAAGTGCAATTAAGCAATTAGCCCAAACTCATATTCCTAATGCACATACCCTGATGTGCTTTATCCAAGTATAATGATTTGTCATAAATGGAACAAATGGTCATTAAGTAAAAACAAAGAATTTAAGCTATAGTAAATCAAATTAAAACAAGACTTATAAGTTATATTAACTGTTTGTGTCAGCATGTGTGTAGGAATATCATCTCTAAATACGTCTATATTTTAAGTCATTGTCACTTGATGATCAATTAGTGCTAGATTGAATGTTTTTCGTGAAATTTGCTTGATATAATACTAGGACTATTTTGAAACACATCAATTAATAATTATGAAGTATGAGGAAACAAGGTCATTACTTCTACTCTCCAAAAATGTGACTCAAATAATTTGGACCAGCAAGAATATGCCCGGACCAGTACAGTAGGTCATCAGAGCTACTGGTCCGTTTGGACCACTAGCAAATTCAGCGAAGCGCAGACACTGCATAATGTCATGAACCTTTTTTCAAATCAATCCATAGGCATAATTATATAGTAGAGATCTGTAAAGACTCAACGGCAATTGGTTCAACACAACAGGCAATCAAAGGCTGTTCATGTTGATGTAGATTCCAATCAGATTGACAGCTGGTTTGCCTAAATTCTTTCAGTTGGTAATATTAAAATTGTGATAAAAAAGTTTGTCGCTGGCTCGCATGCAAAAAAATTGTTTGTCGATGCTTCGCGAGTGCAAAAAAATAGTTTGTCTCGGGCGTAAAGTTCATAGCCCCCCCCCCCAACTATCGTCTGGTTGGCCACTTTAGTCAATTACAGAAGCAAGCTAATGATGCTACTTGCAATTTTGTTGATGAAAAAATATAATAATTTAAATTTTAAAAAAATTCCCTGACTGCCAGATTGATTTTTTCAGACTCACAGACTCTAGGCCTATAACCCCTAACAGAAATATAAAAGAAACAATCAGTGGCGGATCCTGACAGGGTCATCTGGGGGGGGGGGGCTTTTTTCAGCATTCGTGGGCCGGCCTTCGGGCCCGCATCGCGGCATATTTTCTTTAAAATACTATTATTAATCTCAGTTGTCTAGGGGGGGGGGGGCGGGGCCCCCTAGGCCCCCCTGTATCCACCACTGACAATTAATCAATCATGAATTAAATTTCTTTGACTCTGACAGATCTGCAATGTGAGGAGTGTTTTTTGACGCAGATGTAGGATGACTGTCTCATTTACTTTACCGAAAAGCAGTGACTGTAAAACAGCTATCAAAGCGTCCCAAAGACAACCTGAGTGCATTGAGGATGATCACAGACTCAAGTTGTCCCGGCTTTTAAAAAAGGCATCGATATTTCACACAGTGATTTTCGGCCAGAGTAAAGTATAGTCAAACGTATTGTACATAGGACCAGTCCTCAAATGTGACACAAAGTTGTGTGGTTAGTAGAAAACCAGAGGTCTCTATCTTTTCTGGAAGCCATGCTGCAGCTTTTCATGATTTTCTAGTGCATCTAGATTTCTTCAGGTGATTTTTAATCAAGTTTAAGATGTTCAGGTGAGGAGGTGGATCAAACGTCATTGACCAATATCAAAATGATGTCAGAGTAACAAAAACTCAGACATTGTGTTTGTCTGGAAATCTGTAGTTGTTACATTTCCAGACACCTGATATAGAGGCCCCAAAAATAATGATTGACAAACGTTGACCAAACCCATTGCCTGTGATTGGCTTAGAGGTGGAAGGAGGAGGGCCCAGTGCTCAGTTGGCCAAGATTTTTCTTGGGGGGGGGGGGCGGGGGCAGAGAGCACTCAGACCAGGGTCCCTGCATGGATCACAATGGTGATGACGTCACCAAAGTCAGTTTTGCAAGAGGTGACGTCATTCAATTGTAACAACTGCAAAATGTTTACATGACACCATCAACGCATGACCATATTTTTTTGGTGACGCAAGGATGTGACAAATTCACTGAAAATGTAAGTTTTAGAGAATAGATTTTGTTACAAATAGGCCTACCGTAGTTGAAATATTGTCAGGGTGAGCAATTGACAGGGATGTGTGGGCGGCAGCCCCCCACGGGAACCAGGAAAAACAATCGTTTTCAGTTGCAAAATATGGTCATATTGAAGTGAATTTTTTCCCTTTTTTTGAAACAGAATTTCAGGCTTTGGGTATGATTCACTTTAGCGAATTTTTAAGTTTATTTCCATACAAACTAAATTCTAGGCATTCCCAGGCCTTTTTTAATTAAAAATGCTAGTTTTTCCCTGGGCTCTGGAGTCGGAGTCCTTACCAGTGCGTCTCATGAAGCATGCAAACTTGGATTTTGCACTGATTCAAATTCATTCAATAGGCTGTTTAAAACCACTGCATGAACTATTATAAGAGTAGTGTAAATAATTATTTTGGTAGAACTAAGTCGTGAGTGGCGCTGTAGTGCATTTTTTGTGACGTCACGGCAATTTAGGCCATTGTTTTGGTAGCGCCAAAAATGTAAATAAGTGTGTTTGGACTGCTGTGATCAGAAAAAGCCGAAAATCGGAATAAACAGCACCAAAACATCGCGAAAATGCGATAAACAAATTACAAACTGGCTAATCTATCCGTGAGTATGTGTATTTCTGCTGTCAGACTTCTAGATGATAAGGAATCAGACCAAACACCAGTTCGCATGTTGATGAGACAAACTGTAGTTGGAGTCGTGGAGTCTCCGAGTCAGAGTGGGAGTCGGAGTCGTGGAGTCGGAGGTTTTTGGGTGGAGTCGGAGTCGAACTTTGATTTTCAGGTGGAGTCGGAGTCGAAAATTAAAGTGGTGACTCCTGACTCCTAAAAATAATTAATATAATTTACAAAAACACAGTTACAAAAACGTGAAATGAATCTCAAAATTTGCATAAAACTTCCTTAGCAAGAATTTATGTACAAAATCCTATGAAAACTTTGTAGAATAACTTTTTCTTCTGATAACCATGTAATATTTATGTGCAATAATGCCGATAAGCGGAGTGGGGAGTCGGAGTCGTAAGGGACCGTTCAGAATTTATGACTGGGGGGCGGGTGGGAGTTTTGCTGGAATTTCCCGTCAAAAATTGATACCCCCAGGGCTTGAGTTTCATGCGAATTTCTAGTACCCCACCCTTAGCTTTCACGCGTATTTTTAGTACCCCCCCTCGACATACAAAGCATTAGACACATATATATACTGTTATACAAGGCCATGCGTACAGATTCGCGTCTATTCGCGGACTTTTGTGTGTAAAAAAGTCCAAATGAAATTAGTTTATGCGTGTTTTTTAACATTTTATCTCTGTTAAAATTTCTTACCCCCCCTTAGAAGTGTTTTCAAAAATTACTACCCTCCCTTGAAACACGTGTGAAAAGTTAGTACCCCCCCGGCCGAAACTCCCATCCCCCCCAGTCATAAATTCTGAACGGTCCCTAATTCAGGAGACCCAAGTGAGTCGGAGTCGTTTTTTAGAAAGCCAAAGAAGTCGGGAGTCGGAGTCGGTTCACTTATCACCTTGACTCCAAAGCCCTGGTTTTCTTTTCCAAGCTTTTCAAGGCCTGGAAATTGAGAAACCAAATCCCAGGCTTTTCCAGGATTGGCAGACACCCTGTTAGAAGTATTAATTATTCTTTACTGCTTCAGTGAGATGCAGCCACAAATGTAGAGCTTGACCAAAGTTAAGGGAGCAACCATTTACAACTGAAGTCAAAAGGATAGTTCAAACAAATTTAGACTGCATTTGGAGCCAGAGCACAATAATTACTGTCATAATATAAGGCATTTACTTGGATTATAAAATCAACAGACCAACCTTTGTCACGTGAAACCATATACGTAGTACGGTACACAGGCTCTTTCAACCAATTAGCAATCACTGATATAAACATACTGGAAAATACCCAGTAAGGGTGAAAATTAATAAAGAAAAAATAAGTGAGTAAGTCATCAGATTTCCGGGCAGCAGAAATAACCCATGGCAATGGCACATATTTATTGCTGAGGACAATACCTACATTGTAACTAGTTTAAATATGAGTTTGGTGATATGATTTTCGGTAAATGAGTTCTGACAAATCACAATACGTATTTTTAAAAAAGTAACCAAAAAAGGCATCAACGTCAATTTTACTATACATACATTCTGTATCGTATCAAACTTGTCCAATGTCCACACTTTGGAAGAAAGGCTTTTTTGTGGGACGCAGCTCCGCATGGAAAATATGTGTTCTGAAAACTCATCTTTTTCCAAAGGAAAAAAAAAAATCAAACTTGGTTAAATGAGCTTTTCTCAACCATGAATAAGCCCAGGAAGGTTGTGACTGAGAGTCTCAAAACTAAGCCTTTTTCTTCCCACAGGTAGCACCAATTCCGAATGAGGCTCTATTTTGTTGCCATGATGACACAACAGAGCCTCACTCTGACTGTTTCCCACATCCAGCACATTGGACATTTGCCACAGGCGTGTAATTTTTTAAAGGTTTTTAATTTACATGACCAGTATGTAAAATGGAAATTAGGGTCAGTGAAGTGGAAATAATATGTTATTTTCTCAATATGAGGAAAAAGGGCTCTCATAACTCAAGATTTATGGTTGTGTTTTTTTCTCATATAGTATCATAAGATAAGCGGCAAGAGCCAATGGATTGAAGTGTGGACTTAAAATAATCACCTTGATTTTAATCCATCACCTCTACTGTATAGGGGGCAGCCATTTAAATTCTGGGACATAAGTGTTTGAAATCTTTTTCAATTATATTTCAGGAATTATACTCAGGAGATCTGGGGCAGAAACAGAGAATCTCAGAGAGCTTGATGGATTCAAATCAGTAAGTGTAACAGGTGATATTTATGAGGGGCCGACCAGACGATAGTTGGGAGGGGGGGTTATGGATTTTACCCCCGGGACAAACTTTCGTTTGTGCTGGAAGCGTCGACAAACAATTTTTTTTTCACATGCAGAAGAGCAGCAGGTGGAGTAAACTTCTTTGCGTTGGACAAAATTTTTTTTAGAGTCAATGGAAACCTTTTTTTTGTTGTTTTTCACGAAAAATCCATAACCCCCCCCCCTCCCCAAGCTCATGTGGTCGTCCCCTAATTGGCCCTCAATGAACAAGTGTATTTTAATTAAGTGCTTGTGAAAGATTCAAAATAATTGGTCTTGTCTACATAGGTACTGGTGCTAATAAGAGCATTGGATTACAATAAAAAAAGGGCCAAAACTTGCTTTAAAACTGTTTCCAAAATAGATTGTGTCCCCCACCCGACTTTGATATATATAGAGATACATCTATAGGCTATAATTCACTAATGATAAGTTATTTAACTGTCAAATCTGGATATCCATATTGTGTGTGAGTGCCATTGTCAGAGGCCTAATTTTACTTTTCTTCTTCCAGTGCCATGAGATCACTGAACATCGAAGGACCACCAAAACTTGAAAATGCATGTCACCCTTGTTCACCCGGAAAAACTTGAGAATTTTGCCAGATACAGAAATTTTTATATTTGCGTTGATGTCTATAAAAGACTTTAAACTTTGTCTGACTTACACGTTATATCAATATGGTTTTTAAGCCTCTGGAAAAAAAATCGGCATTTTGTTTTGCCCAGTTGGTATATTAATGGAATGCTAAATTCTAGTCCACCATTAAACTAATGTTCGGCTGTTTCTGGAATGTGTTACCTTTTCTGATGATGAAAGGATTTGTTCATTTTTACGATGTCACCATTTTTATTTTATTCTTTTTGGGCTCATACTGTTGGCGGTCTCTGTGATGGTTGCCTGTATTGGTTAAGGCAAAATTTCTTGTGAGGGAAGATTCTCAGTTCCTTGCCATATTTATCAATTTCATGATCTGTTTTTTAATGGTAGAATCATTGATACATATTTTCTTGGTTCTGGTCTTCTGGAATGGTAATGAGGCCAAAAGAAACATGCTTCCAATATAATATTTAATTCACCCCATTAAGTATCCGTGCACGTTGAAACCATATGGGGCCTAGACTTGTTGTCTGGAATGAGCTAGGGAAATGTTTCTGCTCTGATGGTGGCATTATATCTTTATAACAGTCCCACCTGTCTATGCTGTAGTATCACCTAACAATTTTAAACTATTTTCATTGATCGATTATAATACATCACTTTAAACAATACTACAAGGGGTGGGAGTTTTGCCCATGGTCGGAAAAAGTTGGCAATTTGGGCATGTCATTTGCCTGGAAATTTCTAATCTCACTGGAAATTTGAGGAAAAGTAAAAAATGTCCCCTAGATTCTACTGATGGGGCACCGCCAATTTTTGGCGAAAGTATGGGTGTTTCGTTGGGGAAAAAATTTGAGGATTCCGTCGGACACAATTCCAAACAGCTCAGCACAATTTGCCCGCCACTTTGAAATGAAACGGACTCCCCAGGATTTTACTTTAAGAACCCTAGATTCTCAATATTAATGATTGTAGCAGTTAGTAATTATCTTTTTGTGCCTCGCTCTTATGCTGTGGCATTTACATATTATGTAGATGGCGAGGCCAGTGAATGAACGAAGCTCAATAAAAATATTCAAAATTGGCCTATTTTTTAAGGTAAAGTCATTTCCACATATTTCAAGATATGCAAATGACATTAACTCCATAATATATATATATCTTCAGATCCTGTACTTAAACATGGCGGTGAATAGGCCGTGAAACAACCCACCTCTGCCGGAGCCGAAATAACACAGCGGTGAGATGTCTCAGTGGCCAACGTAAAAATTTGGTGGTGGTCGCTTCCTGTTTCTGCCCTCACTGATGTGGACGCTTGCTGCGCTCAAGTGGGCTTCGCTCACGGCTGCCTTTGGCAGCCGTTCGCTTCACTCATATAAATCGTACAACAAGTTAAATGCAATTGTAAAATGGCTAGGCCAGTATAGTCAAATGCTCAATGTTACAAGAGGCACTAGGCAAGGTAGTATACTGTCACCTTATTACAGGCCCGAACCTGAATGGGGAATTGTTCATGAAGGTTAAGTATAGTCAATGCTTCATCAGGAGAACTCAGCAGGTGTACAATATACATCAAAGGTCGGTCATACACAGAGATGTTGCTTTTCTTTAATGCAGTTAAAAGGGAATGCAGGACTTGTAACTAATTAAAACCACATTTTCTATGTGATCGCAATTATCAATACAATTGTGAAAGTGTTACAATTGCGAACTATGTGCATAGGAGAAAGAAATACAACCTATTGTGCCTATAACAGCCAGTTATGGTATGATTGACAGGACCAAATATAGGCTGGCCAGCCTATATGACCAATAACTCTCTCTATACAGGCTACTGTACATCACCACAGGAATTTGCCGTGGTCCTACGTACGTGACTAAAGTTAGTCTAAGGCGACATGGAAAGCTGTTTGGAAATGCTGTTTGGAAATGCTGTGTTGACATATTGTCATCATCCCAAGTCATACCATGACAAAATGGCCCATAACCTTTGCTAATTCATGAATACTTAATAAACTGACCCAGTTACAAATGGAGAAATTGTGTGTTGTTGAAAGGTGCCATCACAGTTCCGAAAATTCCATTGAATTAGTTCTGAAATGAAACTGTTTGAAAGTTTGCTTGTTTTACACTGTTTTTCTTAGTTGCCAGTAATCCTCTAAGTGTCCATAATCGGACTAAATCTGCCTGCAAAATGCTTATGACCTAAATAAGCAGCCAATCACAGAAGAGGTTGGAAATGGCAGAAAGCCCTGTCTATTTTAGCAGGGCTTGCGTGGGGAGGATGACATATTGTCTGACTTGACAGTTCTTACCTAAACTATTTATAGGAGAGAAAAACATTGTTGGTCAGAAGAAAGAATCAGCCGATTCATTTTGATTTATTATTGAAATGACTGCAGGCACCATGGAAGCCTTCTGCTAGCATTTGACCAGCTCAGTATAGCAGATAGAATCAGTCTACATGTATCAGTCATGCAAGACTTCCAATTCAAAGAGAGCAAATTATACATGCAACACTGGAAATTTGGCTTACTTCACAATATTCACTCTTACTGAAGCATAACATTACTGGATGAATTAGAATCTTCATCACATCAATAGAATCTAAAACGCACATGTTTCTTTTTCTCTCTGAAACACCAAACATTTCCTATTATAGCATCTAAACACATACTGGACACGTTTTTTCTCTCTGTAGCACTAAACGTTTCCTCGATAGCATTTGCAATAATATTTGGGAAAAGTCAGAAGAATCTTTATTTTGTTGTAAAATGTGGTATTGGTAGAAAAAAAGACAAATTTCATGGTATCCTATATCCCTTCTATGGCTTGTTTTAGCCACCTGGTGTTATGTTTACTCAATATAGATCACCTATGGTTTACTGCTGACTGCAGCGTCTATAGTGTTGCCTCACAGATATCGAAGGGAAATTGCCTCATGGTGGAACAACGACACCTCATCCAGACAGATGACTTTCACTCAGGCTCTGTCAGTGATAGAACCAAACTGTGAAGATTGGATTGTGAATTTTGTCAGTGATGTACAAGAGACCCATACATTCACGCAAACTCTATTAAGATACAGTATCATGGTGGCATAGAGTTTGCTTTTGATCATGGGACTTAAGAAGCAGCCTCATAACAGCAAATGCATTCTATGTATTTGGCAGAAAATGCACCGAGGCATGACACCGATATGACAGACAGCTGCAGAAGGAGCAGTCTCAAAAAGAAAGCATTCCTGAATAGCTGTTACCAAGTCCTGGACTTGAATGACAGGTCAAATAAGCCAATATTGTAATGTTTTGAATGTGGTAATGACTTCAGTCAAACACTGAATAATTGTACAATGTTAAAGGTCACAGGCAAAGGATTTCAAATTTTAAGGCAAAGTGGAACAAAGTAAAATTAATCATAATTCCAAATATTACAGGTTTCTTTCCAATAGTAAAGAAGATATTGGCAAATCTTTGATGGAATTTAAGCCACATCAGCAGCATATTTGCTCTAATCACTCAAGCATGAAGCTTCTGGTCACATGACCTGTGCCATCACTGTTACTGTACTGCTGCCTCAGACTCCAGTTCAATGAATGTTTTCCAATCTTGTACAGTCAATATTTCAAAATACAAGAGCACTTTTTAGTTGTTTTTTTTTTTCAATGAAGTTATGTGACTTATGATGTTTTTCTGAAGTGACCTACATTACTTAGCAGGGTATTTACTAGTTCAGTTCAGTCACATCAACCACAGAAAAGATTTGTTATTGAATTATAGAAATTGATACATCAATAAATTGGATTGAATTGATCATTCATAAATCTATCTATTAACCTATTCATGTACATATATTATCTATTTATCTATCTCTTTTGAAGTGTTTTTGTTAAAATTTTTCTTTCAAGACCGATACAATGATAGCTCATTGCTCACCAAAGACTTACAAAGAGGTGATTTTTGACTTTTAGACTGTTCTATAGAAAAGGCCTTATCATGGTATTTAAATTATTTTATAATTATGACAGTGACCTGCATAATAGTGCATATGAATATTGACTATTAAATATACGAGAGGCGTTCAGAAAGTTCACAGCTTTTTTTTATATGGACACTTATTTTCATATAAGTTAAATTCCAATATTAGATTAGAACCATTGTCTTCTTATCAATTGATGTGGGGGTTCTATTGAGGTTATGTAATCATAATTCCTTTGTAATCATAACCAGTTATAATTGCCCTATATACCCCATTCCTGCCTAAATATCCAATGTATATTATACACTTGTATAATAATAATAATAACAGTACTCACAAATTATACAAAAGGAATAACAAGTTAGCTGAGCATGGTATTTACTGTCCTTGTCATACTTACGTGGAATCTCAAGTTCTTTTCTATGCTGTTGAACTGTGATGTCAGAGATGACACTATTCTAGCATTGCAATATATTTAAATTAACTTCAAGCTGTGATGTCATTTTAAACTGGGTCAGATTCCCCAGCTTCTAGCCAATGCGAATCCACCAAACTCAGCATCACAGTTTCAACACAGTGTCAGAGTGAAAATTGGGTCTGGGAAAACCCAAACAAGTTTGACATCACAGCCTCTCAGCCAATTATGGGCTGCCATAGCAAATATGCATAACATAGGCCATGTGTTTACAAACAAATTTTCAAAGCCTTCTGTTTATACCAACTTCAATCAAAGTTTAAAGTTATAAGTTAGCAAGTTCGTAGATTAATCTAACAACTCTGTTGGGATTATAACAGTTGTCTACTATGAATGCTCACAAAGCTGCCATTTGGTAGGATTAGACTGGTGATTGCTGTGATAAATCATTGGGATCACAAATGTAATGCTTCCTTCAATATATCAATGTTTGAATTGTGTTGCGTAGTTTACTGTCAGCCCATTGACTATCAAGCTGTGATGACGTGGTTGTAGGGGCTATCCCTGATAAAATTCTTACTCTGACACTGTGTTGAAACTGTGATGCTCAGTTCAGGAGGATCAACATTGGCTAGAAGCTGGGGAATCTGACCCAGTTTGAAATGACATCACAGCTTGTAGTTAATTTACCTATATTGCAATGCTAGAATAGAGTCATCTCTGACATCACAGTTCTTCAGCATAGAAAAGAACTTGAGGTTCCACGTAAGTATGAAGAGGACTGTAAAATATATACATGACAGATTTTAACTTGGCTAGTGTAATTTCTTGGTTGTATTCCCTGTTCATAGGTAGTAGGAAAAGGGGTTTGCAATACACATATATCAAGCCTAAAATCGTTTTAATTGATGGTTTGATGTAAAAGTCTTATACAGTAAAAATTTCTAAATGTGGCTCAACTTAGCTGTCTGTAGCTATTCATTACTAGTCTTATCCATTTCTATCCATAACTATCCACTTCCAGTCTTTTGTATACACTGGAATCTCTTTACCCCTTGTTTAAACAACAGTAATTGTGGATAGCTCTGACTAGCTACGGATAGGTGTAGCTTAGTTTAGCTTGGAATGGCTATGGATAGATAGCTAAGGCTAGATTTTAAATGACGAGCCACTTTTAGAAATTTGTACTGTATCTATAAACATGACAGTAAAATATTTTAGCACCCTTTGGGCCTTTCTTCTTATGTATGCACAATTTCTGAATTTTCAGGGAATATTTCTTTCTAAATTAATGTGAATAAGATTAAAAAACATCACTTTTGAGTTTACAAATATGTCTAATATTCAATGTATGCAGATTGCAGAATCATTGCAATAGCCATTCTGCCAGAATCTTTATTTTAATGGTTAATTTCCTTTCACAATATAACACAGCAATCATCTTTTAGAAACAGTATTAGTAGTTTGAAAATCCCAATCCCAGAAGAAAATGAATCATAATAACTTACTTTCAACTTGTTTAATCCAACAAAATAATACTTATTCCTATATGTCCACATTTAGTCCATCAGTATTGACTTCTTGAAATTGAATATAATCAATGAGATTTTGCATCCAAATTCCTTTCAAAATACTTGCTGCATCGTTCTTTTTTTCATTCATATCAATATTGAAGAATCCCATGGATTACAAGGCCCACATATTGTCCATTTTGTGTCAAATAGTGCATCTCCAATGCTGAGCCATGTTGAATGTCCCACCTCTACTGTAACAGTGACATCACAGCTCAACCCCTGGTGTCAGAATTTGTAACTACCCTCAAATGGATCTCAAAGTGGTGGGAAACTTAGTAATTGCTGTTTAAAAGCAAGTGAAAGATATTTTTGTATTTTTCTTGACTAGAATCCTTTTGTTAGACTATCAGGCATACATTAAGGCCAAAATAACAATTTTGTTAAATTTGCTTGCATGTGAACTTTAAGGCTGAAATTTAGACATGTTTTTGATAGCCTAATCAATTTAGTTCAATTATATGGCAAGATTGATGTCAACATGTTTGCCAGCACTTAGATTTGGAAAATGCTGCAAATTTCCCCCACACTCTCAGCATGCCTCAGCGGTCCAACGTCGGCCCAGCGTCAGTCTGATGTCAGCAGCATCGGACCAGCTTTGGGCCGACGTTGGACTGCTGAGGCATGCTGATAGGGTTGCAACATCTAAATGAATGGCCCAAACGAAGCTTGCCAAACTTAGTACACATTATTTTGACTTCAAAATAACGCGGATTCACACATACTGAACTACTAAATAGGTCTTGTAATGCATGTACTCATGAAGTTCCGTTGAAAAACAAATACATTCATAATTGATTATACAACATAAATATTATCGTGTTACTGCAGAACAAGACAAGGACAAATTTTTCCTAAGCTCTTGCCTGGGGAAGTCAGGGAAACTGCCACCACCTGACTAGCCATGATCAATGGTGATGCGTGTTCTACCAGGCAAGCAAGACATGTCAGTTGTATCAATCTGACCTCAATGACCTGTGTGATCTGTTAACAAGTCGTGGACATGTCTTAATTCATGAACTTCGATGATGAGACAAAAGTAATCATGTTATCACTGTCAATGTGTGCAGCAGGAGCTCATCTGCCTCGATATATTATTATATTCATATGCAGCATTGTTATACATTGTATATCAATTATAACCACTTCATTAGTAAAAATTCCCTCTATATAAGTTGCTCAGCAAGTTTGTGCAACTGATAAATGTTCCTGAAAGTAAAATATAATCAACGAATTAAAAACACATTTACTCTGTGATCACTAATATCAGTACCAGAGTGAAAGTGTTATTATTCCGAATTGTTTAACAGAAAGAAATCCTATTGTGCTTTTAACCTCGAGTGCTGGCAACAGTCAGATATGGCATGATTGACAAGACCAAATATAGGCTGGTCAGCCTATGGCCAATAGCTCTCTCTTTACAGACTAAATCACCAAAGGAAGTTGCTTGGCCCTTCTGAACGTGACTGAATTCTGTCAAAGGCAAAAACGGAAGTTGTATAGAAATGATGTATGTATTATGCTGACATATTATCTGACTTAATATTCTTACCAAACAATGCAGAAGAGAGAAATACACTGTTCGAAAAACTGTTATCCTGCTGGTTAGTGTGTGCCTTTGCGTCACAGATAAACAAGGGAAATTGCTTCACTGTGGAACAACGACACCTCATCCAGACAGATGACTTTCACACTGGGGCTGTCAATGATAAAACCAAACTGCCAAGATTGGATTGGGCTAAGTGTGACTTTTGTCAGCGATATACAAAAGACCCATCCATTCACTACGGCAAACTCTATTAAGAAACAATATCATGGTGACATAGAGATTGCTTTTGATCATAGCACTTAAAGACGCAGCTTCAAAGACACACTCAGTACAGCAACAAGCTATGATACATTTGTCTCCCAATGTAATTGACTCTGTGTCATGCCATCCCTGATTCAAGAGTGACTTAAATTGTAAAATGGTGTGTGACAGATGCCCTTCTGCAACAGGTCTACAATGCCCTACATTTGATGAAATAACTGACACTTGTTTGTCTATAAATCAAAATAATATCACATCTAAATGAATAATCTAAACAAAGGCAGCACTTTATTCATCAGGTTGCAAGACACAGACTCACAGTCTCACACATACTAAACAGGAATACGTTTACTCATGAAGTTACATTGGAAAAAAAATTACATTCATAATTTATTATGCGACATATCATCTTACTGCAGAACAAGACAAGGACAAATTTGTCCCATGCTCATGCCTGGGGAAGTCAGAGACCTGCCACCAACTGACAAGCGGTGATTAATGGTGATGCGTGTTCTACCAGGCAAGCAAGACACGTCAGTTGTATCAGTCTAACCTCCATGACCTTCGCGATCTGTTAACAAGTCACTGATAAGTTGTATTTCAACAACACTTAGTGCAAGTGCGCTGCAGGAGCTTATCTCATTCTGCCTCAACATCAGAAAGATTTTGTGTCCAGCACTATTCGAATGATGCTAGTCTTTTACAAACGACAATTTGATTTCTGTGTACCTCGCTTTCTGCCTATTAACAGCCAATACAATTTATGCTATATCATGAAGCCGTCTGGAATGATGCTTGCAATTATGTTGGCCCAAAATAATGTTTTTCTTTTTTTTTTCATCCAAGTAAAGCATGCATGCTGCTTTACAGATCACAAAGTGGCCACTTTACCTACAATGTATTTTGTTAACCACAGACCATTTCTAGCTGTCATTGCTGAAGTCAGCTATTGACAATATGACTCACTCGATTTCCTCAAGATTATTTAAGGCCAGAGATATGGCCAACTGCCGTGCTGGTGTGAAGAGCTCATAAAATGCATTTACTGATTTTAGCTCCCTCTTTTGGGGGATCCCTTTATTTTAAGACTCATTTATGCGCTTATGAAGCCGTCTTTCATGGAGATGTTGTGTCTTGGATGATTTTGCACTGAAATATGATTTTAAAAAGGGCATTCAGATGTCATTAATCAATGTTTAAACTCTCCAACCCATTAAAAATCTAAATAACTGTTAGGCAATTATATACTGGGAATGAGATATTTTAAGCAAGTTGTTGAGCTCCAAGGTTCCATCATACCCTTGTCAGTACTGCATTAAAATGTAAGGGTGTTCGGAACCAGAAAGTTTCATAATTGATGTAGACCTGCTAGTTCCCCATTGAATATCAGCACAGGTAAAAGAATTGCTTTAGGTGCATGATCTATGGGTCAGTCTACCAGTTAAATACGTATGTTATTCATATAAACATTGTTATATCAGTTATATAACCACATCATTAGTAGAATTTCCCATATCAATTCAAAATATAATCAATGTTTCATGTGCAGATGTAGATGTAGAAATTATAGAGCGTTGGGGACCAATAGTATAATTATGTCTAAGTCAACAGGTTATCTCAAAAATTAAAATACACATGCTGCTTCACTATCTTTATTATAGTGGACTTTCCAGAAATGAAAGTGTCATTATTCCGAACTGTATGTATATAGGAGAAAGAATTCCTTTTGTGCTTTTAACCTCTGCCAGTCTGGTGCTGACAACAGCCAGTTGTGGTATGACTGACAGGACCAAATACAAGCTGGCCAGCTCATGGCCAATAACAGTTTCTCTCTCTTTACAGGCTAAATCACCACAGGAAGTTGCCTTGGTCCTACGTACATGACTGAATTCTTTCAAAAGCAAAAACAGAGGCTGTGTAGAAAGGATATGTTGACATATTGTCTGACTTGATATTCTTACTCAAACAATGCACTGAATTCTGTAAAAAGGCTAAAAAGGAATGCGTAGAAAGGATATGCTGACATATTACCTGACTTGATATTCTTACTCAAACAATGCACTGAATTCTGTCAAAGGCAAAAAAAGGAATTGTGTGGAAAGGATATGTTGACATATTGTCTGACTTGATATTCTTACCCACAAAATGAAAAGAGAGAAAAATATTGTTTGAAAAAACTATTTTCCTGCTGCTCAGAAGACAGAAGAGCCACCCCATTCACTTTGATTTATAATTAAAATGACCCCCGGGTCCACAGAAGGCTTGTGCTGGCATTTGACCAGCTGAAAATAGTGGATAGAAGTTTTCTATGTGTATTAGTTTCGCAAGACTTCCACATTGATAGAATCCAAGGTAGTGAATTACAAATAGAATGCTTAAAACTTTCCTTGCTTGATTTTATAGAATCAAAGTGCACATATAGAGATCTATACACTTCTTTCTCTCTGCGTCGTAACATTTCCTCAATAGCATTAGCAATACTATTTCAGACATGTATGTGTTGTCAATCTGATGAATCTTATTTTGGTGAACACTGGTACTTGTCAAAACAATAAACATATTTAATGGTGTTCTATAATTATCCTTTCTACAGCTGTTTTAGCCACCTGGTGTTTTGCCTACTCAAAATAAACCCTCTTGTGACTGACTGCAGACTGCAGAGTCCATGCCTTTGCCTCACAGATAACCAAGGGAAATTGCTTTACAGCGGAACAACGACACCTCATCCAGACAGATGACTTTCACACTGGGGCTGTCAATGATAAAACCAAACTGCCAAGATTGGATTGGGCTAAGTGTGAATTTTGTCAGTGATATACAAGAGACCCATCCATTCACTACGGCAAACTCTATTAAGAAACAATATCATGGTGACATAGAGATTGCTTTTGATCATAGCACTTAAAGATGCAGCTTCAAAAACACACTCAAAACAGCAACCAGCAATGTTGCAATCGTCTCCCAACGTAATTGACTCTGTGTTATGCCCTCCCTGATTCAATTTCAAGAGTGACTTAAATTGTAAAATGGTGTGTGACAGACACCCTTCTGCAATAGGCCTACAGTGCCCTACATTTGATGAACTAACTAAATGACGCTTGTTTGTCAATAAATCAAAATAGTATCATAACATATAAATGAATGGCGCAAAGAAAGGTAGCCGAGCGCTTTACACATTACATGTTGCCTGCAAAGGGACACAGACTAACTTAAACTAAACAGCAATGTATGAAGTCATGAAATTCAGTTGGAAAAACGAATACATTCATAATTTATTATGCAACATATCGCCTTACTTCAGAACAAGACAAGGACAAATTTGCCTGATGCTCATGCCTTAGGAAGTCTGAGACCTTCCACCAACTGACAAGCAGTGATTAATGGTGGTGCATGTTCTACCAGGCAAGCAAGACATGTCAGTTGTATCAGTCTGACCTCAATGACCATTTTGGCCTCTTTACAAGTCACTGACAACATCTGACTTGTAAAAGGTAATCCTGATATCAAAGAAGAACAATGGCAATGCAGTAGCGGATCCAGGGGGGGGGGGGTTAGGGGGTTCAACCCCCCTTTGGCCAGTACATTTTAATAAAAAAAAAAATTTAATTCCGATATTTTTAGTACATTTTCATTAGTAAACCCCCCCATCCGACATTTTCTGGATCCGCAGTGTATTCTCTAGGAGATCATCTGCCTCAACATACATCAGAAACATATGAGGTTTGACACCATTCAATGGTTACCAATCTTTATAGAATCTGATTTGTGTGTTCCTTGCTACAATCCTGTTTACAGCCAACATAATTTCTATGACAAAATTAACATTATGAAGCCGCTAGGAATGCATGCAGTCATGTTGGACTAATAAGATATTTTTGAAAACTCATCCAAGGCTCTTATGGAAACTCCATCTGTGTGCTGCTACAGATCACCAAGTGACCAATTTGCCCATTTTGTTGATTACAGACCATTTGTTTCAGTAATGGCTAAAGGCACCTATTGACAAGGAGACCTATCCTTTCTTCCGTAAATTATTTACAGTCGGTCTCATTTCTAGAACGGTCGTCGTCAAAAATCTGACAAAAAGAGCACCAAAACATTACAAAATTGTGATTAATATATTACAAATTGGCTGCTCTATCCGTGAGTATGCGTATTTCTACCGTGTGACCTGTAGATGAGGAGTAATCAGACCAACCAACACTTTGCTTGTTGTGAGACAAATTGTAAGGCCAGAAATATGGCCAACTGCTTCTCCGGAATAACTGGGTTACTTAATTTATTGAATCATCTTCCTCCTTTGGATGACTTTACTATCCCTGAAGTCGCTAGAATAGTTTCAACCACTGGAAGATAGAGAGCTTGAAACAAGGATCTCTCCTCTTGACAGCCATGGTGTGATTATGCAAAATATTTAGTCAGACACATTGAAAAAATTGTCTTTTCAGGTGATTTTGATATGGATGGGATTCTGGAGTCTTCTTTTGCACAATGAATCATGAAATTTTGACTGATTTGACTCATAACTGTACCACCAGAAACTTATCAGATTAAAGTTAATCACCCTGAAGTACACCAGAGACACCTATTGTTTGTTTGAGCTTGCCTGGTTGCTATAAACAAAGCCTACAGAATCACATGACTGTCTGTTGTTCAATTGTGACGTCACCACAGCTGATGATGTCACAGTAGTCATGCTCCCATTGTGACATCATCGCCCTGGTGGATTAGAGACAAAAACAGCTAAATTTTCCTGTTGTGTGTAGCTTTGATGGACCACAGCTCAAAAAAGGATGCGGATGGCCCACTTCATTTTTTTACCAATTTACAGTTAATAAAGCAAGGATAATTTGGTTAGAATTTTAGAAACATGGTATCACTCTAGCTATTTTTCATCCATAAAAACTAATAATTTGAGTATTTTTATTAATATTTTAATGTAAATCCAATTGGCCCTACTGAAAAAGAAAGTGTGGATTATATAGAACACCGTTTTTTGGGCTGGATTTGTAGCATTTAGGCCCAATAACATCATACTGAAATTTCAGAAATATGGTAATACTTTAGGACTTTAGGGTGATTAACTTTAAAGGGTAATGTCACGTATGAAATAAAAAAAGACCTGCAAAACAGCAGGCTCCTTCAACTTTGGTTATAGAAGCTGTATACAAGTGGACCGCTGTTTCATTGCCACTGATATTTCCAGCCTTGGCAGAACATATGCTGTCATGTGTTGCCACTTAGTGTGAATTCCACGAGCTCCTGCGAGCAGTCCACACCAATCTATTGTGGGGAACTCACAAAATTTTGTCTGGAATAACCCACATCTCTTTCTGAGTGTGCTGATGGCCTTGTCTACTTCCATAGAGCATGTGATTGGTGAGTCTTACCCTGGTTAATCTCAATGTTGAATAAAAACTTTGTGAATGTGCCATGAAATTGGAACTATTTCCTTGGAGCTGCAATGCTGAAGCATACAAAACTAACTTTGTGCCAGGTGGCAGCAGCATGCAATTCTCATTTTCACAAGACTGTTAAAGAAGATTAATTTAGTATGAGTTTCTCTGGCTAGTTTTCTCCAAGGGTTTTGTCAATGTCCACTTTGCATTTTCAGCTTGCCTCATTGGTCAAAAAGCAATAAAAACAACCTTCAAATATTTTAGTTGAACGTAGAAAGCAATGAAAAATGTCATTTTCTGCTTCAGTAAGCAGCTTATTTTGGTCTGTAGAGAAGATTAACTGGGAAACACTAACACTGACTACCACCACCAAACACGTCAGTGGCTTTGAAATACGTTTTTAAGGTATTCTATTCAGATTTCTGTAAAGGTTATTCAGTGCCTCAACAAATCACATGAAGTATATTTGCAAGGTTTTACCACCCTTTTGGAGAAACTCACACTTGTTGAATTAGCTGTTACCGTTTCCTTTGCACGTAAAGGTGACTCGACCTGTTTTCTTTTTCAAATGGCCAGTTTACCAACACATCAAAAACACAATGACATACTGGCCTAAGGGCCTCCCCCTTTCCATTATTTATGCTATGTAAATATTTGCAGGCTTTGCTTTGACCTATCAATTTTCTGTCTTTGTTGGGGTAAACGATATCTTGGACGTCTTTATTGACTTTCAAGAACTTGCCAATGGCCATATAATGCAGATGCAAATAAGTGGTTTGTCACCAGAGGACATCTGTAGTTCTGCACTCTAGAAGTTATCAGACAAGATTGGTTTTTTAGATTCAAAATGGTTTTTTGAAAAACCTAATTTCAATGCAAAACCAACATGGATTTAAAAATTTTTTTTTTTGCGTTGAAATTTGGTTTTTCAAAAAACCATTTTGAATCTAAAAAAAAACAATTTTGCCCCAAAATTTTTTGGAGCTTATGACAGAGGTCAGAAGACACTTCAAACAAGGCATATGCAAAATTCTCATCTGCCACATTCCAGTACACCTGAGTACAGTCTGTATGTTTTCGCAGTTTTTTGAGGCGATGATTCAGCTCTTCATCGTGCTTATTGATGATATTGGCCATGCAGTGCATCTGAGTTAATGAACTGGGAGCCCTCGTCAAGACTCACCTGTGGTGACCAATATGAATCGCTCTTTCTCTTCCTCTCTATCCTGAATTCATAGATGGAATGCGTCTCCAAGATACTGGACTTCCGTTGAGAGGAAATTACAGTGAAAGGGAATACAGGCAAAAAAGGTTTCATTGATGGTTTATGTCGGCCTGATTCCAAAATAGAATCTTTGGCAATGGACAGTGTGAAAGACCCAGTAATATGTAATCTGCCAAAGCAGGAGAAAGTGGTAAATATTTCCGGATGGCCTACAATGCTGTTGTATTGGTATTGCTACTGGTCTGTGCTCTGCTGATATATTAAATTGCCTGAATTTACCATTGGTGGCAGTGCTGCAATCGCTACACCCTGTCATCGTCCTTTGTGAGCGAAAAGATGAACCAAAATTCTGTCAAAAATACTTCAGTGCTCCTGTCATGAGTTTTATCTCTAGAATAACTTTCGAAGTAGGTGTTATAAAACATTTAAATGTGTTTTCATCTGTATTAAAGATTGTTGAATCAATTTTTTATAGTGTTGTGTTACTTTCCATTTTCATGAAAACAAGGCTGAGAAGGCAGTGCTGAAGTTTACGGTGTCAAAAGACAATATTGCAATCAGCCCTTTTTTGAGAGCATCATATCCACACTATTTCAGTACATGCGTGACTATTGTTTCTGAAGGACTGCTAAGCAATCGCGTAAATATTATTAGCCGCCTTCGGTGGAAAATTGCTCTCTCTTATCAACGTATAAATGAAGCAAAATTTGTATGTAAACCTTCATGATAAGAAAATAATTTTTATGGCTTTATCAAAACACTTTTTTCGTAAAGGTAATGTAAGTGGAGGGCGAACAGGAACTCCTCGGGATATTGCACTGAACCAGTTTCAAGACAGCTAGTAGAAGAAGAGGAATAGTATCACTTTCTTTTGATGATGAGATAAGAGCTGCGGGTCACATGCGTGGCGAACAGCCACGGCCTGCAAAGTGATACCATCTGTAGAACTAACCTTATAGGTGTATAACAGTCTGCATGGTCCTGCAGCCATTCATATGGAATTGGCATTTAAATTGGTGTATTCTGTTGACCTGAGTTTCGGGACAGGTAATTTCAACAAACAGTCAATGAAATACAAAGCTAAAAAAGATAAGCCTTGGCTGTCATGTGTTGTCACCTAGTGGCAAGTTTGAATTCCACAAGCACCTGCGAGCAGTCTTGCGTGCAGTCCACATCAACCTATTGTGGGGAACTCACAAATTTTTGTCTGGAAGAAACCATGGCTCTTTCTGAGTATGCTGATGGCCTTGTCTACTTCCATGGAGCATGTGATTGGCGAGTCTTACTCTGGTTAATCTCAATGGTGAATAGAAACTTTGTGAATGTGCCATGAAATTGGAACTATTTCCTTGGAGCTGCAATGCTGAAGCATACAAAACTAACTTTGTGCCAGGTGGCAGCAGCATGCAATTCTCATTTTCACAAGACTGTTAAAGAAGATTAATTTAGTATGAGTTTCTCTGGCTAGTTTTCTCCCCAGGGTTTTGTCAATGTCCACTTTGCATTTTCAGCTTGCCTCATTGGTCAAAAAGCAATAAAAACAACCTTCAAATATTTTAGTTGAACGTAGAAAGCAATGAAAAATGTCATTTTCTGCTTCAGTAAGCAGCTTATTTTGGTCTGTAGAGAAGATTAACTGGGAAACACTAACACTAACTACCACCACCAAACACGTCAGTGGCTTTGATATACGTTTTTAAGGTATTCAAATCAGATTTCTGTAAAGGTTATTCAGTGCCTCAACAAATCACATGAAGTATATTTGCAAGGTTTTACCACCCTTTTGGAGAAACTCACACTTGTTGAATTAGCTGTTACCGTTTCCTTTGCACGTAAAGGTGACTCGACCTGTTTTCTTTTTCAAATGGCCGGTTTACCAACACATCAAAAACACAATGACATACTGGCCTAAGGGCCTCCCCCTTTCCATTATTTATGCTATGTAAATATTTGCAGGCTTTGCTTTGACCTATCAATTTTCCGTCTTTGTCGGGGTAAACGATATCTTGGACGTCTTTATTGACTTTCAAGAACTTGCCAATGGCCATATAATGCAGATGCAAATAATTATTGTGTCACCAGAGGGCATCTGTAGTTCTACACTCTAAAATTTTTCAGACAAAATTGGTTTTTTAGATTCAAAATGGTTTTTTGAAAAACCAAATTTCAATACAAAAAACCAGCATTTTTTTTTTGTCCCGAAATTTTTTGGAGTGTATGACAGAGGTCAGAAGACACTTCAAATAAGGCATATATGCAAAATTATCATCTGCCACATTTCAGTACGCCTGAGAACGGTCTGTATGTTTTTGCAGTTTTTTTAGGCGACGATTCAGCTCTTCATCGTGGTTATTGATGGTATTGGGCATGCAGTGCATCTGTGTTAATGAACTGGGAGCCCTCAACAACACTCTAAAAAATGTCGTGACAAAATTGTTTTTTTAGATTCAAAATGGTTTTTTGAAAAACCAAATTTCAATGCAAAACCAACATGGATTTTTTAAAAAATCCATGTTGGTTTTTTGCATTGAAATTTGGTTTTTCAAAAAACCATTTTGAATCTAAAAAACCAATTTTGTCTGAAATTTTTTAGAGTGAAGACTCATCAGTGGTGACCAATATGAATGACTCTTTCTCTTCATCACTCTTTCTCTTCCTCTCTATCTTGAATTCATAGAAGGAATGCGTCTCCAAGATACTGGACTTCCATTGAGAGGAAATTACAGTGAAAGGTAATACAGGCAAAAAAGGTTTCATTGATGGTTTATGTCGGCCTGATTCCAAAATAGAATCACTCGCTATGGACAGTGTAAAAGACCCAGCAACATGTAAGCAGACAAAGCAGGAGAAAGTGGTAAATATGTCTGGATGGCCTACAATGCTGTTGTATTGGTATTGCTACTGGTCTGTGCTCTGCTGATCTATTATATTGCCTGAGTTTACCATTGGTGGTGGTGCTGCAATCACTACGCCCTGTCATCGTCCTTTGTACGTGAAATATGAACCAAAATTCTGTCAAAAATACTTCAGCGCTGCTTGTCATGAGTTTAATCTCTGGAATAACTTTTGAAGTAGGTGTTATAAGACATTTAAATATGTTTTCATCTGTATTAAAGTTTGTTGGATCAATTTTTTGTAGTGTTGTGTTACTTTCCGTTTTCATGAAAACAAGTTGAGAAAGCAGGGTTGAAGTTTACGGTGTAAAAAGACAATATTGCAATCAGCCCTTTTTTGAGAGCATCATATCCACACTATTTCAGTACATCCATGACTATTTTTTCTGAAGGACTGCTAAGCAATCGCGTAAATATTATTAGCCGCCTTCGGTGGAAAATTGCTCTCTCTTATCAACGTATAAATGAAGCAAAATTTGTATGTAAACCTTCATGATAAGAAAATAATTTTTATGTCTTTATCAAAACACTTTTTATGTAAAGGTAATGTGAGTGGAGGGCGAACAGGAACTCCTCGGGATATTGCACTGAACCAGATTCAAGACACCTAGTGAAAAAAGAGGGAAGGTATCTTTTTCTTTTGATGATGAGCCATGCACTGTGGGTGACATGCGTGATGAAGAGCCGTGGCCTGCAAATTGATACCATCTGTAGAACTGCCCTTCAAGGTGTATTCAAGTATGCATGGTCCTGCAACCATTCATATGGAATTCGCATTTAAATTGGTGCATTCTGTTGACCTGAGTTTCGGGAGAGGTTATTTCAACAAACAGTCAATGAAAAACATCACTAAACAAGATAATCCAGTATTCTATTTTGTAACAAGACCCCTTAAAACACTGTCGGAACATAAGAATATATGGCAGAGCCAGGGACTAATTGCCTAAGAATTAATTATTGGAGCATTTGATCATCCATTTATCCACATGGAGTTGTTCATGGACTTAAATGTAATGACAGAATGTTTTGCCAACTCACATTGTGGTGACTGTTAATCAAATATGTATATTATCATTAATTCTTGTAATTGTCATTTTCCCTATTTTCACAGATTGAATATTCTGTACAATTGCCAGAAGAGACAAATTTCATCTTTGATACTGAGCCTGAGAAATTCCTATTCTGGATGACTTCATGATCTGAAAGTCACCATTAGGGAAGGGACGATAATGGTTTTTTGATATCACGATATCTTGTGGGGCTATTATTACGATAACACGATATATCACAAGTGTCATAGAATCCATAAATGAGAAGAAAAAAGCAAGAAATCCACCCAAAAATGGCGTAGGCCTACAAGAGCGATGCAAATTCAGAATTTTGTAGTTTTGAACCAAAAAGGTACAATATATCACGATATATCACGATATCGTGATGTACTTCCTGATTAGAGGCAATCAGGGAAGGCAGCCGGATTCTTGATTAATTGAGACACACCTGCTGCAAAAAGTTTCATTTATGTTATGCAAATTTCTGGTGTTTCACATTATCATTGCTCTATCAATGTCTGGGAAGATGACATGTTGTGCACCTTCATTGACGATCAAAAAAATTGACATAGGCCATTGACATACTAGTCATGTGCAAATATGTGCCTAGAAGGCTTCTCTGATCTGTGATAGAGGTCATCTGATAATTTTATTGCAATGTCAAATGAATAAGGTGAGCACAAAATCATATCAGAATTTTTTGGGGAGAGTGACATTTGTCAGAATTTCATGATCCAAATTTTATACCATGTCAAATGGAATCGCTTGGAAACCACTGACTTTCTTTAATGTATTACGTGACACTCAATGTAAATACTTATGTGTGAAAGTGGCTGCCATGGTGCAGTAAGATTGTTGATATGAAGTGGTAGATAAGCCTTAGAAGGCTGGGTTTTGTAAAATCTGTTGTTGTTTATATATGTACCTGCCACTATAAATAAATAAATACAATACAATACAATACAATAATAATACAATACAATACAATACAATACAATAATATCTATTTGTTCATCTGCTCATATGTTTAGCCTATTTTCCCGAATTTTGGCCTTGTCACAATTTGGGGGGGGGGGGTTGGCCCCCGTGCCCGCTCGGATACCCCTATGGTGCAATATTTTGAGCACTCCTGCTCTCTTCCCCCTTTTACAATCCTTGAGAGCACCTAGAACTGGGCTTAGAGGGCTACACTTACCATATCAATCTATCTGTTTCTGTAAGAGATGTACAATTGTACATGAGTGCAATGAAGATTCTATGCCAGCATAAATGTTGGGAGAAACTTATGAAATCATACTAGTACTTACAATAAAATCAATATGATGGCCTGTCTTATAAGTAGTGTTGTGAATGAAGTTGCAAAACTGATGACTCTCTCATCACTGAGGAACCTCTCCATAAAGCCATATCAATCACTCTTCCACTTCCTGTCCATCTTGAATACAGAGGGCAGGCGTCTCCTTGGAAATGGACTTGAGTTCAGAGGAAATTACAGTGAAAGGCAATACACGTAGCTGGTCTGATGGGTTATGTCAACTCTGTTCCCAATTATGCTTCATGTGATGGATGTGCTCAATGATACAAGTTTTTTGCCTTTAAGGTACATACATGTATCTTATATCTTTCTTCGGCTAGCAGACATGGTAGTCCAACAGTGGGGGAAGGGGACCGGTTATGTTTCGCATTTGCGGGCCTGCATCGCATTTTTTCAAAATGCAATATTACAACTCAGTTGTCTTGGGTGGCAGCGGGGCCTTTTGCCCCCCCCCCCCACTGGATCCACCAGTGTTATATACTCATATGTCAATGTCTTTTAATCTTTCTCTATCTGTCTATCTATCATTTTATATCTATCCATCTATCTTTATCTATCTGTGTAACTATTATTTATCTATCTATCTATCTATCTATCTATCTATCTATCTATCTATCTATCTATCTATCTATCTATCTATCTATCTATCTATCTATCTATCTATCTATCTATGATTGGTGACAGAGAAAGTTTAATTAGATAACTGACCATTGACATGGCTTTCTGCTTGACGAAACAGCTTCTCAGCTCAGGCGTACATTATGTTACTCCAGCCTTTTTACATACCGCACCATCAGGGAGAGCCTCCTCAAATATCTCTTGATCCCAAAGTAAAATGGCAGTTTATAACAGCCCAGCAATCATATCTGGCTCAAGATAAGTTGGATAGATAGTATGAATAAGGCAGCCAGGCAGGCAATTTGATGGAACAATTCATGTGATGGTAGATCATGGTGGTATGCCACATTAAAGATTCGTATATTTCAATATTGAATAAAGCGTAGGCCTGCTGTTCTGCTTCTGATTAAAACCTAGAACATGTTTACTATAAACATATTGTATTCCAAAAGCACATAATACATGTTGCTGACGTCTTTGCTCATTTATTCTATATCGTGAAACTGAGATTTACAAAAATGAAAATGTTCTCCTGTTATAGGAGATAAAGAATAAGGAAATTTCATCCCAAAGAATGTAAAAGTTTTAACATGTAGGACCAGATAAATTATAATTGATTTCTTCAATTGACATACATTACACATTTCTAAATGTGGCTCAACTACTTACTAGTCTTATCCATAGCTATCCATAACTATCCATTTCTATTCTTTTGTATGGTTACACTGGAATCCTTAACCCCTTGTTTAACCAACAGTAATTGTGGATAGCTATGGATAGATAGGGATAAGTCTAGCTTCCAATAGTTAAGGATAGATAGCTAAGTCTTGATTTTAAATGACGAGCCACTTTTAGAAATTTATACAGTAATAAAATATTTAGATTACAGTTTTTTTTTCATCCTATCAAGTGGCCTTAGAAAAATTGCTCTGCAAAAACACTGGAAACATAAGCGTCTAGACCATGCATAAGGAAATTATTTCCACCAAATTGTTTTTACAGGTGATCAGTGACTTTGAGTGAGTGATATTTGAGGCGGCATGCTTGTCACTTGTCATGCAAACTACATTGATCAGTAGCCAATAGTATTGACATATTTCTCAAGTGTCATTTGCAATGTGTTGACTTTGCCAACATACCCAAAGTGCTTGGTAGTTAACTAAATTAGGTTTGCAAACAACAGATTTCTTTGCAAGCTTGGTGATCAAACTGGAAGGTCCAATCAGTATTCAATGTCAGCATTCTGCTTTGTAGGAACTCTGCTCTATATTGAATGTTTCTTTTGACATGGTCTTGTGTCTGAAAATCTGCTTGCAATATTTCATTCTGCCGTAGGATCAGGGTAATGCAAATGTCCTCCTCAAATTTGTCACAGGTTTTGATGTTGTATTGTCATTCTTCAACTCAGTTCAAGAAGGCCCTGTAGCCATGTTGATCATGTCAAATTTTACCCACGACATGGAAGTTTTCCCCACATGACATCTGATTGAAATTGGATAACCTAGATTGATTGAAAGAATTTATTGACATCTGTGTTTTGACATGTTCCACATCAGCCCAAATATCGACCTGACTGGCAAGGTACCATCATAACTGTTACATGCTGCAAATCTTAGTTTGAAATGGTTGGTAATCTACCTTATTTCAGTCCATTCTTACTGGTCTACCAACTGCATAAATACAGGATGTGAAGCCCACTCTGGCCATCATTAATTGTCAAAATGTGTGTATTCTAGTTGCTTTCATCAATCAAGCTGTTTTTGTAATATATATATTCTAAATTATGTTTTTCTAATCCTGCAAAAAAGGCCTATGCAAAGGTGATATCAATATATACATGAACCAATTTTAAAATTTTGATGTTCGATACAGAGGCCAGAGTTTTACAAGAAAGCCCATTCTGGAGTCATCAGGCGTTCTGATGTTGGGGGTGTAGTCCTCAGGGTGACTAATTCACTAAAAGCTACTAAATATACTACAGAGTCAAGAAGTCGCATAAACCAATTTGATCTTAAAACTGGGGAAGAGGGAAACACTGTAAATCTTCTCTTAATTAGGCTTGATATATCTCCTGTATCGACTGACCCAACAGACTTTCAGGCAAAATAAAAAAATTGAGCTTACCTACAATTTTTATCAAATTGAAAAATTAAAAAAATTAAATTACACCTTTTTTTCGTCCTATCGACCCAAAAAAGGTGCCTCAAGAAGATCCGAGAAGCAAGAAATCAATTATGCCTGGCTTTAGAGCAACATTGGACGGTATTGTTACAAATCTGTACAGAGATCCTGGCATTGGACACATTCTACTAAAATATTGGCTTTCCTGAAGAGTACACAAATCAGGCTTTTTGGCAATCAGCTGGAGAATTGTATGGCTGTAGTAGCTTCCTGAGAGGCCAATATATGCCTTAGAAGTGCAGCCGATTTGTGGCCAGCAGCTATAGACTAATCGATCCATAAACATTCCGGACAAATGAACCTCGGCTGGCCACGCCCAGGAAAGTACGAAGGAATAAATTGTGAAATCTTGGAAATATCTTGATCATTGGGATGAGTAGTAGGGGGTTTGCAGTGTAGCAGAATGGTGCAAAAGGAAAAATGACAGGGGAAGGCTTGTCTTACATCTTTAACAGGAATTGTGTAGTTATGACAACATATCTAGCAGTTTATTGCAGATGGAGAAAATGCTAGACCGTTGAGGGGATAATTGACATATGAAATGAACGAACATTACGTGAATGACTACTTTTTTAATCAAAATCCAGAGGCCAAAGGTGTGAGTTGTTTATCTATGCACATTCTATTGAGCTAGGGATCTTTTGATCTACAATACATGACTTGACAGTAATGAATAAGGAAGTTTCTTCCCAAACAATGAAAAAATAAAACTAAGATGTACAAGGCTGCCCGTAAGAAAGTGAACTGTTGTTCTGCCATTGGATTGATGCTAAACAGCCTCAATCAAACTGTGTGCGGAAGCAAGGATGCTCATCAGAATAAAACATATTGTGTCATAAAGGGTGGTATTTTGAATCGTCTGGGGCTGCCACTTTGGCTACAAACTGGGGCATTTGTTGGTTAAAGTCTAGATAAGTAAGAGAACTACCTTGCCCATGGGTATTGTATTGGCCTTGCATGTCACTTACTTATCAAAGGGCTTGACCCATATGTCACTCTGAGTGCAGCAAAGATAGGTAGTAGTCCTCTGGTAATTCATTCCACCAAAATGGTTTTTTATATTCAATCAGTGACTTTGAGTGGGTGATATTTGAGGCAGCATGGCATTGCTCTGTCACTAGCTTGTCATGCAAACAACATTGATCAGCAGCCAATAGTATTGACAGATTTCTCAAGTGGCATTTGCATTGTGTTGACTTGATAAACATACCCAAATAAGTCGAAGTTCCTTGTAGTTAACTAAATTAGGTTAGCAAACAGATTTATCTACAAGCTTGTTGATCAAACTGAATGATCCATCAATCAGTACTCAATGACAGTATCCTGCTGAAGAATCCTCTCAATCCGATGCAACTTTTGACAAGATCTTGTGTCCAAAGATCTGATTGCATTGTTTTATTCTGACATAATTTATACTTTCAAATCCCCAATGAGTAAAATTGCGAAAGTAACAGCTTCTTTTTTTGGTTACATCTACAGTTTGAAAACCATACAGTACAACCCAAAATAAAGTAAGAAAATTTTCTGTCAGAAGCAGGGACGGACGCAGGGGGGGGGATGGGGGGGATGCATCCCCCCCACCAGACCAAAATTTATATATTTTTACATGTTAATTTTATCCGCACGCAGTCTCGTTTGTCGCGAATTATGCGTTCCGCGACGCGACAGCCCGATAGACCCCCCCACCGGAATTTTCTGGATCCTCCCCTGGTCAGAAGTCCTCTGTTTACCTATTCGCCCTCTTTTCTCCTCTCCACCCCAAATCTCCTTACAACTCCCTTTGACTCCTTACAACAACCTTAGCCCATATTAAGAAATCTATTTAGACAGCTACCAATGTATCTGCAATTGACATAGGTGTAAAATATAAAGTAAATCAAACACAATTAGGGTGATTGAGTTTATATTGGTGTTGTTTAAATGTGATTTTAATGTTATTTTAAAAGGTAGTTTCAAGTAGGTAAAAGTAGGAAGTGATTCAGGGGTAGTCAAAAGGTGTGAAAGGGTAAAGTAGTGGCTGATTCTTCCTTCCTGCTGGGGTAATCGTACTTTATTTTGGGTTGTACTGTAACTGAGGTGTCAATTTTTTAATTGTCAATTAACTTAATAAGAATCAAACCTAAATAAACAGCAACAAACCTTAAAAAGTTACAGTTGGCTTTTGGATTTATGGTTTTTGTTGCAAACCAAAGCTGTCACTCCAGTTCGCTGTCCCTTGACTAGCTGTAAAATCAACTGGAATTACTTAGAAAATGATACCCACAACTCAAATTTTTTTCTAAAATGCATTGATTAAACTTCTGAAATTCCTCTTTTCATATCTTTATATTAACATGATTGAGAAGAACAAAATGGTTAGGATATACTTGGAAAAAAAAAATTGTCGCTTTTATGTGAATATCCTCAACGGATTTTGGACTAGATTAGATGCTGTGGTGAATTTTTTCAAGAAAGGTCCTGTGGCCATGTTGATCATGCACACCACTCCATGACATGTGCATTTTCCTGCATGCCAATGACATAAGACTGAATGGGACAACCTAGATTGACATCTGAGAGAAATTCGATGACCCAGATTGATTTAAAAATGTATTGATTTCTGTGCTATGACATATTCTACATTTGCCATAGTATCGATTTAACTGGTAAGGAACGATAACTACATCCTCAACTCAAAAGTTTAAAGCGGCTGGTAATTCACTTTTTTACATCTATCCTAATCATCCTTCCAACCTTTGATTGTATTACTATCCCAATTTGGGCAACATTGGACTGAATTGTTACAAATCTGTGTGGAGATCCCAGAATTGGGCACCTGCCTGATGCCTGAGATATTGGCTTTCCTGGAGAGTACACAAATCAGGCTTTTTGGCAATCAGCTGGAGAATTGTATGGCTGTAGTAGCTTCCTGAGAGGCCAATATATGCCTTAGAAGTGCAGCCAATGGGTGTCCAGCAGCTATAGACTAATGGATCTATAAACATTCCGGACAAATGAACTTCACATAGCCACACCCAGGAAAGTATGAGGGAGTAAATTGGCAAATGTTGGGATTATTGAGATCACGAGGATGAACAGCAGGGGGTGTGCAATGCAGTGAGGAGCTGTGATAGCAAAAAGGGAACAGGACAGTCATATCTCAAACCTCTATGTCCTATTTCACCAGTGATGCTGTCATTTCAAATAAAAAATATACCTTCAGTTTTGTCTTCTCTTATCAAATCCTTTCTTGTCCATGCAGCATTAACACCTCTTGTTGTAAAACAGCTCACAGCAGATTCCATGTCACATTTTATTAAACAATTTTGGCTTTTTGAGCAACTTCACATGAAGGCAATGATGAGGTAATGTGTACAGTGGCGTCCATATGGCGGGCACGGGGGGGACCGTGCCCCCCATGTTGGACCAATCTGAACTTTCCAACTCTGGCTAAAATATATGGTTAATGTAGAGGGTGCCCCCCCCCCCAGAGTATCTCGTGCCCCCCAGGTGCCCCCCTGCTCGAGACCCCCCAGTTACGCCATGGAATGTTTAGCTTAAAATCATGCATGAATAATATATGAAAGATGAATGCAAAAATTTAATGATGTATTTATAAGGCCTGCTTCTTTTCGTTGTACACCACACATCTTCTGTGGCTGTATTGCCACTGATGGTATGATTATGACATATTGTCAACACTCAGGAAGTGCCCTTCATAAACTGGTCAACTATTTCCTCGATAATTCCAGGGACTGCTGTACTGTAGGTGCAAGTATAGAGCAGAGCAAGGCTTAACCATGGTCTGAGAGATGATGAAATCATTAGCAGCATAACAATGTCATCAACTTGACGACATTGGTATGTCTTGCAGTGAAGTCTTTTGTTGCCAAATAATGAGAGGCTTCAAAGTAGAACCACCCACTACAGCAATGTCATCATTAGTCAGAAGAGTCACTCTATTCATTGATTGGTCATCAAGGGTGGCTGGTGCTGCCCTCTGATTTCCAGTGGTGAATGAATGAGATTGACACAAGGCCTCCGCCGCCCTCCGGTGACTGAGGCATAACATAAACCAATCAATGTCATATAACTCAGCCATTTCCTCGCCGGTGTTCATGGGCTTTCACCAATAGACCTATTAAATGGAATATGGAGGCTTCTACAAGGTACTGCTGGGTGGCTACAAGAAAAATACCAAAATGTCATTGGATGGTATGCTTCAACCCTTGCCTCAAATTGGTCCAACCGAGGTGATAACAAACTTGAGTATTTACAGCGAATTTTTATTTAAATTAACTTCAAACTGGAAAGACGCCACATTTCAGATATATCGAACTAAACATATTCTGACCAAAATATTAATTCATTTTTACCTTCATAAATAGACAGATTTTCTTATTTTGGTTAAATCTCCCGAAATTCCAGGTTTAAGCCCATTGTGCAACAACATTCTGAATCTGACATCTTCAACTCAGCAATGTAATGCTAAGAGCTATAAATAGCTCTTATGTTTATAAAACATCAATGAAAACCAGCTTGCTGCATGCTTGCCATATTCAGAGATGCTATAGAGGAACCTGTTGACATTTCAATCCATTGGATTCCCTTTGATGAACTGAATTCAAGCCTGAATGCATTGTTTTGATGTTCAATGGCCAGATTGGAACTGCCATAATGGGACAAAAGAAATTATGGGGAAAGATGAGAATACCAGAACACCTGACAATAATGTAAAAAGTGAGCTTTTAAATTTTTTTGTTCAATGTTAACTTACAGAAATACTTGTACGTACAATAATATAATAATTATGTTGGTAGACATTGTTTCATTGTTGCCAAATTCACGTGAAATCCAATTTCTTTTTAATGCTGTTGAAGTGTGTTGTCATTTGAGGCCTTTTTTGTTGGTTAAGACAATATTGTAAAGGTACACTCTGTTGATCTATCAGAGAGGATATTTGAAAACTTTATACTGTTAAATGATTTAAAGGTTTAAAAACTACAGGTTCAGTAAATTCATTTGATCTTTAAATGAGTTCAATAGGACAACTACAGGCTGATTAACAGGCTCGTCAAGTTGGCCTTTTTTCTTCAATATTTCCTTCAATTCGATAGATGAGATCCCAGTCTATGATCAGATCATGACGTCGTCGACAGGCTTATTTCATAATATTATAAAAGGCTTTGGTCAAAACACAATGAAAAATGTGAATGAATTATATATATGAGAAATAAAAAATCCGCACATAACGACTGGGTGACTTAACAACCGCTCAGACAAAAAGAGTTAATTGTCATTCATAGCTTGGTTTTAAACCGTTTTCTTGAATCAGACAGCTTCAGAATGAATGTTTGATGACTTTTAAATTCAAATAAGAAAGATACTTTTAGGGGAATTGTTGATAAATGTACGTTGTAGAATATTTGTTATGGCATGGAGATGGTAAATAGTCTGCAGCATACAAATAAAAATTGATATTAAATTTTGAATTTTTGAGTGAATTTTTAGACAGTGCAGAGCGCTTCATGGAGTTGCTATGCAGATAAACAAAACTATGACCCTTGGTAACCATATCATAATCCGTATCTATGGTAAAGACCTTTATCTGGAGCTATGTACTTTTTGTTATTTCTCTCCTGAAGAAAGGTCTAGTCTTTCATTTCTCAATCTTAACTAAAAATTCGAAATTTTGTTTATTTCCGTTGTTTCCATGGCAACCAGTTGAGTTACAAAAACTTTTAGTAACACAAATACATTTATGACGAGATAAACTCCCAAACAGCCATTATTCAAATGTTTTTCAACCCTTAATTTGCATAGATAGAGAAAAACACCTATAATCTAATTATGTATATTTTTGACAAGCAGTTGCTTAACGACACTTTCCATAAAAAGTATTTAATGAATGTGCCCATATAGCACATTTTTGAAAAGCCCAGTTTTGGGGCTTTGACACATATGTAACAGAAGTGTCAAATTCTTATCATTGGTTATTGCGTATGGAAAGATATGCTAACGTTTTAGCAAAATAGTGTAATTTTCTTATGATATTTGGTCTCCATGGCAACCAAGTTGATAGGTTGCATTGGTTATTTTACCTTGTGGTCACCAATTTCCTTCATCAAGTTTCTGTGAAGTTTGATACGAGATATTACTGAAATTGTTAATTTAGGAAGGCGTTTGTTATATATCGCAGCTATACCACTTCAAACTGACTTGTTGCCATGGAAACTGATTTAGCAAATTTCTGCACCTGATTTGAGGAATTTCACCTATGTAGTCAGAAACTACAGAATTTTTCCTTTAAAACGGAACCAAATGTAGGCGGTGACCTCATGAGATGAGGTCAACCAGATTTTTCAGAGGCCAGCTCCCGGACTATTTATGTCACAGCTGGCGTCCCCATTTGCCAGCATTTCGGCATATATTTTTAAAGATATGTATGCGTTTAATTCTGACATTGTCCCAAGACAATGTAGAATAGGTATGAACTGTGTTGAGTCCCACGTGACAACATACTATTTGGATTTTCCAACAGTAGGCCTAATCGGAATGTCTCAGATAAGATCACAGAGAACCGAAAAGACATTGTAAAACATTTGGTTTTTTTGTTCTATTTTTTAGGAAATTCCACCAAGAAGGTTACCAAGCATGGTGTGTTTCTGTGGCAACTGAATGTAAAATTGGACATTACAGCATTATGATTGCCACACAATAATCACAATTGCAAGATTGCAGGAATTTAGTACAAGCTTCCTACTGCTTGCCACCGTTTTTATATAACATATCTACAGATTTTGTATTCCGCTATACAACATTTTAGTGCAGAAAGAGCATTGCATGGTTTTAAATCACAGGCTATACGTTGTAGAATCAACCTTTGTAACACACACGATGATGACCTTAGAAAACAATTTTTTATTTCATAGTTAAATACAGACATGTCTCAAGGGAGAACTACCCACAACATCAATGTCATCATTAGTCAAAAGAGTTGCTATATTCATTGATTGGCTATCAAGGGTGGCTGCTGCTGCCCTCTGATTTCCGGTGGTGAAAGAACAAGATTGACGCAAGGGCTCAGTTGGCTGAGGCATTATATAAACCAACCAATGTCATATCACTCAGCCATTTTCTCATGGGTGTTCATGGGCTTTCAGCAATAGACCTATTTTATGAAACCTTCTCCAAGTCACTGCTGGTTGGCTAGAAGAAAAATACCACAATATCATTAGATGGTAAGTTTCCCACCCTTGCCTCAAATTAGTACTAGGTGCTACCAAGCTTGAGTATCTATATTTCTAATTAAATTACCTTCAAACTGATGGTTTGATTCAACCCTTGCCTCATTTTGGTACAACCTAGGTGCTACCAGGCTTGAGTATTTACAGTGTTTTTTTAATTTCAATTAACTTCAAACTGGAAAGTCAACATATTTTGCCAAAATGAGAAAATCTGCCTTTGAATTGTTTCAGGTATATTGAGCTAAACGACCAAAATGATTAATTCATTGCCCAGAAGAGTCCTGCAGTGCACAAAACATAAACATACAATGTAATTGCCCACATTGCAGCATATGTAGATAGGTATGAACTGTATTGAGTCCTCACGTGACATCATACTTGCATTTTCCAACAGCAATAGTAATGTCTAAGATAAGAACGCAGAGAACCAAAAAAGACATTGCATCAAAAGTTTTTTTTTTAATTGTATTTTTGAGAAATGCTGCCAAGAAGGTCACCAAGCATGTGTCTATGGTGACAGAACGTACAATTGGATGTCACATCATTGTGGTTGCCACATTTTAATCACAATTGCAAAAATGCAGGTATATTGTTCCAGCTTCCTACACAGCTTGCCACATCTGTTTGATAACAAATCTGCAAAATTTGGTATTCCTCTATACAGAAATAAATCAAATACAGAAAGAGCATCACAAGGTTGTAGATTGAGGCTATGACTTGTAGAAACAACCTCTACGAATAATTTATAAAGGCCTTCGAAAACTGTTTTCGCTGTCATTCTTAGATATAGACATGTCTCAAGGGTGAACCGCCTCCAACACAAATTTCATCATTAGTCAAAAGAGTCGCTATGTTCATTGATTGGCCACCAGGAGTAGCCACTTGCCCACTGACTTCCGATGGTGAAAGAACGAGATTGACACAAGGCCTCTGGTGGCTGAGTTGCCGCATCAACTAATCTAAAATCACTCAGCCATTTTTCTCATGCATATCAGAGGCTAACAGCAATTCACTGAATGGCCAGATTCTTTTATATACTATATTAGCCACCTGTGGAATAATATACCACATAAAATCGCACATTTGTAACACACGTACACAGGAGTTCATTTTGTTTAACATTTACTATATCTTTATATTTCGTTTGCTTGAATCAGCTTTGAAGAATTCAAGTCTGAATGAATTGCTTAAAAGTACATTTATGCCTGTAAATTGGACATGTCACAATACATCACACAGATTATTGACAAGGAAGCGGAAGCTTGACAATATGTCTCACAACTTCAGCTTGTATCATGTTCATGTATATTCTGCAGGTGATATATTAAGTCACCTCTACCATCTCACATATAATATGATGATAGCAATTTATTGGCCTACTTTTATTTTTGCAGACACTCTTTTGATGTTGCCTCCCGCTCATCAGGGATATACTATGCATTCTAAAATGAGTTTGCACATCACAGAATAATTGCAAAAATGTGTTTGAAAAAAGGTCCTCTATTCTATACCATCAAAGTGACAAACTTTAAAGTTGCTTCCATCTCACAAACAATACAACATTCAATTATATGACACACTTTTCTCACGGATGTATCTGAATTAGGTGAATCCATCAATCGGTAGAATATTCTGCGAATATATGTGAATGATGTATGTTGAATAGAATAAGACGCATAGCTGAAACAATCTTGTGAAGAAATCTTTTAATGGGTATTTCTTCGTTCCTGGACAAATGGATAAGTATACCATATTCAGGAGTTGTTGTGAATAAAGATTCTTGTTTGACCAAAATCAATGTTTTCGTCTCAGGTCAAAGATGCAGGCAATCAAGGGAATTGTTGCGTGCCTCTAAGCATGCTAAGAAGCCCAGACCAGAATGGCTGAGTGATATTATATTGACTGGTTGATATGAGGCCTCAGCCGCCAGAGAGGTTAGAACAATCTTCATCACTCGCGACACCACAGGACACCAAAGGATCGTATCACCACACTACTGTTGACAGAAAAATGAACTAAATATGTATTTTTTGCTCACAGCCGGTCAATTTGATTTGAGTAAAATGAGTATGGATTTATGTAGAATTTTGCACTAATAAATCAAAATTTGTCATGATCATTACATTCGTGATGGAGACGCTGTTGATGATTCATGATCATGATTATCGTGAATTTTGTAAAATGCAAAGCCATTTGTGAAGTATCTTGAAATGAGATGCTGAGTGAACATAGGCATGATGACAGCGTCTTATTTAACTGGCAAAATTAAGACCTCTCTGTTGGTGGCAAATTGCTCTTGCCTACCGCTCTATTTACTTCATTATCATTGTAAAATTCTATCATGTATCTCCATCCTATTTACTTACATGTGCCTATCATAAATCCTCTTTATCTGAATATCTGTGTCTCCTCTGTTTCATCTTCTTCTTTAATTTAATCATTTATTCAGCTTGTTTCATTTATTTGATAAGGTATACATCTTTGTTTCCAGTTGTACATTGTATGTTGCTTATGTTGTTGAATAAAAAAGGAATCACAAAACGAAAGAGCCAATCACAAAACGAAAGAGCCTTTCACAGAACCATTTGGTGATTGTGTGTCTAATTCTGACAGTTTTCTTTCCTATTTCAGGGCATTGCTTTTACGGGATTAGCCATGTGTTTGCTAACCGTTGCCAGTCTGACAACTTGTAGCTTTGAGCAAATCTTTGATTTCTTGGAAAAAGTGATGTCTGAGACAAGTGTGACCTTTTCATGAAAGTCCCCTACAACTTCTGTATGGTCAGGCATTTTAAATTAGATTTGGATAAAGGACCCTATATAATAGGTAATATAATAATATGTATGAAATAGTACATTGCAGGAAGATTTTTCAGAGTTGGTTTTTGACCTTTTCTTCAGTTTGACCAAACTCATGAATATCACTATAGAGTTCAAATGCGGTTGGTGATGTCATAATAGTCTAATTGTTTAGGTATTATTCACTTGATAAACAAAGATAGGTAATAGAAGTATACAGAACCAAAGGGGAGCAACCTGCGGTTGATGTAACTAGATTATTTTGCTGAGTCAATTAATTCAACATCAAGCAATCAGTCAATCTGCCACTCATTTAAGATTCAGGTAGGTAGTGAGTTGCTATGAAGTTGAGCTCTTTCTAACTGAAGCATGGAGCAAAGGAAGTTACCAGAATCAGTCTGGGTGCTCAGCAAAAGTGCTTTTAGCCAACCATTTATGATTTATAAACAGAAATGAGATTACAACTAGGCTAGCACCATATAATTATCTACCAATTTATAAGTTGATTAAAAGAAAGATTGGAGCCATATTTTAAACTTGTTGTGTTAATTTTTTTAATTGTCATTCTAAGCCAAAAACAAATAGTTCTTACTGCCTTGAAAGACTCTTGTTTTGTTTATGATTAAATAATGCAATGCCGATTTCTCCTGGAAAATAAAATGAATGAAATGTTGCATTAAATGCTTAGAATAGACATAATTAAATTTTTCTTGTCATAATATGTAAGATGCAAGTAAAACACATCAATAGGAACATTTTAATATTTTTGTTAAATCTGCTAGCATAATACCTTTAATAACATCTGAATCTATGAAGTATAGTGAAATTGAAGGGATGATGTCCGAAAATTCATAATAGCCACATTAAAGTTCCATATATGATTTGCAAACTTTAATTTTCCTTATCATTTAGAACATTTACATGTATCATCAAAATGTCTCTTGATAACGCTATTAAAATAAGTGATACCTTGACACCAATAGATGCTGTTACATTGATTTTGAAATTGATGAGCAATAAATATATTTACAAGAGCAATTAATCTTGCCGACAAGCTCTTAGATCTCTTTCAGCCTGTTTGCAGAGGCCATGTTTTAATCAGGAAATCTGTCAATACTATTGGCTACTGATCAATTAAGTTTTAGAAATTTCATCTCATCACCTTACCTCTAAAGGGAAGGGTAAAAATGGTAAACCTGCTTGTATTTAAATTAATAATAGACAACATTCTCTCAATTTTGTCAATTAAATCATTTAGGCGTCATAAATTATACTTTATTTGACATAGAGCTACCAAGTTATCATCACTGGTTGTGTCTAAGGGAGACCTGGGTAAGTTGTGCCACCGGGTAAGTTGTGCCGCTCACTGTTGGGGTGAAATGAAGAACTTGGTAAAGAGGGCAATGCCACCTATATATAGCCACTTGTTCAACATCGTTAGGCACTAAGAAAATATAATGGTATGAAAATCTACTCTCATAAATTCAATTCTGTTGCTGAAAACCTAAAGTGCCGAGGACTGACATTCTTGTTTCTCAGTCATTTGGAATTTGCAGTAAGATGATGTCCCTTCGGTAGGATGGAGTTAGGAGGTATGTCTAGACATTTGCATTGTTAGATTTAGTCTTGCATTGTTTATTTATTTTTGACAACCAATTTCATCCTGAAAATAAATTTGGAGTAAGTTGTGTATGCCATTTGGATTGGGTTGAGTTGTGCAGATGGTATGACATAGGATTAAATTTTTTATTCATCCTTTTTTGTCTTCATTTTACACAAGGCCTAAACATGTTGTGAAATAACTTACACAGACAGGAACATATGTTAGAAGTGCTTTACCACCCTCAAAACAATAAATAACGCTTATTTTTGCAGCATTATACAATTTTGCATAGATTGCTCATAAAGTTTTGATTAGTATCTGATGTAGCGAGTGAAATACAAGTTCCTTTTGGCATAGATTAAGAGGAACAACATACCCCATCATACGGCATAACACCAGGGCAAGTTGTGTAGATGTCTACCATGATCTTCCGAATGGTCGGACCGCCCTGAAACTTTGGTCGATTCTGGCCAACGTATTATATTTTGATGTCTGATTTTCAAATAACATGATTAAGCTTAGTTTTTTTTGGAAAATCAGCCTGACGCAAAAATGGCACAACATACCCCAGTCTGCCCTAATCAATGGATAACACATTCATATTAAAGGTTACTTCTTAACTCATAACACACAAAGAACACATTTTATATACTACAATCCACCCTGCAAAATCGCATCTGGCACATCGCTCAATCATGTTCACTCTTGCAGCAGATTGTCCGGATGCCTTATTTGTACCATACATCGAGCTATTACTGAGCCAAATGAGATACCCAGGATGTTATAAACTATCTATTAAGATCATCCAGCAGATCCATCATTATATATAGAGATTAAGTGGCATTTTGGGATATTGCTCTTCCTTACAAAGTTTGTGGCTGGACTGCATTTTCATGTATGAACCTAAAAGTTGCTTCATGAATGCAGATTGCAGTACGGATGTGAAGAAATGTTGGTTGAAAGTAGTCATTGCAGAATTTAAAATATGTTAACCACAACATGTACATTTTTTGACAATCTTAATAGATTGAGTGCTACATTATTATTATTTGTCACCTGGATCGCAACATCCTGCACTAGCCTAAGAAACTGTCTATGAAACATAGGACACAAATCAGGCTATTTGGTAATCTGCTATAGACTTGTAAAATATTTTACACAGCATACCTCATAGGCTAATGCTTTAGAAATGCAGCCAATTTGTATCTTAAGCCAGATAATAGACAACTTGATCCATGCTATTTTTGATGAATGATATTAACACAGACATGCCCTGGAACCTATACTGATGGCACTGAGGAACTCATCCAATTTTGGGGATATAGGGATCAGGATGGTTGAGGAGGATGCATGGGGACAGTAAAAAAGGGATTTGGTTCATGAGGACAGAAAGAGGATTGGTAGCAGCTACAGTGTCACAAAAGAGGAGTAATGCAAGAGAATGTTCTAATTATGATGGAAACTCTATACATGCATTTGAAGTTCAATCAATTGGTCAAGTACCAGACAGAATCATGTAACATTTTAGTACAGTGAAAAATTACACAAGATATAAATAAATTCGTTCCTTTAGATCCAAAACTAAAACACTGTTGGTTGTGTGTGAAAGACCTACTCTTTGATTGCATCGTTTCGAATTTGATTACCATTAAGTCCATTATCGCACATTACAGCAATGACCTGTGCATTTTATATAATAAAAAGTTTAAAAGCATTTTTCTGGTCTGGAATGTTTTCATATTTAAGCATCTAATTCAAATTCCGCCAGCTATGTCAGTCCCATGCTTCAGTTGGTAAGAGCTCAACTCCATAGTAAATCACAGCCATCTGATCTTAAAAGGGTTGCAGATTGATTACTTTATTATACATGCTGAATTAAGTGACTTTGTAAAATTAACTAGTTACCTCGACATCAGTTTGTTAAAGTGATATTTTGAACTTCTGTTGTTCAATAAGTGAAAAACAAAACCAGACTCAATAGCATAAGCTTTGTTGTTTATCTCTAACAAAAATACTAACTCTCTCTGTAGAAAGAATGAAAGATTGAAGAAAGAAAGAAAGAATGAAAGAACGAAGTATTTATCTATATTCAGATTGAAAAACAAAAAAGAACAGTCTACGCTATTTGCAACATTTTCTGCTCAGTATCTTAACATTCCTTTAAAGTAAGTGTGGCATAGCATGCTTCCAAATGCATGCTTATCTGCATGACAAAATAATTTTCAGTCATGTTTGGGTTTATTATATAATTGTTTGTAGCAGGAAAAAAGCTTGAAGGCTCAGTTTCTGTGATCTTGTAGTCATTTGCTTCCATCTGCAAAAGAAATTCCAATATCATTATTAGTTGAAAGAGGGCCTCTGTCACCTCAAAGGGTATCCTCAAATAGTGGGGTTTTGCTCTCTAACTTCCTGCAGTAAAGACTGCTTCCAAGCCCCTGGTGGCTAAGGCACCTGATAAAGCATTCAATGTAAAATCATTCAGCCATTTTACTCCAGAGGAGGCTCCATAGGCCAGCAATTATTCGCAAAATTTGGACCTTTCATGAGGTCATCTTAGTTAGTCCTGCCCTGCTTTTGTTGTTGTGCTTTACGAAAAAATGGGGACAGACATTCCCTCAAATAGCACCAATGTCCTATTACTATTTGACTTCATCATCAGAGGGGGCATTGAAGCGTCAGGCAAAGATTATGGTCAATGTAATGCAAAAAACCCTTCTTGTATTGGAACAGGTCTTATATAGAGAGAGTCATATAACAGATAGACTTGTATATTGGTAATTATCATGCATGTAAAATAGAAAATGGCATCTATCTTTCAGTGCAGAGTTCATACATCCCAATTTATGTATAGATATATAGTTTGGAAATGGTATATACTTTGACGGCGCAAACCAATGTTTCTGTTCTTATTAATTGTAATCTTGGTTTCTTTTTCAGGCTAGATGTTGTCAATTCCATTATTATAAATTAATTCAATCACAGATGAATAGCACCGTTGAGCCAGTCACAATCCACGCGCTGCCACTTCACAGCTATTACTTCTTAAATCTTTTCTTTCTGTCTGGCATTCTCATTCTCTGATTATTATGACCACCATTGGAAGTCATTATTGGCAGCCATTATCCATAGTCATTAGCGAGCTGTCATTCACATCACCTTTCTCTAAAATTTCTATCATTTGCAGGAAAAGGAATTTACAGATGCATTTGCCTCATAATTATCACTTCCTATTATTGATTAAGAATGAGAATATTTTGCGAAATTTAGTCCAACTGAAATGAATTTTAAAAGATTCTATGAACAATCCATCCTGATATGATTATTATTCTTCTCCATTTTCTTTCACTTTTATCTTTGACAAACATTTTTGAGCTAGATATATACGCCACACAAAGGAAAGAAAGCATTTACGAAACATTGTTGCAATTCCTTTGTCTTTTGTCATGTTTTTGAGAACTGTTTGGCAAACGACCAAGCGTGTTTCATTTCAATGACAAAATCACCAGAAAGAAACTGTGTTTCGTAAGGCAGCTTCATTCACATTGGTAGACCACCACTCTGTTCCAATATCTGATTGTCATTTAATATATCTAAAACACCAACTCAAAATCTGTTTCATGATTTAATTGCATCCAGCATTTTCATTCATGTCTACATGTCCTTTCTATATATACATGTATATTATACATGTATATTATGCTTCTATGTCAACCAATAATTGCTCAGCCATTTTAGCTTGGCTAGCAACAATGCAGTGAATGGTTTGCACCTTTGGCTTCAGCCCCCATCCCAGGGGTCCTTTATTACCAGCCTTTGATTTGTGTTCCTTTGTAAATCCCACAGGTCCATTTCATTGTGAAGAGCAGAAAAGCCATGTATTTCAGAAAAAAGCTTTCTGAAACACTGAATTTATCACTTTGAAAACATATTGTTCTGCAGAACATGTTCTTATTACATATTCCTTTGTCATGTTGCCCCTTCAACCTAAACCATTATCAGTGACAATATCACAGACAAAAATCTCTGCCAAAAGCACAGAGTGACATGTCACATATTAAGCTTTTGTCTTTTTTTAATCTAACAAATGTTCCTTGAATGCAACCAAGCAAGTTATTTCCATGGCAACAGGACATCATAGCTGCCAACATTATATCTGACCACACTGTCACCATAGTAACTCTCACGAAAAAAGAAGTATTATCTCTCTGGTGGACTAATAGCTTTGAATAGCCTATCTCCAACTACAGCAAAGGAAATTGGCTGCTATTGTTATCAGACATTCCTTTAAATCCTTTATGACCCAATATGTTTTCATCTCATCGGATGGGAATTCACGCTTCTACAAGCAGTTTGGTTGAGGATGTTTAGCATTAATGCAATGGCACAATATCATGCATTTCACTTACTTACAGGTGGCACTGTAGCTCCTGAACATTTACAATCATTTATACAGTGAAATGTACTTGTTCACTTGTCTTCCTTGAAATCTGAGGTGATAAAGAACATTTCGATAATGCCAGCCATAAGATCAAATCATAATAGCTTCAGATCTATTTTGTCAATTATTAAGGCAAGTTTATTCATTGAAAACATCTAAGTGTACTGTTCCTTTGCTGTGTAACTTCCCTTATTTTGTCGGCTAGGAGTGTCATATCATGAATCAATATGATAACACTCACGTCAGCCAGCAACAATGCACTGAATGACTTCCCTCCCCTTTTTTACCGTGCATTGTCATTCTTCATTTCTCTTTTTGAACAAAGCTACTCAAATACAGTGTCATGTATAAGTACAGGAAAGTTGTGAAAAGGGTGATGTTTTGCCATCGTTTCAATGCTAAACATCCTCAACTAAACTGCCTGTGAAAGTATGGTTGACATGAAAACGTCATGAAGGATAATATATGAGGTAAACGTTGGATACAGATAGCTGTCGATTTTTAATTGCCTTTAAGTATGGGTCCTTGATAAGTAAGTGGAACACAAGGCCAATTAAATTCAAATGGGCAGGCATTTTAAGCAATAAAGCATTCTTAAACGTAAAACATCATCACGTCGTATTTAGGAGGGTTGCACTTGATGAACAGCAACTTGTTTTAATGCAAGTGAACCAGAAAATAAAAATAATTTACAATGAAAGTCCCATAGATCTAAACAAATTAGCTCAATCTTGAATCGTATCTCTCAATCAATCAATAATTTCAGCTTCCTGCTTTTGACAATAATTATTGCTGTAGATCATTTTTTTCTGACAAGCACTAGCTTCTATAACTATTACAGTCGTTTTTACCATGCATTATTGGTGGCCATTAGCAAGTTGTCATAACTAGCACCTACCCAGGAAATTTCTTTCATTAGCCGGGAAAATATCATTTAATGTGACAGGATATTTACTGACTTGGAGACTTATAGGCACTCCTTCATGGTGTGAGAAAAGGAAACAAAGTATATACCAAAAATATCTGCATTCATGACACAATATGTCTTCATCGTACCGACTTAGAATCAACGCTCCCACAATCAATTTGGTTGGAAAAGTCTAGCATTGGCAAAATGGTGTCATCAACCATTACAATTACTTACAGGCAGCACTGTTTGTCATTTAATATGTTGATTCTAACGTGTGAAGCAGGAAATCTCCTAAACACACACTCTTAGTCCCAATTTCTTAGGGCCCAGCAGCTCTTTTATGTTGGCAATCAGTGACTTTTACACTCTTTCTGGTAGGTTAAGTGGGTGATATCTGAGGTGGCATGCTCCGTCACTTGTCATGCAAACCACATTGATTAGAAGCAAATAGTATTGACAGATTTATCTTGCAACATCAGCATTGTGTTGGACTTGGCAAACACGCCCTTAAAGGTCTAAGTGCTTGGCCACAAAGTAAATTGCTTTCGCCAACAGATTTCCTTGCAGGCTCTGAAGTAAGAGTTTCAATAGCTCGAATGATTACTACCTCAGTGTAAAACATTCTTATTCTCATAAATGAAACATCAAAATAAGAATGGCTTGTTCTTACATGATGAAACAACTTTTTTGGCATATCATGGAATTTGGGGGCTAAGTAAGTAGATGATACTTAAAAGGGGGGGGGTTTACTTCCTGGACAAACTTCAGTGCAATAACGATTGTAAGAATGCAACCATATTGTAGTACAAGCTTCCTACAGCTTGCTTATGCTCTTTGTGTAACATATCTACAAATTTTGTATTCCTCTATACATCATTTTAGCGCAGAAAGAGCATTGCTAAGGTTTTAAATCGCAGGCATTGTGTTGTAGAAATAACCTTTGTGACCCACACGATGACGGCCTTTGAAAACTATTTTTTGCTCCATAGTTAAATATAGACACGTCTCAAGGAAGAACTACTTACAACATCAATGTCATCATTAATCAAAAGAGTGGCTATATTCATTGATTGGCTACCATGAGTGGCTACTGCTGTCCTCTGACTTCCGGTGGTGAAAGAATGAGATTGACATAAACCCCCTTGTGGCTGAAGTGCTGCATCCAATCAATGTAAAATCACTCGGCCATTTTTCACATGGGTACCAGAGGCAGACAACATTTCACTGAATGGCCAGTGACTTCCCTCCAGATTCTTTTATATACCATGTTAGCCATCTGTGGAATAATATGCCACATAATTAATCACACATTTGTAACACACAGGAGTTCATTTTGTAACATTTAGAAATGTTTTGTAGAACTATCTTTATATTTCATTTGCTTTGATGAATTCAAGTCATAATGAATTGCTTAAAAGTATATCTGTAAATTGGACATGTCACAATTCACTACACAGGTAATGGACAAGGAAGCGGAAGATTGACAATATATTTAACTACTTCAGCTTGTATATTATGTGTAATGTATATTCTGTGGGTGGTATATTAAGGCTCCTGTATCATCTCGCATATAATATGATAAAGGCAATTCATTAGTGTACCTCTATTTTTGTAGACACTCTTTTGATGTTGCCTCCCACTCACCGGGGATATACGGTGCATTCTAAAATGAGTTTGAGCATCACAGGATAATTGTAAAAATGTGTTTGAGAAAAAGTCCCTCTATTCTATACCATCAAAGTGACAAACTTTAAAGTTGCTTTCATCTTATAAACAATAATTATACCATGCAATTGTGCGACACACTTTTTTCAAGGATGTATCTGAATAAGGTGAATCTGTAAACAACAGGCCGAATATTCTGCAAATATAAGTGATTGATGTATATAGAATACAATTATAGATGCATAACTGAAAAAATCTTGTGAAGAAATCTTTTAATGGTATGTCTTCTTTCCTGGACAAACGGAAAAAATACCATATTCATGAGTTCTTGTTATAAAAGATTCTTGTTTGACCAAAATCAATGTTTTGGACTCAGGTCAAAGATCCAGGCAATCAAGGGAATTGTTACGTGCCTCTAAGCATGCTAAGCAGCCCAGACCAAAATGGCTGAGTGATATTATATTGACTGGTTGATATGAGGCCTCAGCCACCAGAAAGCTGAGAACAATCTTCACTCACGACACCACAGGATGCCAAAGGATCGTATCACCACACTACTGTTGACAGAAAAATGAACTAAATATGTATTTTTTGCTCACAGCCGGTCAATTTGATTTTTGTAAAATGAGTATGGGTTTATGTAGATTTCTGCACTTTGTTAGTCTTAATAAATCAAAATTTGTCATGATCATTACATTCGTGATGGAGACGTTTGCTGTTGATGATTCATGATCATGATTATCGTGAATTTGTAAAATACAAAGCTTTGTGAGAAGTATCTTGAAATTAGATGCTGAGTGTTCATAGGCATGATGACAGCTTCTTATTCAACTGGCAAAATGAAGACTTCTCCGTTGGTGGCAACCGCTCTATTTACTTCATTATCATTGTACAATTCTATCTCGTATTTCCATCCTATTTGTTTGCATGTTCCTATCATAAATCCTCTTTATCTGTGTCTCTTTTGTTTCATCTTCTTTTTTAATTTAATCATTTATTCAGCTCGTGTCATTTATTTGGTAAGGTATACCTACTTCTTTGTTTCCAGGTGTACATTGTATGTTGCTTATGTTGTTGAATAAAAAAGGAATCAAAAAACGAAAGAGCCAATCAAAAAATGAAAGAGCCTTTCACAGATCCATTTGCTGATTGTGTGTCTAATTCTGACAGTTTTCTTTTCTATTTTGGCCCATTGCTTTTACGGGATTAGCCATGTGTTTGCTAACCGTTGCTGGTCTGACAACTTGTAGCTTTGAGCAAATCTTTGATTTCTTGGAAAAAGTGATGTCTGGGACAAGTGTGACCTTTTCATGAAAGTCCCCTACAACTTCTGTATGGTCAGGCGATTTAGATTAGATCTGGATTATAGGGTGCATCGTCTGCCCCCTAAAAATTAAAAAATAGAAATATTCATTTGCATTTTTGCCAAATTGTTCCTATGCCCGTAGAACCACATTCTGCAAAATTTCAATAAGATTGGATGTGGCTTTAGAGTGGCACTTTTGTGTCAAAGTTGAGTCCAAAATTGTAAAAAAATGATTCTTTGAAAAGTCGCAGTTAGAAATATCTAGCTTATGGTTGGCTGTATGATTTCAATCCATATACCATTGTTCTTACAAGAAAATTGTCTTTAATTTGAATGGTAGAAAGCTATATTTCTGAAATGTCTTATGCTTAAGTTTTGTTGGAAAGCCGAAAGTTTCTGACTATTATGACAAAATGCTCGGAAAAATCAACTTAAAAGGTCACCTCCTGCCTAACTTTCACATAATCATTAGAATAAAACAGAAAGAATACTTTGCTGAAGAAAGTATGAAATGTAATATTTTTTCTAGATATAGTTATTCATCAAATTCAAATATGCAAAGTTTCATAAATAACATGTAAATATGAGAAATACAACCGGTCATTGAGACACCGTTCTGCCTCTCTTTTTCTTCTGACTACATCATAATGCAATCGAGGTTTTATCAGATGATGTAGTAGACCATATCCCCACTTTGTAGACTGCTTTGAGTTCCCAAAGTCATATTAATATCCCTTTTTAGATTAATCGCATTTTACCCGATAAAAAAAAAAATCTCCACTGAATTTCGTCTTCTACTCATAGTGCAGTAGATATGTGGAAAATATCAGACGAATCGTTCATTTTGGTATAGAAGCATGAAATTTTGCACAAAGATAGTTAAGTATGTAAAGAAAAATTTGGATATAGACACATTCTCAAAAATTTGCGTAACTCCTATGGCGGCCATTTTGTTTCGGCCATATCCCGAAAACTCTGTTTCCTAGATATCATAGCAGCTAAGCATGATAGAAAACTTATGATCGTGTCTATACCCATGTTTTTATGGTCTGGCTATTTATTAATGTATAGAAAAATGGTCTAAATGCTCTTGTTAAACTTGTGGCAGCCATATTTGTTCAGCCATTGCCGCAAAATTGAATTTCCTTGATTTCAGGTGAACTAATCAAGATAGGGGCTTCATGATGGAGGCCCCAACCACGCTGACCCTAGGGGTCCCGAAACTTCCAGTTGGGCCTCTGTCATCAGGTGTGGTCTGGTGGTGTCATCCTTGATCCCAATTTAAGTTGCTACTGTTTGTTTTGATGTGGATGGCTTCTTCTAAATCAGTCAGATTCCATGTCAATAATTTGGTTTGATCAAAGTCTATTTCATGGCCAGTGTTTACAGCATGTTCAAGGAGGGGATCCCTTGGGATTCCCCTGTGAATGACACCTCCCATCCACATTCCACACCTCCCAGTCATTTGGATAAATGAGACTTTAGATCGAAGTTGAAAGCTCTCAGGGGAGGAAAAAAATGCTGTGTGAAAATGGATTATCTGCAGCAGTCAATTTTATAAACTGTCAAGATAATCACCATGCAAAATCACTATCCATAATATCAATTTCCGTTGAAGAACGCATATACATGAAATATACAACAATATAGATTCATTTGAATCATAGAATCTATCAGAGTGTAGAGGACTATTGTATCTGACTTACACTAATACAGTATTGCTTTATAAGTGAACATACAATCAATATAGAAGTGACCCAATCCATAAAAAAGTTTAAAAATAATCAAAAATTCCTGGGAGGTATCACAAGATATATAGGCCAAGGAATGAATCATATATTTCCAGTTCTGTCAGAGCCTCCCATACTATGATGAGATGCATATCAAAACATGCAATCAATTCGCAATGACAATCAGGAATATTTCCAGCATCTTGAGCGGAATGGGTTTGTTATTTAGACCTGATTCAAACAATTAAAAATGTTCAATTCATCAAAATTTTCCTAGGAGGGATTACAAGACGTAGGTTTTAGAATCAACTCTGAAGTCGCTTTTAATTAAAACTTAACTTTCCTGGCCTTTTATCCGTTAATCTCTTTTTATTCTTTCTTTCTTTTTTGTCTCTAATTGTGCCACCTCCTTACTTGGTGCCCCCTCCTTGCTTTGCACCCCCTCCTTGCTCTGCACCTCTCCTTGCTCTGAACTCCCTCCTTGATCTTCTGCCCCTCCTTGCTCTGCATCCTCCCTTGCTCTGTGCCCCCTCTTTTGCTCTGTGTCTCCTCCTTGCTCTGTGCCCCCCTTGCTCTGTACCCCCTCCTTGCACTGTGTCTCCTCCTTGCTCTGTGCCCTCCTTGCTCTGTGCCCCCTCCTTACTCTGTGTCTCCTCCTTGCTCTGTGTCTCCCCCTTGCTCTTTGCCCCCTCCTTGCTCTGTGTCTCCTGCTTGTTCTGTGCCCCCTTGCTCTGTGCCCCCTCCTTGCTCTGTGTCTCCCCCTTGCTCAGTGCCCCCTCCTTGCTCTGTGTCTCCTGCTTGTTCTGTGCCCCCCTTGCTCTGTGCCCCCTCCATCTGTGCCCCCTCCTTGCTCTGTGTCTCCCCCTTGCTCTGTGCCCCTCCTTGCTCTGTGTCTCCTCCTTGCTCTGTGCCCTCCTTGCTCTGTGCCCCCTCCTTGCTCTGTGTCTCCTCCTTGCTCTGTGTCTCCTCCTTGCTCTGTGCCCCCTCCTTGCTCTGTGTCTCCTGCTTGTTCTGTGCCCCCCTTGCTCTGTGCCCCCTCCTTGCTCTGTGCCTCCTCCTTGCTCTGTGTCTCCTCCTTGCTCTGTGCCCCCTCCTTGATCTGTAACTCATCCTTGCTCTTCACCCCCTCATTGCTCGGCACCCCCCTCCTTGCTCTGCGCCCCTCCTTGCTAAGCGCCCTCTCCTTTCTCTGCACCCCCTCCTTTCTCTGCACCCCTCCTTGCTCTGTGCCCCTCCTTACTCTGCGCCCCCTCCTTGCACTGTACCCCCTCCTCGCTCGACTGAAGAGCAGCAACTTGTTTTTCTTTATTGGGTCAGTAATTGGCTTGTCTGCTACTAACCTCTCAGTGACATATGTCTCAGCCATTTATGGAATTCACTGTTTTTGTATTGTAATAATTCATGTCAAATAAACATTTTTGTCAGTCTGTCTGTCATATTATTGCAAATGTTTTCGGCATCAGATTCTCACTGCATCCACAACTTTCTCTCGGGCTACTTGCATTGTATCAACCGTTAACAAGAACTTTTTCATCAAGGAAGGGACTGCCCATATCTTCAAACACCTTGATAGGATTGGTGATTTTATGCAGCAGTGCTACTTTAGAATACTTCAGACTGCTCATAATGACATCCCTACTTTCCTGATCTTGGTGTTGTTTCCAAATCTTTCTCATATTCAACAATAAAGACAAATAAGTTCTGCTCCAGACACCATCCATTGATGCAATGAGTCTCAGTTCTGCTTTAGTCCAGTTGTGTCACCATATCCCTTCATATCAGTATTGTGTTGTTCATGTGCTTGGTCAACAGCGGCAGATGAAAATATTCTGAAGGTCTTTTAAACTTTCTGTAAATCTCTGGATGCCGTTCCTGAAGAGTGACCATGTCTGGTTTGTGCACAAGGAGCCAATACAACAGACATAATTGGTGTGATCAAGACTGAAGTACTTGGGGTTAACCCGACCAAACTATCAACATACAATAGAGAGTCTCCACATCAGGAGGACCACACTTGTTCAAGCACAAGAAGTTCCTAGTATAATGCTGTATGTTAAAACCAAAAGTGAGGACAGTTCTTTCTACACTCCCCCACCCACTGATGAAATTACAGAACACATTCATCCATCCAAAGCTCAAATTGATAAATGGAATAGGCTTTTAATGAAACATGTGAAGATTAGCAGCTGTGACCTGATGAGCATACATTGTCCTTGTTCCATCGGAAGCCTTCAAATAAGAATTCCAGCAGATGGGCAATTCGGTAAGGTCCGATTTACAGATTCGACACTTTGGCAGCTTTTGCAGCAAAATGTCATGGCGTCGGACGTACTCACATGGTGTAAGTCCGACACTATGACATTTTGCCGTAGCTCAACTCCTTTTGCACTTTGAGCTTTGGTCGATGGCTTGTCTGATGCCTGGCCTTATCCCTGTTTAACAGTGAAATAGCTGAGGTGTAATGGTAGGGTTACACAAGCTGCCAAAGTGTCAAAATCTGTGAATCAGACTTTACAGAATTGCCCAGAAGTGACCCCAGCTTGAACAATTGCTTCCATCCATCCACTGTCCTCCAGACGATCTCCAATTTTCATCAATGAGAAGATCGCTATGGGTTTCAGGCCATGCCGGTCACTACCATTGGACCTGCTTTGCCAGACCAAATAGTTGCTGATCAAAATTCACGATAGGCACTTGCCCAGGGTTCAGATTATTCTAAGCACTTCTGGCAACATTCATATGGTGATACATCATCCTATGGGAATTTTGAATCGGCCGAAAACAATGATAGCATTGCTGTGATTTTGCAACCACTCTGTGTGTATATTAAGTGAAATTTTGGCCATTTTCAATTCAGCAATAGGCCTTACACCACCAAACCACAACTACAAGCACACAAATCACATCTGTCCAGTGTCACACAACCACCACCACATTCTATTTTGCATTACTATAGTATCAAGCAAATGCACCTAAAAATAAAGATGCATCAACATGTCACAATTGTTCCAAAATGTTACTTTTACAATATCTGCAGAAAGTATGAAAGAATATGACAACAGTGAAAACAAGGTTAACGTTCCATGTCATAAACATTTAGGCCTAGTTCAAGACTTTTTTTATAGAACAGCTTGACACATGTAAATATGCATCTCGACTCAATCCAGTTTCTTATGGCCTGGATAAATGTATCAGAAGAAAAGGGGTACATTAATCTGAATACTTGTCACCCAATATCATAGGAAGTGGTCAGTTTTAAGGCTTTTATGTATGAAATAATATTTGTGTTATGATCGACCAGTGTGTGCTGCGCCAATCCCGTTAACAGTTATGTTAGCCTTTTCTTAGGGATAGTAAATACTGCCTACTTCAATCTGCTTATATAATTCACTTGTCTAAGTGATAGAAATGGAAAGCTTGACCATCTAAACATACATATGGATGAAGAAAAATCCCAATTCCCATTAATAGTTCCGAAGATATAGGTAAAAATGTTATTTTCGATAATGGCGTAGAAAGATGGCTGCCATTTCCGTTATAGAAATTTTTGAAGATGTGTCTATATCTAAAATGAAAGATAATGGTCTCAAGAGTGTCTCTGCCAAATTTCATGCTTCTATACCAAAATGAACGATTTTTTCACGTATCTACTGCACTATCAATGGAAACCATTGATGTTAATATTCAAATTAAAGCTTTCTTTCTAAGGAATCTAACTGTGCCATCCAAAAATCATTTCAATTAAAATTGACAATATTATTCATAACCGCGGATCGCTAAAATATGACTTAATACTGAAATTTCAAGGCTGTTGTGCCACCCTTTGGCATCAGAATTTTTTCCTAAAATTTTGCAGGGCTTCTTTTATGATACAAGGGAACAATCATGCAAAAATGCATGATGTTTGGAAGATATAGGGGCAGATGATACACCCTACTGGATAAATGACGCTATACAATATGTGTAAAATTGTATGTTGCAGGAAAATCTTTGGAGTTAGTTTTTGACCTTTTCTTCAGTTTGACCAAATTCATGAATATCACTATAGAGTTCAAATGGGGTTGGTGATGTTTATAATAGTCTAATTGTTTAGGTCTTATTCACTTGATAAACAAAGATAGGTAGTAGAAGTATGTATGCGGAACCGAAGGGGAGCAACCTGCGGTTGATGTAACTAGATTATTTTGCTGAGTCAATTAATTCAACATCAAGCAATCAGTCAATCTGCCACTCATTTAAGATTCAGGTAGGTAGTGAGTTGCTATGAAGTTGAGCTCTTTCTAACTGAAGCATGGAGTAAAGGAAGTTACCAGACTCAGTTTGGGTGCTCAGCAAAATTGCTTTTAGTCAACCATTTGTGATTTATAAACAGAAATGAGATTACAACTAGGGTAGCACCATATAATTATCTACCAATTTATAAGTTGATTAAAAGAAAGATTGGAGCCATATTTTAAACTTGTTGTGTTAATTTTTGTCATTGCCATTCTAAGCCAAAAACAAATAGTTCTTAATGACTTGAAAAACTCTTGTTTTGTTTAAGATTAAATCAAACAATGCAGAGCTCTCCTGGAAAATAAAATGAATTACATTTTGCATTAAATGCTTAGAATAGACATAATTAAAATTTTTTTTTGTCATAGTATGTAAGATGCAAGCAAAAACGTCAATTGGAAAATTTTTAATACTTTTGTTAAATCCGCTTTGTATAATTATTGTTTATGAGATGGAAGCAACTTTAAAGTTTGTCACTTTAATGGTATAGAATAGGGGGTCATTTTTTAAACACATTTTTACAATTATCCTGTGATGTGCGAACTCATTTTAGAATGCATTGTTTATCCCTGATGAGTGGGAGGCAACATATCAAAAGAGTGTCTTCAAAAATAGAGGTACCCTAATGAATTGCCTTAATCATATTATATGTGAGATGATAGAGGAGCCTTAATATAACACCCAGAGAATATACATTACACAATAATATACAAGCTGAAGTAGGGAAACCTATTGTCAATATTCCGCTTCCCTGTCCATTACCTGTGTACTGTGTAGTGAATTGTGACATGTCCAATTTACAGATATACTCTTTAGCAATTCATTCAGACTTGAATTCATCAAAACAAATGAAATATAAAGATAGTTCTACGAAACATTTAGAACTAAATGTTAAACAAAATGAGCTCCTGCGTGTAACAAATGAGTGGCATATTATTCCACAGGTTGCCAACATGGTATATAAAAGAATCTGGGGAGAAGGCACTGGCCATTCAGTGAATTGTTGTCTGCCTTTGGTACCCACAGCGCTCCTGAATAAATTTCAAGATTAAAAAAATTCAACAAGAAAGCCGAAGGTGCACGCTTATAGAGCAGGGTCAGGAGAACATTTTAAGACAAAAACCAAAAAATTCCGTTGGAAAAATTTTGAGTTATCGTCATTTTAAATATTTTGTTTATCACACTCATATTTTCTTGGTGACACGGGGGCATAGAAAGTTGTTTAAGTCATTTATCAAGTTTTGAGAGACACATGTCGTTGGTAAGACATCATTGTTTAATTTTACATGATAATTGAATCTGTGTTAGATATGTATTGGCTAAAAATAGTGTGCAGAGTGTGATAAACACATGCAGATGCATATTTATCAAAGAAGTGAATTTGTTGCCACTTTAAATTGATTCAATCGTTTGCTGTGAATGTTCACACGTTTTTAGCTTAATTTGAGTTTAATTTAGCCTTTCTTTTGAATTTTTGCAATGTTTTTCATTGAAACATACATTTCAAACGAGTTCAATTTGTGGATCATTCTTACTAAGACTGAATGTGATTTATATAAATTGCCTCCATATACCATATAAACATTTCATAGATCTTAAGAAATAAACCCCAACTGTGGCTTTTTGTGATCCAAGAAGTGAGTTAGTGAATATTATTGACGGAATTTTTTTGCAATAATTTCAGGACAAAAAAACCATTTAATGGAATAAATTACTCATCCAAGCCATCATAACATAACCATGAGAGGCTAAATAGCTTGACAATTGATACTGAAATACAATGTGACACTGAATGCAGGTCAATCATGTGCAAACAACAGCAAAGTTCGACAATTGAGCAATTATTGTTCATATAATCAATATAAAATATATCTAATAGAGGCTATACGCTGATTATTATGCAAAGGTGTGGTTTTTTAACTTCTGCATCTGCTGACATTTGAAGATATTGATAAATAAATTCTCACAGACATATAATGATATCAAACAACACAAATTCTGTAATGAGAAAGTGAATGAAATCTTCATGTATCATGTAATATACATGTAATTTTGCTGAAAATGGCCAGAATACAATAAATCATTGAAAGGGATTAACATAGGCAATATTTAAAAGCTGCAAACTTACTTGCAGGTGTGTTAATTCCTATAACATGCAGTCACATGTGTTTATCACACGTTGCACAATATTTATGGTCTAAAAATATCTATCACTGATACAATGGTAATGTAAATTAAAGAATAATGTCTTACCATCAACATTTGCCTCCCTTAACATCCTGAATGTCTTTAACAGCATTCTTTGCCCCAATTTCAGAATGAAAATATGAGTGTGATAAACCAAAAATTTAAAATGAATATAACTCAAAATTTTCCGAACCAAATTTTTCGGTTTTTGTCTTAAAATGTGCTCCTGACCCTGCTCCATAAGCGTGCACTTTCGGTTTTCTTGTTGAATTTTTTAATCTTGAAATTTCTTCAGGAGTGCTGTGTATATACCCATAAGAAAAATGGCTAAGTGATTTTACATTGATTGGTTGATGCGGCACCTCAGCCACCAGAGGTCTGTGTCATTCTCGTTCTTTCACCATCGGAAGCCAGAGGACAGCAGTAGCCACTCCTGGTAGCCAATCAATGAACATAGCCACTCTTTTGATTAATGATGACATTGATGTTGTAGGTAGTTCTTCCTTGAGACGTGTCTATATTTAACTATGGAGCAAAAATTAGTTTTCAAAGGCCATCATCGTGTGGGTCACAAAGGTTATTTCTACAAAACAATGCCTGCGATTTAAAACCTTTTCAATACCCTTTCCACACTAAAATGATGTAGGTAGAGGAATACGAAATTTGTAGATATGTTACACAAAGGGCATTGGCAACCTGTAAGAAGCTTGTACTACAATATGGCTGCAATCCTGCGATAGTGATTGCACCGAAGTTTGTCCAGGAGGTAAACCCCCCCACCCTTTAAGTATCATCTACTTGGCCCCCAAATTCCATGATATGCCAAAAAAGTTGTTTCATCAGGTAAGAACATACCTTTCTTATTTTGATTTTTAATTTGTGAGGAATAAGAATGTTTTGCACTGAGGTAGTAATCATTCGAGCTATTGAAACTCTTACTGCAGAGTAAGGAAATTTGTTTGTGAAAGCGATTTACTTTGCGGCCAAGTACTTAGACCATTAAGGGCATGTTTGCCAAGTCCAACACAATGCTAATGTCGCAGGAGAAATCTGTCAATACTATTGGCTTCTAATCAATGTGGTTTGCATGACAAGTGACAGAGCGTGCCACCTCAAATATCACCCACTTAACCTACCAGAAAGAGTGTAAAAGTCACTGATTGCCAACATAAAAGAGCTGCTGGGCTCAAGAAATTGGGACTTAGTGTGCGTGTTTAAGAGATTTCCTGCTTCACATGTTTAAATCAACATGTTAAATGACAAACAGTGCTGCCTGTAAATAATTGTAATGGTTGATGTCACCATTTGGTCAATGATAGACTTTTCCAACCAAACTGATTGTGGGAGCATTGATTCTATATCGATGCGATGAAGACATATTGTGTCATGAAAGCAGAAATTTTTGGTATATACTTTCTTTCCTTTTCTCACATCAGGACGGAGTGCCTATAAGTTAAAAAGTCAGTAAATATCCTGTCACATTAAAGGATATTTTCCCGGCTAATGAAAGAAATTTCCTGGATGGATGCTAATTATGACAGCTTGCTAATGGCCACCAGCAATGCTTGGTAATAATGCCTGCAATAGTTATTGAAGCCAGTGCTTGTCAGAAAAAGATGATCTACAGCAATAATTATTGTCAAAAGCAGGAAGCTGAAATTATTGATTGATTGAGAGATACTATTCATGATTGAGCTAATTTGTTTAGATCTATGGGACTGTAATTGTAACTAATTTTTATTTTCTGGTTCACTTGCATTAAAACAAGTTGCTGTTCATCAACTGTAAACCTCCTAAATACAATGTGATGATGTTGTACCATTAAGTATGCTTTATTGCTTAAAATGCCTCCCTACTTAAATTTAATTGGAATTGTGTTCGCCTTACTTATCAAGGACCCATACTTAAATCAAAGGAAATCGGCAGCTATCTCTTAAAATGTATTCCTCATATATTATCCTTCATCTCAACCATACTTTCACAGGCAGTTTAGTTGAGGATGTTTAGCATCAATGACATCACTATGGCAAAACATCACCCTTTTCACAACTTTCCCTTACTTACACATGGTATTTGAGTAGCTTTGTTCAAAAAGAGAAATGAAGAATCACAAGGCACAGCAAAAAAGGGGAGGAAAGGTTCAGGTCATTCAGTGCACTGTTGCTGACTGACGTGAGTGTTATCATATTGATTCATGATATGACACTCCTAGCCGGCAAAATAAGCGAAGTTACAAGGCAAAAGCACTACACTTAGATGTTTTCAATGAAGAAACTTGCCTGCATATTTGACAAAATGGATCTGAAGCTATTTTGATTTGATTTTATGGCTGGCATTATCGAAATGTCCTTAATCACCTCAGATTTCAAGGAAGACAAGTGAATAAGTACACTTCCCAGTATAAATGATTATAAATGTTCAAGAGCTAGTGTCTGTTACCAAGTGACTTAATTAGTTCTTTGTCTCCTGAACAACTTCATTACACGTTTCCCTTATAAATAATAGAGATTATGCACAAACATGGGAAATCATAATTACATGTAGCGTATTCCAAGCTATTAGTCCACCTGAGAGATAATACTTCTCTTTTCGTGAGAGATACTATGGTAACAGTGTGGTCAGATAAAATGTTGGCAGCTATGACGTCCCGTTGCCATGGGAACAAAATGCTTGGTTGCTTTCGAGGAACATTTGTTAGATAAAAAAAAGACAAAGGCTTAATATGTGGATACATGTCACTCTGTGCTTATGGCAGAGATTTTTGTTTGTGATATTGCCACTGATAATGGTGTAGGTTGAAGGGTAACATGAAAAAGGGAATATGTAATAAAAACATGTTCTGCAGAACAATTTCTTTTCCAAATGTTGAATTCAGTGTTTCAGAAAGCTTTTTTCTGAAATACATGGCTTTTCCGCTCTTCAAAATGAAATGGACCAGCGGGACTGACAAAGGGACACAAAGCAAAGGTTGGTAATAAAGGACCCCTGGGATGGGGGCTGAAGCCAAAGGTGCAAACCATTCACTGCATTGTTGCTAGCCAAGACAAATAAAAATGGCAGAACGATTATTGGTTGACATAAGCATAATATACATGTATATATAGAAAGGATATGTAGACATGAATGAGAATGCTGGATGCAAGTTATTATTATTATTTTTTTTCATATTTAGAGTGCTACAATTTGCCATCACTCAGGCATTCAGGTGCACTTTACAATGTTTATATATGTATACAATCGAAGCAGTGATGTCTTTCCACGTGGGATCGCAGATTTAAGTCCAGATGTCCTCATTCCTTCTTTTTCCTTGATGCTCGTCGGTCAACTGCTTTTCTTATCCAGGCGGAGTCTGGCTAAGACATTCTTGTTGCACACCAGACAGGAGGATGGACCTCTGTCTGCACAGTGGCCATCCCCCTCAGCCACAACTGTCTCCAGCTCACTCCAATTCAGTTCCAGGATGGGGATTCGAACCCACGTCCTCTAAGGCCAGAGGATTCAAAATCAACTGCTGTAACCATTAGGCCATGGAGGAACTAAATAATATAAATCATGAAACAGACTTTGAGTTGGTGTTTAGATAAATTTGACAATCAGATATTGGAACAGAGTGGTGGTCTATCAATGTGAATGAAGCTGCCTTACGAAACAGTTTCTTTCTGGTGAGTGTTGCTGTAGCAACATCGCGATCAGATCAAATGCTGCATGCTCTGATGTTGTAAGTGAAATGAAACAAGTTTGGTCGTTTGCCAAACAGTTCTCAAAAGCATGACAAAAGACATGGGAATTGCAACAATATCTAAATGCTTTCTTTCCTTTGTGTGGCATATATATCTAGCTCAAGAAAATTCATTTCAGTTGTACTAAATTTCGCAAAAATATTCTCATTCTTAATCAACAATAGGAAGTGATAATCATGAGGCAAATGCATCTGTAAATTCCTTTTCCTGCAAATGACAGAAATTTTAGAGCATGGTTGTCATAATAATCAGAGAATGAGAATGCCAGAAAGAAAAGATTTAAGCATTAATAGCTGTGACGTGGCAGCTTGTGGATTACGACTGGCTCAACGGTGCGATTCATCTGTGATTGAATTAATTGATAATAACGGAATTGACAGCAATTAATAAGTAATAAAACATTAGTTTGCGCCGGCAAGGTATATGCCATTTCCAAACTATATGTATATATATGTATATGTATATAAATTTGGATTTATGAACTCTGCACTGAAAGATAGATGCAATTTTCTATTTTACATGCATCATAATTATCAATTTACGTGTCTATCTATTATATGATTCTCTCCCAATAAGACCTGTTCCAACAGAAGAAGAAGTTTTTGCATAACATTGACCATTATCTTTACCTAATGCTTCCATGCCCCCTATGATGATGAAGTCAAATAGTAATTAGATTGTGTAAATGGGACATTGCTGCTATTTGAGGAATGTCTGTCCAAATTTTTTCATAAAGCACAACAACTGCAGCAGGATGGGACTAAGATGGGACTAAGATGACCCCACGAAAGGTCCAAACCATCCAGTTAATGATTGCTGGCCTGTGAAGCCTCAGCCACCAGGGGCTTGGAAGCAATCTTTACTGCAGGAAGTTAGAGAGCAAGACCCCACCATTGGCATTGGAGGATACCCTTTGAGGTGAGAGAGACTCTCTTTCAACTAATAATGATATTGAAATTTCTGTTGCAGATCAGACAGACTGAGCCTTCAAGCTTTTTTCCTGCTACAACACAATTATATAACAAACCCAAACACCACTGAAAAATATTTTTTGTCAAGCAGATTATCATGCATTTGGAAGCAATTCCGAAGCATGCTATGCCTTAGTTTAAAGGAATGTTAAGATGTCAAGTAGAAAATGTTGTTATTGCGTAATGTTTTTTATTTTTCAACCTGACTTTAGATACATCTTCTTTCTTTTACTCTTTCTTTCTTTCTTTCCTTCTTACAGAAAGAGTTAGTATTTTTGTTTACAAGCATAGAGATAAACAACAGAGCTTATGCTATTGAGACTGGTTTTGTTTTTTCACTAATTGATCAACAAAAGTTTAAAATATCATTTGAACAACCTGATGTCAAGGTAACCTCTTAATTTTACAAAGTCACTTAACAATCAATCTGCAACCCTTTTAAGATCCGATGGTTGTGACTTGCCATGGGGTTGAGCTCTTACCAACTGAAGCATGGGACTGACATAGCTTGCAGAATTTGAATTAGATGACACACCACACCAGAAAAATGCTTTTAAGCTTTTATGATATAAAACATGCACATGCCATTGCTGTAATGTGATATAATATTAATCAAATTTGTAAGGATGCAATCAAAGAGTAGGTCTTTCACGTACAAATCCAATGGTGTTCTATTTTGGATGACCAGGAATATAAGATTTATATCTTGTGTAATTTTCCACTCTGCTAAAATTTTATATGATTCTTTTTGTTTTGTGAACACAGTCAAATGCCTGATTGATTAAACTTCAAATGCATGAATAGAGTTTCCATCAAAATTAAGATATTCATTCACATAATTTACACCTTTTCTGTGACACTGTGGCTGCTACCCACTCTCTTTCTGTCCTCATAAACCAAATCGCTTTCTTCCTCTGCTTACTGTCCCCTTGCATCCTCCTCAACCATCCTGATCCCTATATCCCCAAAATTGGATGAGTTACTCAGTTCCATCAGTATAGGTTCCCGGGCATGTCTGTGTTAACATCATTCATCAAAAATAGCATGGATCAAGTTGTCTATTGTCTGGCTTAAGATACAAATTGGCTGCATATCTAAAGCATTAGCCTATGAGGTATGCTGTGTAAAATACTTTACAAGTCTATAGCAGATTACCAAATAGCCTGATTTGTGTCCTATGTTTCATAGACAGTTTCTTAGGCTAGTGCATGATGTTGAGATCCAGGTGACAAAAAATAATGTTGCACTCAATCTTTTAACATTGTCAAAAAATGTACATGTTGTGGTTAACAGATTTTAAATTCTACTATGTCTTCTCACATCTAACATTTCTTCGCATCCATTCAGAAATCTGCATTCATGAAGCAACTTTGCAGTAAATACATGAAAAACGTGTGCAGTCCAGCTACAAGCTTTGTAAGGAAGAGCAATATCCAAAAATGCCACTTAAACTCTATATAGAATGATGGATCTGCTGGATGATCTTAATGGATAGTTTATAACATCCTGGGTATCTCATTTGGCTCAGTAATAGCTCGATGTATGGTACAAATAAGGCAGCCGGACAGTTTGTTGCAAGAGTGAATATAATGGAGCAATGTGCCAGATGCGATTTTGCAGCTAACACTGCAAAGAGTGGATTGTAGTCGATTGGATTTGCGTTAAATTAGTATGGGCCTACGTAGATTTTTGCACTATGCGGGTCTTAATAGGTCATGATTTGTCATGATCTTTACATTCGTGTAGGCGATGTGTAATATTACATATTGTGGATAATTCATGATCATGATAATCATAAATTTTGTAAAATCCAAAGCAGTGTGCAAAGCATTTTGAAACAGGAAGATGAATCATCCTTGGCATGATTTTTCATAACCACTGTGTTGAGGTTTGGCATTATTTGGTCAACTTAGCTTGCCATGATGGCAGTTTCCTATTCAACTAGCAAAATGAAGACTTCTCTTTCGGTGGCAAATTGCTCTCACTTACCACTCTATTTAATTCATTATCATTGACTCATAACTCTATCCTATTTATGTACCTATCATTTATGCTCTCAATCTGTCCCTCCTCAGTCTCATCTTCTTATATTTAATTTAGTCATGTATTTGGCTTGTTTCATTTATTTGATGGGGTATACATCTTTGTTTCCAAATGTTTCTTGCTTATGTTGTCAAATAAATAAAATAAACATAAAAATAAGCATATCACTCTAAACATTTGGTTGTCACTGTGACTAGTTTATGACTACCTTTGGGTAGTAATGGTTGCAAAAATTTGGTACTGACTTCCTGGAAAATCATTTCGACTATTCTATCATAATCAAAATGACTATGTTGACTATGCAAGTGTCCGAAAGGTAGTCAATTTGATCACCATCTGGTAGCTTTGATTACCACAGTGGTACAGCTTACTAATCCAATATTTGTCACATTGACAACCTTTAAGTAATTTTTACTCTCAAAGTTGTCAGTTTAGGTACCAGGAATTACCACTCTAGAGTTTTCATCTTGACCACCCTGTGTTTAGAGTGTAATCACAAAATGAAATGAAAGGGCTTTTCACAGAACCATTTGCTGATTGTGTGTCTTAATTCTGACAGTTTTCTTTTCTGTTTCTAGCCTTTGCTTTTACGGGATTGACCATGTGTTTACAAAACGTTGCCTGTCTGACAACTTGTAGCTTTGAGCAGATCTTTGATTTCTTGGAAATAATGATGTCTGGGGCAAGTGTGACCATTTCATGACGTCTTCTAAAATACCTGTATGGTCAAGCAGTCCAGCATTTGAGATTAGATCCGGATAATGACCTTATATAATATGTATAAACATTAGTTTGCATGGAGATTTTTCAAACAGCATTTTGTCCTTTCCTCAGTTTAGCCAAATTCATGAATATCACAATAGTGTTCAATTGCTGTTAGTGATGCCATAATATCTCGATTGTTTTTAGGTAAATTAGCCTGTTTTATTTACTTGATAAGAAAAAATGGGTTTCAGAATAATACGTAACTGAAGGGGATCAACCTGCCATTTATGCAACTTGATTATTTTGCTCGGAAAACCGATTCAACATCAAGAAGGCAATCAATCTGTCGCCCGTTTAAGATTCAGGTACATTGTAGGTGGTGAATTGCCATGGAGTTGAGCTACTTCCTACTGAAGCATGGAGAAAAGGAAGTTACCAGAATGTTGAGGCTGGGGCATGGAAGAGCTTTTGACCGGCAAAAGACTTTTAAGCGAAGTATTCATGATTTGTAAAGAAGCAGAAATGAGCTTACAACATGGTAAGTATTCCTTTTCAGTGTAACTGACATGCTAATTTCTCACCAGAAGTCAGAACATTATTGTTGGCCTCTTGATAGCGCTATACGAATTGATTATGCTGCAACACCAATAGCTGCTGTTGCATTGAATTCCAAATTGATGAGCAGAAATATATGTTTAAAAGAGCAATAAAATATAATTCCAGGCACTTAGGTCTCTTACAGATTGCTTGCAGAGGCCATGTTTGACTCAGGAAAACTGTCAATACTTTTGGCTACCGATCAATAATGTTTGACAGATCATGTCACCCCATCACTTAACCTCTAAACGGAAGGGCAACAGTAAACCTGCTTGTATTTTGATTTATAGTGAACAGCGTTCTCTCAACTTTGTTAATAAAATCATGTAGGCCTCCACAACTTATATTTAATTTGACATGGAGCCATCAAGTCTGCATAATTGGTTTTTTCTACTCAATGGGTATCACATTCATACTATAGGTTAGTTAATTATTTATTACTCAAAAAGAACACATATGTTATATTATAGAATCTACTCTTTGTGGTGTAAGCTGCAAAATCGCATCTGGCACATTGCTCCATCATGTTCACTCTTGCAGCAAACTGTCTGGATGTCTTATATGTACCATACATTGAGCTATTACTGAGCCAAATAAGATACCCAGGATGTTATAAACTATCCATTGAGATAATCCAGGGAACCCATCATTTTATATGGAGATCAAGTGGCATTTTTGGATATTGCTCTTCCTTACAAAGTTTGTGGCTGGACTGCATTTTCATGAATGAACCTAAAAGTTGCTTCATGAATGCGGATTGCAGTACGGATGTGAAGAAATGTTGGTTGATAGTAGTCATTGCAGAATTTAAAATCTGTTAACCACAACATGTACATTTTTTGACAATGTTAAAAGATCGAGTGCAACATTATTGTTATTTGTCACCTGGATCGCAAAATCATGCACTAGCCTGAGAAACTGTCTGTGAAACATAGGACACAAATCAGGCTATTTGGTAATCAGCTATAGACTTGTAAAATATTTTACACAGCATAGCTCATAGGCTAATGCTTTAGAAATGCAGCCAATTTTTATCTTAAGCCAGACAACAGACAACTTGATCCATACTATTTTTGATAAATGATGTTAACACAGACATGCCCGGGAACCTACACTGATGGAACTGAGTAACTCATCCAATTTTGGGGATATAGGGATCAGGATGGCTGAGGAGGATGCAAGGGACAGTAAGCAGAAGAAGAAAGGCATTTGGTTTATGAGGACAGGAAGAGGGTGGGTGGCAGTCACAGTGTCACAGAAAAGTGTAAATTATGTGAATGAATATTTTAATTTTGATGGAAACTCTATGCATGCATTTGAAGTTTAATCAATCAGGCATTTGACTGCGTTGAAACACCAGACAGAATCACATAACGTTTTCTAATGTACAGTGGAAAATTTTTACAAGAATAAATCATTCATTCCTTTACATCCAAAACTAAAACCCTGTTGGTGGTGTGTGAAAGACCAACTCTATGATTGCATCCTTTCAAATTTGATTACCATTATATCACATTACAGCAATGATATGCGCATGTTTCTATATCATAAAAGCTTTTCAGGTCTGGCGTGTTTTCATATTTAATCATCTAATTCAAATTCTGCCAGCTATGTCTGTCCCATGCTTCAGTTGGTAAGAGCTCAACTCCATGGTAACTCACAGCCACCTGAATCTTAAAAGGGTTGCAAATTGATTATTTTATTATACATGCTGAGTTAAGTGACTTTGTAAAATTAACAGGTTGCCTCAACATCAGTTTGCTCAAGTAATATTATAAACTTTTGTTGTTCAATTACTGAAAAAACAAAACCAGACTCAATAGCATAAGCTCTGTTGTTTATCGCAATACTTGAAAAACAAAAATATTAACTCTTTCAGCAAGAAAGAAAGAAAGACAGAAAGAAAGAAGGAATGAAATTAATATTTATCTAAAGTCAGGTTGAATACAAAAAGCCTTAGTCTACGCAATTTACAGAATTTTCTGCTCGGTATCTTGACACTCCATTTAAACTAAGTGTGGCATGGTACGATTCCAAATGCATGCTAATCTGCATTACAAAATTAATTTTCAGTCATGTTTGGGTTTATTATATAATTCTGTAGAAGCAGGAAAAAAGCTTGAAAGCTCAGTCTCTCTGATCTTGTGTCATGTTCTTCCATCTCCAATAGGAATTTCAATATTGTCATTTGTTGAAAGAGAGTCTCTGTCACCTCAAAGGGTATCCTCAAATAGTGGGGTCTTGCTCTCTGACTTCCTGCAGTAAAGACTGCTTCCAAGCCCCTGGTGGCTGAGGCACCTGATAAAGCAGTCAATGTAAAATCACTCAGCCATTTTACTCCAGGGGAGGCTTCACAGGCCAGCAATCATTAACTGGATGGTTTGGACCTTTCGTGGGGTCATCTTAGTCCCACCCTGCTGCGGTTGTTGTGTTTTATGAAAAAATGGGGACAAACATTCCTCAAATAGCAGCAATGTCCCATTTACACAATCTAATTCCTATTTGACTTCATCATCAGAGGGGGCATATAAGCATTAGATAAAGATAACAGTCAATGAAATACATAAAAATCTTCTTCTGTTGGAACAGGTCTTATTGGGAGAGAATCATATAATAGATAAACAGATAATTATTATGCATGTAAAATAGAAAATTGCATCTGTCTTTCAGTGCAGAGTTCATACATCCCAATTTATATATATATATAGTTTGGAAATGGCATATACCTTGCCGGTGCAAACTATGTTTTTGTGCTTATTAATTGTAATCCTGGTTTCTTTTTCAGACTGCATGTTGTCAATTCTATTATTATAAATTAATTCAATCACAGATGAATATCTCGGTTACTGCAGATTCAATTAGTATGAGTTTCTCGGACTTGATTTGTCACTGTCTACGTAGCAATTTCAGCTCTTCTGATTGGACCCTGGGCCATAAAACATCCTCCAAATGTGTCAGTTAAACGTAGAAAGCAATGAAATATGTATTATTCTACTTCAGTGAACAGTTGAGTTTGACAACTTGAGCAGATTAGCAAGAAAATGCAAGCAGTCATTGCCAACTCCAGACATGTCACCTGCAATTAAACATGTTTTATGTCATTCAAATTAGTTTAATGCCATGTCATTCAGTGCATCGACCAATCACATGATCCACATTTGCTACGTTTTTATCTCAAATTGCAGAAACCATACTTACTGAAATTGCAGTTAGCCAGTCATAATCCACGAGCTGCCACTTCACAGCTATTACTGCTTAAATATTTTCTTTTTGTCTGGCATTCTCATTCGCTGATTATTATGAACACCATTGGAAGTCATTATTGGCAGCCATTATCCGTAGTCACTAGCGAGCTGTCATTCACACCACCTTTCTCTAAAATTTCTGTCTTTTTCTAGGAAAAGGAATTTATAGATGCATTTGCCTCATAATTATCACTTCCTATTATTGATTAAGAATCAGAATATTTTTGCGAAATTTAGTACAACTGAAATGAATTTTAAAAGATTCTATGAACAATCCATTCTGATATGATTATTATTCTTCTCCAAATCTCCATTTTCTTTCACCATTATCTTTGACAAACATTTTTGAGCTAGATATATACGCCACACAAAGGAAAGAAAGTATTTAGGAAATATTGTTGCAATTCCTTTGTCTTTTGTCATGTTTTTGAGAAATGTTTGGCAAGCGACCAAGCATGTTTCATTTCAATGACAAAATCACCAGAAAGAAACTGTGTTTCGTAAGGTAGCATCATTCACATTGGTAGACCACTACTCTGTTCCAATATCTGATTGTCAATTATATCTAAAACACCAACTCAAAATCTGTTTCATGATTTATTTGCATCCAGCATTTTCATTCATGTCTACATGTCCTTTCTATATATACATGCACATTGTATATTATATATTATGCCAATGTCAACCAATAATTGCTCAGCCATTTTGGCTTGGCTGGCAACAATGCTGTGAATGGTTTGCAACTTTGGCTTCAGCCCCCGTCCCAGGGGTCCTTTATTACCAGCCTTTTTCATGTTGCCCCTTCAACCTAAACCATTATCAGTGGCAATATCACAGACAAAAATCTCTACCAAAAGCACAGAGTGACTTGTCACATATTGAGCTTTTGTCTTTTTTTATCTAACAAATGTTCCCGCGAAAGCAACCAAGCATGTCGTTTCCATGGCAACAGGACATCATAGCTGCCAACATTATATCTGACAACACTGTCACCATAGTAACTCTCATGAAAAAAGAAGTATTATCTCTCAGGTGGACTAATAGCTTGGAATACGATAATTATGATTTCCCATCTTTGTGCATAATGTACAATTTACATATATATCCTTTTCACATTCCATGTATTCAATCGCTATTTTTTATCAGTGACACTTGTAATGAAGTTGTTTGGGAGACAAAGGACTAATTAAGACACTAGGTAACAGACACTTAGCTCCTGAACATTTACAATCGTTTATACAGCGAAGTGTACTTGTTCACTTGTCTTCCTTGAAATCTGAGGTGATTAAGAACATTTCAATAATGCCAGCCATAAAATCAAATCAAAACAGCTTCAGATCTATTCATTGAAAACATCTAAGTGTACTGTACTTTTGCCGTGTAACTTCCCTTATTTTGCCGGATACGGGTGTCGTATCATGAATCAATATGATAACACTCACATCAGCCAGCAACAATGCACTGAATGACTTGAACCTTTCCTCCCCTTTTTTACTGTGCATTGTGATTCTTCATTTCTCTTTTTGATTAAAGCTACTCAAACACAATGCCACATGTAAGTAAGGGACTGTTGTGAAAAGGGTGATTTTTTGCCATTGTATCAATGCTAAACGTCCTCAACTAAACTGATTCTGAAAGTATGGTAGAGATGAAAACGTCATGAAGGATAATATATAAAGTATAAGTTGGATACAGGTAGCTGCCGATTTTCTTTGCCCTCAAGTATAGGTCTTTGATAAGTAAGTGGAACACAAGGCCAATTATATTTAAATGGTTAGGCATTTTAAGCAATAAAGCATTCTTTTTTAAAATTGTATAACATCATCACATTGTATTTAGGAGGTTTACAGTTGATGAACAGCAACTTGTTTTAGGGCAAGTGAATCAGAAAATACAAATTAGTTACAATTACAGTCCCATAGATCTAAACAAGTTAGCTCAATCACGAATAGTATCTCTCAATCCATCAATAATTTCAGCTTCCTGCTTTTGACAATAATTATTGCTGTAGATCATCTTTTTCTGACAAGCACTGGCTTCAATAACTATTGCAGGCATTATTACCAAGCATTATTGGTGGCCATTAGCAAGCTTCATAACTAGCACCTACCCAGGGAATTTCTTTAATTAGCCAGGAAAATATCATTTAATGTGACATTATATTTACTGACTTTGCAACTTATTGGCACTCCGTCCTGTTGTGAGAAAAGAAAACAAAGTATATATACCAAAAATATCTGCAATCTCAGTGGTTAGAGATTCAATAGCTCGCATGTTTACTACCTCAGTGCAATACATTCGTATTGCTCACAAATGAAACATCAAATAAGAATGGCCTGTTCTTACCTGATGAAACAACATTTTTGGCATATCATGGAATTTGGGGGCCACATAGATGATACTTAAAGGGGGGGAGGGCTTTTACCTCCTGGACAAACTTCGGCGCAAACACTATTGCAAAAATGCAGCCAGGTTGCACAAGCTTCCTACAGCTGGCAAGCCACTGCTCTTTGCATAACATATCTACCTACAAATTTTGTATTTCTCTATACATCATTATACATGTAGTGGGGAAAGAGCTTTGCAAGGTGTTAAATCCCAGTCTTTCTATTGTAGAAACAACCTTTGTGACCCACACGATGATGACCTTTGAAAACTATTTCTTGCTTCATAGCTAAATATAGACACGTCTCAAGGAAGAACTACCTACAACATCAATGTCATCATTAGTCTAAAGAGTGGCCATATTCATTGATTGGCTACCAAGAGTGGCTACTGCTGTCCTCTGACTTCCGGTGGTGAAAGAACGAGATTGACACAGGCCTCTGGAGGCTGAGGTGCTGCATCAACCAATCAATGTTAAATCACTCAGCCATTTTTCTCATGGGTATCAGAGGCAGATAAAAATTCACTGAATGGCCAGTGCCTTCTCCCCAGATTCTTTTATATACCATGTTTGCCACCAGTGGAATAATATGCTACACATTTGTAACACGCAGGAGTTCATTTTGTTTAACATTTAGAAATGTTTCATAGAACTACCTTTATATTTCATTTGCTTTGATGAATTCAAGTCTAAATGAATTGCTTAAAAGTATATCTGTAAATTGGACATGTCAAAATTCGCTACACAGATAATGGACAAGGAAGCAGAAACTTGACAATATGTTTCACTACTTCAGGTGGTATATTATGTGTAATGTATATCCTGTGGGTGGTATATTAAGGCTCCTCTATCATCTCACATATATTATATTTATGGCAATTTATTAGCCTACTTCTATTTTTGTAGACACTCTTTTGATGTTACCTCACACTCACCGGGGATATACAATGCATTCTAAAATGAGTTTGAGCATCAAAGGATAATTATAAAAATGAGCTTAGAAAAAGTCCTCTATTATATACCATCAAAGCGACATACTTTAAAGTTGCTTCCATCTCATAAACAATAATTATACCAAGCAATTGTGTGACACACTTTTTTCAAGGATGTATCAGAATAAGGTGAATCCACTAGCATGCAGAATATTCTGAGAAAATTAGTAAATTACAAATGCTGAATAGAATTAGATAGTAAATAAAATTATCCTGTGAAGAAATTTTTTAGGGTACATCCTAATTCCTGGCCATACATGTATATACAAATGGAAAAGGAAAACCATTATGCCATTCAGGAATTATTGCAAAGATTCCACGTAAATGTAGTCTAAAGTCAAGGTTTCGGACTTTGGTCTAGGTCCAGGCAATCAAGGGAAATGTTGCTTGCCTCTAAGCATGCTAAGCAGCCCAGATCAAAATGGCTGAGTGATATTATACTCATTGGCTTGTATGACGCCTCAGCCACAAGAGAGGACTAGCTTGTAACAGTCTTTCTCATTCACCACAGGACTCAAGGGGGGAGTGTTTGTCTAGCTGTAGCATGTTGGGCTGCCAATTGCTGGGTCCAGGGTTCGAATCCAACTCTTGCCGTGTCATTTGGGCCTATATTGAATGGCTGTTTCAATCATCCTTCACCTCCTGTTGTCCTAATTAGCCCACCAAGTGCAAAAATACAGGTGGTAAAGCCCCAAACATCCATCCATCAATTACAGGACACTAAAGGATGGTATCGCCCCACTACAGTTGACAGAATAATGAATTAAACTTTTTTTGGTCACAGCCGGTCGATTTGATTTGCATTAAATGAGTATGTGTTTATGTAGATTTTTGCACTAAGTGGGTCTTAATAGGTTATGATTTGTCATGATCTTTACATTCGTGTAGACGACGTGTACTATTATATATTGTGGATCATTCATGATCACGATAATCGTAAATTTTGTGAAATCCAAAGCAGTGTATCGATGGTGAAAGTGCAAAACCTCGTATGTCAAAATTTTGCTATTTTTAGATTTTTGGTGGAATGACTATTTTAATATCCAATACACGTTGTCAGTTGATTACCTTGCCAGTTTGCTATTTTTGGAAGCTGTAACACACTGGTAACAGAATGATTTCACCAAACCTTGTATGTCGATATGTTTCAAAAAGTGAAAGTGCAAAACCTTGTAACTCAAATCAGAACTTTGAAGCACATATTGTGGTATATTTAAACTTTTTTTGAAAGACAATTACTGTGTTACTTTTTTATGACTCCCAGCAAGTTTCCTGATTAAAAAAAATTTACCTCCCTATATTTGTTTTGGTGATGCAGGCTATTGAAAAAGAGAGTCCACGAAAATTTGAAAAAAATGTCATTTTCCTCATTCTTGCCATTGTAGCCACTCAATAAAATTTGTTATTGCAATCTGTGATAGGCAAATTATAATTTTCACTGTATATACATAGATTGAAAGTATATTCAATGCTGCAAGTTGCTTTAAAGTGTGATAAATGATCGAGTTACAAGGTTTTGCACGGGTAGAAAGTGAAAGTGCAAAACCTCATAAGTCGACATTTTCAATCACATCTGATGGTAACATCAATGCAAGGGGTAAACGACCTCTGACAAAAAATTTGCTACAACAGGGTGTCACTTTCTATGTATCTAGTTGGCCATAACTCACTTATTAATAAACATTACCTTAAAAAAAGACACTTGACAGTTTTTTTCAATTTCTGAAAAACAGTTTTTTTTTACTTACGAGGTTTTGCACTTTCACCATCGGTATGAAGCATTTTGAAATAGGAAGATGAATCATCCTTGGCATGATTTTTCATAACCACTGTGTGGGGCTCTGGCATTATTTGGTCAACTTAACTTTCCATGATGGCAGTTTCCTATTCAACTGGCAAAATGAAGACTTCTCCTTTGGTGGCAAATTGCTCTCGCTTGCCACTCTATTAACTTCATTATCATTGTACAATTCCATCTCATATCTCTATCCCATTTATTTACCTATCATTTAAGCTCTTAATCTATCCATCCTCAGTCTCGTCTTCTTATATTTAATTCAATCATATATTTGGCTTATTTTGTACATTTATTTGATGAGGTATACATCTTTGTTTCCAATTGTATGTTGCTTATGTTGTCGAATAAATAAAATAAGAATAGAAATAAGTGTAATCACTGAACGAAATGAAAGGGCCTTTCACAGAACCCTTTGCTGATTGTTTGTCTAATTCTGACAGTTTTATTTTTTAATTCCAGCCGTTGCATTAACTGGATTAACCATGTGTTTACAAAATGTTGCCAGTCGGACAACTTGTAGCTTTGAGCAGATCTTTGATTTCTTGGAAATAGTGATGTTTGAGGCAAGTGTGATCTTTTCATGACAATGTCTTCCACAACACCTGTGTGGTTAAGCAGTCGGCATTTTAGATTAGATCCGGAAAAATGACCTTAGATAATATGCATAAAATAATAGCTTGCTGGGAGATGTTTCAGAGAGCATTTTCGCCTTTCCTAAGCTGGACTAAATTCACGAATATCACAATAGTGCTCAATTGCTGTTAGTGATGTTATTGTAATCCAATTGTTTATGCATATTAGCCCATTTCATTTACTTTGTAAACAATAATTGGTGATAGAATGGTATGGAACCAAAGTGGAGCAACTGCAGTTGATGTAACTTGATTATTATGCCAGGCCAATTAATTCAGCGTAGAGCAAGCAGTCAATCTACCACCCATTTGAAATTCAGGTAGCTAGTAAGTTGCTATGGAGTTGGGCCCTTTCTAACGGAAGCATGAAGCAAAGGAAGTTGCCGGAATCAGTGTTGGTTTCACTGGGAGAAGGCCTTCAGGCAAAGCATTGATGATTAAAAAAAAAAGAAATGAAATTACAGCAATATTTATGATAATATGTCGTTTTCCAATTTAAAAGTTGTTTAAAAGAAGCAATACATACATTTTCTGTTAAATTTGTTTAATTGTCATTGGAAGCCATATACATTTGAAGATAAATTCATGTAAAAATGTAAACTAATTGTTTTTAATGCCGTGAAAATTCGTTGTTTTTTTTTACAAATCAAGCAATGCAGAACTCACTTGGAGTATAAAATGAACTAAATTTTTACATTAATTACTTCTAGAATAGACAAAAGTTAACTTTTCTTGTCATAATATGTTAGATGTAAGCAAAATGTACACCAATAGGACATTTTTTAATATTTTAGTTAGATCTGCCAATGAAATATCTTTAATGACCTTTATCTGTATCCCCATTTAACATTTTAAACTTTGAAATATATAACAAAAAGGGAAAATGTTCTAAAAAACTTGCTTATTGAAAAGTTGTGTATTTGATTTACTAATTTTCCGTATCAGAACATTATTGTCACATCAAAGTGTCTATTTTTAGCGCAACAAGAATTAGTTTTGCTCTGACACCAATATATGCTGTTGCATTGATTTCCAAATTGATGAGCAAATAAATATGTTTACAAGAGCAATGAAATTTGCTTCCAGGCACTAAGATCTCTTACAGCCTGTTTGCAGAGGCCATGTTTGACTCAGGATATCTGTCAATACTATCAGCCACTGATCAATTAAGTTCGACAGAGCATGTCACCCCATCACTTAACCTCTAAGGGGAAGGGTAACAGTAAACCTGGTTGTATTTCAATTTATAATGGCTAACGTTCTTTCAGTTTTGTCAATAATGCCATGTTGGCCTAAATAAATTATATTGTATTTGCCATAGAACCATCCAGTTTACATCACTGGTTGTGTCGACTCAATTGGTATAACATTCATATTATAATACTGTAGATTAGTTGATAATTTATAACACAAAAGAACACATTTTATATATTAAAATATACTATTGGTTAGGTGATAATTGATAACAAAAAGAACACATATCATATTGTAAGATCCAGGTTATTGATCATTGTTTATTGAATCATAACTAATCTTGGTTAACTGTAACTAGCACTCATTAAGGCTGTGTCATATTTACTCTTAATTATGGATATCATCTCACTGGTAGGTGGCACTGGGGTAACTATCTAAAACTCAAAGTCTAACTCAACAATAGCTATAGTGCTTTTTAGAAGTCAAACACCCCAATTGTCTCATGCTGGTCATTGTCTGAACCCCTTGCCTGCACACCTGTGAGAGGCCCTAATTGCCCTATTGGTATGACAACTTGGGACCTCCCATCAGGGTGCTTTGGGTTGGTCAAGCAATGACACTAGAGAATTGGGCTCTCAATTGGCTTGGGGCAATTAAAGGTAAACTTGTGCCACCTAAATGTGGAAGAGACCCACATTTTGTCTTTGTCTCATGGTTTATATTGTTGGGGTTGTTAAAAGGGTCAGGGAACAGACCCTCAGTGAGAATCATCATGGCTCAATGGCCATGCCTGTATATAATTAATATGTATGTAAATGAGGTCACTGACTGGAACGGTCAGCCATCTTGGAAATAAAGCATTAGTTTATCTCTGGTCTTGAAGCTGTCAACATCAACCATCTTGTCTGTCTTGATTTAAACCTTTTGAAATGGATCTTTAGGAAGCAGATATGTATTATCATACATATCTAATTGAGTTACTGCTGGGCACTAATTAACAGCCGCCAGATAACTCATATTGGTGACCCTTTGACTTGTATGAACATGCCGCAATTTAAATATTAAGGAGATTTAAGGAGCTCACAAGGAAATTTTACAAGATGGCACCCACTTCACCAGGATGGATCAGATCTGGAGGGACTGAACATTAAGGAATATTGACCAGAAGACATGTCAAGTGCAACATGAGTTTGAAAGCACTGTGATATTGTTGGAAAAATCATTGCAATGACTTTGTATGTGCATAAATCTGCAAGATTTGGAATTTAACAAAATATATATGAAAAACAAGTTTAACTGCCTGGAATTTCAAGTCTGACATTTTGGACCAATTGGAGAAACTATCCCCAGGATGTCACTTTAGAACGGATATGTATAACATTTGGGCCGGAAGTTGGATGGACTGATATATGTTGAATCTGTCATATTCATCATTGGGTTAAAAGCCCTGATTCATTGAACTCTCATTGTTATCATTTTGTCACGGATTTTGATTTTGACAGAGTCTCAAGGGACTCGCAAGCATGCAAAAGCATCTCCCGAAAGTTGGCTCACTTTTTTTTTTTACATACAAAATGAGAATATCACCAATTCTAGGAATCCCGGAAACTGGCACAAATTTTACATTGCTGTCAGTAGGTATTGTCTCTGTACTTTGCCATTCCTAGAATCATTGCATCTCACCAGCATCACCAATTCAACATCACAAAATTGTTTAACATTGTCAAGTCCCTTGATCCCTTGCAACTTAAACTGACCATCGATTAAACTTGGAAAATCAGAAGAAAGGAAATAGACATTGAAATCACTGGCCACTCATCATAAACTGGCTGCTCTCATGGAATACCCCTATTGTCAAGAATTACTGAAATCAATTAAAGGACTCTTGGAATCTGATATGGCATGTATCAATTAAAGGACTCTTGTGAACTGATATAGGGTAACTTTCATGTCTCACCAGTATTGTTAAATTTGGTGTATATTAAATGCATTAATTGAAGGATCTGTCTCAAGGGTGGAAGCACAGAATGAAGTTGTTTTAGGGAGCTCTAGCAATGATACCTTAAAACCTTTATGAATTGTTTGATTTATTGTGTATCACCATGTCCTTGAATTGCAAGGTTTGCTATGTAAATGACTTTGAAACTATGCCTAGAGGCATATACAGTACAACCCAATAAATTTTCCGAGCTGAGGCTCTCATTTGCACTCACTTAGACACCCTAGCACATCCACTACTTTGCCCTCACTTGCATGCACTTTTCATCCTGAGCAAACAAACAAGCATGCAACTGGCTGGTGTCTCCACCTATTGCAATGTGATGCAATTACCTGATTCAACAGCAGTGGGTGGTTCTATAATGTTAGTTTGGTTAATTGCAATTTATTAACACAATGCTGTTCTATATAAATGCAAAAAAGTATTTATTTACAAAAGCATCTATAAATTTAACTTGTGGAAATTATGAATATTGTGCATGGTGTGGTGTTTGAGATATTTGATGGATACCATGACAGTTCGAAGTTTGGCTAGGCAGATTTACTAATTATTAAAATGCAATATAAATTTATTGCAAGTATAGAAATTGTTATTTCGTTCAGCTAAGAACATTTTTCGTTAGATAAAATCATTATATAGTATTAGAAAATTACAAAAGACTACATAATTATATATATATATATTTTTTTAACATCAATTTGTGTTTAACACACAATGTTTGCATGCACACTTAACAATTTAATAAATAAACGAAAATAAACTAATGTCAACATGCCATGTATAAATTAACAAATTCAATTATAAATGTGATCAATTTAAATTCAGTAATGATTAAAGTCACACTATTTAGAATTATCATAAGCCTGTACTGTAGACTAAATATTGTGTTCCAATTTCCGTAGAAGCGTCGATTTAACCAAAAAAAGGTTAAAACGGAAACAGCTCTAATTATGGTTAAATTAATGCTACAAACATAATTTAAAAACGTACATATATCATTTAGAAGTTGCCAAACACGATGGCTGATTCAAAAATGCTGTATCTTTTAAGATTAGGCCAGTATTTGCCTGTAAATTATTATGTTTTGATTTGCGCCAAAAGGTGTGAAAAAAGCAAATGGCGGCCATCACAGTGGTCAAATCAAAAACAAAATGGTGTATCCTTGGATTGATAAATATGATTAAACGTATTTTTACTGAATGAATAATCTATTTCAAAAGTTGATATGGAAAAAAGTCATTGTAGTTATATAGATGACAACACAAGTGGTAGATATTACAAGATTTTGCAAGCTTGTTATGTGTTTGACCCACAAACTAATGACACATTATATATAATTTTAGCTGTGAAACTATTTAAAAAGCATCTTTGATGGCTTTTAGAGAAACCTTAACTTTGGCATATAATAAAGGCCCTTTTAATTGACTATTTTTACTTTTGAGTAACAAAGAAACATAAGCAGTACCTTCAGTGACAATATTTAATGTTGCTCAATACTTTATCTCATTGATACTTTTTATGTCTTGAGTATTTTTTTTTTATTCTTTTAAAAGACCGGGTTTTAAAGAGCTGTAATATTTTCTGATCTATCTATCTATCCATATAATTCTAGGATATTTTAATTTGCTTAACCAATAGAACAAGATTCTAAACAGTAGCACTCACTGCTGTTGTGTGTTGTGTTTAATTAGCACCAGAGGACAGGAGTGAAGGGGGTTTTCCCCAGAAGGGCATGGAAGTGAGAGCAAGTGAGGGCTTCAGCAGAGAAGTGAGTGGTTGGGAGTGAGGGTATCTTCCTGAGGGCATGGGATTTAGGAAAATTTTTTGGGTTGTACTGTATGTGCAGTTAAGAAATGAATGACAGAAAACTTGAGACATTTTAAAGTCAATGCTAATTTGGACAAATTAATTTTGAATTGATATATATTACTCAACCCTGGGTACTCTTACTTAATTATTATCTTGGGTTCATCAAAATCTATTGTCAGTTTATATGCATATTTTTAAAAAATTGATGCCATGACACAGTCTTTAGCCCTAATTGAAATATATCTAGTTCTTAGTTATAGGTTTTAGGATATGTAAATGAACATTGTGATTTACCATATTTAGTGCAGTGTACCAAAGCAAAATTTAAGGAGATAAACTTCTCGGCAGGGGGCCTGATTCAAAAAGGATAAAAACTGGCCCATGATTGATTAGCCATATCTATGATATGGGAGTTGTGTAACCCTTGTAATATTGTAGTATATCTGAACATGGTTTTAAGTCTAATTTGGTGTCATTAAAATTAATTTAGCAAATAAGTCAATAACTGTCTCTTAGCTCTATAGGCCTAGCTTAAGATCTCTTCACATAGTTCATAGATCTTCTTAAGGGAGGGGAGTTGTGTAAGATCCAGGTTATTGATCATTGTTTATTGAATCATAACTAATCTTGGTTAACTGTAACTAGCACTCATTAAGGCTGTGTCATATTTACTCTTAATTATGGATATCATCTCACTGGTAGGTGGCACTGGGGTAACTATCTAAAACTCAAAGTCTAACTCAACAATAGCTATAGTGCTTTTTAGAAGTCAAACACCCCAATTGTCTCATGCTGGTCATTGTCTGAACCCCTTGCCTGCACACCTGTGAGAGGCCCTAATTGCCCTATTGGTATGACAACTTGGGACCTCCCATCAGGGTGCTTTGGGTTGGTCAAGCAATGACACTAGAGAATTGGGCTCTCAATTGGCTTGGGGCAATTGAAGGTAAACTTGTGCCACCTAAATGTGGAAGAGACCCACATTTTGTCTTTGTCTCATGGTTTATATTGTTGGGGTTGTTAAAAGGGTCAGGGAACAGACCCTCAGTGAGAATCATCATGGCTCAATGGCCATGCCTGTATATAATTAATATGTATGTAAATGAGGTCACTGACTGGAACGGTCAGCCATCTTGGAAATAAAGCATTAGTTTATCTCTGGTCTTGAAGCTGTCAACATCAACCATCTTGTCTGTCTTGATTTAAACCTTTTGAAATGGATCTTTAGGAAGCAGATATGTATTATCATACATATCTAATTGAGTTACTGCTGGGCACTAATTAACAGCCGCCAGATAACTCATAATATATTATTATCTACTCATTGTGGTGAATGCTGCCAAATCGCATCTGGCACAATGCTCCATTATGTTCGCTATTGCAGTAAACTGTCTGGATGCCTTATTTGTACCATATACTTCCAAGTAATCACTGAGCCAAATGACATACCCAGGCTGTTATAAACTATTCATTAACATCATCCAGCAAAATTAATACATCATTCTAAATTGAGATCAAGTGGCATTTTGGGATATTGCTCTTCTTTAGAAGGTTTGTGGCTGGGCTGCAAGCATTATTCATATATGAATAGCAAAGTTGCTTCATGAGTGCAGATTGCAAAAGGGACGTGAACAATGGTAGATGTGAGTAGTTATTGTATAATTTAGAATTTGTTAACCACAACATGTTCATTTATTGATAATCTTGCCAAAATGAGTGCAATATTATTATTATTTGTCACCTGGATCGCAACATCATGCACTAGCCTAAGATACTGTCGATGAAACAAAGGACAAAAACCAGGCTCTTTAGTAACCTATCACTATATATAGTTATAGAACAGTTATATGTTAGGGCAACAATGAAAAACAGATGTTTTATTTCTGATTGTGCTACCCTGCTTAAATAAAAGTATTTTGACTTGACTTTGACTTGCTAAAGACTTGTGCAATATTAACGCAGCATTCCTCAGAGGCCAATGACTTAGAAATGCAGCCAATTTGTGTCTAGGCCAGACTACAGACAACTTGATCCATGCTATTTTTGATAAGTGACGTTCACACAGAAATGCCAGGGAACCTATTATGATGGAACTGAGGAACTCATCCAATTTTGGGGATATAGGAATCAGGATGGTTGAGGAGGATGAGGAGGATGCAAGGGGACAGCATGAGGAACAGGAAAAGGAGACTGGAGTTGGTTTATGAGGGCAGAAAGAGGGTGGGTAGCAGCCACAGTGTCACAAAAAAGGTGTAATGCTAATGTGTTTGGGTGGACTGAAACTGATAATTCATGAGCTATTGGCTAAAATAGCCATTTTCACAAGAAAACTCAATGTTAAACCCCTATCTATCTTTGGGGCTCTTGAGCAACATCTAAAACACCTTCAAATGAGCTGAAATGTTACATGGGAGTCAGAGAGGGGCTATAGAACACATTTAGAGGTTAGCCCCAATGAATTTCAGACTTTCACTTTTTTGGGACACCCTACTATACATGTATTTGAAGTTCAATCAATTTGGCATTTGACTGCGCTGAAATACCAGATGGATTCACATAGCATTTTAGCGCATTGGCAATAATTACATAAGATATAAATCTGTTGTTCCTTAAGATCCAAAACTAAAACACTGTTGGTTGTGTGTGATAGACCTACTCGATGCTTGCATTATTTCAAATTTGATTACCATTATATTACATAACAGTATTGAAATGTGCATGTTTTTTGTATCATATAAACTTAAAAGCATTTTTCTGGTCTAGCATGCTTTCATATTTATGCATCTAATTCAAATTCTGCCTGCCATGTCTATCCCATGCTTCAGTTGGTTAGAGCTCAGCTCCATAGAAACTCATAGCCACCTGAAACTTAAAAGGCAGCTTGATTACTTTATTATACATGCTGAGTTAAGTGACTTCGTAAAATTAACAGGTTGCCTTGACATCAGATAGTTCAAGTGATATTCTAATTCAATTAGCGAAAAATCCAAAACCAGACTCAATAGCATAAGCTCCGTGGTTTGAAAAATGAAAAGACTAACTCGTTCTACACGAAGGAAAGAAAGAAAGCAAGAAAAAAAACAACAGACAATCAATTATTTAAAGCCAGGTTGAAAAACAAAAAAACATAAGTCTACAATATTTTACAAAATTTTCTGCACGGTATCCAACATTATTAAAAAAAGACATAACATACAATTTAGACTAAGTGTGGCATAGCATACTTCCAAATATATCTAATCAGCATGACAAAAACAATTTTCAGTCATGTTTGGGTTTATTATATAATTGTGTAGTATATACCTTGCCGGCGCAAACTAATGTATTAGTGCTTATTAATTGTAACCCCGGTTTCTTTTTCTGACTACTAATTATCAATTCCATATAACTTAATTCAATCAAAGATGAATAGCACCGTTGAGCCAGTCGTAATCCATGTGCTGCCACTTCACAACTATTACTGCTTAAATCTTTTCTTTCGGTCTGGCATTCTCAATTCTTGATTATTATGACCACTATTGGAAGCCGTTATTGGCAGACATTATCTGCAGTCATTAGCTAGTTGTCATTCACACCACCATTCTCTAAAATTTCTGTCATTTTGCAGGAAAAGGTAATTACAGATGCCTTTCCTCATAATATCCCCCTTCTTTATTGTACATTAGTAATGATATGAGGATCCTTTTGCAGATTTAAGTCCAACTTCAATACATTTTAAAAGACTGTTGAACTGGAGCAACATAAATTTTCATTTATTCATATTTATGAACAATTCATTTGGATATGATTATTATTTTTCTCCATTTTCTTTCGTTTTTATCTTTACATGTAATAGACATTTTTGAACAAGATATATATAAGTAACTGTTGCTCATGAGTTTTTATTTTTTATACAATTCTTTACAAACTGATACAACAAATTGGTTATCTCTTTGGTGAATGTAGGCATCATTGAAAAAGTGCTAGAGAAATAAAAGCAGCAATCATATCATAAAATCTACAACAGAAGAGAGAAAGACCAAGCCTGTCTATATAGCATTACTACATTATTATGGTTCCTGAAATTATGGTTCCTCTGTCTTAGATTACTCTGTCATACAGATTTGTTACGATACTGTTAAATATTTCTAAATTGTACATATTCATGGACATAATATAAAAGAGGAGTATTAAAGAAATTTTATATGTTTAGTAGTTGTGGCAAACAAAGTTTCTTTTTCTAAATGACTAAAATCAAGGTGCCAGACTTTAGGTCAAAGATCCAAGCAATAGAGAGTGTTGCCTCTTCGCTACAGTAAGACGTTACCTGGACAAAAATGGCTGAGTGATTGATTGGTTATTATGAGGCTCCAGCTATCCGAGGCTGTATAACATTAGTTGTCATTCACCACATGAAGTCAAAGGTGGTAGCACCCCACTACTGGTTGCAGATAAATTCACTAACTCTAATATATTGTTGATTAATATCTTTTTCATTACTATATTGTTGATTATCATTTTTCAATGAAAAATATGGGCAGAGAGATCACAGGGATGGCTGCAATTTTGAATTCATTACCTTCAATATTGGTTCTTCTTCATATGAGGAAATGTGTGATTACTGTGTGATTTAACAGAAATAGTCACTTTTGAAGGAATAGCCACTGCCTGAATAAAGTTAAAATGAGTGTCAATATGTGCAAACCGTCAGCGAAAGGGCTTTTCACAGAACCATTTGCTGATTGTGCGTCTAATTCTGACAGCTCTTTCTTTTCTGTTTCCAGCCGTTGCTTTTATAGGATTAGCAATGTGTTACCAAACTTAGCCAGTCTGACGACTTGCAGCAGATCTTGGATTTTTTTGGAAACAGTGATGTCTGACATTTTCGTGACAAACTGACAACAAGTTCTACCTACGCCAGTGGCGGAGCTATGGGGGGGCCTGGGGGGGCCAGGGCCCCCCCAAATTGATAAGTGGCCCCCCCACTGGCCCCCCCATTTGAGATTTGAAAATTTTGAAAAAATTATTATTATTGGAGCAGCAACAGTTGCTTGAACATGTGTATCTAAAGTTGTGGCCTTCGCTGGCGCTCACTTATAAATACCCAATAGGCCTATCGCTACAATGACAGTTGCCCTTTGAAAAGTTCTGAGGCTGATATCCTTATTTGAATATATCCAGCAATATGTGTACCACAGGCAAACCTTTTAGGGAGTGAGCGACATTTGCCTGAATGTTAGGATCTGGATTTGGTAATATTCAAAAAGAAATCTCTTTGACACTATTGATTCTTATATATAATTATGTTTATTTAATTATCTGCCTGAATTGTTTTGCCTTTTTGCCCAAATCATAGTGTTTCTCAAACTTTTTAGGGGGAGGGTGACTACTCCCCCTTCCAGTATGCCTATTCATATAAATATTCCATCTAACATCTAAAATCAGGGTGTTTTGAGGAAATATTTCCATCGCCATTACTCAGTTTAAGAATGATGCTCCTTTGAGAGTTTTAATAAAACAGATCTGATTTACCAGAGTGATTTGCACAAACTGCTCAGTTTTTCATTTATATGTGCATGGAATTTCCCTACATTTTTGGTATTTCTGTCATTTGCACAAATAATGATACTACCTTTTAGGCCTATTTGAGGAGTTGGTAGATTTCTATCAAAGGGTCTTTCATAAATTTTCGATTTAGACTAAAAAAGAAGACATTCTCAGCAGGATATACTCAAAACTTGCAAAGACAGTTATGAAAAAAAACAAAACGAAAAAAAAAAACAAGAGCACCATTTCACTGCAAAAGATACTCTTTGTGAATCATGATAAGAGATGAGGTGTCATTGTCATAGTATTACTTTTAATATTGGAACCATAGAATCCATTTCATTATTTATAGATAGGTCAAAACTGATTTTAGTGTAAGTATAAGAAGCATGGCATTTTGTTTATCAGTCACAAAGGATAAGTCAACATTGCTAATTCATTCGTAAAGAAGGCTTGTAAGCTGCGTCAATTTTTATCAATGTAATGCCGCAAATATGTCGCAAAAATGCCGTGAAAGGCTGGCCCCCCTAGTTCAGACCCTGGCCCCCCCTTGGCCCCCCCACTCATGGATTTCTGGCTACGCCACTGACCTACGCCTGAATGGTCAAGCATTTTAGATAGGCAAGGATAAATAACCCTCAATAACCCTGTTTGACAATATATAATATATATATATATAAAATAGTAGTTTGCAAGGAGTTCTTTTAGAGAGCATTGTGAGCTTTTTCGGAGTCTAACCAAATTTCATGAATGTCACAATAATCTTCGATCGTCATTGTTGTTGTCATAGGGGTCAAATTATTTTGATGAATTATCTTTTTTTATTTACTAGCCAAACAAGATTCGTTTTAGAATTACATGAAACCAAAAGGGATCACCATGCAGTTGATGTAACTTGGTTATTATGCTGGGCAAATTATTTTAACAGCAAGCAAGCAAGCAATCTGCCACCCATTTAAGATTCAGGCAGGTTGTGAGTTGCAATGGAGTTGAGCTCTTTCTAACAGAAGCGTGGAACAAAGGAAGTTGACAAAATCAGTATTGGTGCTCAGTCATGGAAGTGTGTTTGACTGGCAAAAGTGATTTCAGCCAAGCATTCGTGATTTATAAAGAAACAGAAATAAGCTTACATCAAGCTTAGTAAAAAGTAACATTTGAATTTAGGAAACTATACAAAATACAAGGGATGAAGTTCAGAAGGAAACTCCTCTTCAAGTGTATGATTTGACAAATTCTAAATGGAAGTCAGAAAATTATTGTTGCAATCAAAAATGTCTCTTGATAATGCCACTAGAATTAATTATGCTGTAACGCCAATAGACGTTGTTGGGTTGATGTCCAAATTGATGGGCAAATAAATTTGTAAACAAGAGCAATATGATATGCTGCCGGGTCTGTTTGCAGAGCCTTGTTTGACTCAGGAAATCTGTCAATACTCAATGGTATTGGCTACTGATCAATGTATTTTGCATTATAAGTGACAGAGCATTGTTAGCTGAACACTTAACCACACCTCCTATTAAAAAAGGGAAGTCTGATGCATGACCTTGTAATTTCAATTTACAATGGACACATTTCTTCAATCGGTCAATGAAATGATGTTCATATAATTGATTACATATTACCATGGATCTTTCAAGTTTGCACCAGCACTTTATACAGTACAACCCAAAATATTAGGACTACCCCGCAGGAAGAAAGAATCAGCCAACCCTTTACCCCTTCACACCTTTTGCTCCTCCCAAATCCCTCCCTACCTTTACCTACATTAAACCACCTTTTAAAATTACTTTAAGTTTCCATTAGGTCAACACAAATTCAAACTTCATAACCTCATTTTATTTGATTCCTTTCATACTTTCATACTGTGGCCCTTTCCCAATTGAATTTACATTTCCAGTTGTCTTTAAAGAATTCTTAATGTGAGATGAAGTTGTGGGAAGGAGTCAAAGGTAGTTGTGAAGAGATTTGGGGTAGAGAGGAGAAAGGAGGGCAAAACAGGACATGTTCTTACTTCATTTTGGGTTGCACTGTATTTACTCTAGGATATCACATTCATTCTGCTGTACATGCTGTAAGCTGCAAAGTCACATTCGTCCATCATGTTCACTGTTGCAGCTAACTGTCTAGCCGCCTTATCTGTACCATACATCTAAGCCAAGTGAGATACCCAGGCTGTTATAAACTGTCCATAAGGATCATTGGCTAAACCCATCATTCTGTATTGAGATCAAGTAGCATTTTAGGATGTTGCTCCTTATTACAAGGTTTGTGGTGAATTTGTGTATAAGGCCAGACTTAATAGACCACTTGATCCATACTATTTTTGATAGAAGAGCCTGGCTCAACCATTCCCAGAAACCTTCAGTGTATGGTTGGAACTCATTCAATTAAGGGAACATAGGAATCAGGATGGAGGGGGGGGGGGATAGATTAGGGAGAAGAACGAAAGGGAGTTTGTTTATGAGACTGAAAGAGGGTTTGTAGTAGCCCAAGTGGCACAACAAACAATGATGTAATATAGATTAGTAATCTAAATGTGTGGACATTGAAGATGTATGCACTTTAATGCATTTGGAGTTCAATCATTTAGGCCATTAATTTTGACTGTAGGAATTCTTTACCACCAAAAATTTTACACCGTTTTTAGAATAGTGACAAACAGAAAAAATATAAATTTTTATTTGTTTTAGATCTAAAATCAAAACAGTGACCTATATATATTTAATGATTGTATCTTTGAAATTTGATTAGCTCTACATCAAATTACTGCATTTACTGTCAGAGTCCATGTTGGTACAATCATAAAAACTAAAGGGCATTTTTCTGGTATAATGTATTTTCATGTTTTAAACACATCTAATTCAAATTCCGCTAACTGTGTATTATGCATCGGTGGGTAGGAGCTTAACCCCATAGTAACACACAGCCACCTGTCCAGAATCTTGAAGGGCCGCGTAACGATTACTTTTAAATGCACATTTAACTATGCAAAGTAAGCAAGTTACATCAACAACAGGATGCTCCACTTATATATTCTAAACCTCCTTATTCAAAAGAGAACACAATATCACAAGTAGTTTGATCCCACAAAAATTTGTGATATTAAAGCATGTATAGAATTCATGGCACTTGAATTAATTTTTAAATGGATGAATAATCTAAACCATCATTGAATCCTAATAATATCAAAAAAATTTAATCCAACATATAAAATAATTATATATATGGTTAGATCTATCCTGTGGTTTACATCCATGCTTAAAACAATATACAATTTACCCAATGTCTGTTTTTAAATGTTCTTCTGTATTTTCAATAATTTTTCAGTAGTGTTTGAGTTCCTTACTATGAAGTCTAGCAACAGACAAAAATGTTGCATTATTGGTTGAAAGATGCTCTCTCACCTCAAAGAAGCAAGAATGTCCTGCCACTCTTTGATTTCATCATCAGAGGGGTAGGAAAACATAAAATAAAGATTTTGCTCAATGACTTGTAAAACCCTCAGCAGATGTTGCACCTCTTCTTATTCAAAAACACTCATGGCCCGGTCATGGGTGATTGATATTCATGATTCAATATGCATTTAAAATCGAGAACTGCATCTGTCATGTATTGCGCAACCCATGCATCCCAATTTGTAGCTTGGAAATAGCATATTATAATTTTTTTTTACAAAAACTGATGTTTTTCAGCCATAATCCTGGTTTTCATGCTACATTTTTTAAATTCCATTAGTTAGTTTAATCACAGATGAATAGCACGTTGATCCAGTCATAATTCATGAGCTGCCACTTCACAGGTATTAATATTTTCTTTTCGTCTGGCAATTTTGTTTCTAAATTATAATGTCATAATGACTAATTCTGGCAGTCATTATCCGCAGTCATTAGCAAGCTGTCATTCGCACCACCACTTAACTCTAAAATTTCTGTCATTTGCAGGAAAAGGTATCTACAGATGCATTTAATTCCTATCAATTCTTGATGGTGCATTAGTGATGAGGATCTTTTGCTTTTAAAAATAAGTGTTAAAGACTAGAGAATATGAGCATTATTTCATTTCTCACATTCTTTGAACAATTCATTCTGATATAATTGTTATTCGCCTTGATTTAATTTTTCTTTTATAGACAAGAAACTTATTTTCATGCAATCTTTGCAAAGTGATGCTACAAATTTGTCAATGTAGGTGTCATTAAAATACTGCTTGAAATAAAAGCAGCAAATAAATTACAGCAGACTATATATGGCAAACTGTTTGGCTGCCTTATTAGTAATGGATATCCAGCTATTACCGAGCTAAATTAGGTAACCAGACTGTTATAAACTGCCCGTTAGGAACTTTGGGCTAATCCATCTTTCTGTATAGAGATCAAGTGATATTTCAGGATGTGCTCTTTCTTACAAGGTTTATGATGGCATTATACTAGCTGCAAAATTGCTCCACGCTGCAGTGCTTGATGCCATATTTTGATGGCCTCCGCCTTGGCTCAATCTTGGATGCCAAATTATTGGCCTTGCCTCGGTCGAGGGTGTCTTTGGGCCAGTGTTGGAGGCCTCAGGACCGGCCTCATCCTCAAGGCCGGACTCGAGGCCACATTTTTATGGCATGGTTTCGGAAGGCTCAGGCCTCAATCTCAGCTCCGGGTGTCCCAGCTTCGACTGCATCACTGCCGCACAGAAAGATGTGATAATGTGTGGTCAATGTAGAATTTGGAATGCATTTCACAATCTGAAAAGAAAGTGCATCTTTTCACTATTCACTTGCATTTACTCCATTTGATTGGCGATACATTCAATTATTGCCTTGACATGTTAAAGTGCATTTTGTGTTTGTTTGTAAATCACGATGGTTCAAATTAGCTAAAAGGCTTTTTTTTTTATCTCGGAAAGTTTCCATGTTAAGCATCAAATTCAAATTCCTCCAGCTATCTCTGCTCCATGCTTCAGTTATAAAGAGCTCAACTCCATGGTAACTCACAGCTACCTGAATCGTAAAAGGGTTGCAGATTGATTACATGTCAGGTGCTGAATTAATTGACCTTGTAAAATTTACAAGTCTCTTCAACATCAGGTTACTTCACTATTTAAAGTGTTATTCAATGTGATACTTAAATGATCAAATGTTATTTTGTTCAATTGGCAAAGCAATTATTGTATAAACAGGCACTGAATTGCCTATGATGTTCACTCTCATCCAGATTACACTTAAATCTAAAAGTTAGGACAGTGCCTAATGTTCATTGAATCCTTGTAATATCATACATATATAATAATAAGATTCACATAGCTTCAACTATACCACTGAAATGGAGCGACAGGTTTGTCTTCTGACACATTTCATTTTCCATCCTTGTCTAATCATAGATCTGTCCTCTTGGATATCCGACTTAACACATTAATTGCTAGGTGGCGCTAATAGTCCTGCTTTTTCGGCCTGCCCTCGAGTGGTGGCGATAGGAACATAACGTTATCAACAAGAAGAGAGCAGAATCGTTTTTGGATCCTCCAAACTTGAATCATTCAGTGAGTATCCATGGTATTTTAAGTATCTTACACTTGCTGAAGTCATGCACTATAGTAGGTACGATCTGTGGTCCCAATGTGCAGTGTATTATAGTTGGCCAGTTGATGAGGAGCTGGGAAACTGCCTTGTCCCATCTTGTATTTTGGCTTTTGACAGTGTTTTGAACTGGTAGGAGATAGTGGGGAGGGCCAAAAAATATGGTTGCGATACAATTTGACTTGGGGGGGGGAGTCCGGCAGTCCTGCCTCACTCAAACACCCATCTTCGTCCTCCCCCCCCCCCCCCCATTAAGGCCTGTTTTGCCCACTGGTGAATACTCAATGTCAGTGTCTCGCATGTAGGCCTGTGTAATGATGTCAGTCAGCTTAGAAATGTCAAAAATCATTGCAATATCCATACACAGTGGCGTCACTAGTGGGGGGGGGGTTCAGCCCCCCAAATACAGCATTCAGCCCTTTGGCCTCAGACAACGCTTCTAAATTTTGGGCCTTCAGCCCCCCCAAACTTTGATCTCTAGTGACGCCAGTGTCACGCCACTGTTCATACAGATCTTAGCATACATTGTGACTTTATTATTGGGGCTAAGAAACAAGCGTCCTTCATATGATTTTCAATTTTTGTCTGTTTCAGATGTGTTCAGGGATTCACTGAGGTGACGGAGGTGGATCAGTCGAAACTACGGAGTGCTTCATTCTTCCTAATTTTTCCGTCAAGAGTACACCCGACGAATGTCTTGCATTACATGAAAACACTGCAATTACCACCGACCTCCTCCATAGCGATCATTTTCGGTAATATAACTGACAGCCTTGGCATGATCGAGTGAAAACTTTGACAACCGTAGTGACATAAACAGTAAAATCTCCATGTTTGAGAACATTCAGTTATTTCAGTGATTCAGAGGACCAAGAATAATTGTCACAAAATGAATTAATTTACAAATTAAAAACTTTTCTGATGAAATTTTTCATGTTAATATATATATATATATCAGCCTACAATAAATTTTACAACATGCAATGTGCTGCGAGCAAAGTCATTGATGACTAAAGTAAGTCTTGAATAGGGTAATTAATTTCAAGCTGGCAAGACAGAATTTCATACCAGAGAACAATGAAATATTTGGGTATGTATATTAACTGTAATCTTACTTATTTTGAAGCTCATGTTAAAAAATTATGCATGAAGGATAAACAATGTATCAAGTGCTGGTAAACACACCAATGCGCCAATGTAATATTTTTGACTACAATGACAAATTCTTATTAAAGCCTGATAAGTGCAAATGTTGACTACTGCCCTGTTATATATGTACTTTATGTTTCAAGACCTCTCTAAAATCTGTAAATTTCAAACAAGTGCTATAAGATATATATGTGTTGTGTGAACCAGTTGTCAAACAATTTAAAGGAAGCTGAAAGTTTAAGTGATCTTAAAAATTTAATAAAAATTGGTACTTCAGAAATATTTTTGTACATACTTTTTATCTGTATGTTTTATTTTTAAATGGTGACTTTTATATATAAAAATGTGTTATTTTTACTGATATCTTTTCTGGATAACTTTATTCTGTATCCACTTATGATTTGTTTTGCATTTTATGATTGAGTTTCAGTTTAAAACATTTAATTTTTAAAAAAATCAGATTGCTGGAGAACATCAAAAATTGTGAGAAGTTGAAAATTTTTTAACCGTCATTGTGTGTGTAAGCAGAAGTTACTTCAATAACATTGAACGATTATCGTCTGTATTCAGAATTATAATGGAAATGGTACATTTTGTAAGCTAAAATTTTTTTTTCATTGTATACTGACTGATTAACGGACAAGGTGTATTAAATTCTTTTTCAATCGGTTGTTATCATTGTCATTTTGCCTCATGTAAGTTATCTTCACAACAATGTAGGGAGGAGGGTAGGTCTCATGGTAGCTAGCTAGGTTACCTATCTCTGGGTCCTGAGTTCGAATGCAGCTCTTGCTTGGTGAATCATCCTTCATCTCCTTTCCGTGCCCTCCTCCTGTCCTAGTTGGCCTACCAAGTGCATAAATACACTTATCTATCTTAGAATATTTATCTATCATGAAGTCTCTTGGTGAAGACATCATGAACCTGGAGAGGCATCGCTGACGAGGGCGAAATCTAATGGACTACAAGCGAGATTCGTATGCAAGGGGCGAGAGCCCCTTGAGGAGCTTCATTTATCATTGTTGTCAGTTGGTACTACATAGGATATATGTAATATGGTGATATTTAAGAAGGGACAAACGTACAAACCCATGTCTCGTTCCTCGCCAGAAAATAGTTTATCCAAAATTTACTGGTACAGATCGAGGGCTAAGCTAATATCCCAAACACCAATGATGCTTGAAAATAGCAGTCTCACTGGTACTGATGGGAGTTTCTAGTGGTTAAGAGTGCTTGTTTGTGCTTGGAGTTTGCTCTGGGGTATGGGTTTGAATCAAAACTCAATTTAGCGCCATGAGGCATTAATTGGAGGCAGATTGCAAAAAATTCATGGACCGTATGCCTAGGGTGGTCCACATTCCTATGGGACAAATCAAATCTTGTAAAACCCCAATTTGAAAGTAGAAATTGATGACCACATAAGTAAAACAAACACGCGCAAAATTTCAGGCAAATCGGTTAGGGCTATTCCATTAAAAAACCTAACCTGGGAGGGGGGTGGTCAGGTTGATTTATTTTTCGTAAGATGGATGTAGGGATCGGCGGAAATTCGCTTCAGATGTATGGTTGGATGCAAAAGAAATCGCTTTAGATGTACGGGGGTGCATTATCGCTCCATGAAGGCTTACGTATTGTAATAATAACATTTTTATTTGATGCATGTGGGGTGGTAAAAAATTTGCATTTAATGCATGGGGGGGTCAAAAATAATTCACTTTATATGCATGAGGGGGTCAAAAATGTAACCTGACCACCCCACCCCCAGGTTTTTAAATGGAATAGCCCTTAATATTTAGAGGTGGCACAAAGTCTTTGAAGTTTATCGTGTAATTACCCATTCGCGAAAGTGAAAAAATGGTCAATTTCCCAGATCTTTCTCCGAAGTGAATATTTTTTGCTTTTTTTTAGAATATGATAAAGTGGTCATGTCAAAGTAATATCTGGAGGTTATTTTTGATCTGTTATTTATAGTAAGTGAAATATTTACCTGTTGACCTTTTACGAAACTTTGTAAGTCATAAAGAATATGAGGACTAGATTGGGCATCCTTGAAATACCAAAAAAAAGGTTATTCGATCAAAATAATTGGTCATTTTTGCAAATACCGATGATTTTGAGGTCTGCTGCAGGGGAATCGCATGTTAAACTTCAACGGCTTTGTGCCACCTCTAAATATTAATTGATTTTGCTGAAATTTTTACTCAATACCTTCAATAGACATAAGATCACAATGCAAGATTCAAATCGCTTTAGAAGAAAGTGTTTTTGGACCACCCTACGTATGCCAGAACATGACCAGCAATGGTTGCAAATGCAAATTGATAAGAAAGTTCAGAAAGATCAGACTTCAGACACAAAGTTAAACAACATGCACTTTCATGCAGCTAAGCCTAATTATGCATTTAGGGCCTTAGCCACTTGGCCACCAGAAAGAGTGAAATAAAAAAGAGTGAAATAAATATTGGTATATAATAGGCCTATACTCATTTACCAAAAAGAATGAAATGAAATAGAGATATTCTTTCACGCCATTCCAACTATCATCAAGTATCATGATAAACAAATCTAAAAATCTAATAGAATCATTACCAGCTGAGTTTTTTTCTATCCATGGAACAATTACAACAATATACTAGGTATTTATTCTCAAATTAAACAACTCTGTCTTCGAATGTTTAATGGTCAAATTTAATCATGATATCATCACGATTATGAGGTATTTAAGTAACCGAAAATTTACAAAGTAAAACATTAGCATCTTATTTCACAGACAAAAATTACTATAGGCATATTTGTATTTATAACAATTATACTATGTCAATTGGACATGGTTGTGTTCTCCACTCAAAAATGTTCGAAGTCCATGCAGTGACACTACGTAGACCTGCCCGTCAGTAATTCTCGAAAACAGTTTGTTCAGACGCACCTGGCATGTAGATGCTGGAGAGCTTCAACGTGGAGAATTCTTCTTACAGGCTTAATAAAATAAGTATTAAGACAGAATTTTTGTAAATTATAAGATAAAATTTCAGTAGTCCTGAATTAATTTTGGAAGTTATCAATTGTCACTTCAGTGTAAGGTTGCGTGATTTTTGCTCAATTCTCAAGTGTGAATTACTGTTGCTGGAGAAAAGACTGTCCAAACAAAGCCAGGCTGTCGCAAATCAAATGAGAAATCTGGAAAAGAAAAGAAAATTCTATCATTGCAGACATTCACTCTATGATTGACAGCTTGTATGGGTTGTACTGACTGTACATTGACAGTAAAGTAAAGTAAAGTAAAGTAAAATTTTATTTAAAGTCGGTGATGAAAAATAAAACAAGCAACACAAGCTACAAAGCTTTTGACCGACAAGGTAAAATCAACAATAAGAAATGACAAAATGATGAGATGAATTATGTACAGATGAGTTTTCAGAAAGCATTAATCATTGATAAGCCCGTTAGTGTCTTCACAATATACAATGTGGGCCCTTATTTTACAAAGAGTTCCTTAGACATAGAAGACATGTTCCACAATCACATATATTCAGACTATTGCTTTTTATCAACGCTGACTTAAAAGAGACTATGTCCGGGCTGCACTTAATGTGAGAGGGTAGAATATTCCACAATGAGGGACCTTGATATCGAATAGATCGCTTGCCATACTGAATTGTGTTAAATTGCGGTTGAATTAACTTGTTATTATCTCTCATGTTGTACGGAGACACCTGTTTATTGAAAAATGAACTTTCAACAGGCGGCGCCAAGTTGTTCATGACTTTGAAAACAAATTCAGCTAAGTTATACCTATGCTTAACATAGAGCATCGTCTTATTCGTTTTCAATAAAATATCATTGTATGTACTCTCATAGTCATTACAGACTAATCGTAAAGCTCTTTCATTTAATTTTTCAAATTTTCGGTCCTGTCCGACAGAGTAAGTGTTATACGCGACAGAACAATAGACAAAGTTTGATGCAACGAATGCCTCATAAATTCTTAATCTGCCTTCATAATCAATGTGCCTACATATTCGTTGTAAAGCATTTATTTGTCTTGCTGCCTTTTTAGTTACTAGTGATACTTGATTTTGGAAATTCAACTTGCTATCAATGTGAATGCCTAGCAACTTGACATCATTTTCAGATTTAATAGTATTGCCCTGTAATTCTAATTCCATTTCAGAATTATTCCTGCTAATACATATTGCTTGAAATTTGTTTGGGTTTGCCTTCATAAAATTTGAATTAAACCATTTGATTGCCCTCGCAGATGCTATCTCGAGTTTATCTTTAATTACTGACAAGTCATTATGAGAGTAGGAAAGAGTATTATCATCTGCGTAATTATAAACTTCACATAATGTGCTTTGATCTATCAAGAAGTCATTTATAAATATGTTAAAAAGCAGTGGTCCCATCAGAGAACCCTGCGGGACACCTGTCCTTAAGTTTATCCAATCACTTTTAATGTCACCTATTTTAACAGCTTGTTTCCTATTCTTCAGATAGTTCATGATCAGAGAGCATGCTTGGACTGAAACACCATAGGCATGCAATTTAGCAATAAGAAGTCCATGTGGTAGGCTGTCAAATGCTTTGGAGAGATCAATAAGTACGCACCCTACGTTACAGTTATCATCAAGAGCTTTTCTCCAATTTTCTATGCATTTAATAAGTACATTATTGCAGCTATACAACTTTCGGTATGCAGAGAGATCAATGGATAGTGCTGGTGACATGAAACTTATTAACTGATCACACATTATTCCCTCAAATATCTTGGATGTGGAAGTTAGAACACTTAAGGGCCTATAGTTTTCTTTTGCAAGTTGATCAGATTTTTTATATAAAGGAGTAACTTCTGCCTTTTTGTTACAGTTAGGAAATTTACATTTCTTTATACTTTCATTTATGATTGGTGTTAATGATCTACTTATACCTTCTGAGCCAGTTTTCAAGAATTTTGGAGAAATTTTATCGAAGCCTGTTGCCTTATTCATTTGTAAGAGTTTGAGCTTACTCAAAGTTGTTGATCTGTTTATGGGCTTGAAATCAAATTGTTGTTCATTGTTTACATAGTTTTGGATTTGCTTAACACTCGGGTGATTGTTGTAGTGGTCGATGACCTGATCAGCTGACATTTGTTGCACTTCTTCGGATTCGCTAAGATCTTGTGTTACATTTATGAAAAATTCATTGAAAGTATTGCTGACATCTATCGGATTACTAATTAATGTATTATTTTCAAATAAAGTAACATTTTGGTTGTTGCGTTTCACATTATTGGTCATAAAGTGCAGTGTACAAGATTATATTTTAATATATTTTACGAAATATCAGTTGTCTGAGGCTGAAAATTGACATGGGAAAGATTAGAAATGCTGCGAGCGACTGCGTACATATTCACCCAATGTTATGCCCCCCCCCCCGGTCGTTTCTAGATATTCCCCTAGTTGTCTGATGTAAAATGTGCCTGTGATCAAAGCCAGTGGCAGATCAAGCGGAAGATGTGATGCTCCATGGACCACTCAGATGAAGCGCATGTGTAGGTATTTAAAAAAAAATATCCCACAATGAATGGTAAATATCAAAACACTCCGATGTCTGGATCCAACACTGATCATACATAGCAATGACATTTAGGGTGAGAATTATTTGCCATGGATCCCCCGAAAGTTGTCTGATTTCAGTTTATTTAAGAAATACAAACAGTAAGTATTATGTTGGTATAGTATTACTGTGCAGTAGGCTGCTTGCACGGATATATATCTACCATGCCAAAATGAAATTTTTATTTTTTAGCGTGTATCCAGCTGCAATTCTTGGCCGGGACTGTCCCATTTATAAATCCGCCAAAAATTTGCTTCAGATAGGCCTTACAATCTTTACAAACACTGGTACCATGGTACTAACCTTTAATGTTAAACATTCTTCGATGGCCAGCAATTTGTTTTCCTTCCTGAGAACCTCTCACTGTGACAGTCTTGTCAGTGTAGACCGGTATAGTACTCTGTACATCTCCCACCAAACTGATCACCTGTCTTTGAAATAAAATATTTTACAGTTACAACATCTCACACTTATCATGAACTCAGCAATTGCAAAAGTGTAATCACATTGTAGTATTATACTTTTAGAGGACTTTAAAGAGTTCAGTCAGATAATGTCAGTCAACATGCCTAAACAAAAATATTTCTTCACAATATTTCTTCACTTATGATTTAGGCCTACATAGGCATATTTTGCTGGGGGTCAGGGGGACTATAACCCCCCCCCCCCCCTGCATAGGGGCAAATGATAAATTAGGGCAAATCCTGACCAGGCAGATCTAACGACAGCCTCCATGGGGTCATCAAGCGGCCATCTCATACACCTCTAGTTGATAATTTTTTCACCGACAAGAGCTTAATTTACTTATTGTGTGTCTTATGTGTATCTCACTTATGTAAAATCAGAACATGTAAACAGTTTGTACCATGAATGAAATATTTGGCCTTCTCTTAGAGGACCGGGCCTACTTATGTTTTATTTTTGTAATAAGATTTAGTTTATTGGTATTTCACCAATAATAACATAACTCAGATCCGATAATGCCAGAAGGTGGTCTGGATCTCAAAGGAAGAATAAGAAGAAGAACTCTCACCTACTTCACATGGGTTAACTTAATTCAATTGATTGACAATTAATTTGACTGGCATCAGCTGCATTCATGATTGGGGTCTGAGGTGAGAAGTGCAATTAATGTATAACTTCAATTAACTGAATTTGGCACTACACGTACATAGTTGCATGAATTAGGTGCAATCAACTCTGTAGCATGTTCTATCAATTGAATCAGACTCCAGTTCAATGGACACATGATCCATGCATGCAGTGCAGCTGTTTGTTTACTGCAACAAGCAAACCAAAGTTTCGGCGCTATCACAGCACTAATACTGCAACACAGTCCATATTAAGCAACAAAAAGTTTCTCTAGCATGTGAACTTACCTTTGTAGTCTCATATAGTGGACTTTGTTAGAGATCTTCACATGAAACAGCCACAAATACGTGAGCTGAATCACTGCTGACATGGCTCAGCAGCACTGGCCATGTTGATCACATTAGTTCCTATCGCCACCACGGGTGGCGCATGGGGAAATAGGACGTCAGGCTGCGCAGTACAATGCGCATAGGGAGCGCTATCTCCATTCGCTACATCTCCATGGTGTAATTAAGGGACTGGAGCGTGAAGAAACTATCATTTAAAAGTGTGTATCTTCCACCAGATAAGGAATATCTTGTAAATCATAACCATTATCAGGTGAAGGGGTAGCTTGTTATCCCATTGGGGGTCCACCAGGAATCCATGGTCTTATGCATTAAACTTCTATGGTGAAACATGAAGATTTCTTTCAATCAACCAGTGGAAAATCGATCTTCTTTTTACTCTGGAGAAGGGTTTTCAGAGGCCAGCAAAATTGACCTAATAGCTTTGACCTTACCCCTGATATCCATGAGGTCCTCTGAAGTCCAGCCTTCTCCTTTGTTGGGCTTTGTAAATGAATGAGGGCAAAAGATTGTCAAATAGCACAAATGCACTGCCACACTTTGATTTTATCATCAGAGGGAGTAAAGAAGCATACAGTAAACATTTTGCCCTGTGATATGCGCACCTTCTGTTGTTGACTCAAATTTATGTAAATAGGATTCATACAATAGTTCTGTACTTACATTTATTTTGGTATGCCGTGTTTGTGCATTTCCATTCAGAAGAGCTTGGAAAGTATTTCCTCATCTACACAAACAGGCATTTCGTCATTCCACAATAGTAATTCTATTGGTATATTTCTGATGCTACATATTTTCCCGATTTCATTATTAGTTTGTTCACAGATAAATAGCAACTCTCAACCAGTCATAATCCATGATCTGCCACTGAACAGCTACACTGTAAACTTGGAAATTTTGAGTTAGCTCAAATGATTGAGTGAAATTGTTGCACAATTTGTTTGAGCCATGATAGCTTGTCGTTTTGAGTTATGATAATCTTTATGTTGTTATACCTTGCAAACAACAAGCTATCTTGGCTCAAAGGAATTGTGCAACCATCTCACTCAATCAATTAAGCCAACTCAAAATTTAAAATTTACAGTGTCTTATTGTTCAAATTGTTTTCTTTCACTTTCAGTCTGTATTTTCATTATAATTTCATGGATTATTGTTATCAAATCCAAATTGATCAGTCAGCAAAGAAGTGTATTCATAAAGCAATTAGTCCAGGGGATTTATGAAATGACCCAAAACAAATTGCAATAGTAATGTGCCACATATCAAATGAAAGCTGAGAACCTCCTCTATAACACATCCAAAGTATACCAAAATCTACTTAGTGGAACATGGTTTTCTAGACGGTGGAAGTATTTTGTGTCATGCTCGCCCAGAATCTAATTTTTTGACATGGTGATAATTAATCAGAACAACTAAAATAATGCCAGATCCAAATATAACTATTTCAATTGTTGTTCTGACTGATACACATCAAAATCAAGTATTTTGGTGAAGTTGCTAAGCTTTTTCACTGTACTAAGGGTCTATTTTGGTCTGACCGAAGAAAAATATATTGCATATTCGCGGTTGTGTGTCTTTTGATCAATATTTCATGTACAGTAACAATTTTAGCATATTTGGATTCCTCGCGAAGAGGGCTTTCAGATGAATACCCACTTTGCTTTGTTTCCTTAAATACCTTGACTGGTTGGTTAGTTTTTCAAAGAAAAATGATAATTACGTCAAAAGATTGGCTCTATAAAAATGCCTGAGGCCTAGTGATGGAATAATATAAATTTGTGGTATATTTGTGCCAAAATATGAGCATCTGATACAGTTAGTTTACAGGGTACAGAATATCAGTGATACTTTCCTTCTATTTCATCAGGAAAAGGGAAAATTTAGTTGGGGTATGATACACATCCGAAAATTAGGATGGTTGGTAGGCTATGCATATTGTTTAAACTGTAGAAAATAGGAGTCAAACATCCATCTAACAGAACATTTTTTGGCCTTTTAAATGAAGAAGATATGGCTTTGGATTAAGAAGAAGGGGGAAGGGGAGCCTACAGACTTATTAGAATGTGCAGAAGTTCACAATCAGAGCAGTGATGGAAATGGAAAATTCCAGTCAGGAGAGATCTTTCTTGGTGCAGGAGCAGCGTACCATTCCAAATTTTAAAAGAGAAAATTCCTTCCACTAGAATTTAGAATATAATTTGGCTAATAGTACCTAGAGAACTGAAAAAGTGAACAGGAAATTGTATTTTCACCACTGATCATTGGGGAGCTATAGCAGTTTTCTGATCAAGGGAGCTTAGCTCCTCCTCCCCCCATTTCCATCACTGCTTCAGAGTAACTGTTGGTATTCTGATATCTGCCACCATTTATTCAATAAATTACTTTTTGTTTATTGGTTTTCACAATAAGATAACATTATTGTGCCTGACACATGTTGGTCCAAGATGGACCAAATGACACAAACAAATTAACATAAGCATAATATATGTGATTCTTAACATTTTTGCGCACAAGAGAATCTTTGTTTTGGTTCAAAATTACTGTTTCAGTTTTTCTGATATACTTTCTTCTTTAGAACTGTATCCATACATTTCATGCATTGCTTTTGCACAACATGCCGAACCATAAAACTGAGCAAGCAGAGTGCTTTTTACTTACATTTCAACATTGAATGGTCACACATTTGTGTGTGATATCAATGATCTGACTCAAGTGTGATGCTTTCACTGCATTTCTGTCAACTGGTAGGTTTCTCTTGCAGTCAAGAGCCTTGTGTTTTTGAAAGTGAAAGTCTTGAAGAATCCTGGAAGCTGTTCTGTCAAGAGTGGCATCATTTGGTTCCCACATAATTTCTCTATTAATTATATTTTCTTGCACAGTTATCAACAGTTGATTTATTTCCAAACAAGCCCGAAGCCTCACTTTATGTTTCAACTTGCCCGGCTCTTCGAGACTTAAGCCACTGTCTACATATCTACTAAGACAAAACAAAGTGTAATAATCTAGTCAGTAGATGCCAGTCTGCCTGTGGTAATCACTCAATTTCCTTTTATCAGTGTCTTTTACAAGATGATTATCTCAATAACTTTGTGAAAAGGCAGAAATTGTTCCTACTCTTGCATGAATTTTCCCCGAATTACATTCCCACAATCACAATGTATGTTGAAAGTGATTGAATATTCTTCTGGAAATCAATTTCATTGTCATATCATTCTGGATATATAAAAATAGTATGCTAAAGTAATTGAACATATACTGCAGCATCTTTTACAGTGCCGCCTGTAAATAAGTGAAACGCATGACATTGTGCCATTGCATCAATGCTAAACATCCTCAGCCAAACTGCTTGTGGAGGCATGAATTCTCATCGGATGAAAGGGAAACAAAGTGGGTCATAAAGGCCAATGTGTGAGGCAAGTGGGATAAAAATCGCAGCCCATTTTCTTCGCTGTAGTTGGAGTTAGGTATGGGTCAAAGTCTTTGATAAGTAAGTGAACCACCCTTCCCTATGTTTTAACATTGGGCGTGCGTTTCACTTATTTATCAAAGACTTTGACCCATACCTAACTCCGACTACAGCAAAGAAAATTGGCTGCTATTTTTATCCCACATGCCTCACATATCAGCCTTTATGACCAAATATGTTTTCCTCTCATAGGATGAGAATTTGTCCTTCCAGAAGCATTTTGTTGAAGGATGTTTAACATTGATGCAATGGCACAATATCATGTGTTTCACTTACTTACAGGCGACACTGTAGGTCCTAAAACCCACCTTGAACCTTTAAAACTAATGGCTATACAGTACTAGTAATTATTCATTCGATAAACTTTAATTAGTTGCACGAATCCTTAGAAATTAAGAAATTAATGATGTAGTATTCCATATCGAAAAAGGAAATCGATCAATATACGACAAGCTACACTTTTATCAAATACTGCTTTGAATTCTCAGAAATAAGTAATTGGAATTGTTAAAATAATATCTGTAAGTAATTTTCTATTTGTCGTTCTTGCTTTTTAAAACACACTCCTCGCTATAAAAAGCCGGAAACCACTGTCTTGACCTGCCATGAACTTGACAAATAACGAAAGTTAAAAAGATTATCAGCTCTGAAGTCACAACCGAAGTAATAATACCAATTAGAAAAAAAACTGTTGATCAATTTAGAAATTTTGACATTTTCCGTATTTTTTGTACATTGTAAGAAAGCTAAAGTTAGATAGATAGAGTATTTATTTTCCAAATTCACACATGCATCACAATAATGATTTAAGCAGTTGACATGAGAACTAGTGTTTATAATTTACTTATTTCTACATCTTGACACATAAATATAAAATTAAGTTGATTTTTTCTTCTATAGCAATAACTTTTTTCTTTGAGGCAGTTGAACTGGGATTGGCCACAGTGAACACTAGAGCGGTCAATGGCAATAATCTATGAACTTTGAATCTCCCCACTGATTCTTTAATAAATATGTGAACATAGAGTTGGGACCTTCTAGATGATAAGAGTGTTATTATGTTATCAAACCATTCTGAGTTCTGCAGCCTCATGGTAAACTGCCCTGTGCTCTGACTGAAACCTCCAGATATGACTCAATTTAGCAGAAATGATGACACATTATCCCCTATTATATATCTCTTAATATAACAGATCATAAAACAAAGTTAGAATATAAAAGGAGGGAGAAAAAATTGACAGTTTTGGGCCCACCCAGTTCTCCCATGAGTAACAAGCTTTTGATATTTCCGTCACCAGATCGTGACGTCATGTTCCCGTCATTTTTAAAAGGCAAGTTTTTTAATTTAATACAATCATGATATATATTTGAGAAATGTAGAAAAGTACCCAATCCTGGTATTCAAATGATAGCTAATTTTATGAAGAATCCAAATATGTCAAATTTATTGTTATTCATTGAATATTGTAGAAAATATACCTAACCGCGTATCTGTGCTATTGTATTCTTCGGTTAGACAAAAATGATCCTAATGCAAGAGGACTGTGGTCAAGAATCTCATGATGTTATTTGGTTTTGAGGTCTATCAGTTGGGGCAACCATTTAGATGGTTTACAATGGGTTTTGTACTGTTTCCTTACCTCTAAGTCACAATGGTTATGTCAATAACGCAGATTTAGGGCATGCATAATAACCGATAGTTACCCCCTCCAGAAAACCATGTTCCACTAATTAGATTTTGGTATACTTTGGATATGTTATAGAGGAGGTCCTCGGCTTTCATTTGGTATATGACACATTACTATTGCAATTTGTTTTGGGTTACCCCCCTTTTTTTCATAAATCTCCTGGACTAAATTGCATAATATGCTGCTCTACAATGTCCCAGGCACTTAGATCTTTCACAGTCTGTTTATCATATATGTTTATAGAGCTCATGTTTGACTCAAGAAATAAGTCAATACTATTGGCGACTGATCAATTTAGTTCGACAGAGCATGTCACCCCATCACTTAAACTCACAAAGGGGAAAACTGACAATTCACCTTCTTGTATTTCAATCTATAATAGATACTCTTTTCCCGAGTTTGTTAATAAAATTATTAAAACAAATGAAAGCTGATCTTGTTGCTCATGAATATCTCATTCATACCTATAGGCAGTCAAGCAAAAAAAAAGTAAACTGCATGAAGAGACCACACCATCTAATGAATTAAGCGCGGGTTGCAATACAATATCTCATCTGGCACATTGCTCCATCAAGTTCACTTTTGTGGCAAACTGTCTTGCTGCCTTATTTGTACCACACAACCAAGCTATTACTGATCAAAATGAGATACCCAGGCTGTTATAAACTGTCCATTTGGGTCTTTGGGCAAATCCATCATTCCACATTGAGATCAAGTGGTACTTCGGGGTGTGGCTCATTATTTCAAGGTTTATGGCTGGACTGCAATGATGTCCGTGTATCAGCAGCAAGTTTTGCTTATGCAGAGTGAGTATAAAACAATGCCAAATTTACCAAATTAATGATGTGTTATCACTGTAAGATTCAGAATCCCTTGCATACTAAAAAAGAGAAGTCTGCCTCTTTATAATTTGCAACAGAATTAGTGCTGTTGCTGTATCATGGTTTGTCAACTGGTTGCCAACATAATACACTAGGCCTTCACGAGACGAGGATTGGAATATGCAACAAAGTTCAGAAATCACGCTCTTTGGCCATCAGGTGTAGACTTGTGTAAGTATGTAGAGTTCCTGAGCTGCTGAGAGGCCAATGCCTCAGATGTGCAGCGAATTTGTGTTTAAGTCAAGACCATATATAATAGACTGCTTGTTCCATAATATATTTTGACAAAAGGTATGACGTAGCCAAGCCCAAAATGGGAGGACCTCATTGTATGTGAGGAATATAGGATCAGGAGGGTGGGGAAAGAGTAGAAGACAGGGTAGGAGAGAGAGGATTGGGGAAGAGTGGGAATGGAAGGTGGAGGAAGAGAAGGAGTTGAAAAGTAGGAAAGAGATCTGCTTTATGTGGACAAAAGGAGCAAAGAAGCATACGAGAAATATTTTTGTCAATGATGTGCAAGCCTTCTTTTGCCATCTCCAATAAGAAAACCATTAAATTTGTCCTGAAATGACATGTGAATCAGCAAGGGCATCAATAGTTCGATACCTATCTTGGTATACATAGTTCATGCATCCTCGTTTAGAGGAGCTTAGAAGTGATATAACTCAACAGGAAGATGTGGAGTAGCCCCTGAGCTGCTGATCATCTGAAGTCCTCCACAGCATCCTCAATTTTTCTCTTCGTTCATATGTGCCTCATCTACACAAACTGATGTTTCGTTGCTCCGAACAGTAATTCTATTTGTATCTTTTCTGACGCTACATTTTTTATCATTTCATTAGTTAGTTCAGTCACACTCACAGATGAATAGCACTTGAACCAGTCATAATGCATGATCTGCCACTCAAAAGCTATTATAGTGCAATTTATTTTCTTTCTGTCTGTATGTTTATTTGCTGATTATCGTCAACAAATCCAAATTGATCAGTCAGCAAAGAAGTGTGTTTATAAAAGCAATTGAACATGCTGCTCTGCAATGTCATAGGCACTTAGATCTTTCATAGTCTGCTTATAGAGGGCATGTTTGACCAAGGAAAAATGTCAATACTATTGGTGACTGATCAATTAAGTTCAACAGAGCATGGCACCCGATCACTCAACCTCTAAGGGGAAGGGTAACAGTAAACCTGCTTGTATTTCAATTTATAATGGCCACATTTCTACTTATTTTGTCAATGAAGTTAATTAAATATATTGCTTAAAACAAAATATCCCTGATCTATTTACTCATGAACATCACTTTCATAAGAGACAATCATGTAAAAATGTATACATCTATGATGTAAAGAGCACATAATCTAATTAATGTAGCAATAAATATAGATCTCAATGATCTGACACATTCTCCATCAAGTTCAGTCTTGTGGCAAACTTTCTTGCTGTCTTATTTGTACCACACATCCAAGATATTACTGAGCCAAATGAGATACCCAGGCTGTTATAAACTGTCCATTTGGATCTCTGGGCAAATCCATCATTCCACATTGAGATCAAGTGGTATTTCGGACAGTTTCTCATAATTTCAAGGTTTATGGCTCGGCTGTATACGATGTCTGTGTATCAGCTGCTGGTTTCTTCATACAGACTGAGTGTAAAACAATGACAAATGGGCCAAATTGGTAATGTATAATCATTGTAAGATTCAGAATTCAGAAAAACAGGTTGGTCTCTCAACAATTTAGTCATTGGAACTAGTGCTACTGCGGTACATCGTATCATCACTTGTCAACATGATCCTAGCGTAATGCACCAAACCTTTGATTAGGGATATACAACAAAGTACACAAATCAGGCTCTTTGGCAATCGGCTGTAGACTTGTGTTACTATGTAGAGTTCCTGAGAGACCAATGCCTTAGAAGTGCAGCCAATTTGTGTCTGAGTCGAGACTACACCGCATCTGACGAAATTATGCAAGTTGGCTATTTTAGATTGGTATGAAAACATTTGGGCCACTCTGGAATTGGATGAAAGTTACATGAAACATGTCTCATATCAAGCCAATGATTATGTGAAAAGGATAAGACATTAGGCCCAAATGTTTTCATACCAATCTAAAATGACCTACTTGCGTAATTTCGTCAGATGCGGTGTATATAGACTACTTGATCCCTAATATTTTTGATAAATGAGCCTTACTCATAGCCACACCCAGGAACGAATATGGGAGGACCTCATTGAATGTTGGGAATATTGGGATCAGGAGGTTGTAGGAAGAGGAAGAAGGGGTGGCTAGGGGAAGAGGAAGATCGGGGGAAGAGGACGAGGGGAGGGGTGAGGAAGAGGAGGAGTTGAGAAGTAGCATCCTCCCCACGCAAGCCCTGCTAAAATGGACAGGGCTTTCTGCTATTTCCAACCTCTTCTGTGATTGGCTGCTTATTTAGGTCATAAGCATTTTGCAGACAGATTTAGTCCGATTATGGACACTTAGAGGATTACTGGCAACTAAGAAAAACAGTGTAAAACAAGCAAACTTTCAAATAGTTTCATTTCAGAATTGTGAAAATACATAATTCAATGGAATTTTCAGAACTGTGATAGCACCTTTCAACAATACACAATTTCTTCATTTGTAACTGTGTGAAACAGAAGCAACAATTTCAAACTGTGATGTAGCAGTCCCTGATTTGCTGGGCCAAAACTGGGTCAGTTAATTAAGTATTCTTGAATTAGCAAAGGTTATGGGCCATTTAGTCATGGTATGACTTGGGATGATGAGAAGTAGGAAAAGAAACCTGTTTTATGAGGACAGAGAACGTTGGAAAGCACTTTAAAAATTTGGTTGGGGTATTGCAGTGGGGTGCCACATTTTTTGCCAATTTTTGGGGGATGGGTATATATGCATATAGTTTAATCATCCATTTTGACACTCATTTTCCTGTCCGTATATCTCTACAAGTCAAGGTAAATTTTGGTCATCTCAAGTTAACAATGGAAATTGTGTGTTATTTCAATATGTATCCATGGGAAAAAGTACTGTTTGGCCTTACTTGGCCGAAAAATTTTTTTCAATAAACATTTATTTTAGATTAATATTGTACTAAAACCATGCTGTTATTCTGGTTTATGTAGATAGCTTTAAAGTCACAGAAAACCCTGAAAGATAACCAAATGATCAATGAATCTTCCATGTTGGTTCAACTGATCCTGGATCCATTACACATTATACTATGTTGACATGCCACAGCCCATTTTGTGTTTCCTTTTAAATCATGAAGGTTCAAATTAGCTAAAAGTAGTTTTTTCTTGGTCAGGCATGTTTTCATGTTTCAAGCAACTAATTCAAATTCTGCCAGCAATCTCTGTTCCATGCTTCAGTTGGAAAGGGCCAAACTCCATGGTAACCCACAGCTACCTGAATCTTAAAAGGGTTGCAGATTAATTACTTGACACCGTTACTTGACAGAATTAAATGCTGAATTGGTTGGTCTTGCTTAACAAGTTACTTCTACACCAGGTTGTTCTAGTGTTTTAATATGAACTTCTTGTTGTTCAGTCTGAGAACAACTTCAAAAAGTGGATAGCGTATTCATAAAAAAGGCCATTGTCATTCATTCATGTTTAGATTCCACTTATGAGGGACGTTCAGAAAGTTCTGACCAATTTTTTTGATGGACCTTTCCTTTTGAGGTAGGTGTATGAATATTCTACTAAGACTATGATATAATATTTTACAGAACAAATTTCAGGTATCTCTCGACATTTACATTTTTTGAACATTCTAATTTATTTATTGAATCAGTATATAGACATTTCAAATTATATGTTAATTGCTCAGATTATGTCGTACTGCAAAAATAGATCAACAAGTTTATATTCAAACACATTTCATTTCTCCATCCTCCTCAATGATATGGCAAAACAAGATTGAAAAACTGCCCTTGAAGGTCTAATCAGTTTTTAAAGAAAAAATTTATCAGAAAAAAGGTAACAGTTGGCAAACCGTATCTCTCTGATGTTACAACCCACATTATCAATGCCATTGTTAGCTGAAGAGGGAGCTTGTCACCTCAGCAGGGGTCTAGAAGTTGGATTGTCTTGCTTTCTGACTTCCTGTGGTGAAACGTGAATATTACTTCCAAGCTTCTGTGGCTAAGGCATCTTATCAACCCATCAATGTAGAGTCAACCAGCCATTTTACTCTACACTGTAAAATTTGAAGTTTGAGTCTGCTTAAATGATTGAGTAAGATGGTTGCACACAGAGCTTGTTAGCTCAGAGGAATTAGTGCAAAAAAATTCCCAACTAGTTCCAAGGGAGAAATTTAATTCTCTTGCATATATTTATTACACTGATGTGGGCGTTGTTGGAAAGCTTTGGACACATTAAAGCGAAGACTTTAAAAATAAGGAAATGTATAAGAAGACAAAGTTTTAATCCGTTTCGACACATCGCATTGCCATGGCGTCGTATTTATGTGGGTCCTTCATTTTGAGTTGTTCATAATGTAGAATCCTTAAAATAGCTCCATTTCTATGCGCAATACAATTATGAACAATTTGCAAATCTTTTGCCTGCAATAGGCCCTGTATTTCCATTCCTGTTCAGTTGTTAAGTTCCACCAACAATATAATGAATGCAATTGAATGCATGACATACTAGCTGCCCGAGCCTTGCAGCATCTTAGCTGCAGTGGCACATGTAAAATAGGGGACATTTTACCACATGGTCAATGCTTAGCATCCTCAGAAGAAACAGTTTTGTTATTGGGAAGGTTATTTTATGAGAAAAATGTATTTATTTATCGCCACAAAAAAAAGATAATTTATTATGATGATGATACATTTAATATTTTTCTGAAAGGTTAAATAGTTGTTAAAGCTATCTTACCAATTAAATATAGGGTACCAAGGTAACTTTATTGGTTAATGCTTGAATAATCATGAATGGAAGTTTTCAGGAGAATCCAATAATTTGCATTATTGAACCTTTTTCATTTATTATACAAACAAGATCGATTTTAGAATAAGAGGGATCTAAACCTGCTACTGAAGTTACACTGTTTATTTTCCTGGTTCAATTAATTCAACATCAAGTGTGCAATCAATCTGCCATCCTTTTAAAATTCAGGTAGGTGGGCAGTTGGCTTTGAGTTGAACTATTTACAACAGAGGAGGCATGGAGTGAAGCAGGATACCATACCCAGGAAGAGATCTGTTAAATCATGCTTGGAGGAAAAAAGTTTGTTAGCTATCATATGATTGTAAGTGTACACAAATTGGGCTCACTATCCTTCCAGAAAGTTCACAGAAGGCGACAAATCTGGCAACAATGCCATCACGATTGGCTTTGGAGCACAGTGTGATGCAGTGTTGGCACGTGATGAAGTGTCCAGTATAGCCACTTATACCATTCGACACCTCTGTCAGCCAATCACATTCCAGTATTTCAGGGAAATAATTCCCATATTCTTTGTTGTCCAGTTATCCTCTCATGTTTGACTGTTTGAGTGTTTGTCTCATGGTATAAGCCGGTTATTCACCATGGGATCAGGAATATGTGTTTATCACACCTCGGGCTAAAGACTTCGAGTGATAAATCACATAGGCCTATTCCTTCTCCCGTGGTAAATAACCTATACATATCTGTCTCTGCTCGCGACTGACAAGTGGCAGTAGTATGCTGTCAGTCCCTGGAAAATTGAATTGGGTCAACATTTACATTTTTGGACAGGTCACACGATCAGGTCGCACAACAGCTGTTGCCTGTATGACTACGCCAGACTACCTGGGGGGGGGGCAGATCCCTATTCTTTGGCCGACAAGACACAGGGACAAGAATGAAAATATCATCTGTGCTCTTGCTGGTGGTAGGACTGTGCATTCAAATGAGTGGTTCCATACTTTTGATAATCTGTCACATGCTATAATTAAAATGAGGGTGGTAGAGTTCTTTCCATAAATATTTTGATACTGCATATTTTTAAAAAGGGCAACTTTTTGATAATTCGTGAAAAAATAGGTGTAACTGACTTACTCTTGCTTGTCATCTAGATCCAAGAATTGTGCACTTAAATACCTGGGATGTTGACAATGCCACAAATAACTAAGCTACAAAGCACAGAAACAAGGTTTTGGGCAATCAGCTGCACAATTGTCTATGATAGGCTTCTGAGAGGCTAATGCTTTAGAAATGCAGCCATTTAGTTTCTGAGGCAGGCTAGACTACTTGAATCAGGACATATTTGATAACGGAGCCTCACATGACAACGCCCAAGTGCCTACAAGGGTGAAACTCATCAAATGTTGGGAGTATTGGGATCAGGAGAGTGGGATAGAGAGAGTTGGAGTTGGGATTTGGTTTATTAGCTCAAAAATAGGGTAACCATCAGCTTGACTGTGTTCGCTCTTTTGACTTATTATGAAATAAAGTTACACTTTTCATTGATGAACGATCAGAAGGGCATGCTGGTGCCCTTGTATTTCCGATGTTTGGTGCCTGAGGTCACCAATCGATAAAATATCATTTTTCTTCAAAGATAGACTCCATCGGTGAAATATGCCATTGAACTCCATTAATTGTGTGTATGAATGTGAAAATGTACACCCGCATAATTATATAATTATAAAAATAAATAATGTCTGTCTGTCTGTCTAGCTGTCGGCAGGACCAAGACATTTATGCACAAGGGCATTTCTTAAATTTTCTTTGGTTTCCAACAAAGCTTATTATTATTTTTTAAAAAGATATATTCATTATTATAGCAATACCATATCATAGCAGGTTTCTACTGACCATCATTATGTCCATAAGCCAAAAAATATTCCTTCCTCTCCCTATTACCTCCCCCCACTTCTCCTCCATCCTCCTGATCCCAATATTCCCAACATTTGATGAGTTCCACCCTTGTAGGTTTCTGGGCGTGGCGGTGGGAGGCTCATTTGTCACAAATATGATGGATCGTGTGGTCCAGACTGGACTTCTGGAATGTGACACAAATTGGCTACACTCTTCCTGGAGCATTGGCTTCTCAGGAAGCCAGTGCAGCCAAGTTATTCTTTAGCAGAATGCCTCAAAGCTTGACTTTTGTTCCATGTAGTGTAGGCCTAATGAATGTCTAAGGCTTGTACATGCAGTTTGGAAATGTAGTGTCAACGGAGCTGAATGTCGCCTTTTTGGGGATGGGTCAAAAGACTATGTATAAACTGGAATAGACAATAATTATTTATATTTAATATATTAAAAAAATTACTGCAATAATTATTTTCTTTCAAAGAATCATGATCATCTTTCAAGTTTCTGCTTTTGTCTAAGAATGTGCCATAAAGGAGCTTCATATTCAGATACATCAGCTCCTCTGTCAGGGTGGCCCGGCGGTCCTGCGTCGGCCCAGCGTCAGTCCGATGTCAGCAACGACGGACCAGCTTCGGGCCTACGTTGGACCGCCGAGGCACGCTGATAGGGTGCCCACTCAGATCCATCAGGAGGTATGTCAGCCATATTTAACACAAAAAAAAGTTTTTTAAAGCATATGAAAATTTAAACAGTTTCCTTCTATCCTGATCAAAAAGTTGCTCATTTGCTTGGGACTAAATAGATTCTAATTGCTGTCCATGTGAAACAAAAGTTTGTCCAGGAGGTAAGAGGCCCCTTAAGTTCATCAAGTTTAAGAACAGGCCTTTCTTATTATGATATTTCATTTTTATGCAACAAGAATGTATTGCACTAAGGTAAAAAACATTCTGGAGCTATTGAATCTCTAACCGCAGAGCATGCAAGGAAATTTGTTAGCTAAAGCAATTTACTTTGCGGCCAAGCACTCAGACCTTTAAGGGCATGTTTGCCAAGTCCAACACAATGCTAATGTCGCAGGAGAAATCTGTCAATACTATTGGCTTCCAATCAATGTGGTTTGCATGACAAGTGACAGAGCATGCCACCTCAAATATCACCCACTTAACCTACCAGAAAGAGTGTATAAATCGCTGATTGACCTGATAAAAGAGCTGCTGAGCCTCCATGGAATTGGTGCTAAGTGTGTTTGGTTGAGAGATTTCCTACTTCACACCTGTTAAAATCAACATGTTAAATGACAATTTCAGATTCAGATTCAGATTTGTATAACTTATTTACAATTTAAAATTGTCATTCATACACCATCAAAGCAATTTTTATGGTAGGAGACCCCTATAAGGCCTAAATGACCGTTGGCTTGGGGCCACCTTAAAGGAAAAGTAAATTTCAGAGGCAGAGTGGGAGGCAGCACCGGGAACTGTCATGGACGCAGTAAATAAACTAAAAAAGCAAAGCTTTTCTTTTTGGCATGTGTCAGTCAATAATTTCGTCATATAAATTGTCGTTACTTGGTTGTCTAAAGTCGTTTGTCCTGTCGGTCTGTCAAAAAAATTGGCTTACTCCTAAAGATCAGCCAAATTCCATTGCATGTGAAACAATTTTCAATATAGCAAGTTGCATCATAACTGTCAATCACAGACAATGCCGCCTGTAAGTAAGTATAATGGTTGATGTTTCAAAATTTGGCTAATGCTAGCTAGACATTCCCTACCAAATTGATTGTGGTTGCATTGATTCTCAATTGATGGGATGAAGATGTCATGAATGCAGATATTTTAGGTGTGCTTTGTTTCTCACCGCAGGAGGGAGTGACTGGAATTTGTTACGCCAGTAAATACCCTGTAATATTAAATGACATTTTCCCGGCTAATGACAGAAATTTCCTGGGTAGGTGCTAGTTATGAGAGCTTGCTAATGGTCACCAATAATGCTCGGTAATAACGACTGCAATAGTTATTGAAGTGCCTTCCAGAAAATGATGATCTACAACAATAATTATTGTCAAAAGCAGGAAGCCGAAATTCTTGATTGATTGAGAGACACTATTCATGATTGAGCCAATTTGTTTAGACATATTAGACTGTAATTGTAGCTAATTTTTATTTTCTGGTTCACTTGCATTAGAGCTGTTCGCGGATTAGCGATCGAAACAGTTCCAAAATTATATTTCCACTTGGTCGTGTGATGTCACTAGTTTAAAAATGTCTTTTTTTATTTCAGTTAGGGTTAATCAGTTGATTCAGTGCTTATCATATGTGGCAGCATAGGTGACAATAAACAAGCTAATTAAATGACCTAAGGTACTTCAGCAAATAAGAAGATTAGAAGACTAGAAGAAAACTGCCAATGACGTGGCAAAGCCAGTTTGCAAATTAAAATATGAAAATAAAATTTTTCAGTGGACCGCCAATTCGCAAAGAGCTCTAAAACAAGTTACAGTCCATCAAGTGTAAGCCTCCTAAATAGAAAGTAATGATTTTATATGAGTAGGAATGCCTTATTACTTAAACTCAGCTTGCACCTGCATGGAGTGACAATAGTTTGAACATCTGCAGGCATCTTTCCATGGCAACAGGACATCATAGCTGCCAAAATTCAATCTGACCATGCAGTAACCATACTAACTCTCACAAAAAAGGAAATTATTTATCTCAGGCAGACTAAAAGCCTTAATTCAAGCTGAACTTGGATTGTTGAGAATGTTATATTTTCACTTGTTTTAGGGCATTTGATTGGATAAGAATAGCCTAGCAATTGATTATTGTTAATGTAATTGGCTGTGAAAATTCCAATGCCATGCTCATGCATCCAGTTATATCTACAGAGCCTCCCAACAAAAAGCAAATAGTATTTATGCACATATCAATCTGAAGACGAATATGTCCTTTTGACTTTTGATGGTAATGTTCAGAACTAAGAGTCAGTTTCCAAGTAACTTCTTTTCTTCATCTCCTGAACATAAATGTTTAACGAATGCTTCATTGCAAGCTTCCCCATCAAAAATGTGATGGAATACATGAAATGTGCAAAGGAAATGTGTATATGTACATTATGCACTCAGATGGGCAATTATAATTAGAGTATCCCAAGCTATTAGTCCACCTCTAATATATTACTTCCTTTTTTGTGAGAGTTACTGTGGCAACTGCATGGTCAGACCGAATGTTGGCAGCAATAATGTCCTGTTGCCATGGAAACAACATGCTTGGTTGCTTCGGGGAACATTTGTTAGATAAAAAGACAAAGGCTGAATGTGTTGATACATGTCTCTCTGTGCTTTTGGCGGATTTTTCCCTCCTTGATATTGCCACTGATAATGGTTAAGGTTGAAGGGGCGAAATAACAAAGGGAGCATGTGACAAAAACATGTTCTGCAGAAAAAATTGTTTTTCAAGTGATAAATTCAGTGTTTCAGAAGCTTTTTTTCTTAAAAACATGGCGTTTCAACTGTCTGCAGTGAATCGGACTTGTGGGATTCACAAAAGAACACAAAGCAAAGGCTGGGTCATACAGGACCCCTCGGAGGGTACTGAAGCCAAAGGCGCAAGCCATTCAGTGCATTGTTGCCAACCTATGAACAACCAGGCAAAATGACTGTACAACATTCCAATTACTCTTTGATATCAAACATAAAAAGGACATGTAGACATGAATTACAGTGCTGTTAGCAAATAGATCATGAAACAGATTTAAAGTTGATGGTTCAGAAAAAATTGACAATCAGATGTTGGAAGCAGAGTGATGGTCTATCAATATGAATGAAGCTGCCTTCCGAAATACTTTTTTTTTCTGGTGAGTGTTGCTTTGGCAACATTGTGGTCAAACCAAATGCCACATGCTCGGATGTTGTCATTGAAATGAAACAGGCTTGGTCGTTCACCAAAAATTTCTCAAACACCTGACAAAATAAAAAGGAATTGCAACAATGTTTCCAAAATGCTCTTTCTCCGTTGTGTGGGCGTTTTTCCTGCATGGGACATTTTTTTTCATGTAGCTTCTTTGTTTGAGAAGTTAGCAAACATTTCACTTCTTCAGTTTTCCTCTGATGTCCAAGTCATTGCATTTTTCTAAATTTACTTAAGATATATTTTAGATTTGTTGCAAGTTTCCTTCTGAGTATTGCTAGGCATGCATAAATGTCAAGAGACATTAGCAAAATATCTAAGAATAAGTTGACCTATGCAATTGGCATATCGAGTTACAAAAATCAAAGTTTCATGGATTAATTAACACAAGAACTCACTGGTGTCTCTGCAGCAATCTGTTGGGATTTCAAACTAGCTCCTTGTGGTTCTTTTTAGAATTTATTCAGGCATTGTTTCAAGTGACTCAAAACTTACGATTGAACTTTCAAGCAAGGGAGATCTGAATTTCTGAAATGCATAGAGAGGAAACAACATTATCTAATCAGTTGCAATGTGTCTCAAATCTTCAATTTATGACATAATATTATAAAGCTGATTAGGTCGGGCACTGATGCCTTACATATATATTCATATTCCAGGTGGGTGGTAACATTGATGGCTGATGTAACAACACTAATCTACATTGCATTGGCTTTTAACTGAGCAAGCCACATCCAACAGTTTCTGTCATGTTTAGGAACTGTGTGCCTGCTATGAAGTTACTTTATATCCTTTGTCTTCCATGGAAAGAATTCAAAATTAATGATTCTTTGCAAGCTTCTCTCTAAAGAATAGCCATGAAATATGAAAAATAAATGTAGACTTACGTACAAAAGATTGGTAATTATAGTCATTCACAAGTTTTTATAGGTGGTCAAAGCTGTTATTCCATCTGAGAAGTATTACTTCCTTTTCTGTCAGAGTTGCTATTATATGGTAACTGTGTGGTGAGATCAAATGTTCGCAGCTATGCTATCCTTTACTGTTCCCATGGAAGCAACATGCTTGGTTGCTTTTGAGGAACATTTGTTAGATAAAAAGACAAGGGCTTAATGTGTTGATACATGTCTCAATGCTTTTGGCGAAGTGTTTCCTCTTTGACACTGCCACTGATAGTGGTTGTTTGAAGGGGCGAAACAACAAAATGAATGTGAAATAAAACATATTCTGCCAAACAATTTTTCTAATCGATAAATTTGGTGTTACGTCACCAAACAAATGTATGAATTTAGGTCTAAGCTGCAGTTCATTCACAGGGATACATAATGACAATATTATGGATACGGATTCAAATGGTCTGTCATGTTCGCGATGTTCACCACAGTCACAATGTAAGTTCCAGCCATCAACACGCAACGGGTTAGCCGATCCTGGCAAGCTCGCCATTTGTCACGTGTCAATGACTGGGAACAAACACAAGACTGTTTTCTTAACTATTTATTAATAAAGTTTCCATTAATCAAAGGAGTGGTTCACACTGAACACACAACTGAACTTGCACATATGGCTTTTCTCCACTATGGATTCACACATTGCTTCTCATACGGCTTTTCTCCACTATGTATTCTCAAAAGTTCACGTTCAAATCGCAGCTTCAAACTATACAGCAATTAATCCATATTCAACTGTTAATCCACAAATCCATATTCAGCCTTTTAACCATATTTAGGCCTATCCACATTCAATGTTCAAACCACAAATCCACATTAAACTTCTAGTTCATCATTCCATACTCCTCATATTGAACTTCCATATTCCATGTTCCATATATTCACCTATATTCCATATCGCCCTGAATACAAAACAAAGCATTGTTCTATAAATACCATTATAATTAATAAGTATAATTGTCAATAATTAATAAGCACAAAAAGTAACATAATCTCTTATTTTCTGTGTTAATTTACCCACATTGGGAAAAAACCTCCACAAATCCACAATACATAACTATATGAAATATTAATTCATAATAGTAAATTTTATAGCAAAATTGCAAGCCAAATAGCTCAATAGCATTTCTGACAGATCAAAATATACATGACTGCATGGTTCACTTAATTGGCAATTAATTATCTATCAGCCTTAAGTAGCACATGGTCAGCCTTAAGCTGCCTTAAGTAATAAAACATGCATTGAATTCATAATAAAACTTCCTAAATTAATACAACTAATGTGTTTACCCATATTGTATAAATGTATAAATATAAAAGACCACTTACATTAGTATTTTAAAGAATTAAAAGAGTTGAGGGCAGAACACATGTTCCTCTCTCCTCACTCACAGCAGAAGTGGCTGGCCTGCCCACAGTCATGGGCCACTGAGCACTATGTGACATGTCCATGACCTGACCTTGCCTAACAACTGACCTGACCTGACAAAATTAACAGTGAGGCAGAGATCTGATCTCCACAACTGTTCCCATGGAAGCAACATGCTTGGTTGCTTTTGAGGAGCATTTGTTAGATAAAAAGACAAGGGCTTAATGTGTTGATACATGTCTCAATGCTTTTGGCGAAGTGTTTCCTCTTTGACACTGCCACTGATAGTGGTTGTTTGAAGGGGCGAAACAACAAAATGAATATGTGAAATAAAACATATTCTGCCAAACAATTTGTTTTCTAATCGATAAATTTGGTGTTACGTCACCAAACAAATGTATGGACATCAGAAATTGTCAGACAAAACTCAGTTTCTGAAGCTTTTTGTGAAATACATTGTTGATGTTACCTGGAATAACAGAGTAATTGATCACACAACAAGATAAATGCAGTCTTAGTCAAGTTTGTAACCAATCAGACTGCCACAATTGACTATGAGAGGGATTACAAGAGCGTCTTCAACTAAATTTGTGATGTAAAAAGTGTCCGTTTCAGTTTGTTTTTAAAACTTTACATTTGTTGTTATAAACTTGTCAAATTCAGATTCCTCATGCGCATACAACTAAATGTTGTCAACTGGGAAAATTGCTGGCGTCTCCAAAGTCTATTTAATTCAAAAATCTGTAGCTTAGATTGAGGTTGCTCATTGTACACTTAGAAGCCCATGATGTTGACAGCACAACAAGTTAGCACTTGAGCTAAAATTCACCGAAACAGGCTTTTGGGCAATCAGCTATGTTAATCTTCTGAGAAGCTAATTCCTTAGAAATACAACCAATTCGTTTCTGAGGCAGGCTATAACTACTTGAATCAGGACATTTTTGATGAACGAGCCTCACATAACAACGCCCAAGTGCCTACAAGGGTGGAACTCATCAAATGTTGGGAGTATTGGGATCAGGAGGGTGGGGTAGAGAGAGTTGGAGATGGGATTTGGTTTCTGAGCAAAAAAAGAGGGTAACCATCTGCTTGACATGGAGCATAATAAACTGGGGTGTTATACATATCAAGTAAAATTGTAACTGGAGAATAAAAGGCTTACGAAGTTGACTGTAGACTAGGTCAAATGTAAACTCTTTTTACACATTACGAAATCTGCATTTTTGTTGATAGGTAATCAGAGGCATGCTAGTGCCCTTCTTTATACTGTGTTTTGGTGGTTCAGTTCACAGATCAATAAAATATCATTCAGCGTTATCTTTCGTGAAAAGATAGACACCTTCTTAGAAATGTTCCATTGAACTCCGCAGTTTCACATACCTGAAGAAATGGCAAGAATCACATATCTCAAATCTTCTTTGGTTTCCAATAAGTCATAACATTTTTTTGTCATTTTTATGAGATATACTGAGCATTCGAGTGATACCATGCTATTCCAGATTGTTACTGGCCATCTTCAGGTCCATATACCAACTACTATTCCTTCCTGCCCCTACTGCCCCCTCCAATTCTGCTGCTCATTCCTTCTGATCCCAATATTCCCAATATTTGATGAGTTCCACCCTTGTAGGTTTCTGGGCGTGGCTGTTGGAGGCTCATTTGTCACAAATATGATGGATCAGGAGGTCAAGCCTGGACTTCTGGACTGTGACGCAAATTGGCTACACTCTTCCTGGAGCATACACTTCTGAAGAAGCCACTGCAGCCAAGCTATTCTTTAGCAGATTGCTTCAAAGCTAGACCTGTATTCCATGCTATGTAGGCCAAATGAATGTCCGAGGCTCGTACATGCAGATTGGAAATGTAGTGTCATACTAGCTGAATGTGTCCTTTTAGCAGATTGGTCAAATGACCATGTGTAGACCAGCATAGAAAAACATTATTTATATATATATATTTGATATTGATACCACATAATATTATAATATAACATCTGGATGTGAAAAAAAAAGAGTCTGCTGTGCAAAAATAACTAAAGTTTGTCATGGGGTAAAAGCCTTGGCCCCCCTCAAATATCTTCTCCTTAGTCCCAAATACCATGATAGCCAAAAATTTCTGCATGGTAAGGAAAAGCTCTTATTTTTAAGTTTCATTTGCGAGTAATAAGAACATATTGCACAAAGGTAATAAACATAGAACTATCGAATCTCTTACTGCATCGCTTGCAAGGAAATTTGTTTGTGAAAGCAATTTATTTTGCGGCCAAGCACTTAGACCTTTAAGGGCATGTTTGCCAAGTCCAACACAATGGTGATGTCGCAGGAGAAATCTGTCAATACTATTGGCTTCTAATCAATGTGGTTTGCATGACAAGTGACAGAGCATGCACCTCAAATATCACCCACTTAACCTACCAGAAGGAGTGTAAAAATCACTGATTGCCCTGATGAAAGAGTCGCTAAGCCTCCAAGCAATGGAGTTAAGAGTGTTTAGTTGAGAGATTTCCTTCTTCACACCTGTTAAAGTCAACATGTTCAATGACAGACAGTGCTGTCAGTAAGTGTAATGGTTGATGTTTCAATACCAGCTTGGTCAATTGATGCTAAGCATTCCCAGCCAAACTGATTGTGGTAGCATTGAATCTCAATAAAAGAGGTAAAGACATATTGTGTCATGAATGCAGATATTTTATGCTTGCTTTGTTTCCTTTTTTCACGCCAGTACAGAGAACCTAGAAGTTGTCAAGCCAGTAAATATCCTGTCACATTAAAATGACATTGTTCTGGCAAATGATAGAAAGTTCCTGCCTGGGTGCTAATTGTGATAGCTTGCTACTGGCCACTAACAATGCTTGGTAATAGCGGCTGCAACAGTTATTAAATTCATTTTGTGCTTGTCAGAAAAAGAAGATCTACAATAATGATTATTGTCAAAAGCAGGATGCTGAAATTATTGATTGATTTAGAGATACTATTCATTATTGAGCTGGTTTAGATCTATTATCTATAGGACTGTAATTGTAACTACATGTAATTTTAATTATCTGGTTCACTTGCATTAAAACAAGTTGCTGTTCATCAAGTGTAGGCCTCCTTAATATACTGTAATGATGTGAAATGAGTAAGAATGCTTTGTTACTTAAAATGCCTCCCCTGGCTCGCGTGTATAAAGTCACTGAATGACCTGATAAAAGAGCTGCTGAGCCTCCAAGCAATAGGTGCTAAGAATGTTATACTTTGGTAGAGAGATTTGCTAATTCACACCTGTTAAAATCATCATGCTAAATGGCAGACAGTGCTGCCTGTGAGTAAGTGTAATGGTTGATCTTTCACCATTTGGTCAACGCCAGAACAAATAGAATGTGGGAAGGAAAATTAATTTTAAGCGATGTGATGAAGACATGCCGTGTCATGAATGTAGATATTTTAGGTATACCCTGTTTCCTTTTCTCCTACCAGGACGAGTGCCTAGAAGTTGTCAAGCCAGTAAATATAACATAACATAACATAACATACATTTATTGGTCACATATACATGTGAAATTTGGTGAAGGTTATTCTAGCCATAATCACGAAAAAGTGTGCAAAAATCCAGGCAAGATGTTAACTTATATTAGAAAACAACAAAAATATCCAAAATTCTAGGAGCTCAAACTCAAAGCAGGCAGCCACTGAGCGGCGCCATCTATCTGAGATGGATGATGCCATCTATCCTGTCACATTCAATGACATTTTTCCAGCTAATGACAGAAATTTCCTGGGTAGGTGCTAGTTATGACATCTTTCTAATGGCCACCAATAATGCCTGGTAATAACGACTGCAATACTTATTAAAGTGCTTGTCAGAAAAAGAATGATCTACAACAATAATTATTGTAAAAAGCAGGAGGCTAAAATTCTTGATTGATGGAGATATACCATTCATGATTGAGCTAATTTGTTAAATCTATGTGTATGTATCTATGGCTCAAACTAAATAAACTCTCTTTAATCATTGATAAAACAAACGCTATTATGTTCCACACCCCACAAAAGAAAGTAAACTATCCAAATATCTTCATAGATAGTGTAAAAATTAAATTTGTGAATAAAACCACATTCTTGGGAGTAATTATAGATGAACACTTGAAGTGGACATATCATATAGAAGGAATATCAAAGAAAATTTGCAAAACTCTTGGGATAATGTCAAAATTAAAATACACTCTCCCCTCTAGCGTGCTGTTGACACTATATAATTCTTTTATTTAACCACATCTAAATTATGGACTTACATGGCAGATTAAGGAAAAAATTAAATACAATATAAATTTATTGCAAGTATAGAGACGGTTATTTCGTTCAGCTGACAACATTTTTCGTTAGATGGAATTATAACATAGTATTATAATTAAAATTACACCTTTTAGAATTAAGATAAGGCAGGGTAATATGTTGAATTCCAATTTCCGTAAAAGTGTCAATTTAACCAAAAAATGGTTAAAACGGAAACGGCTCTAGTTATGGTTAAAATTGAGTTAGAAACATAATTTAAAAACTTTTGTGTATACTTTAAAAGTAGCTGAATACAATGGTCTAGGTTAAAATACTGTATCTTGGATAATAAGGCCAATATTAGCCTGTAAGTTACGATGTTTCAATTTGCGCCAAAAGGTGTGAAAAAAACTATGATCAACGCACAATGTTTGTATGCACACTAAACAATTTAATAAATAAACGAGAATAACAAATGTCTACATGCCATGTATAATTTATTAAATTGAAATTATAAATGTGATCAATTTAAATTCAGTAAGGCTTGAAATCACACCATTTAGAATTAACATAAGCCTGAAGACTAAATATTGTGTTCCGATTTCAGTAGAAGCGTCAATTTAACCAGAAAAAGGTTAAAACGGAAACCGTTCTAATTATGGTTAAAATACGACTAGAAACATAATTTAAAAACGTAGATATATCATTTAGAAGTTGCAAAATACGATGGCGGACGTAAAAAAGCTGTATCTTTAACGATTTGGCCAGTATTAGCCTGTAAATCATGATGTTTTGATTTGCGCCAAAAGGTGTGAAAAAAGCAAATGGCGTATGTGGGTTTACCAAACATTGATATATCCCTTTTCAACGAATTCTTGGCTTTCAGGAAAGATATTGAAACTTAGTAAGACTGACAGATAGCTCTTGGCATTCTGCTTGATGTGGGGTTAAATAAATCATAATTTAGTTGTAATTGACTTTAGTGGAGGAATTAATGTACCAGCATAATTGTAAAATATTGAACAATATTACAAATCAACAGTTCCCTATGTTGTTGTTTTTAATTAGCACCAGAGGACAGGAGTGTAAGGGGTTTTCCCAGAAGGGCATGGAAGTGAGAGCAAGTGAGTGCCTCAGCAGAGATGTGAGTGGTTAGAAGTGAGGGCATCTTCCTGAGGGCATGGGATTTAGGAAAATTTATTGGGTTGTACTGTATAATATGGGGTCATAAATCCCAGAGACTACTCCTGCTTCAAAAAAGAGCAGTAAGAATCATTACTAAAAGTCACTATAGAGCTCATACCACTAAACTTTTCTATCAATTACAAATAATGAAAATTCATGACCTTTATGCACTGCAAGATTATAAGTTTTACTTTAAGGTGGCTCGCTACCCACGAAATTACGTCACCTGCACATATTTCCGCGCAGCCAGGCAGGCCCTATCTATGGTAGCGTCACGATTGCAGTTGAGCACTGCTGACATTATTTCAGGACTTTTTTTACTTCTGAGATTTTCATGCGTCGCCCGCTTCGTTTGGCATTTGTGGGACTTCTAACAGGGTTAGAGACTTGTGGTCTTCACCATTAGATGCGCTATGAAGACTACTATAAACCAACGGATTTTCAGCCTTCTGCTTTAAGAAGCAAATTTCTGCAAGCGATTTTCGGCAAGCATGTCTAATTTCGCAAAAATGACTATGTTATATAAATAAATTTTTATTTCAATTTCAAGGCCCGTTGGAAGCCATGTCAATATCATTATATTGTTCCTCACTTAATTTGGAAACAGATGACAAAGAAATAGAAAATTCTATCTCGTCTTTTTTTTTTAGCACTATGATTCATAAAAAGATAAAAATTTTCAAAATCGAAACTTTTGTTCCGAACCCCTAGAAAAGTTTTTTAAACTAAATATATCTCTCTGAAATTTAATCAGATTTTCCATAAAACTTTCCTCTTTAATTCCATGCTTCATTTAATAACATAGGATGAATGGCCACTGAATGGCAGGGAAAACTTCACAGTAAAAAAAATAAGAAAAAAATTGAGTTTTTCAGGTTTGCGTGGACTGACTTTCTTTTACATAACCTCAAATATTTTGAAAGAAAGGCTGGTAGCGACCACTTTCGTTTATATATTCTTGCTATAAACTATATTTTGGATCATTTTAAACTATTTTTAAGAAATCCTATCTTCGAAAGTTCACGAGTATCGAGCCACCTTAAGCTTCATCACTCTGAATTGCCACACTATTTTTTACATAATTTAAAACCTTACCATTGCACAAACAATTCATATACCACAAGACAATCAAATAAAATTAGATTACCTCTTCTGGGTCACGCTTTTGCAAAACACTGCATAACAAATAAATTACCAGTCATCTATAATAATATGCCTGACAATTTTAAGAGTAAAATTGCTACACACAGTTTCAATGGCTTTAAGAAATATATAAAAATTATTACCATAAACACTTATGACTGTGAATGTAATATAAAAAACTGCTACATCTGCCAATACCAATCAGAATTTTATATATAATTATCCAATAAAGTAAACAAAAAAATATAAAACGTAACTCATATTCAGCTTTATCTATAGATGTCTATTTCTGAAAATTTTGTAAATCAAAATACACACCAATGTCTATAAATTTACCTTGTAGATTTCATTGTACCTTTTCCCATTAGCGGCATAAATCATGCCTTCGGGAAAAGTTCGCAACTCAATAAACTCAAACTCAATAAACTCAATGAGACTGCAATTGTAACTAACTTTAATTTTCGTGAGTGTTATTATATTGATACGTGCATATGACACTCCTAGCCGGCAAAATAAGTGAAGTTAGAAGGCAAAGCACTGCACATAGATGTTTTCAATGAATAAACTTGCCTACATATGTGACAAAATAGAATTTATGACTGGGGGGGTGGGAGTTTTGCCCGAGGGGGTACTAACTTTTCACACGAGTTTCAAGGGGGGGTATTACTTTTTGACAACACTTCAAAGGGGGGGGGTAATAAATTTTAACAAAGAAAATTTATTATAAAACCCGCATAAACTAACTTTATCCACGCTTTTTTACGCGCGAAAGTCCGCGAAATGGCACGAATCTGTACGTGTGACCATGTATAACACTAGATATATGTGTATTCGTTTATATGTCGAGGGGGGGGTACTAAAAATATGCATGAAACCTGGGGGTGGGGTACTAAAAATCCGCATAAATCTCAAGGGGGGGTATCTATTTTTGACGGGCTGTTCTGGCAAAGCTCCCACCCCCCCCAGTCATAAATTCTGAACGGTCCCCAAAGCTATTATGATGCTATTTTATGGCTGGAGTTCTTGAAATGTTCTTTTTTAACCTCAGCTTTCAAGAAAGGCAGGTGAGCAAGCACAGTTGACTGTATCAATGAGTGTAAATGTTCAGGAGCTAAGTGTCTGCTATCAAGTAACTGAATTTGTTCTTTGTATCCTGAACATATAACTTTTAAGAATGCTTCATCAAAAGTTTTCCCATAAGGAATTGCAATAGAATACATGGAATGTGAAAAGGAAATATGTGCATTATGCACAAAATATGGGCAATTATGATTAGATATTCCAAGCTATTAGTCCACCTTCGATATATTATTTCCTTTTTTGTAAGAGTTACTATCGCAACTGCGTGGTCAGATCGAATGTTGGTAGCTATGACGTCCTGTTGCCATGGAAACAACATGCTTGGTTGCTTTCGGGAACATTTGTTAGATAAAAAGACAGAGGCTTAATGTGTTGATACATGTCTCTCTAAGCTTTTGGCAAAGTTTTTCATCTGTGATATTGCCACTGATAATGGCTAAGGTTGAAGGGGCAAAATAACAAAGGGAAAATGTGACAAAAAACATGTTCTGCAGAATAATTTGTTTTTTCGATGTGATAAATTCAGAGTTTCAGAAGGCCTTTTCCTAAAATGCATGGCTTTTCTGCTCTTCACGATGATATGGACCTGTGGGATACACAATGGCAAGCAAAGCAAAGGCCTGGCCATATTATTGATAAAGGACCTCATGCAGGGGTGGGGACTGAAACCAAAGGTGCAATCCATTCAGGGCATTGTTGCTAACCTGTGAACACCTTACCCAGGTTGAGCGATAATGCATTGATTGGATGATAAAAAAACATGTATGTATATTCATTATTTGTTATGTACACAAATTTGTTGACATGTAAAAATGAGTATAAGTGCTTGTGTACATGTTATAACTGGACCTTCTAAAACTGACATTCGTACAGAGGTGTTACTAATCTCAGTTTCAGGGTCAGAATTAGGTTTGTAGAGTTAGTTTAAGGCAAGTTCAGGGTAAGACTGTACGTAATGACACTTGCACAAATTCGTGACAGACAACATGACACTTGCACAAATGCCAAATTCGTACATATTATATATTCGTTTTTGCAGCTTTACAAAGTTGTCGGCATGCAGAATATTGAAATATATATAACTTTGTAGGTATTTACATAAGAATGACAATTGATGCTGGAAGCAAACATATCATTCAACAGTTACTGAGTTACTGTGGTGTTTGAGAAAAGTTTGCAGACAATCAGATTTTGGAAGCAGAATTGTGGTCTAACAAATGCATGGAACACCTTTTGAAATACTGTTTGATTCTGGTGAGTGTTGCTATGGCAACTTTGTGGTCAGATCAAATGCTGCTTGCTCTGAAGTTGACATTGTATAGAATGGGCTTGGTCACTTTACCAACCATTTCTCAAAAACATGACATAAGACCTAGGAATAGGGATGATGTTTTTGAAATGCTTTCTTTGCTTTTGTGTGGGCGTGTTGTCTTTGGCTGATTTTTGTCAGTTGCTATTTTGGTTGCAAAGTTGGCTTACTTTTGGCCTACTTCAGCAATTCTCTAATGTCCAAGTCATTGCCGTAGTACTTAAATTTTCTCAATTGATTCATGTATTACAGACAGACTACTTAATTCTTTCTGAGCTTCATCAGGCATGAACATGAAATATTAGTATGCCTAAAAAAAATCCATCCATTTGCGAACACTTCATACAACAGATTACCCTGGGCATCCCTGAATTAATAGGGTATGTGCCAGACTCACAGTCTTCTCATCTCATCATCATACGGCGATCGCCTGCCTCGATATAGCCCACCAAGGTGCTGCAGAGGCATAAAACACAAACAAACAAACAAATCATACTACAGATTAACATGTACTACCTCAGTCTTAGCATCATTTAGGTGTCACATCTAGAGTCAACAAGACTAGTGTTGTTGAAGGCTTTTTTGGTAAGCAATTGTTTATCCAGCAAAATTTGAATCATCAAGTCCTATTACCAGCCAATTATAATCAGTGTATTCAAAGCTATTGGATGTATCACTTCCTATTTATAGAGGGTCACATGGTTTTGCGTGGTCAGATAGAATGTTGACATCTGTGATGTTCTGTTGCTATGGAAACAACTTGCTTTGTTACTTTCAAGGAATATTTTGTTAGTTGAAAAAACAAAGGTTTAATGTGTTGATACATATCTCTCTAAGCTTTTGGCAGAGTTTTTCATGTGTGATATTGCCACTGATAATGGCCAGGGTTGAAGGGGCGAAATAACAAAGGGAATCTGTGATAAAAGCATTTCAGAAACAACTTGTTTTTCAAGTAATAAATTCAGTGTTCTGAAGGCTTTTTTTAAAATACATGGCTTTGCGGCTCTTTGCAGTGAATTGAACACAAAGCAAAGGCTTGGCCATAAAGGACCTCAGGATACGGATTGAAGCCAAAGGTGCAAGTGATTCAGTGCATTGTTGCTAGCCTATGAACAGTGAACACCCAGCCTAAATGGCTGAGCAACACAACGACTTTTGGTTGAAAAAGCATAACAATGACATGAAACAAATTTGAGTTGCTGTTTCAACAATCACATGTTGGGAGCAGAGCCATGGTCTATCAGTATAAATAAGCTGCCTTTTCAAATACTGAGCACTTCATTTTGGTGAGAGTTGCTTTGGCAACATTGTGGTCAGATCAAATACCACATGCTCTGAAGTTGTCATTGAAATGAAAAAGGCTTGGTCGTTTGGAAATATTTCTCAAAAAACGTGACAAAATACAAAGGAATTGCAACAATGTTTCCAAAATGCTTTCTTTCCGTTGTGTGGGCGTTTTGTCTGGGACATCTTTTTTCATGCAGCTTCTTTGTTTGAAAAGTTAGCAAACATTTCGCTTTCTTCAGTTTTCCTCTAATGTCTAATTCATTACATATTTGAAATCATCATTTTTTCTTAGATATATTTTAGATTTGTTACAAGTTTTCTTCTGAGCATTACTAGCCACGCATAAATGTCAAGGGACATTAGCATAATATCTAAGTGAAAGTTGACCTATGCAATTGGTATATAGACTTCCGAAAATCAACCGATCATTGATCAATTAACACAAGAGCTCACTGTTGTCTTTGCAGCAATCTGTCGGAATTTCAAAGTCCTTGTTGTTCCTTTTTAAAAAATTTTCAGGCATTTTTTCAAGAGACTCAAAACATACTAAGTATTGAACTTAAGCAAAAGAAATCTGGAAAGAGAGGAAACAACATTGTCTGATCAGTTGCAATGTGTCTCAAATCTTCAATTCAATATATGACATAATAGTATAAAGCTGGTTGGGATGGTAGGGCATTGGTGCCTTACATACATTAACATTCAAGGTGGGTGGTATCATTTGATGGCTAATGTATGACACTAATCCACTACACTGGCTTTTAAGATAGACAATAGGTTCTGAGTAAGCTGCAACCAACAGTTTCCATCATGTTAAACAGTTAAGGAGCTATGTGCCTGTTATGAAGTTACTTTATATCCTTTGTCTTCCACAGATACAATTAAAAATTAATGCTTCATTGCGAGCTTCCATTCTAAGAATAGTCATGAAATAAGAAGAGGAAATGTGGACTATATTAATAAAAGATGGGTAATTATTATCAGAGTATTCTAAACTATTAGTCCATCTGAGATGTATTACTTCCTTTTTTGTGAGAGTAACTATGGCAACTGTGTGGTCAGATCGAATGTTAGCAGCTATGACGTCCTGTTGCCATGGATACAACATGCTTGATTGCTTTCAGGGAACATTTGTTAGATCAAAAAGACAAGGGCTTATTATCGTTTTCATAGCTATGTGTTTTTTGAAAAACTTCGTTTTGCAGTTAAACCGTGACATCATCAGGTATCTGTCAATGTGATTGGTCTAATCTTCAATCTGTGACATGTCAGTTCAGAGTTTGACATCACAGTTAATGACAAAGGAATTTAAAACTGTCAGGCAATGTTACTATTTGTGTACAACCACAACAAACAATGAAGGTCTAAGCTGAGTGTTGCACCTCATTGTTTTCCAAACAAAATGTGTTGCTGTGTTTCACAAGACACCAGTGATCACAATTTCAAACAACTTTTTTTGTAAGTAATTGCAACTCTCCTTTGAGGCTAAGTAGTCTGTTTGGTTCAGTTACAGTGCATAGTGAAACATACATCATCCATGTGTCACTGCAATTTGACAGTTTCCTGAAATCTGTGCTTGTAATAAACAAAATTATTCAACTAATCTCTGACTGCATAGTTTTGGAATGAAGCAAATTGCAAACTTGAAAAACATGTAGCTATGAAAACGATAATAATGTGTTGATACAGGTCTCTCTGGTTTGGCAGAGTTTCTCGTCTGTAATGATGCCACTGATAATGGTTAAGTTTGAAGGGGTGAAATAACAAAACCAATAATGTTATGTGAAAAAATATGTTCTGCAGAACAATGTGTTTTCCAAGTGAGAAATTCAGTGCTTTAGAGGCATTGTTGGTTTCACATGGAATCACAGATTAATTGATCACACAACACACCCTGAATTCTTAAATGCATGGCTAATTTTTGTGGGCTCAACTAATTCCACATGAATAAAGGAAAGCATCTGCATCTATGTGACCCCTATCATCCTCTTCACACTAACTTCTTCTTTTCTTCATATTCTTCGCTTATAGTGTCTTTCAGCCTCTCTCTAAAGGAATTCCTTTGTATATTCTAACTCTCCTTCTTCAACTTTTACCTGTTTTATTCTTTTCCTCTATCCATTGCTTTCTCTTCTTAACCTAACCAATTATAGTAACCGCTTTTCTCCATGCATGACACCTAACCTGCCCAATCATATTAGTCTAATTTTAAAATTGAACAGAAATCAAATAAACGCTGCCTGGATTTTCTGTTATATTTTGTGAGTAGGACCCGTATGATTCACAAAGGAAAACGAAGCAAATGCTGGGCCATTAAGTACCTCTGAAGGCTAAGGTGCAAGTAATTCAGTGCACTGTGGCTGGCCTGTGAACACTTAGCCAAATGGATATTACTTTGATTAGTTGATACAAACACCGTAATGGCATGCAGATACGAACGACTATGTCAGGGGTAAAACTATCATGAAGCAGCTGCTGAGTTGAGCGTAGTGTTTGAGAAAAAGTAGTAGACAATCAGGTGTTTGAGGCAGAGTGTTTGTGTATCAAATGCATGAATCGGCCTTTCGAAATACTGCTTACTTCTGGTGAGTGTTGCTCTGGCAACATTGTGGTCTGATCAAAATGCTGCTTGCTCTGATGTTGACATTGAAATAGAACAGGCTTAGTTGCTTTGCCAAACACTTCTTCTAAACCTGAGAAAAGAATGAGGAATTGAGACGATTTTTCCATGAGGCTTTCTTTGCTTTTGTGTGGGCGTATTGTCTTGGGCTGATTTTTGTCAGTCGCCATTTTAGTTGAAAATTATGCAAACCTTTTGCTTTCTTCAGTTTCCTATAATGTCTAGGTCATCACTTTTAGATGTCTCCCTTCTTATTTCAATTTAAATAATTGATATTTTATAGATTAACAACTTCTATTATCAATTAGGTCACTTGGAGCGTACACAGTGTAAATGAATCCAAGCAACCATAAATCAATGAATGCAGTTCAATCTGATGTTATTCACACTTAGCAGTCAACAAGCCGCATTTCTCGGTAGAAGTTGGAATCAACAATCAGGCTGGGAGTGTCAATAGTGATGTCAGTATTGGAATACATGTACTGACATTATCTCTGCATATATTCAGTTAATATGAATATTATTCACATGGAGCATGGCACTCTAATATGAGGATGTAACAAATTGTTTTGGAGCTGTTATGAAGTTACTCTATATATCCTAGGTCTTCTGAAGAAAGAATATGAAATAATTGCTTCATAACAAGCTTCCCCTGTAAAGAATACATGTAGTCATGAAATAAGTAAAGGAAATGTGTACGCTATGTACAAAAGATAGGCAAAGTTCGATAATTAGAGAATTTCAAGCTCTGGGACTACATAAGAAATGTTACTTCCTTTTTGTGAGTTACTATAGTAACTGCCCTGTGAGATGGGATGTTGACTGCTATGATGTCCTGTTGCCATGGAAACAACATGCTTTGTTGCTTTCGAGGAACATTTCCTAGATAAAAAGACAAAGGCTTAATGTATTTAGAGGTGGCACAAAGCCGTTGAAGTTTAACATGTGATTGCCCTGAAACTGACCTCAAAATCATCAGGATTTGCAAATCTTGCAATAATGGCCAATTATTTTGATGAAATAACCATTTTTTAGTATGTCAAGAATGCCCAATGTGGTCCTGATATTCTTTTTGACTAACAAAGTTTTGTAGCAGGTCAGCATAGATATTACATAGGTCAATTTTCAAGCACTTTTTCATAAAAACAGACAAATATTTCACTTACCAAGAATAATAAATCCAAAATAACCCCCAGATATTAGTTTGCCATGCCAACGTATATATACTAAAAAAACACAAAAAAATATTCACTTCAGAGCAAGATCTTCGAAATTGACCATTTTTTCAGTTCTGCTACTGGGGAATTACATGATAAACTTCAAAGGCTTTGTGCCACCTCTAAATATTAACCGATTTGGCTGAAATTTTGCCTGTGTTTGTTTTACTAATGTGGTCATTAATTTCTACTTTCTAATTGGGGGTTTTTGGAGATTTGATTTTTCCCATAGGAATGTGGATCACCCTATTGCCTATCTTTTATTTCAATAATGCAACCCCTCGACAAGAAAATGCATGTCAATATTTGGCAAATAATCAGCCTAAGAACAATTCACACATAGGAGAAATGTGTTCTGAACTATTAAAATTCAGATGTTCGAGAGAAATTATGATTTCAGAATGGTATCAGCATGCTCAATCAGGTTTAGAGGTATTTTTCTTCAGGTGTCAAAAATCATTGTTGACTTATAATGAAGAGAAATGGTGCTATCTTTCTCTCGCCATAATGAAGGATCGACTACAAATATCAAGTGCAGTTGACTGGGCAGTAAATATTCTGCCCCATCAGGACATGGAACATGTTGCTAGTATCTGCCAATAATGACTGCAACAATCCGGAAAGCGCTTGTCAGAATAAAAGATTTATGGCGATTATCAACGTGCAGGAAACTGATGATTCTGAGTGATAAACTTGTTATTCATTGGTGATTGGACCAATTTGATGAAAAAGGCGTGATAGTCAGACAAATCAACTTGAGTGCAGTTTCCGACTGCTTGTGACCCTTCCGGAAGCCATAGGATTTAGCTTATTCACAGTTGTTCACACCTTTTCAGCTAATCTTGAGGTTTGTTCCATCAGGGAAGTAAATATCAAGTTGCGTACCACACTTCGGCCGGAAAATCATAAAATCTTGCATCATGCATTCTTGCAGTGCAGGAATCCTTCATAAAACCAATGTGTGAGTGACATAGATATGATAAGTAAAGCCCTCTAAGCCCAGTTCTGGGCGCTCATGAGGGTTGACTGATGACATGGGAGAGAGAGTCCTCAACATGTTACATTTACCCCAAGAGATCTTTTACTTGCCATTTTAGAACAGACGCTGATACAAGGGCCACCAATTCAACGTCTCATCTAAACGACATGATATCGACATCTAGCTGGCATTTTGCTCGTGAAAGTCCACTGAAAATTAGCTTCTCACAAAACTCCAAAGTGCTGATTAGTCTTCAGATTGATACATACTGCTTTTGGTTGAGAAATCTTGAGTATTTATACTTTTAGTATTGCAGGTAATTTCACAACCAATCAAAAGGAGTGTTAGCCTGTTAAAACCAAATTAAATGCATTGAAAAGATGACATACTCACGCTTCTCACCGAGTAAAATTCTACTTGATTCAAACCATTTGACTTTTGCAGTGACAGCTCATTTTTAGGAGGCTGGTTATGTAATTATGAGACAATTGTGACTTCCAAGGGAGCTACTTCACACATTTCGGCCATTCTACTTTACCCCTTTTGCCCCTCATGACTCCCTGCCATGCCCCCATCAATAATTGGAGGAAATCAAAGCTTTGCAGGGAATTTCTGCTATTTGTGGAGATGTGGTCCTGAGCGATTCACAAAGGACCACAAAGCAAAGGCTGGGACATATAAGACCCCAAGAACTGAAGGCAAAGGTGCAAGCCTTTCAGTGCATTGTGGCTATCCGCTGAATATCCCAAAACAGCTGAGCATTTACACATTGATCCGTACATATGACACCTCCGACAGCATACCTGAGGAGATGATTGAACTTCAGATTAACAAGGAACAATGAACACTCTGTTTTACTGTCTATACGTTATTGACCAGATGTAATGAATTGATAATGCTGGGTCTCTCTTATTATTAGACTGATTCTATATTCAGCTTTAAAGTGGCATGTCTGGCCTGCTTCACAGAAATGCTCTGAAAACATTACATAAGATTGGCTGTAGCTTCTAAAGTATGTCTATGCGAAAAAGAAAAGTCCAATTAAAAGGTAAATCAATTTCAAATGGATATTCAAACCATGTAAGGGTTTCGTTTTCTTTTTTTTTATACAGGCCTATAAAATAGTTATAGGTCTAAACAAACTTTTTTCTATCTTCAAATGGGGAATTACTTATACCATCTCATAAAAGTCTTTTCTCCGAAAAAGTGTAAAGAAATAGTTTGAACACCTTCTCCACCAGCAGAGATATCTATTTAACTTTAAAACATTATGAAAACATGCAGGTGTTGGAATCATTGTGATTCTCCGTCAAAATGTGTGAAGTTGCCTATCGAAATATTTTTTCCTCCTGGTTAATGCTGCCATGGAAACATTGTGGTCAGATCGAATGTTGCTTGCTATGGTGTTGTCATGGAAGTTAAACGAGCTTGGTTGCTTCAGCAAAACATTTCTCAGATTGCTGACATAGGACATCTGGCATGGGTATAATGTCTAAAATGCTTTCTTCGCATTTGTGTGGGTGTTCGGTGTAGGATGATAATTAATTGCTGTTTTGGTTAAACAGCTGGCTGATACTTCCATCCTCCTGCTCTCCTCTTATGTGGAAGACATTGCTTCAGAACTCAACATGTTCTTAAATATATTTACCTCTATATTATTCAATTACCTGCTTCCTCCGAATATTTAGCAGGTGTGTATATTATACTTTGGCACATCTAAGAAACTCCAAAAGGAGTGAAAGAACATGCATTATTTCCACAACATTGCACAGGTGTCTTCACGACAATCTGCTGAAATTTCAACCTCTTTGATGTTCTTTTTTAAGAAAGTTTGCTGGCATTGTTTTGAAATTGCTCAAAACCTAGACGAAAACTTCAAAGCAAGATATGAAAAATTTGTAAAGTGCAAAAGAAGAAACAGAATGTCAGCAATGTGTCACATGTTAATCTGTTTCAGACATGAACTTAGCGAAGATGATTTGGTGTGAGGTGTCTTGGATATTTATGACATTTTTACAAAAAGTGACTCGTTCTGCTCCGGTGAAGGTCTTAAGCTTCTTGCCAGGCCAATTATTTAAGATTTTCATACCAAATGGAAGTTGCTCAAATGATGTGTTAGCAAAGCGTAATTTCAAATAGAGTTCAAATTTTGTCACTTTTCTGAGTGCTCATGCTCAAGAGAGATAAAAATATGACAGTATGTCTCTTTGAGAGAAAGTGTGAGGAAATATTGGAATGTGTGAAGTTGCCTTTCGAAATACTACTTCCTTCTGGTTAGTATTACCCTGGTAACATTGTGGTTAGATCGAATGCCGCTTACTATGGTGTTGCTAGACATTTCTCAGATAGCTGACAAAGGACATAACAGAATTATTACAATGTTTCTAAAATCCTTTCTTCAAATTCATGTGAACGTTTTGTCTGGGATATTTTTCTATTGCTAGTTTGGTTGAATGTGTGGCTGACATTTCTAATCCTTCTGCTCTCCTGTCATGTTTTAAACTATCGTTTAGAACTCCAATGTTTTTTTGCTAGATTTTTCTCTGTAGTATGTAATCAGCTGCTTTCTATTCAAAGTTTTTGCAGGTTGGTATAATAGACTTTGGCGCTTCTAAGAAAATCCAAAAGGAGCCATAGCATTCAGCTGGAACATTGCAAAATATGAACAATTTTTAAAGCGTGAAATCAGGAAATAAAATGTTAGCAATGTTTCACATATATATTATTCAGAAAGAATCTATTTTAGACCCAAACTTCTTGGAAGAGGATGAAGTTAGTAATTGGGTGACTTCAATTTAACTTAGTGAGATGGTTTAGTTTTTTATTTCCTTGTTACTTAAACTTTTTCTCAGGATGCTCCTGTGAGGCTATGGGCAGCTTACAATTCTAACCCATTTAAGAATTTCCTATCATTCAGAAGTTACACGAAAGAGATGTAAGAGAAATGTGTAATTTCGAAATGGAGTTCATAGTGTATTTCTTGTCTGAATGCTTTTAATCTATCTATCCATCTAAAGAGTACAGGTGTTGGAATCAGTATGTTTGTCTGTCAAAATGTATGAAGCTGCCTTTCAAAATAAGTACTACTTCCTTCTTTTGAGTGTTGCTATGGCAACATATTGTGGCCAGATGTTATGTTTCTTGCTATGGTGTTGTCATGGAAGTCAAACTAACTCACTTCAGCAAGACATTTCTCAGATAGCTGACAAAGAACATTACAGAATTGTTTCAATGTTTCTAAAATGCTTTCTTTGCATTTGTGTGGGTGTCTCGACTCGTCTTGGATATCTTTTTATTGCTATTTTGGTCAAACAGCTGGCTGATATACTTTTCATCCTAATGCTGTCTTCTCATGCATGCATGTCTGAGACATTGCTTCGGAACTAAACAGTATTTTTCTATATATCTTCCATTATATTAAGCAATTTGCTGCTTCATATTCAAAACTTTAGCAGGTGTGTATTTTAGACTTTGGCACATCTAAGAAAATCCAAAATGAGCTATAGCATTCAGCAAATCTTATTGCAAAGAGTGAAAGAATATGTATCATTTCCACGACACTGCACATGTGTCTTCATGAAAACCTGTTCAAATTTCAATCTCTTTGATGTTCCTTTAGAATGTTTGCAGCCATTGTTTGAAATTGTTCAAAGTTACGTTAAAACCTACAGCAAAATAGGAAGATTTCTAAAGTGCAAACGCAGAAACAAAATATTATCAATGTGTCACATATTAAAAAGAATTGGTTCTAGACCTGAACTTAAGCGAAAAGTTTTATTTGATGGTTAGTTGTTGGCGTTATTGAATCCATAACCCCTGACTATCTTCCGGTCATCCCTTAATAAGCTGGCATTCATTTTTAAAAAGCAGCCAATTGGGTTCACAGAGGAGGACATAATCTGAGAAATACTGCAACATTCCAGTCATAAGATATTGTATATTTTAACTGTAAACCTCGCTCGATTGATCTGGAAGATTATATGTAGTGGTATATCGATGTCCAAATCATAAATGAATAATAATTATATTAATGTATACATGCTTTATGTACTGTTGTAGATGCCACGCTGTTACCTTTTTCACATGAGTACTTTCTTTTGGTCAATTTGAAAATTCAACTTCGATATGGCAATCAATCTGAAGCCTTTTATTATTCATGCGTCTGTGAGTTGGATTATTTTTAACCGAAGCTTGGAACATTGGTAAACTTTGAATTTGATGCTCAAGCATGGATAAATGTTTGACCAGGAAAAAGGCCTTTTAGTGATCTCCATGATTCACAAGCAAACCTAACATGGGCTTTGACATTGTAAACAAAGAAATGGGATGCCATAGACTTCGAGCTGGATACATGCTGCATTTCTGTGAAATTTTTCCAGTTTTTATTGGAAGCTTTTCACCACCTTGAAGTAGAATAAATCCCATGAAAATCAAGAATTTTTCTGCTCTTTGGATAAGCTAATTTGATAATTGAGCACTGTTTTTTCCCTGAAAGTACACAATGTAACTGCAAAAGGTGATATTTTGCCATTGGGTGAATGCTGAACATCTGAAATTAACTGCTTTTGCCAGCAAAGTAACTAATCCGATGAGAAGAAAACATATATGGGGTTACAAAGGATGATATTTTAGACATTTGGGAAACAAATGGCTGCCAAATTTATTTAAAAATTTCGCAGCCTCTTTCTATTGAGAGATATGTAAAGGAGATGTTTGAAAATTGAAATCAATACAAAATTATGTATATGTACATTCTGTTAAGTCTTCTTTGTATCATTAACAGGACCTGATAGATTGATAATGCCTGGTGTTATTCCGTAATTCTCTGATCATACTTTGGCTCTTATTTAAGCTTCATATCATACTCTTTTTGCTGAAGCTTCAGAGGCATGCTTATGTGAAAAGGAAAATGCCATAATCTTATTAAAATTTAAATACTGAATAGATTTAGAAGTTTAATTCAAACTGTATAATGTATGAATGTGTGAAATATAATATGTAAAGTATATACCTGGAAGAGAGAGGGCAAAAGATAATTCATCATATTTAATACTAAAATCTACATTCTTTAATCTTAAATATCTTTGTTTTACTTTAAAACATGCAGGTGTTAGAACCTTGGTGTTTCTCTGTCATAATTTGTAAAGCTGCCTTTCACAATGATCCTTCCCTCTGGAAATTGTTGCTATGGAAACATTGTGAACAGATCGAATGTCACTTGCTATGGTGTTATCATCGAAGTCACACGAGTTTGGTTGCCTCTTGTAAAACATTTCACAGATAGATGAGGAAGGACAATTTTTCTAAATCGCTTTCTTTGCATTTGTGCGGGCTCATCTAGTGTGTTTTTTTATAGCTATTTTGGTCGAACAGCTGGTTGATATTTCTCATCCTCCTGCTCCTGTTTTAGACACTGCTTCTGAATTCAGCAGGTTTTTTCTACATTTTCCTGTATATTATGCAATCTGCTCTTTTATCCTCCGCTTTAGGGGGTGTGTATATTAGAATTTGGTACATCCAGGAGAATCTAAAAGGAACCATGGCATTCAGCAAATCTTGTCAAAAAGAGGGAAAGAACATGTATTATTTCTACAACATCGCACAGGTGTCTTCACGACAATCTGTTGAAATTTCTACCTCTTTGATGTTCTTTTTTAAGGAAGTTTGCAGGCATTGCTTTGAAATTGCTCAAAACCTAGACGAAATTTCAAAGCAAGGTATGAATAATTTCTAAAGTGCCAAAAGAGAAAACAGAATGTCAGAAATGTGTCACATGTTCAGAAAGAATCTATCTATCTATCTACATGTATCTATCTATCTATCTACATGTATCTATCTATCTATCTATCTATCTATCTATCTATCTATCTATCTATCTATCGAAAAGTAAAGGTGCTGGAATCAGTATGTTTGTCTGTCAAAATGAGTGAAGTTGCCTTTCGAAATAGGTAGCCCTACCTTCGTTTGAGTGTTGCTATGGCAATATTGTGGTCAGATCGAATTTTTCTTGCTGTGGTGTTGTCATGGAAGTCAAACGAACTTGTTTCAGCAAAAAATTTCAAAGATATCTGATAAAGGACATTACAGAATTGTTACAATGCTTCTAAAATGCTTTCTTTGCATTTGTATGGGTGTCTCGTCCAGAATGTTTCTTCATTGCTATTTTGGAAGAACAGCTGGCTGATATATTTCTCAGCCTTCTGCTTTCCTCTGATGTGTAATACATTGCTATTTTCCATTATATTCAGCAATTTGCTGCTTTATATTCAAAACTTTAGCAGGTGTGTATTTTAGACTTTGGCACATTTAAGAAAATCCGAATGGAGCCATGGCATTCAGCAAATCTTATCGTAAACAGCGAAAGAACATGTATTATTTCCAGAACGTTGCACATGTGTCTTCATAACAACCTGTTGAAATTTCAACCTCTTTGATGTTCCTTTAGAATGTTTGCAGCCATTGTTTAAAGTTGTTCAAGATTATATTAAAACCTGCAGCAAAATACGAAAAATTTCTGAAGTGCAAATGCAAGAATATTAGCAATGTGTCACATATTAAAAAAGAATTGGTTCTAGACCTGAACTTAAGCGAAAAGTTTTATTTGATGGTTAGTTGTTGGCGTTATTGAATCCATAACCCCTGACTATCGTCCGGTCATCCCTTAATAAGTTAGCATTCATTTTTAAAAGCAGCCAATTGGCTTCGCAGAGGAGGACATAATCTGAGAAACACTGCAACATTCCAGTCATAACAAATCGTATATTTTAACTGTAAACCTCGCTAGATTGATCTGGAAGATTATATGTAGCGGTATATCAATGTCTAATAGATAATAAATGAATAATAATTATATTAATGTATACCTACTTTATGTACTGTTGTAATGCCACGCTGTTACCTTTTTCAATCAATTTGAAGCCTTTTATTATTCATATGTCTGTGAGTTTGTGTGGTTGGATTATTTTTAAGTGAAGCTTGGAACATTGGTAGAATTTGAATTTGATGCTCAAGCATGGATAAATGTTTGACCAGGAAAAAGGCCTTTTAGCGGCCTCCATGATTCATAAGCAAACCTGACATGGGCTTTGACATTGTTAACAAAGAAATGGGATGCCATAGACATCAAGCTGGATACCTGCTGCATTTCTGAGAATTTTTTTCAGTTTTTATTGGCAGCTTTTCATCATCTTGAAGTAGAACAAATCCTATGAAAATCAAGAATTTATCTGCTCTTTGGATAAGCTAATTTAATAATTGAGCACTGGTTTTTTTTCCTGAAAATATAAAAAAAAGTGATATTTTGCCATTGGGTGAATGCTGTACATCCACAACGAACTGCTTGTGCCAGCAAAGCAACTCATTCGATGAGCAGAAAATATATATGGGGTTACAAAGGACGATTTTAGACATTTGGGATACAAATTCCATCGAGGGATCTATAGAGGAGATTTTTGAAAATTGAAATCCATACGAAGTTATGTGCATTCTGTTAAGTCTTCTACGTGTATATAATTAACAGGACCTGATTGATTGATAATGCATGGCTTTATTCAGTAACTCTCTGATCAGACTTTTGTTGTGATTTAAGCTTCATATCATACCCTTTTGCTAAAGCTTCAGAGGCATGATTATGTGAAAAGGAAAATGCCATAATCTTTTTGAAAGGTAATACTAAATAGATTTCAAAGTTAGATTCAAACTGTATAATGTATGAGTGTGTGAAATATTATATGTAAAATGTGTACCTGGAAGAGAGAGGGTAAAAAAAATTCAACATCTTTGATAATAAAATGTACATTCTTTAATCTTTAATATCTTTGTTTTACTTTTAAACATGCAGGTGTTAGAAACATTGTGTTTCTTTGTCATAATTTGTGAAGCTTCCCTTCAGAATGATCCTTCCCTCTGGAAATTGTTGCTATGGCAATATTGTGATCAGATCGAATGTCGCTTGCTATGGTGTTATCATCAAAGTCACACGAGCTTGGTTGCCTTTTGTAAAACATTTCACAGATAGCTGACAAAAGACATGTGGTACAATGTTTCTAAAACGCTTTCTTTGCTTTTGTGCGGGCTCATCTAGTGTGTTTTTTTATAGCTATTTTGGTCGAACAGCAGGTTGATATTTCTCATCCTTCTGCTTTCCTCTCATGTGTTAGACATTGCTGCAGAACTAAACAGTATTTCTTCCATATATTCCATTATAATATGCTATTTTCTGCTTTATGTTCAAAACTGTAGCTGGTGTGTATACTAGACTTTGGCACATCTAAGAAAATCCAAAAGCAGCCATGGCATTCAGCAAATCTCATCGCAAAGAGCGAAAGAACATGTATTATTTCCAGAACATTGCACAGGTGTCTTCACGACAATCTGTTGAAATTTCAGCCTCTTTGATGTTCCTTTAGAATGTTTGCAGGCATTGTTTTAAAGTTGTTCAAAAGTTATGTTAAATCTGCCTAAGCAAGATGTGAAGAATTTCTTAAGTTCAAAACGAAGAGCAAATGTCAGCAATGTGTCACATATTGGGAAAGAATCTGATGTGGACCTGATTCATTTGCTAGTTGGTTTGCTCTATAACAGTTGAAGTCAAAAGCATGAGCGAAGAAATGTCTGAGCACATCATGCTATACCTTATCGCACTGCATATCCGTATAACTTTGTGACATTTGACCTTTTCTCTTATGGTGGAAATCTCAATCGCAAAGAAATTCCATACAATATGTGAAAAACCCTACGATTTGCGCAAATCATCAGTTTCCACCCTTTAAGAATAGGCCAAAACTCACAAAACTGTGTTTTTGACTGTTTTCCTGACCAAACATCTGAGATCTAATATCTTAATCCTTGTTGGATGTTGTTTTATTGAGGTGATAGAGCATTCTGTAATTTCAAATAGAAATCAGAGTTTTCTTGTTCCTCGTCTTATGCTGCCTGTGTTACCTATAGATTGCTTGAGAACAAGGAGCACCTGAATCTTGTATGGTGGACTCGCAACCATGTCATGAAATCATTATACCTGTATCTAGAATTTATGCAATCAAAATTAAATTGACGTGCATGTATGCTTGTAGCCATCTGCATTTGCAGGGGAGGACACAATATTAACAGTTACCCATTACTATTCATGATAAAAATAATAATGCATGTGCATACGTTATGCAGTGGTTGACACTACAATCTAACCTTTTAAATAATGGGAAATGTATTTAACTTCAATAAGCCAATCGATCTAGAACCTTTTAAGATTCAGGTGCCTGTAAACTGCCATGCGGTCAGATAATTTCTAACCGAAGCTTAGAACTTCGGAATTTGAATTTGATGCTCCAGCATGGACAAGTGTTTGACCAGGAAAAAAGCATTTTAGCAACCAACATGATTTATCGTAAGAAAACATAACTTGGGCTTTGACACGGTAAACAAAGAATTGGGATGCAATAGAAATCTAGCTGCAAGTGCATTTGCAACATGTCAGAATGTCAGAGAAGTCCAAACAGAAATAACGTGTTCTCAGGTGAATTTTTGCCATGTTGTAATGCCGTTTCTTTTAAAACTTGTCTGATCGATTTTCTATGATGATAGTGAAACAAAAAGTGCAAATATATATTTGGATATTATTTTGTGATTTCAATAATGTGTGGATTCAGTCATTTTCCAGCAGCGACATTGGTGGTGATTTCTAGTGTTATTTTACTATAATTATTTTATGGTAGATTAATTATTGTAATAGAACTTTACTAATGTGTAATGAAATAAGGCGAATTCACCTTTGTTCCAGAAAACTATGTATGTTGAAGTCAGTGTGTTTGTCAATCATACAGTACAACTCAAAATAAAGTATGAAAGGTTTGTCAGAAGTCCTTCGTTTACCAATTAAGGTCCAATTTCGCCCTCTTTTCTCCACTCCATTCCAAATCTCCTTACAGCTACAGTGCCGCCTGTAAGTAAGTGAAACACATGACATTGTGCCATTGCATCAATGCTAAACATCCTCAGCCAAACTGCTTGTGGAGGTATGAATTCTCATCGGATGAAAGGGAAACAAAGTGGGTCATAAAGGCCGATGTGTGAGGCAAGTGGGATAAAAATAGCAGCCCATTTTCTTCGCTGTAGTCGGAGTTAGGTATGGGTCAATGTCTTTGATAAGTAAGTGAACCACCCTTCCCTATGTTTTAACATTGAGCCTGTGTTTCACTTACTTATCAAAGACTTTGACCCATACCTAACTCCGACTACAGCAAAGATAATTGGCTGCTATTTTTATCCCACATGCCTCACATATCGGCCTTTATGACCCAAAATGTTTTCCTCTCATCGGATGAGAATTTGTCCTTCCAGAAGCATATTGGTTAAGGATGTTTAACATTGATGCAATGGCACAATGTCAAGCGTTTCACTTACTTACAGGCGGCACTGTACCTTTGACTCCTCACCACAACCTTACCCTATATTAAGAAGTCTATTAAGACAGCTTGAAATACAAAAGTGATTAGCAAAGGGGCACACTATCAAATAAGTCAAACACAATGGAATTGGTATTGTAATGTAAATGTAATGCAATTTTAAAAGGTAGTTAAATAGGTAAAGGTAGGAAGTGATTTGGAGGGAGCCAAAAGGTGTGAAAGGGTAAAGAAGTGGCTGATTCTTCCTTCATGCTGGGGTAGTCACCCTTTATTTTGTGTTGTACTGTAATGTGAAGATCACAGCTGCCTTTTGAAATACTGCTTCCTTCTGGACAGGTGAGTATTGCCGGCACATAATCGTGGTCAGATTGAATGTTGCTTGCTATGATGTTGTCATATAAAAACACACAAGCTCTTGCAAGACGTTTCTCGAAAAGCTGACAAACGACCTTAGGAATTGAGAAACAGTCTCTAAAATGGTTTCTTTGCCTTTGTGTGGGCGTTTTGTCTAGGGTATTCTTTTGTTGCCGCTATTTTGGTGTTCAGCTTTCCTGGCATGTGCAACGCATAAGCTCAGCACTAAATAGTTTAATAAGCTTCTTCTTTTAAAGCTTTTGCAGATGTCTAAATTTAGTAAATCTGACAATGGAACCCAAAACATCCCAAAAATTCGGCAAATTTTGTCAAAAAGATCGAAATGGCATGTATCATTAACACCAGATTTCGTTGGTGCATTCACAACATTTTGTTTTGCAGGCATAGTAACCTTTGAAATTACTTAAAGCAAAATATGAAATAATTTGAATATTAAAGATAGAAACAAAATCATTATATATATTGCACTGTGTCATATAGTGGTACAGTGGTCTCTGTGTTATAAGACCGCCCCTTCTGCGGTGATGAAGTAGTCTCTTGTGGGGTTGCGATCTCTCATCGGGGTGAAAAATGCACTAGAAATACTAGTTATTATGAGAGGAAGGTCAAATAAGGCACGTCGGTCTTCTAACAGGGGGTCTTATAATGCAGGCACCACTGTACTTTGAATGACTTTTGTGGGGGACCTTGCATGGTTTGGTTTGTATTCCTGCCTGGATAGAGTAGGGTTGGGCATGCAGCCCCCCTTAACTTCGAGGCGCGATTTGTCCTACTTTTTATAGTCAATTGTTTAAATGCTTATGCTTTCAGGAAGGGATCACTTGACGCTACTTATGACTAGTGAAACAAATGTCACACGAGCTTGGTTGCCTTTGCAAAACATTTCTCACATAGCTGACAAAGAACATGTGGAATTGGCACAATGTTTCTAAAAAAGCTTTTTTTGCATTCGTGTTGGTATTTCATCTAAGATGTTTTTTATTGCTATATTGCTCCTCAGCTGGCTGATAAATCTCATCCTCCTGCTCATGTTTTAGACACTGCTTCAGAACTAGGCAGTTTTTTTCTACATTTTTCCTGCATATTATGCAATCAGCTCTTTTATGCTACGCTTTAGCGAGTGTGTATATTATTAGACTTTGGTACCATGTTACATCTAAGAAAATCCAAAAGCAGCCATGGCATTTTACAAATCTCATCGCAAAGAGCAGAAGAACATGTGTTATTTCCACAACATTGCACAGGTGTCTTCACGACAATCTGTTGAAATTTCAACCGCTTTGATGTTCTGTTAGAACGTTTGCAGCCATTGTTTTAAAGTTGTTCAAAAGTTGAGCTAAATTTTCAAAGCAAGATGGGGAAAATTTCTAAAGTGCAAAACGAAGAACAAAATGTCAGCTATGCGCCACTTACTTAGAAAGAATCTGGTCTGGACCTGAACTCCTTCTTGGATGAGGATTAATTTGCTAAAACTAACATTTAACTTTTTTTTTTACGGTGAAAACCGATGGTCTGTCCAAATCGCAAAGAAATTCCATACAACGTGTGAAAAAACCTGTTATTTCGCAAATCATCTGTTTTGACCCTTTCACGGCCAAACATTTCAGATCTAGTATCTTGATCCCAGTTGGATGTAGCATTATTCAGGTGATAGAGCATTGTTAAATGTCAAATAGAACTCACAGTTCTCATGTTCCTCGTCTTGTGCTTCCTGAGTTACCTATTGCTTGAGAACAAGGAGCACCTGAATCTTGCATGGTGGACTCGTAACCTTATCATGAAATCATTATGCCTGCATCTGGAATTTATGCTATCAACATTCTTTAATGACATGCATTTATGCTTGTAGCCGTCTGTATTTGCATGAGAGGACACAATTTAATACTAAAATATTAACAGTTGCCCATCACTATTCATAATAAAAAAAATAATGCATGTACATACTTTATGTGGTAGCTAACACTACACTCTAACCTTTTGAATTGATGGGCATGCAATTAATTAGCCAATAAATCTAACCCTTTTAAGATTCAGGTGCCTATGAATTGCCATGCAGTTGGGTTATTTCTAACCGAAGCTTGGAACTTTGGTAGAATTTAAATTTGATGCACTAGCATGGAGAACTGTTTGATCAGGAAAAAGGCCTTTTGGCAAACTCCATGATTTATAAGCAAACTTAACATGTGCTTTGATATGGTAAACGACGAAATGGGATCAAACAGAAATCTAGCTGCATGTATATGTGCAGCATGTCAGGGAAACCCAAACAGACGTGTCTCATTCTTAGGTGAATTGTTGCCAGGTTTTCATGCCATTTCGTTTAAAAGTTGCCCAAGATCACAGCTGCTTTTGAAATACTGCTTTCTTCTGGTAAGTATTGCTATCGCAACAGTGTGGTCAGATTGAATGTTGTTTGCTATGATGTTGCCACATAGAACCAGAAAAACTTCTGCAAGACATTTCTCAAAAAGCTGACAAACGACTTACATGTAGTCTCTAATATGGTTTCTTTGCCTTTGTGCGGGCGTTTTGTCCAGGGTATTCTCTTGTTGCTTCTATTCTGGTTTTTAATGCTTTTCCTTTTTCACCTTTCCTCTCCTGTGTGAGGCCATCAGCTAAGCACTTACTAGTTTAATAAGCTTCTTCTTTTAAAGTCTTGGCAAGTGTTTACTGTCTATCTACTAGACCTTAGTAAATCTGACAAAATAACCCAAAACATCCCAAAGCATTCATATACTTTTGTGAAGAAGATCGAAAGGGCCTGTATCAGCTATATGTTAACATTCCTTCATCCACAAACTATCATAAATATTAAGGTTACTGTTCATCTCATTTTTAACTAATGCTGCCATGATGTTGTTTCAAGACTGTATTTTTTGTAGATGGTTCTTTTAACAATAAAAAACATACATACATTCATACATCATTTCCACCAGATTTCGTAGGTGCATTCACAACATATTGATTTGCTGGCAAAGTATTGAAATAACTTATAGCAAAATACGAAATAATTTAAATTTTAGAGATAGAAACAAAATTGTTTAATATATTGCACTGTGTCATATAACGTAGTGGTACTTTAAATGACTTTGGTGGGAGACCCTGCATGGGTTTATATTCCTGCCTAGATACATGCACCTTAGAATAATGATTATCGTCCAAGCTGAATATTGTTGGTATTACATGTCTGACTGCATGAAAGGTAAGCTAAACACTAGAAAAATAAAATGGGAAGCTGGAGGTGCCAATTCATTGAGTAACTGCAAATCAGTGATTGAAACACAACTCAAAACTATACATGTTAAAGCATTCTAGACAAACTTGCAATATTAGGCTATTGTACGGTCCTTTAATTACACATGTGCTGACCCTCTCAAACTTCAGGCTTTTGAGATATGACTGTTCTGCCACCAATATGGCGACCATACAGGCCATAAGCGACCTCCGCAATGCTGTACTGCCTGGATTTTTACCAAATGATAAAGAAGAACTCGTGAAATATCTATCTATATACTAATTTAATATATTCATTATCTGATTATTATCCTGTTTAAATTTAAAATGTACGCCAGAAATGTGTGTGAAATAAATATATATATATGTTATCTGTTGAAGTTTACCCTCCATTGCACCTTTTGGCTGCCAGCCATGCCCTACCATTTATGTAGGGAAATCAAAGCATTGAGAGGCATTTAGGCTATTTGCGGAGAAATGGTCCTGAGATATTCACTGAGGACTGCAAATCAAAGGCTGGCTCACATAGGATGGATGCCGAAGGTGCAAGCCATTCAGTGCATTGTGGCTGGCCTCTGAACACCCAGCCAAAAGGGCTGAGCGATATTGCATTGATTGGTTGATGCGACACCTCACCACAGCCATTGTGGCAGTCTCAATCATTCTGTACCAGCAGTCCGATCTTGAGACTGCTCCTGGTGACCGTTATTGAAACTAGTCAGTCTCCCTCTTTGAGTGATTGTCAGGGGTGTAGATCCTGGGGGGGAATGGGGGGATTAGATGAGCCGGGGGGGGGGGATGATCAGATGATTATCCCCCCCTAGAATCTCAAATCATAGCTACTTGGTTTGTTGAGAATTATTAGCTATATTTAGCTGTTTGTGCCATAATCTAGTGGAATATTATAAAGAAAATACATGCTTCAGGTTGCTCAGAATTTACCTTTCGATAATTTAAAATAGTTTGTCTATTGGGCCATGGAAATTTCCCGCCCCGCGATTTTTAGTGCGTTGGGTCTCACACGCATTATGCTTATGCTGAAATCATCCCCCCCACAAAAATGAAAAATCTACGCCCCTGGTGATTGCTGAAATTGAGATAGTACACCAATGAAGTTCATTATTCATGGGGTTTTTGTTTAGACATTGAGACTGATAATGAAATATTTGTGAAGAGCAAACACTGAAAACAGATGAAACAGCCTCTTAAAGCTTCAGAACACTAATGAGTGACAAGGCTAGAGGCAAAACGAGAGAGATGATGGAATGGTTAATGAACAACTGTATTTGAGAAAAACCATGAAGCAATACATTCACTAAAGGCTGTTTATTTTCAGATGAAAAACGTGTTTTTACGATTCCTAAGAAAGAAATTCGGAAGAAATAACATGAGTCCACCCCTGTTTCTCAAGCAGATCTGAGTTTATAACTGCAGGTGTTGGAATCGAAGTTTTGGTCTATAGATGAAAATGCGTGGAGCTGCCCTTCGAAATACTGCTTCTTTTTTATGAGCGTTGCTGTTGCAGCTTTGTTGTCACATTTAATGTTGCTTGCAATGATGCTATTAAAGTAACTAAACAGGAAAAGTTTTGCAAGCCATTTCTCAAAAAACTGACAAAAGACTTTCAAGAATTGAGCCAATGTTTCTGAAATGCTTTCCCTGCTTTGTGTGTAGGCGTTTTGTCTGGGGAAGTTTTTTACTTGCTATTTTGGTCGCAGAGTTTGCTAACATTCTTGTCTTGCTAATGTCTAAGGCATGGCCTTTGAAGATCCCCTTTTTTCCTCTATTCACCTGTATATTATGGATTTTTTCTTTCAAGTTTTACCAGGCATGCATAATTGCAAATTAGATTCTAGCATCCATCTAAGAAAAATCCAAGAGAACCTCTATGGCATTCAGCTTATCCTGTCACAAAGAGGAAAGCAGCTTGCATTATTTCCACCAGATCTCACAGGTGTCTTCTAGACAATCTGTTGAAATTTCAACCTCTTTGATGTCAGTTATGCAGGTTTGCTGGCACTGTTTTAAAGTTGTTCAAAAGTTAAGTTGAAAATTCAAAGCAAAATATGAAAACATTTTCAAACACAAAAGTGGAAAAAAAACAGAGGCGGACTGGTCTGTGTGGCAAACATGAAACATTATTGAAACACAAAAAGTAGAGACAAAATGTTGCGCATTTAGAAAGAATCATCAGCTAGTAATTTATCGGTATGAAGCAGTGTGGCCTAGTTGGTTAAACATATGGTCTAAAAGATGTAATATTTCATAACAGAAGTGTAATAGGACAGGAAATTCCAAGCAGGCACACACCTACAGTGGCCAGGAATGTAACCAACACAACCTACCAGTTGGCAGGTAGTGTGACTCCATTTAAAATAAAATTTTTGGTCAAGAAGTTGTGACAGGCAATTCAGTGTACACATGTAAGTGAGATCTTGAAATTGAGGATACTTGAGTGGGTGTGCAATCCTTTCAGAAAAAGAAGGTCCAGCAAACTTGTTGTCAAGATGCAAAATTTAACAATTGTTGTGATAAAAAAATCCCAGGGAACTGAAAACCCCATGTAGCTGTTCAGCAGTAATTCAACATAGGCCTATCAGGCTGTGTAAAAGCAACTATATTAAAGGCAAACAGTCGTCGAAATCCTACTTTTAATAAACTTATTTTCCCATGAAAGAATCAGGTGTTGCAGATTCATTCAGCTAACATTTCCCAAAATCATATTTCACCATAGCTTAGGAAAAATTTATGAAATTTGCATTTCAGCCCAATTTTTTGGACGTTTAGCATATTCAGTCAACTATGCAGTGACGTAGGGCAGGGTGGCCCCCCCCCTCCCTCCCCAGATTGAATGGACAATGAGAGAATTGGACACTTACAATCTGACAACCAAAAATTACTGTGATATACTGAATGGGGGGGGGATTAATAAATACTGTTACAAAGGTGACAAAATGAATTTGAGACAATCTGAAACTGAAAAATTGCATGCACATGTTGCATTGCTGTCAATCACTTTGATTGGGTGGAGCTATTGAGTTTTAGGCAGTGGTCAAATTGCTCAATGTCTGACATGTCCAGATCGCATTTTATGACTGAAATATTAACTCTCAGATAGATAGATAGATAGATCGATAGGCAGACAGACAGACAGACAGAAATGTTTATTTGACATGAATCCAAATACAGTTACAAAGAACAAAAAACATGGTTTTATTATCTCAATGTCAGGAGACATTCACTTTGCCATGAATATGGCGCTAGCATGAATGCCACCTATTAGAAAAGAAAAAAATCAAATTAAATTTTTAATTAATTTCAACAAATTTTCACATCCTGTCAAATAAATTGAAAATCACAATTTTCTTAAAAAATAATTGGTGAAAGGTGAAATGATAAATGAAGGTGAAGGGGGATAAATGAAAATGATATGAGGTCGATGGGATGAGATGAAATGAAATGGAATGGTCAGCAAAGTAAGATGGATTAAACAATATTACCTGTAGTTGGAGGATTGACATATAAAGCAATTTTGTATGGAACATTGTTCCTGATACTGGTGGATAAGTGAATTTTTAATATACAAGGAGAAGCCAAACTCACTATGAGTTGTGGCCTTTTCCAGAATGGAATTTGAAGTACTATTTAATAATTTGGGTAACTGGTATCTGATACTATTTTCGGCATAGGCATGATATAGGCGAGGTAATTTAAAATTTTTATTTCGTATATTGTATGGATAATCATTTTGGGGTTTTATTAAGATATTTGTCGCCAAAAAATATTCGGGAATTTGATTATTTTCTAATCTATAAAAAAACTTATATAATTTTACTTTCAGAATATCATGAACAGTAAGCAAACATAATTTTTTGAATAAGGGCTGTGTGTGGGCATTATATCTAGTATTGGCTACAGCTCGAATTGCCCTTTTTTGTAGTTTAAATATGGAGTTTGCTTTGTAGCCCCAGCACAGAATTCCGTAATTGAGATGAGAATTAATAAGGGCACAATATATAGTCTTCAATGTGTCCTGAGGAAGGAATTTCTTCAATCTATTTAAAATACAAGTACACTTAGCTATTTTTTTACTTATTTTATCAAGGTGATCATTCCACTTGAGACGCTCATTAAAAGCTATACCAAGAAAATTAAAGGTACCAATGTATTCCAGGATTTTGTCATCTATAAATAACGCTGGGCGATTGACAACTTTACCATGTGTGTGGAAAATCATACATTTTGTTTTATCTGCATTCAAAGATAGCTTATTAACTTTAAGCCAAGACAAAACATTCGCTAATTCAGTATTCAAGATCTGAACATTTTCTTGAGAAGAGTCAAGAGAAACAAATAAAGTGGTATCGTCTGCGTATACAATGAATTTGAAAAAACTGCTTGATCTGAAAACATCATTTTCATAGATGAGGAACAACAATGGACCCAAGATTGAACCCTGTGGGACACCAGTAGAAATATTTAAATGAGAGGAAGAACAATTTTGATATTCGACATATTGTACGCGATTACTGAGGTAACTGGACAGGAGGGCCCATGCAGTGTCACTAAAACCATAGTAATGAAGTTTTTCAAGGAGAATTTCATGATTAATAGTATCAAATGCTTTTGATAAATCCATAAAAACTGTTAGTGGCACTTTGCCTGAATCCATTTCATTCACAATACGATCAGTTAGTTCTAAGGCAGACAGACAGACAACCTGACTGACTGACTGACTGACTGACTGACTGACTGACTGACTGACTGACGGACAGATAGATAGATAGATAGATAGGTAGATAGGTAGATAGATAGATAGGTAGATAGATAGATAGATAGATAGATAGAGTGTAGATCGACAGATAGATAGATAGATAGATAGATAGATAGATAGATAGGTAGATAGGTAGATAGGTAGATAGATAGATAGATAGATAGATAGATAGATGTGAGCACATGCAGTTCTGGGCTGCACTCTAAGATACATGTAAATATATATAAGATATATAGATTGGTTGATTGATTGTGTCCTGATGTTTTTTATGAGCATATGGTAATTGAAATCTCACTGAGAAATTTGCGGTCTGGGCTTGTCAATTTTGGTACAAGTCAGTCACTGTTCATATTAATATAGAGACACCCAACATATCATTTTGGATGCACCAATGAAAGATTGAAATGAAGATCACAATTCATCACAGCTTTACATACTACATAGTCAGGATTGTGTGAAGGTGTCATTTCTACAATATTTCATAGCTTTGCCTATCAGTTCCAAAGTGCATGGTCAGCCACATGTATTTGTTTATTAAAAACCCAGTCTCATGTCACTGAAGCACTTGCTTTCCAAAAGAGGGCGCTTTTTACTGTTCAAAATTTATAGCCAAAATCGAAAACTAAAAGTATTTTTAAATGGGTTTATTTTGGACCAAATTTGCAAGGACCACTATAGTGTTTCTATAAATATAATTCTTAAAGCTCTCAACTGATAAAAAAAATGCGCGATTGTGGCCCTTTAAGGAAAAAAAGCTATGTTGAAGCATTCAAGACAATCATGCTAAAGGAGGCTGTTTAAAAGGAATATGACTAAGAATTGTGGTTATTTTATAATGCATTATCTGTTATACTTAAAGGTTACCCTCCATTACTCCTGATGACTGCCTGCCAATGGCCCTACTTTTTATGGAAGGAAATCAAAGCATTGAGGGGAATATCCGCTAGTTGTGGAGAAATGGTCCTGAGAGATTCACAAAAGACTGCAAATCAAAGGCTGGGTCACACAGGACTGATGCCAAAGGTGCAAGCCATTCAGCGCATTGTGGCTGGTCTCTGAACATCCAGCCAAAAGGGCTGAGCGATATTGCATTGATAGGTTGATACGACACCTCACCAGAGCTGTTGTGGCAATCTCAGATTTTCTCTACCATAAATAAGATCTTGATTGGTGACTGTTCTAAGAACTAGCCAGTTTCCTAATTGGTGATTGTTCTAAGAACTAGCCTGTTTCCTAATTTTAATTGGAGCGATTGTCATAGGTCCCCGATTTGGAACTTAAGATAGTGTACTAATTAACATTATTCATTTGATTTCATGAATAATTATACTTGGTTGAATTTCTAAATTACTTCTTGTTTAGACATTTGGAATGATACATGAAATATATTCTGAAGAACAGACTCTGACAACCGACAAAACAGCTACTTACTAAATCTTTATTACACGAAAGTTTTTATTCTTTGACTGTTTAACTTGTCAAAGGAATGTCAAAGCCAGATTTAAATAGACAGAGACTCTGGAATGGTTAGTAAAGAATAGTGTTTGAGAAAGACAATGAAGGAATATGATCACCTGAGGTTGTATATTGTATATTTATCCTCAAGTGACAAACATCTTGTCACGATTGCTCAGAAAGGGAAAGTGTGAATCTATAATGATAGTTCATTGCAAGAAGAACTTAGTTTATAACTACAGGTAGTGCAATCAGAGTGCTTGTCTATCAAAATTCATGAAGCTGCCTTTTGGAATTAATCTTCGCACTGATGAGTGTTGCTACGCTACTTTGTGGTCAGATTGAATGTTACTTGCTATGCTGTTGTCAATGAAACAGGACAAGCTTTTGCAAACCATTTCTCAAAAAGCTGACGTAAGACTTTCAAGAATAGAGACCATGTTCGTGAAAGGCATTCCGTGTAGGCGTTTTGTCTAGGGCAGTTTTTTAGTTGCTATTTTGGTCGCAGAGTTCTCTAACATTCCTGCTTTGCTAATGTCAAAGGCACGGCCTTTCAAGATCCTCTTTCTTCCTCTATTCACCTGTATATTATGGATTACTTCATTCGTGTTTTACCAGGCATTCATATTAGATCTAGCATTCATCTAGGAAAAATATAAAAAATAACACATGGCATTCAGCTAATCTTACCACAAAGAGGAAGGCAGCTTTCATTATTTCCACCACATCGCTCAGTTGTCTTTGAGATAATCTGTTGATAAAATTTAAACTCTTTGAGGTCCTTTTGAAATGTTTGCAGCCGTTGTTTTAAAGTTTCTCAGATGTTTCAGTATGCAAATTAGTAGTTTTACCACTTGTGCATTCAATGAGACCAGGGCGATAGAGTCATTAACCTAATGGCCTCTTAAAAGAGTTAGTATAGGTTATTCACCAAAGGAGAGGGAATATGTGATTTAGCTCTATTGAGGGCTTTAGTCCGAGTTGTGATTTTTTTTGTTTGTGTTTTACGCCTCTGCAGCAGTGCAGCACCTTAGTGGGCTATATTGAGGCAGGCGATCGCCGTATGATGATGAGTTGAGAAGACTGTGAGTCTGGCACATACCCTATTAATTCAGGTATGCCCAGGGTCTATCCGAGTTGTGATAAGCACATATTTATGATCCCATGGTGAATAACTGGTGCTTATAGTGAGACAAACACTCAAATATATATAAAAACTGCACAATAAATGGACAACAAAGAATATGCATGGGGATTTATAGCAGTGAAATACAGTCTTGTGGTTGGCTGACAGAGGTATCGAATGGTATAAAGACTCAATTGCTTGGAGTGCAGAAGTACAGGGAGTCATCAAATAATCACCTCATCGGTTTATCCTGTCTAAGGCCCATCCTCCTTTCTAAAGCACATCACATAAATATTATGAATTGCTCTGAGACAATCCGAGCTACAGTTGAGGACAAAATTATTAGCTCCCCTCTGGATGTCCCCTTTGATTCCATTTGTCTCTAAAATAGGGCATCACAGACCAATCATCTTTTCACCTAAACTGTATTTCTATTATATTTCTATGACAAAACAATAATTTTTCCACAAATGTCAATATTAATCAACATAGTAAGTAAATTAATTAAAATTAGCCTGGGACAAAATTATTAGCCCCTGAGGTTTGTTAGCTCATAACTCGTTTATATATCTAGACAGGTGTATATTTAGGAATTGGCTTATACATACACTGTATTGCTAAATCCAGGTGCAATGTTAGAGATACAAAGAGCATGGTGTTGCAACTTGAAAAGCAATTACATGGACATGCAAAGAGCCACTTTATAACAGGACATCGATTTTAAATCCAGAAAAGTTTCTGAATTGAATTTGCAATCTAAACATGATTTGTACCTTTACGATATTGGGCTACACACTCAACTTTAAACAAGCATATCACATGACTCAACCCAATGTTTTTGATTGGCTGCTGTAACTTTAAAGTGTATTACACTCCAACTTATTGGCAGCTTTCATGAGACATGCAAATTGCCAATATTTCCCATTGAAAGCATGTCCTGTATCAACATGTCGAAAAATCAATTGCCCCTTGATAGTCCATTTGTTTTAATGTCTATAGATCAGGATGAAAGAACTGTGTTCACAACCTGGCAGGAGGGTTGAATAAACATGGGCAGTAATCCAGCCCTTATCCATATTATCCATGTAATCCAGGCTATAATTATTCAGAGATCAGGTAAATATTATTCTTATAAACAAGTTAAAGCAACAACTACAACTTGTTATGAGTGAGGATTAAATTTCAAATGAATAAATGCTATATTGAATTACTAATGAACTGAGTAACAGTCAGGGCAGGCTGACAGATAAACGTTTATAATATCTAGCTGTAGCATGGCAAGGCAGATAGTTTGATATTTACTATATATTTATAGTTGAAAAGTGAGTTAATAAGGAGTGGAAAAAATGATACATGTTGCAAAAAAAAATACAGATTATGCATACTTTAACAGGACAGCAGGGACTATGGTAACGAGGTAAGGTTTACTCTTGGCACAGAATGAAAAATATGTCCAACATAGGTTACCCAGACCGAACAAGGATTCCAGAGGTTTAATAGCAACACAGTGTGCCTCAGCTAATAAGGAAATACCAACTTTCCCCGGCCCACTATCAAACACATAGCGATAGATAGATATGATAAATGTAGCAATCTAAGCAAAGTTCTGGGTGCTCACGAGCGGTGACTGGTGAAATGAGACAGAGAGCGGGTGTCCTCGACAATGAGTCGACATGTTACACATTTACCCACACGAGGGATCTTTAATGTCTCGTCTGAATGATATCCAGCTGGGATTTTGCTCATGAAGGTCATCTGAAATTTTCAGGTTCTCCGCTTGGGGTTGAAATACCGCAGAACCCAAACAGGCAAAAACCTTTAGCGGAGCAGACAGTAACCATTATAACCATTCACCCTGGAGTCTGCCACACAGCTGCCAAATGCAAAATATTTGCAAATCTCACTCAAGTGATGCATCCATTTTGAGCCTCTTTTGAAACTTACCAAATGTTCTTTTGTCACCTCCATCCTCCAATGCTGATTACCAACAAGAACGCAGGTGAGAGGGTCACACTCTTCCCTCATAGAATATTCAGTTTCACTCTTGCTCAACGCGGACTAGACGTGTTTTGTAAATTGTCAACACCTGTATGTTCTGTTCGGCAGCTGAAAGGTGGCAATTTGGAAGCTAAATATATCTGAGGCTGAATAATTCATCAACTTCATATAACTTCTGAAAGAATGTAAGAAAAGGACTATTGCTATGGAATCCAAAACTGTTTGATATTGTGGTATAACAAGGTAAATTCTTCTTCGTATAATAGACTCCATCTTCAAGTTCTAGAAATTGGTTAAGTGATCTTCAGACAATGTCATGATGAAGCCATTCTCATCGCTTTACAATTATTTTTGAATTTTCAAAATGTTTGCTGCCTGATGGATAGATGATTTGTCTATTACATCCTTTATTTATGCACTTGCTAGCCTATATAGGGAGAAAGCAATGATTCGAAGGATGATTGATAGTGCTGTCCAACATTCATGTAGTACTGAATGGTGACCCGGCCGGGGCATTTTACTTCTTGATTTTTTTTTGCGAAGCGACTGCCTTTTTTTTAACATTACGTAATTTCTCTCACTAAATTTAGAAAGCCATAGCCCCCATCCAAATGTCATTTGGTCTTGCTGTTTAAAAGTCAAATATATGTCTGTTTGACCGTTGTGATCACTGTGCATATTTCTTTGCAGTTTCTTTAGAGCTCTTCTAAATTTCATTCTACGACTAACTTACAAACAAGTCTTAGAACATTAAAGTGATTCTAAAAGAGAAGAAATCTCTGCTTTTAGCATTAATATATCTGAGAACCTTTCGTTTAGGGCCTAAATCAAATATCTAATTGACCGATGTGATCCCTTATTTAACTTTTTCGCACAATTTCTCTACTTTTGCGGACTGCTGTAGTTTTTCCTTTTATTTTTTTCTTTGAAAACTTCCACGACAGTCTGCGTGAGTCACACTGTGAAGTTTTATTTCCTTTTAAGAATGTTTGCTGTTTTTCCAATTTCCTTGTCGTCTGCTCTCCTGCAGTGCAGCAAATCGAATGCTCCCTCAGCTCACGAGGGGGCGTGCTATCCCAAATAGACGCCAGGGGGAGTTGGCTGGTGATTGAAGTGGCTTGGCTTGACAGGTGGGTTTGCAGTAGCACAGGGACTGTTGACAAGCCAAGACGTGCTCTGCACAGCAAAGGAATACGCTATGGGATTATAGGGCTATAAACAACAATGCCAAGCGTGTAAGTACATGCTTATTTTATTTATTCTATTGATTCATTGCAGCCAGGCATTATGACATGGACTTTTTTTTATTGTCAGATTTTCTGAAAAGTTATCTATATTTAGGAACTAAAGCATTCCATTTGCTTGGCTCATTGGCCTTCAAAGCATTGACAAGCTATGGATTTAAGCTTTTGGCAGGCTCTATCCAGTTATGTGTGATTTATTTCAATAGATTCAATAGACAAGTTTGGCTCATTGGACTTCAACTCAACCATACATTTATCACATTCATAGAAATTATGGACTTATTTTGTCCACACCCATCTTAGTAGAAATTTTATCTTTTGTTTTGACAATTCTGTTGACTGCCAAAATAATAACTATTGAATTAACGACAGCATTGAACTGTAGGCCTATGGATTATAGCAAACTGTAATATTATAGAAGTTCTATCTGATCTGATGTCTTGCCAATGCTGCTCTCTCGCGAGCATGCTGACATTGCTGAGGGCTCAGTGGTCCCCAGTTGCTTTGGGCAGGTCTAAATGAAATATCAGATAGCTTTGGTTTCTCACTTGGGATTAGGGCTTCCTATGGATTTTGGATTTAGACAAGAAAATAACTCTAAGGAAGTAAAAAAGATAGCTACGTGTGTTAGTTGTAGTCTTTAAAATGTATTGGGAGACTTTGGTTGTATTCACAAGAACAGCTGAGTATAACATCAAAATGCTTGAAGCTAAGAATATCCCGTAATATCAATTATCCGCTTGCAGTGCAGGCTATTGTGCATTGGGGCAGGAGAGGACTGAGGGCATAGGGAGCACCGCAGAAAGCAAATTTGAGTCAGTATAGCTATATAGTTTGGGGCATTACATTTTTGAGATATTCCCGTAATTGGATGGAAACCAAGATACCCCCAGACTCCTAGCATTAAGTATGTTCCACAGCCCTAGTACACTTAGATTATGGCCAGTGGAACAGGCTACCTAGCATTATCCTTTACTAAATATTTCTTAGCATATAGAAAAACTGAAAGAGATTTTTTTTATTTTGGTGGATGGTCTTTTTGGCTTGGCTTCTCCCGAATGTCATCACTTGGCAGTGGCGGATCCAGGGGGAACTAGCCACCACCCCCCCCCCCCACTAGACTATCCCGTCTGGATCTGCCACTGATTTTGTATAGGGCCTAACATATTTTGGCCTATAGGTGTTTTAAAATTACATCTCCAAGAAAACAGAAGCCATGCAAGTCTAACAAATGTGACATTTTCTCAGCTTTCTGTGCTGTTGCTTGTATGTTGGATGGCCACCGTTATTTGCATTCTTTTGACGCTTGTGAATCATCATGTTGGTATTGAAATTACAAACTCAGCATCCAGGTGTTTTAAGAATGCAAGAATAGAAGAATGAAAATCCTAAAAAAAGAAAATGAAGGAGAGACAACAACAAAAATACAATTTACACAGATAGAATCGTATTCTGTGACGCAAATGCTGCTTCTAAAGAAGTTCAAATATTTATATGAATATCAATTCTCAGTTCCTCACATAAGGGAGTTTCCATTGAATCCAGGCTTTAGCCGCATAAGAATATCTCATATTCAGCAATTGATGGAAGACAACAGCAATCAATTGGGGTAGGAAGCACAGAACTTGACACAAGCACCGAGAGCTGCATGATTATATTGGTTGCTCCAAACTGCTCAGATGGCTTGAGGGAGGTTTATGAAATGTCACTGAGATCACAGAGGCTCAAGAAATCGCCTGGCATTTCGGTGGCATTCTGCAATAGACCAAGACATTTCTTAATATGTTAATGGTGGTAATTTAAGCAATCTGTCATGAAATCTTATGAAAATCCTCTGCAAATGAAGAATGATGAAGAATTAAGAATGGAGATCTGGAGGAGCTATTGGTCTAATGCATTTCATAACGTTATTTAAACATTATTTGGAAATTGATTTCTCGAGAAATTGAAAAGCAGAAGATTGTAATATTATGCTACTGATTATTGTCTGGTTATTTTCATACTGTTTTCTACTAAATTAGAATCGTGATGTAGAGTGGGAGTTCAATGCTAATAATAGAGCTTTCTCCATGCATTTTGTTGTTTTGCTTATATTATATTCTGTAATTTGATTCAGGACTTATAATTATGGTTACATCAGCTCAGATCACGTTATGTCATATGTAATATCTTGCCCTCTAATTTCACTGCATAACATGTCGTAATTGACTGAAATATTTTACAAATCATTGCAAACATAGAGAAAATATGACTTCACAGGGGAAATTTTGGTGTTTTTTTGAAAGCACTTTGAATCCTTGGGCCTTGGCTGTATACAGGGGCGTATCTAGAAATGGCCGAAGGGGGGGGGGCATAACATGGGGTGAATACGGGACGTTTAGCGGCTTTTCCTATCTTTTCCATGTTGTAATTTTTGGCCTAAAGGGGGGGGGGCATGGCCCAATGCTCCCCCTAAATGCGCCACTTGCTGTATATAAATACGCCACTTGCTGTATATAAATACGCCACTTGCTGTATATAATCAATCTTTTATTCATATGGGTCAATATTGCATTGATATTGTTACTTGAATATTGACAGATTGCTCTTGTTGCAGGCTAGTCATTTCTCCGAGGATGGTACCCAGAGGAAGAAGAAGGAAACGTTACGTTACATAAGGTTAAGGCGGTGACAATAAACATCGGATGGAGCAGCTAAGGACAGCCATGGTTGTCCTGAGGCTCACGTTAATGACGTCTCTGCTGACGGTGCTGTCGGTGGAGCGGGCGTCATCCGCGATGCCCTGTGTTTACGAGGGCCACCTGCTGACAGAGAAGGATTGGTACGGATTCCTGGCCAACATCACCATAGTTTCCACGGGGCGTATGACATTCCAGTTCTCCTATCCGGCCGACAAGTGCTGTCAAAATGTCCTCTTCTATCTGGAGGACCAGATTACCATCCTTAACGCCCGGATGAACTGCTGGCAGAAGGAGGGATTACTGCGCCCCGAGGACGACCAGATCCTCCGCCTCACTCCACGGTTCAGTTGGTCTGGATGCCACATGTCACATACGTACGGCATGACCACTTATGTCTGCCAGGGCGGCCGCAGCTTCTCCTCCGGATACCTCGGCGACCAGCCCATAACGTGGTACTTGGCAGTCAGCAACTGCGCCACTCTGATGGGCCTGGAGTTAACGTACCGCTTTGAGATCTGGGGCCATATTGGCGAATGCAAATCTCCTTATAAGTTAGTTACTTCCACCCAACTGCCAGTCCAGGACGTCAACGCAGTAATGGGCAATGGCAAGATGTCAACCTTGGTGCATGACTCTGAATGCAGCAAGACCGGATCGCTTAATACCACAGACGATTGGTACGGCTATATTGCCAACGTCAGTCTACTCAGAGGAGGGGGCTTTAAGTTTAAGTTTACCTACCCTTACCAAAAGCAGGTTCAAAATGTGATACTATACAGCGACGAGGATATGGATAAGATACGACCGCAGTTGTCGTGTTGGCAGAAGGAAGGGGTCATCAGGTCGAGGCGAGTGCCTGATCAGATCTTAGATTTGAGTTTCAGGTCATCTTGGAATGGCTGTGTGACCAAAAACACTACCGCAGGACTTATGTTGGTGTGCAAGGGGGAGCGCCACTTCAATTCAGCCCGGCGGTTACATATCGCTGTGAATAACTGTAGAACCAGAACAGGCTTGGCTCTCAAGTATGACTTTGACTTTTTTGGCTATGAGGGTGACCCTTGTTCCTCAGGGTCACTCAGTGTAGCCTCTGTTGTTTTACAAACTTGTTGTTTCATCCTGGCTGTGATAGGACCTCAGTTATCTATAGGGTATAATTCACTTAGCAACCACAGATGATGCCAATGGTGTACATACTAGGTTATTTCTGTAAATATGTACAAAGTTCAACACTGCAGTATACAGTATACAGGACTCTCTGGTGTTAGAGTAATAACTCACGAGTGCTATCATCATACAGCAATACTTTGTTAAGATGTTAATATTGATTTTGTTAACATGGCTCCTTCGTCACAAGACATTTTTGACGTCATCATCCATTCCATTTGATAAGGTCACATTGTATTCAAGCTGATTTTGTATCTGTTTAATAGCCTATCATTCCACTATTCATGACAACATATGTTCCAAACACTTAGAAAATCCATATCCTTCAACTTTGTGTCATTTCTACTAAGCGTGTATGAGACTCTACATTTTACAGCTGAGATAATTGGATTCATGATTTGGAAAATTCCCATTTTGTACAAAAGTGGTGGCTTATATCAAAAATAAGTCCACTGTATGTGATGTCTCATGCAAACATTCTGTTACCATGGTTTCAAATTTAATATTAAATGAATGTTAAATCTGAGCCTGATAAGTGTTACATGATCACCTCCATTAAAAACCACTTAAACCGAGGTTCACTTGTTCCTGTCATCACTTATTCTGAACGAGTTTAATCGAAGCAGGCTTTTTGAACCCATAAAAATAGAGTTCAAGATGGATTAATGTTTAAAAGCTAAATTTCATGTCTAAAGCACTTAAAAGCATCCATGATATCACAAGTTCCAAACGCAAAAGCCTCAGTTTCTCGCTTCAGTTTCCATGCTTTAAAGATACATGAATTTTGTCCGCTGAAAACTTATGTTAAAAGTAGTTTACAATGATGCCACTGTAATAGCTTGTTAGATCGAGTATTCCAATCTCTTTTAAAACTCCAAAATGCCAAAAACACAACAAAACGCTCGCTTCACTTTAGGGATTTATGAATCAAGTGTCTGGCAGCGTATCATTACATATATTTATAAGTTGCTTCATGATGAAGCCAATGGAATCGTGTGTTAGATCATTTATTCCAAACTCTTTGAAAATCCCAAGAAGATTGCTGACAACTTAAATTTTATGGATTTTAAATCTAAACAGCTTAAATGTTCCATGATGAGATCACTTAAATGTGCATGGGCACTTAAATTTCAAAATACTTCCAAGAGTTTTCAGACAACAAAACTTCAAACTCAGCGAAAGAGCTTTAAAATCTAAACGTTGATCTGATCCCAAGTTCCATGATAGTACTATGATCCACTGCCGTCCTGTGATCCGGTGTCATAAATTACGTCGGGGGATCAGAATTACTCTTGGGACTCTGCGCGGAACGTTGTGTATTCATTCATCACAGCGTCATATGGATCCAGGGTGATTACAACACTCTCTCCTGGCAAATCAGGGATTACTCAAGGTTCATTGCTTCCTCCTGGGATTACGCCAAAATCTCCCGAGATTGTGAATGTAGACAAGTACGCTGCCGAGGATAATGAGGGTGATCAGGCATTTACGTCACAAACAAAACTTGTGCAATATCTCAAATAACATGCTCCAAAGACATGTCTACAGCATGCCAAATTAGCATGACCATTAATAATTCTTTGCCATGTTTGGCACTAAATATCCCTGTGAGGATTACAAGTAGACTGTGAAAATGTTATATAACGAAGTCCTATTCATGCCTAATTCCATACTGCAGTATTATGGCAACAATGCATTTCAAGGAGGATTATGAGAAATTTTTACTAAAAATAGCGAAAAGGTTTCTGACATCTGGAATGCAACCTTTCTGACATTTTAATTTACAAATTACGAAGGCAATGTGAGATTCAAAGTCTTACCAGAATAAATAAATACTAATGAATAATGGGAATACAAGTGTATGTTGTGGAAGCATTCTAGCACAGCATGGACTTTCAGGTGGAATGTAATGCCCTTTAACAATGTTATACCTGAAGAATTACAAGTGCTTACTTTCAACAGTTTGTGGACATCATAATGTTAACATGACCTAACCATCACATTGAAATGGAGTGTCAATAAATTGTGTCATTCGGTAACTTGTGACTCGAGTGGTAAGTGTTGTGATTCATTCAGTGTCTTGTACTGATAGCATTAATTGCAAATTTAGGATATACGACACAAAATACATATGAGTCATACAGAATAACATGAAGTCACCGACTTTAAAGTGTTTAAAAATACACAAGGATATTTTTTGAAAAGAGTAAATTATGAACTTTAGGCGAAACATCCAGTTTCAACACCAAATTATTGATTGCCTCAAGGCTTAAATCATCTGGTTGTATGTCTAATGTGTATGGATGTACTCAGAAAAAGTTGAGCTTCTTTGTTAAAAGCTTCTTATCTGCTGTACAGGAACAATGCCGCAAACAATGCCATTACGAAAGACGAGGCCTCATATCTTAATGGATGTTTGAAACATATCTACACTGACATTATGTCTAAGAGATATCTAGCATCTCCAAGAAATTTGAGAGCTGTCCCATATCTGTCCCGTATTTGTGACGGTGACATTTGTCGAAGTCTGCTGCCTACTGGAATATAAAATGTTGTTGCTTGCGGTTGGTGAATATGATGGCTTTAAAGCTAGTAAGTCCACCGATTCTTTGTATAATTCAACTTACAGTTATAGGTCATAAACTGGTAGATTTTAAGTATAGTATACATTTCCAATTAAGAGAATTGCATGTTTATATTATGAAACTGTTCCTACTTCCAAGTTTACTTAACTTTCACCCTAAGCTCAAATTCCTCAATATATGAAGATAAATTCCATTAAAAATGTAAACAAATACTTTTACATGCTGTGGAAAACCCTTGGTTATATAAATGGATATATAGATAGATAGAAAGAGAGATTGATTGATTGACTAATTGATTAATTGGTAGTGCAGCCCTCTAAGCCCAGTTTTGCACACTAACGAGGGTTGATTGATGAGATGTTACTCATTTACCCCACGAGAGGAATCATTTACCGGCCCAGCACAGACACTGATACAAGTGGCCGCAGATTTAATGTCACATTTGACATTAATTCTGTGGCCACTTGTATCAGTTTTCAATGTTGGTGCCATCGATGATTCTACTGTTGTTTGACTTGGCATTTCTACATGAAATTGCATAGAACATGACAATCATTATCTTCTGCCAGAGTTACAAATTGTTATAAAGACCTCATTTTAATACATTAATGTAATTCATTTAGATTTGACTTGAACAATCAAACCGTCACATTCTGTTTTAGAAGACTCATTCTTGTAGGCTATTTCAACCATATTTGTGTGAATCAATTCAAATTTTTACAAATGATTAGGACGTGAATAGAAACCTCACTTGCTTTTGGTGCAAGAGATCATGCGATCTGTATTTTTACAGCATTCTAGTTTTTTCATTATTCTTTGAGCAAAATATTGCAGTCTCAAGCAGAGTACTATTGTTTTGTCTCATGTCAAATTAAATGCAAAAGATCAAGCTGCTGGGGGAGGGTGCCCCACCTCTGAATGTGTCATTGCATTCATGTCTCAGAAGAATCTGTTATTGAGCTCCCTTGAAAGAGACAGCAAAATTCTGCATGAGTCACTTTAGTCACATTAGTCACATGATTCATAGGACCCTGTTTTCATCCTATTTTGCTCATGTTGCTGCCAAATTTCTGGCTGATTTGGATGATTAGAATTTGGTATTAGATGGTTGTAATAATTCCATCTGACTCCCTGCTATATCATCTGTCTCTAATTCGGGCTGACACATGTTGGGACATTGCTGGGTAGTTTGGAATTGATCTATGAGATGTGACTGCTCTGAGCTCTTTTGATTATGCTAATAAGTTTTGACAGACCTGGATATGAGATCGCAGGCCATTGAAAGTGATATGGCTGCAAGGCTCACACTGGGATTAGGCAATATCTTGCTTTTGGTGATTGTCTGATAACTGTTGAAATAAATTGGCAATATGAATTGGCATGGTAAATTGGAATTGATAGCAGTAAACGTCAGAGAGAATCAGGTTATATTAATTTCCAGACTAGTGTTATTGCCAGATTGGTTCTTCGTACGTCATAGCCTTTTGGAGGATGCCATATTTGGTTAAGAAGTACGACAAAAACAGGTGAAGGAATTGAATCACATTTGGCCTGTATGCTTATGTGATGACATGAAATTTGATGCGTTTGGGAAGACATCAGTACATGTCGAAATATTTCATTTCATAATCCAGTTGAAGATTGGCTGCTTGTAGAATTTCTTCCATTTATAATGCTAAAATGCATGATTTTATATTGTCATCTACTGTCAGACATAATCCTGTCAGACATAATCGTATGGCCAAAAGGAAAATATTTTTTGGATTATTATGTGTTCAAAATTCAAATTTAAATAATATATAATAACATATGTAATAACCTTCTTAATCTCGACAATGGCTGTTCTGATGGAAATAGGGGATACATTGCGACCACCTGAAAGGCCAAATTTCTTGGCATTTTTCTCTTTGTCTTTTTATTCTGCCTTTCTGACTGCCTTTCATCTTTTATTACTTTTTATTCATTACTTTTCTTTGAATAGGTATTGCCATTGTGAATATCCCTTAATGCAAATTCTCTGTTTATGATGGATAAGTTCCAATATTTCTTTGAGGAATTGTATTGACTGACCTCCAGGTTATTACTAAAAGCTTTGAAACACGTTTTGGATTGATGGAGTCAATAGCCGTCCAGAGTGGCTGCTGTCCATGAATAGAGATTGGCACCAGGGATCTGAAGAGCTCAGAAGGTGTGCCCCCTTCTTCTCCTCCTATCCCAAAAAAAAAACAAGTCGATAATCAGGTGGAACAAAAGTAGTCTGATGTACAAGATTTCTTTGATGAAAATAATATATCATTCAGGATGTAAAGTGAACCCGATCATCCATCTATCTACATGTATACAATATATTAATTTCAATTTAGAAAGCAAAAACAAAATAGTGGAGACAATATTCAGATCTGCAACAAACTAAGCTTAACTGGAAAATTCTTCTTTTACTTTTCAATTGTGAAATGCATTTTATTATTGATTTTGATGTGAAAGAAGTATGTCTGTCTGTCTGCCTGTCTTAAGATGGAATTGGCCATTTATTGCATAAATGTCATATCTTTCCAGTATCTCCTTATTGTCATTTTTGCCTTATTAACATAATCCAGCTTTGTTCCTCCTTAAATGTGGCATAATGAGTTTATTAAATCTCCAGATTATCACTGGTTCCAAAAATGCTGAAGCAGCTTTTTTTATTGCCTTCTAAAATCTTTTTTGTAAATCTTTGATACAGCAACTCTGAGTAGGCCTTTGTGATGAAACATCCCATCCGAAATTACATACCACCCAATTTGCATGTCTAATGTGAAGGAATATTTATATGAAGCCAGACTAGCCTACATGCACTTATATATATATATATATATGGCAAAGGCATAGCATGTGTACAGGTTGGTGAAAAAGGAATAATTGCAGAAAATTACTGCCAACATCAAATTACTGTTCAGTGAGGGCACCATCATATTCCAGTATGCACAAGTGCAACACAAAATAGACCTTCACATTGCGATATGTTTATTGAAAAACCTGCTGTAACAGGCTTATGAAAGTAACCAATTTAATTTTATTTTAACATCAATATGCTTCTGATGTCAGACAAAAAGTTCTGTGTGAGACATAACTTCTTACTATTTCTTTGGTTTGGGTGACTACACGGAGACATGGTTTATTGTGGAAACACAGAGTTGCTCCTTCTGAATTCAAATCCCTATACCTAGTCATTCTTGATGACTCAAGTCTTGTAAGTGTGAGGTCATACAGTACCTAACATGTCTGATGTTATCAGCACATGTCATTGAATGAGTCACATCACTTGGCAGTCAGTTCACAGATTGATCTGTTATTTCAAAGTAAAAGATGGAACCAAGTAAAATCACTAATACTGTGTTTCAAAATCAACTTTTTGAGTTACTGTGTTTTGACATGACACAAACATGGAGATACTGTTTTTTCACATCAACTGAGTAGATGTCTTCAGCAATGACATAAATAGAAAATCAAAGGTTTCTCATTCAAAACACAGTAAGTCGTTAAAAAGCACAACGTTGTCTAATATATCTGTAAGAAGTTGTTTTGGGTGACAAATGATATACACACATATACTTTGATTAAATTTCATCATATTTGAATCATTGACTTGAGGGTGCTTCATCTGGAGATTAAGATATACAGGTCACAATGTTACAAACAAAGAAATGCGTTTTTCTCCAAATCACTGAAATGGCTGTTACTGTGTTTTGAAATCACAGGGCAGAATTACGCTCTGTAATTCCAGGATGTTAAAGTACTTTGCAAGTGCATTATAGGTATGTATTTTTATGAAGATATCATAAATAGTTCCAGAAATACGAGCTCTCAAACGTGGTGATGAAAAATAAGAAGAAGAAGAAAAAAGATGAAAAAAAAAAACCGAACAAAAACAATTTATAATCATTACTTACCTGACAGTACCAGTATCTTTCAAGTAACCCAAACATTGAATTCAACAAAGAGTGAAGTGTTTTATTTAGCGAACACTTGCTTACTTACAAAATGGCCATCATGGGGGTATGTTTGTGATATGTAAAGGGAACGTAAGGAACCCATGTGTGTCCTTAGATAATCTGATCCATTAGCCCCTATTGTGGGTAAATCTCTCCTGGCTTATATCTGAGACACCCTGCTGATTCTAGTTTTTGGAAACTACATGGCACTATGCTCCATCTCCCCTTGGCCATCAATCAACCAGGAGTGCCATAAAGCTCAGAAAATGGCAATACCACAAAAGCACAGCATTTACTAAGGCCATCGACTCTGATTTGATAATGATTAATAACCATGATGCAATAACATGATACAATAATGGCCACAATTATCATCAATACAGAACAATTAGGGTGATTATCCAGTTATGAATACATTATGGCACCATTAACACAATTATTCCCGACAATTAATCACATTTTTGTGTCAATAAGTGACGTCATCACAATGACATAACTTGATCATGTCTACCCAATGTCTCCACTTTCAATCTATATGCCACTTTCCCAAAAATCCAAACTGATACTATTGTTCAGATCAAATTGTTTCAAAATAGGCCATTTTGTTCTTGTGATTCTATATTTCTACTTTATGTTTTGAAATATTGTTCTTGAGCTTGTGACATCATGATGCAGTCAATTTCTGAATAAGGTGACATCATGGACATTTCAGTAATCTAAGAATTGACACTTTTGTACCAGAGACAGTTAAAAAAAGACAAAATTGGGCTTTGAAGAGACAAAAAAAAAACAATTTGATCCTACTTCTGGCATGGTCGTTTTGTTTCTCCAAACCCTACACCATTCATGAAAATCTAACTGTATGGCATTTTGCAAAACCCCTATTGGTTTGTCAAGGAAGACAAGCCAAAAACCCAAACAGGGCTTTCTATGAGCTTTTTTGTTATAAAACAAAACAAAAAAATTTATAAAAGCAGCAAATACCTTTTTTAGGGTAGGGGAGACCGGGGCTGGTTGTCACAAGGGCAGGTTGTCACAGTGTGTAAAACTTAAACTTGCTATATTTCTATTTAAAGCATGCAGGAGCACTGCCATTCTATATGAATGGCAAAAGGGGAATGACTTAAGCTTATCTTGTGAATATATACCTATATCATTCGAAATCTTGATGTCCTATTGAACATTTTTTTAAATTCAGCACTCAGGGCAGGTTGTCACATTTTCGGGGTCACACTTTTGGTTAAGAGTTTGGATGCAGGAAGTGGGACTCTGTAAGGCAGATCTTGACTAAGACAACTTATTTTGGACATATGAGGAATCCTTTACTTGCCCAGTGAAGACCTTAACAGACACGCTAGCAGGAAAGCATTCTGATCAGAAGGAGGATTTTTACGATTTTTTGCAAATTTTTTAAAATAAATTTGAAATCGATTTATTTAAACATAATGCAACATCTGCATACATATTCAGTCATCAATAGCATGTATAAAGGACATATTTATATGTGTGTTAGTTTTTTGGTTTAAAAGCCTGGTCCTAATAGGTAACAACCAGCTCCAAAAAGTGTGACAAACTGCCCCGATTGATGAAAATTCCAAAAATGGATGACCAAGGCCGTTGTTATCGAAATTGTCACTATTTGTTTTTATTATGATTTAAAGAAATGTTTACTTGGTGAACGTATTAACTGTACCTTTTTCCACAACTATTTGATAAAGATTAGGATAACATGCAAGTTGCAGGTAAAAATTTATATTTTGTGACCAGAAATTTTAATGGACCGTGTGCCTACCAGACTCCCTGCCAGGGGTCAAGATTTTCTCAAAAAGACTCCAGTGGGTTATAAAAGCAGTAAACAATGATTGTTTGAGCTGTGTTACTGTCCAGTTTAGTGCAATAAAAAGTGTCACAACCTGCCCCTGTGACAACCAGCCCCGGTCTCCCCTAATTATGACAATCTCTTTTTCGTTTTTATCTTTTTTGAAGAGATAATTTTTTAAGTGTTCGGAACTCTTGTTACATATAATGGTATACCAGAGTAAAACAATATAGTGATTCTAGAATTATCTTAATTTAAGATGGTCAATTGGTGTGAAAACTGTCAAAATATTTGCATTTCGCAAATTGATTTGAAAATTATTATTTGTTGATTATAAGAAAAGGTCATTTATTGAGATGTCAAGAATTAAACTAGGAGCCATGATTTTTGTCTTTTTATAAATGCCAATGATCTGTATGCAGCTATCATATCAAATGAAATGTATTCATACCTTATACCTCAGATCTGTAACTGAACCAGCCCTTAGCCCTTGCCTATGACTGATTGGTGTACATGTCTCATGAAATCTTGTGAAATCATTTGCAATCATTGACGGTAGTATTTACTTACAATATGCATTGATGATAATTTTAGGTAATTTATGTAAAGGCCTAAATCAAATGCATGACGCAGGTTCTGTAGATTATCTAATATAGTTTGTTTCAAAATTCGTCAACATTGACTTCTCTTTCCTCGAAATACCTACATGTACACTGAAGTTTTGTGTGACTATTTGTACTGAAAGTATCCAATTTTAAATCAATGATATTAATTTCATGGAGCAGGAAAGTGAACTTGCTGCTTGTGAGTTCAGATCAAATGAAGCTGGACAAATTTCGAAGCAGCTGTTAAATTTGTTACAGGTGACTTAATTTGGTTGGTTGGTCCTAAGTGTAACCTCTATGAATCTGTCAAAATGTGATGTTTTCGATAACATGTCAGAAACTATGAGGTATATTATGTTGAAAAAGTTGGTTTATGGCTGTATTATCCTTTAAATGATAAAAGTAAATATAAACTATGCTATATATGTTGAAAAAGAAAGTTTATGGATATATTACGCTTTATATAAAAAAAGGATATAAGCTATGTTCTATTATGTAAATGCATGATACATTGAAACAAAATATTTTCTTTAAGTAACATTTAAAACAAACAAGATAGATTATGTTGTTTTGTTCAGGTATTGCTGGAAAACATTTCTTGGAAATTAAATTTACACTTATCTACCTAAGACAGCAGGTTTATACATAACAATTCAATTGCCTGTTACATAACGTAATAGATCCGCTATCAATTCAATTTCTTTGTACGTTTTGACTTCTGAATTCAATTACAAGTGCATTGCTATATTTATAAATTCAATTACACTGTGGTATGGAAGCACTTTGTGGAATATGTATAAAATTTATGTTATGATTCACTTGTATGTGGAACTACAATGACATTCATGAATAACTGAATTAATTTATGATATTAATTCACAATGTTCTAGAGACCGTATTTCTCAGATGATATTTCTAAGATAACTCTGAGATGATGTTTTTGAGATATGACCTGGTGCTATCGTTAACATTCATGAGTTTTCTTCACAGGGATTAACTGTCGATGGCCCTGACACTCCTGTGCAGTATTAATAGCTGGAGAGCTACAAGGGCTGATGACATCAAACTATATTAATTGGATTATACAAGTTCTGATGATACTGGATGTTTCGCAGCCTAAAATAAATGCATGAGAATAAACGAGATTACTTGCATCATCATGTTGAACTAGTCGAGTATGTATGCTGTTGTTGTCAATGAATAATTTATTGAATATACTTCTGCTTGTGATAAAGTTAACTAAGTTGCATTTTCAAATGTGTCTTAGTCTTGTTTTTTTCATATACAATTACTTTACACAAAACATTCCACCCCTCTTTTCTCTTGTTTTGTTAAAAAAAAGATGAAATTACCAACAAAATCTCTATAATTTCGCCTTTCCCATGGAAACATACTTTCCTACATATTCATCTTCCAGGTCAAGAATTGGGTTGCAGCAACAACTCACGATTACTATCATCTTACAACAAAATTTGTTAATATTGGTTTGGTTAATGTGGCTCCAATGTCATAAGAAATTTTCAACGTCATGATCCATTCCATTAGATAAGGTTTAATTGTATTCAATGAAAATATCAAACAAATTTTGTATCGGTTGACAGCTGAAGTCAAAATTACAGACTCAAACATTCTTGAGCATGGTGACGTATTCATCAACTGCTGAGTCTATGCTTTTGACTTCAGCTCTAATTTCATTCCAATCTTCACATCATCCCAAGTCATAACATGACAAAATGGCCCATAACCTTTGCTAATTCATGAATACTTAATTAACTGACCCAGTTTTGACTCAGCCAATCAGGGACTGCTATCACAGTTTGAAATTGTTGCTTCTGTTTCACGCAGTTACAAATGGAGAAATTGTGTATTGTTGAAAGGTGCTATCACAGTTCCAAATATTCCATTGAATTATGTATTTTCACATTTCTGAAATGAAACTGTTTGAAAGTTTGCTTGTTTTACACTGTTTTTCTTAGTTGCCAGTAATCCTCTAAGTGTCCATAATCAGACTAAATCTGCCTGTAAAATGCTTATGACCTAAATAAGCAGCCAATCACAGAAGAGGTTGGAAATAGCAGAAAGCCCTGTCCATTTTAGCAGGGCTTGCGTGGGGAGGATGACTCTTCAGGACATCATATTATGCTCCAAACACTTCATAAATTCCACACCCATCTAATTTACGCCATTACTAGTAAGCATAATTACATAAAAAGATCATGATACATTTTACTTTGGGGTGATTTAGTTTTCATAATTTGGAAAATTTCAATTTTGTAAGAAAGTGTTTGGTTACATTAAGAATATGTCAACTGCATGTGATGTCACATGCAAACATTCTGTCACCATGGTTTCAAGTTTTATAATGAATGTTAAATCTGAGCCTGATAATTGTTTCATGATCAGCTCCTTTAAAAAGACTTAAAGTAAGTTAACTTGTTCCTGTCATCACTTATTCTGAACTAGTTTAATAGAAACAGGCTTTTTGAAATCACAAAAGTAGAGTTCAAGATGTCTGAAAGCTGAACTTCATGTCAAAAGCACTTAAAAGAATTCATCATATCAAAAGAAGATTACTGACAAATTAAATTTTATGGATTTTAAATCCAAACAGCATAAATATTCCGTAATGAGATCACTTAAATGTGCATGGGCGCTTCAAGTTCAAAACACTTCAAGTGTTTTTTCAGACAACAACACTTCAAACTTAGCGAAAGAGCTTTAAAATCTAAACATTGATCTGATCCCAAGTTCCATGATAGCTCTATGATCCACTGCCGTCCTGTGATCCAGTGTCATAAATTACGTCGGGGGATCAGAATTACTCTCGGGACTCTGCGCGGAACGTTGTGTATTCATTCATCACAGCGTCATATGGATCCAGGGTGATTACCAACACTCTCTCCTGGCAAATCAGGGATTACTCAAGGTTCATTGCTTCCTCCTGGGATTACGCCAAAATCTCCCGAGATTGTGAATGTAGACAAGTACGCCGCCGAGGATAATGAGGATGATCAGGCGTTTACGTCACAAACAAAACTTGTGCAATATCTCAAATAACATGCTCCAAAGACATGTCTACAGCATGCCAAATTAGCATGACCATTAATAATTCTTTGCCATGTTTGGCACTAAATATCCCTGTGAGGATTACAAGTAGACTTTGGAAATGTTATATCACGAAGTCCTATTCATGCCTAATTCCATACTGCAGTATTATGGCAACAATGCATTTCAAGGAGGATAATGAGAAAGTTTCACTAAAAATAGCGAAAATGTTTCTGACATCTGGAATGCAACCTTTCTGACATTTTAATTTACAAATTACGAAGGCAATGTGAGATTCAAAGTTTTACTAGAATAAATAAATACTAATGAATAATGGGAATACAAGTGTATGCTGTGGAAGCATTCTAGCACAGCATGGACTTTCAGGTGGAATGTAATGCCCTTTAACAATGTTATACCTGAAGAATTACAAGTGCTTACTTTCAACAGTTTGTGGACATCAATAATGTCAACATGACCTAACCAACACATTGAAATGGAGTGTCAATAAATTGTGTCATTCGGTAACTTGTGACCAGAGTGGTAAGTGTTGTGATACATTCAGTGTCTTGTACTGATAGCATTAATTGCAAATTTAGGATATACGACCTCACTAAATACATATGAGTTATACAGAATAACATGAAGTCACCGACTTTAAAGTGTTTAAAAATACACAAGGATATTTTTTGAAAAGAGTAAATTCTGAACTTTAGGCAAAACATCCAGTTTCAACACCAAATTATTGATTGCCTCAAGGCTTAAATCATCTGGTTGTATGTCTAAAGTCTATGGATGTTCAGAAAAAGTTGAGCTTCTTTGTTAAAAGCTTCTTATCTGCTGAACAGGAACAATGCCGCAAACAATACCATTACGAAAGACGAGGCCTCATATCTTAATGGAGGTTTGAAACATATCTACACTGACATTATGTCTAAGAGATATCTGGCATCTCCAAGAAATTTGAGAGCATGTCCCATATCTGTCCCGTATTTGTGACGGTGACATTTGTCGAAGTCTGCTGCCTACTGGAATATAAAATGTTGTTGCTGGCGGTTGGTGAATGGCTTTAAAGCTAGTAAGTCTGCCGATTCTATGTAAAATTCAACTTACAGTTATAGGTCATAAACTGGTAGATTTTAAGTATAGTATACACTTCCAATCAAGAGAATTGCATGTTTATATTATGAAATTGTTTCTACTTCCAAGTTTACTTAACTGTCACCCTAAGCTCAAATTCCTCAATATATGAAGATAAATTCCATTAAAAATGTAAACAAATACTTTTACATGCTGTAGAAAACCCTTGGTTTGTTGACATGTAAGGCATTGTAGCATTCTCTTTAATTAATTTTAAGATTTGCTATTAATCAAGCTTAATTAATTATGGAAAAATGCAATTCCACCGATTGGAGATATATATGCATAACTTAAAATCTATCAGTTGATCTAAAATCCATCTGTTTATGATCTATAAGTACAAGTTGAATTTTATATGAAATCACTGGACTTCCTAGCTTTAAATAATATCCACAACAAGAATAATGTGCTCGTGTCTCTGTTTCAATGCTACACAAAAATAGCTCCCATATCATATTGCCAAAAGTAATCCAATTTCACCAGTATTACAGTTACAAGAAGAGTAAATATCGTGACAAAACAGGACGTTGAATATGTGGATTTTTGTAATACAATTTAGATTGTCACGCCGCAATAAGTACATCTACGACATGCTTTATGCCTCAGTTTTGAGCAAACATGAGTCTAAATGTAGGAGAAAATTAACACATCCTTTTGCTATACATATGCTGACAAAGTGAACTAAATGAGTTTTAGCCGAAATTAGTTTTCCTTTTGCAGCAGCAGTGCTTGGGTAAGATAGGCTGAGCTGTGTCTATATAAATGGATATATAGATATATAGAGAGATTGATTGATTGACTGATTGATTAATTGATAGTGCAGCCCTTTAAGCCCAGTTCTGCGCACAACCAGGGTTGATTGATGAGATGTTCCTCATTTGCCCCATGAGAGGAATCATTTACCGGCCCATGGACACTGATACAAGTGGCTGCAGATTTAATGTCACATTCGACATTAATTCTGTGGCCACTTGTATTAGTTTTCAGAGTTGGTGCCATCGATGATTCTATTGTTGTTTGACTTGGCATTTCTACATGAAATTGCATCGTACATGACGTTATCTTCTGCCAGATTACAAATTGTTATAGACCTCATTTTAATACAATTGGCTGATTAATATAATTCATTTAGATTTGACTAGAACAATCAAACTGTCACAGTCTGTTTTAGTAGACTCATTCTAGTTTTTTCATTATTCTTTGAGAAAATTATTGCAGTCTCAAGCAGAATACTACTGTTTTGTTTCATTGCATTCGTCTCAGGAGAATCATGTTGTTGGGCTCCCTTGAAAGAGACTCCTTTCTTTGGGCAAAATTATGCAAGAGCACTTGTGTCACATTAGTCACATGATTCATAGGACCCTGTTTTCATCATATTTTACTCATGTTGCTGCAAAATTTCTGGCTGATTTGGATGATTAGAATTTGGTATTAGATGGTTGTAATAATTCCATCTGTCTCTAATTCAGGCCGACACATGCTGGGACATTGCTGGGTAGTTTGGAATTGATCTATGAGATGTGACTGCTCTCAGCTCTCTCGATTATGCTAATAAGTTTTGACAGACCTGGATATGAGATCGCAGGCCATTGAAAGTGATATGGCTGCAAAGGCTCTCATTGGGATTAGGCAATATCTTGCTTTTGGTGATTGTCTGATTGCTGTTGAAATAAATTGGCAATATGAATTGGCATGCTAAATTATTGGTATTGATAACAGTTAATGTTGGAGAGAATCAGGTTATATTAATTTCTAGATTGGTTTTGTTGGAAGATATGTTCTTCGTACGTCATAGCCTTTTGGAGGATGCCATATTTTGTTAAGAAGTAGGACAAAAACAGGTGAAGGAATTGAATTGCATTTGGCCTGTATGCTTATGTGATGACATAAAATTTGATGTGTTTGGGAAGAAATCAGTACATGTCAAAATATTTTATTTCATAATGCAGTTGAAGATTGGCTGCTTGTGGAATTTCTTCCATTTATAATGCTAAAATGCATCATTTTTGTATTGTCATCTACTGTCAGATATAATCCTATGGCCTAAAGGAAAATATTTTCTTGGATTATTATATGTTCAAAATTCAAAGGTAAATTTATAATAACCATCTTAATCTCGACAATGGCTGTTCTGATGGAAATAGGGATACATTGCGACTACCTTAAAGGTCACATTTCTTGGCATTTTTCTCTTTGTTTTTTACTTTGCCTTTCTGACTGCCTTTCATCTTTTATTACTTTTTATTCATTACTTTCCTTTGAATTTGTAGTCCCATTGTGAATATCCCTCAATGCAAATTCTCTGTTTATGATGGATCAGTTACAATATCTCTTTGAGGAATTGTATTGACTGACCTCCAGGTTATTACTAAAAGCTTTGAAACAAGTTTTGGATTGATGGAGTCCATAGCCATCCAATGTGGCTGCTGTCCATGAATAGAGATTGGCACCAGGGATCTTGAAGAGCTCACAAGGGATGACCACCCTTCTTCTTCTACCCACCAGCAAAAGTAATATAAGTGAATATCCAGGTGGAATAAAGATGGTCCGATGGAAGAAATGTCTTTTTGATGAAAATAATATAATATTCTGGATGTAAACTGAACCCAATCTTTGATCCACGCAATATATTAGATTAAACTAAAAAAGAAAAAACAAAATAGTGGAGATATTTATCTTACTGACGCAACGCGGAAAATGATGACAAAATAGAATTTTGTTGCACAAAGAGTATTAAAGACAATGTCCAGATCTACCACAAGCTAAGCGTACATGGCATTTCTTCTTTTACTCTGAAATTATGAAATGCATTTCATTATTTGATTATGAAATGAAAGAAGTATGTCTGACTGCCTTTAGGTGGAATTGATCATTTATTGCATAAATGTCATATCTTTCCAGTATCTCCTAACTGTAATTTTGGCCTTATTAACTCAATCCAGCACTGTTCCAGCTAAGATCTGGCATAATGTGTTTATTTTCCAGATTATAATTAGCTCCAAAAGAGATGCACTGTAATTATCTAAAACGCTGAATCAGCTTTTTATGTTTTCTTTTTAAATCATTTTTTTTAAAGCTTTGATACATCAACTTTGAGTATGTGATGAACAATCCAGTCCCAAATGACATACCACCCAATTTGCATGTCTAATGTTGAAGGAATATTTACATCAAGCCAGACTAGCCTACATGCACTTATATTATATATATGCCAAAGGCATATGTGTTCAGGTTGATAAAAAAGGAATAATTGCAGAAAAGGACAGCAAACATCAAATTACTGTTCAATGAGGGCACCATCATATTCCAGCATGCACAAGTGCAACACAGAATAGACCCTTACGTTTGAATGTGTTTATTGTTAAACCTGCTGTTATAGGCCTTTAAAAGTAAGCAATGTATCATATGGTTTAACGCCATTATACTTTCTATGTTAAATAAAATGTTCCATGTGAAATTTAGCTGAATACTATTTCTTAAGTTTGGGTGTCTACACGGAATGCTTGTTTATGGAATACGCAGAGATGCCCCCTGTGTGTTCAAATCCCTATACTTGCCTTGTTATTATTGATGACTCCGAGTCACATCCAGTAAGTGAGGTCATATTCAATACCAGTCCTACCATGTTATCATCAAGAGTCATTGAATGAGTCACACTACTTGGCAGTCAGGTCACAGATTGATCAGTCATTTCAATGTAAAAGATAGGACTTGTGGTGACATCACTGATGAATTCAAACAGTTGAATGTAATCATTCAACCTCTCATGCTGTGACGGAACATACCTTTAGAAACAACACTGCTTTGTGAAGGGATATAACACCACAGATAAGCAGTAAAGTGAACTAACTTCTGTGTAATTGTTACTCCAGTCATCATTGCTTTGGAATTAAATCTAGGTCTTTCAGCTTATGTAGGAGCTAATTAAATAGTCTCAGATGTTTTTGTTTTGAACAAATGGCTTTTTAAGTTCTTTTTATCCTTTTATAAAAAAACGATGAAAACTAGCTTCCTGACAGAGAGCACTTTTTGTTTAGAAAATTTAGAAGTAACCCTGCGCTCAAAAAAAGAAGAACAATTATATTTACTATCAGTATCTCTTCTGTAACCAAACATAATATCATGGAATTCTACAAAGAGTGAATTGTTTTTGCTGCAAACACATGCTTGCTTAAAGAGTTGCCATCATGGGGGTATGTGTGTTATATCTAAAGAGGCGCAATGAACCCAAATGTGTCCTTAGATAATCAGATCCACTGCCCCTTTTTGTGGTAAAACTCTCCCTGCTTATGACTGAGACACCCTGCTGTATCTCGTTACTGGAAACTGCATGTTACTGTGCTCCATCTCCCCTTGGAGCTCAGAAAATGGCTATGCCACAAAAGCATTGCATTTACTAAGGCTATCGACTCTGATTTGATAATGATTAATAACCATAATGCAACAATCCGATACAATAATGGGTACAATTACCATCAATACAGAACAATTAGGGTGATTATCCAGTTATGAATGCACTATGGAACCATTAACACAATTATTCATGACAATTAATCACATTTTTGTGTCAATAAGTGACTTCATCACAATGACATTACCTGATCATGTCTACCCAATGTCTCCACTTTCAACCCTTAGAGCACTTTCCTAAAAATCCAAACTGATAAAATATACTAATGTTCAGATCAAATTGTTTGAGAATAGGCCATTTTGTTCTTATGATTCTTTATTTCTACTTCACGTTTTAAAATATTGTTTTTGAGCTTGTGACATCATGATGCAGTCAAGTTCTGAATAAGGTGACATCATGGACATTTCAGTAATCCGGGAATGGACATTTCAGTAATCCAGGAATGGACACTTTTGTACCAGAGACAGTTAAAAAAGACACAAAATTGGGATTTGAAGTGACAAAAAACAACAACAATTTGATCCTACTTCTGGCATGGTCGTTTTGTTTTTCCAAACCCTACACCATTCTTGAAAATCTAGCTGTATGGCATTTTGCAAAACCCCTATTGGTTTGTTAAGGAAGACAAGCCAAAAACCAAACAGTTCTTTCTACGAGCTTTTTTGTCATAAAAAATAATAATAATAATTTATGAAAGCAGCAAATACCTATTTTAGGGTAAGCCTAATTATGACAATCTCTTTTTCGTTTTTATCTTTTCTGAAGAGATAATGTTTAAGTGTTTGGAACTCTTGTTACATATAATGGTATACAAGAGTAAAACAATATAGTGATTCTAAAATTATCTTAATTTAAGATGGTCAAGGTGTGAAAATTGTCAAAATATTTGCATTTTGCAAATTGATTTGAAAATTATTATTTGTTGATTATAAGAAAAGGTCATTTATTGAGATGTCAAGAATTAAACTAGGAGCCATGATTTTTGTTTTTGTATAAATGCCAATGATCTGTATGCAGCTATCATATCAAATGAAATGTATTCGTACCTTATACCTCAAATCTGTAACTGAACCAGCCCTTGCCTATGACTGATTCTCATGAAATCTTGTGAAATCATTTGCAATCATTGATGGTAGTATTTACCTAAACATGCATGGATGATAATTTTAGGTAATTTATGTAAAGGCCTAAATCAAATGCATGATGCAGGTTCTGTAGATCATCTAGGATAGTTTGTTTCAAAATTCATCAAAATTGACTTATTTTTCCTCGGAATGCCGACATGTACACTGAAGGTTTATGTTACTATTTGCACTGAAAGTATCCAATTTTAAATCAATGATATTAATTTCATTGAGCAGGAAAGTGAACTTGCTGCTTGTGAGTTCAGATCAAATGAAGCTGGACATATTTCAAAACAGCTGTTCAATTTGTTACAGGTGACTTAATTTGGTTAGCTTTTCCCAAGTATAACCTCTATAAACCTGTTGAAAAGGGGATGTTTTTGATAACTTGTCAAAAACTATGAGGTATATATATGTTGAAAAAGAAAGTTGATGGCTATATTCTGCTTTATGTGATAAAAGTGCATATAAACTATGAGATATATGGGTTAAAAATGTAAGTTTATGGCTATATTATGCTATATATAAAAAAGTAAATATAAGCTATGTTCCATTATGTAAATTTAATTGGATATCTTGAAAAGCATGATACATTGAAACAAAATATTGTCTTTTTAAAAGTAGCATTTAAAAGAAACAGGATAAATTACATTGTTTTGTTCAGATATTGCTGGAAAACATTTCTTGGAAATTAAATTTACACTTATCTAACTAAGAAAGCAGGTTTATACATAACAATTCAATTTTCTGTTCCATAATGTAATTGATCCCATATCAATTCAATTTCTTTGTACGTTTTGACTTCTGAATTCAATTACAAGTGCATTACTATATTTATAAACTCAATTGCACTATGATATGGGAGCACTTTGTGGAATAAGTATAAATTATGTTATGATTCACATGTATGTGGAACTACAATGACATTCATGAATAACTGAATTAATTTATGATATTAATTCACAATGTTCTAGAGACCATATTTCTCAGATGATATCTCTAAGATAACTCTGAGATGATGTTTTTGAGATATGACCTGGTGCTATCATTAACATTCATGAGTTTTCTTCACAGGGATTAACTGTCTATGGCGCCGACACTCCCCGTGCAGTATTAATAGCTGGAGAGCTACAAGGGCTGATGACATCAAACTATATTAATTGGATTATACAAGTTATGATGATACTGGATGTTTCACAGCGTAAAATAAATGCATGAGAATAAACGAGATTACTTGCATCATCATGTTGAACTAGTGGAGTATGTATGCTGTTGTTGTCAATGAATATACTTCTGCTTGTGATAAAGTTAACTAAGTTGCATTTTCAAATGTGTCTTGGTCTTGTTTTTTTCATATACAATTACATTAAACAAACATTCCACCACTCTGTTGCAGAGGTGTGTCATGTCTGATCTGTAAATTGGGCTTTACGGATTTGCCCTGAAGTCCAATCGGACAACTGAGACATTCGGTTGTACATTTTCTCTTGTTTTATTTTTAAAAAAAGGTGAAATTACCAACAAAATCTCTATAATTTCACCTTTCCCATGGAAACATACTTTCCTACATATTCATCTTCCAGGTCAAGAATTGGGTTGCAGTAACAACTCACGATTACTATCATCATTAGGGTGCATCAGTTGCCCCCTAAAAATTAGAAAGTTGCTTGATTACCTTTGCCTTTTGCCAAAAGAACATGTCTTGTAAAGTTTCAGAACAATCGGAACATGTCTAGGGGGGGCACACATGCCCCAAAGTTAGTTCCGATTTGGCTGAAAAATATCCCATTTAGAATCTGCGGTATGCGATAATTCACTTAGTAATTGTTCCAGAAAAACAAGACAGGTACCATGATGTAGAGGAGAAAGAGAGCTTTAATTTGAGTACCAGGAAGCCATATCTCCAATTAAAACATCCATTTCAATTATCTTTCAATGATACACAAATTACAACGAAATTGAATTACGATATTAGCAAATGCTGTGCATCTAAAAGTAAATGATAAGTTAATGTCATGTTATTACCAAATAAATAATCATTATGTTCAAGTGGGATATTCAGATATAAAGTCCATTAAAGACATCTTGGACATGTGTATATTTCTATCCATAACATTTGAGTTTGCCCATTATATTGCATTTTGAAAATTGGGCCCAAGAATCGCATATTTTTGCTAACTTTAGAGGCTCGGAGTGCCAAACTTCTATTTGATGTGAAATCAAATGGGAATGTTTTGAACAATCAAAAATAAGTTACAATGTATTGTGCTATAATACTGAGGTCAAACCTTTGTCTATAGGCAAATAGCTCAATTCCTACGAAATGGTCTAATTGAGGACCACAGTGATGTGGGCATGGGATTTGTATTAGTGCTTAAATCATTTTAGATCAAATAGATTTTCCATTGTGCACTAATCTAAAGATTTTCCTTTGCCAGATTACATTTGATGTTTTAAGAGCTCTGTACCTAGACTTATAGATCTATCATATAAGCTTATATTTTGTGTTTTCATAACTTTTATAAAATGAATGGTTTTTTCTTCGCTCATCATTTTTTGGCCATAGATAGAAAGGAGTTATTCTTTATAAGACAAGTCTTTTTATCTTTGTTAAGTTGGGAGTCAAGTTTGAGGCTGGTCAATTGAATCACCAGTCCAGCATCGCCCCTATAGGCCTACAATATACATATTAGTCATTCGTGTAACATGACCCAAAAACTTTTCCAAGTTACAGCCAACGTCAAAAGCACTGATTCGTCTTCAGATGCATACATGTAAAGGAGTGACTGCCAATGGCTAAGAGAGGCTTAACAGCCATGTATATAAATATGCAGCTAAATTTTTCAGCATGACAAACTTAATTTCAAAGCTAATTAAAACCGCTAAGCTGTTACAGTCTTACAAGTCAACAAATGGCTATGAAAATATGAAACCGCCGGCTCCTCGCCCGCTGAAGCTTGATTGAGTTAAATTATTTTACTTCTGCTGTAAAACATACAAATTTGTCTGTCCATGGAGCCACTGTTTCAAACACCATACAGGTATATTTGCATTATTTCTGTGATGTTCTTTTTCAGTCTTACATGTCTGACAGAATATACTCAAACAATCACACCAAAGATATTGAATAACTGGACAAGCAAGAACAAAATATTTTTTGGATAAGTCTATGTGCCTGTTAGTTGGTAACAAACCCACAAAGAATGAGGAACCTTGTTGAATAATTTATTCTGTTTACGTCAGCACATGTATGTATTTGCGAAATTGCGAGTGACCATGATATGGATCTCTTAGTGATATACCCATCATGTTGGTATTCAAATTGAAGCTCATGATTAGAGCTACAAGATGATATCATTTTTAATGTTGTTGGATTAAAAACCAATGAAATATAACAAACCGCGAAACCGATAAAATGGCAGAAAATGCAAAAATCCTAGAAACTTCAGTGCAAGTGTGCCACCCCTAAACGTTGTCCAATTAACTTTACACAATGTGTTTCTAGTATATAAGGAACATTCCTGCAACTAGCAAGGTTTCTCCTTAAAAGTTGGGGCAACTGATGCACCCTAATCATCATACAACAAAATTTGTCATGATCCATTCCGATAGATAAGGTTTAATTGTACTCAATGTAAATATCAAACAAATTTTATATCGGTTGACAGCTGAAGTCAAAATTACAAACTCAAAAATTCCTGATCATGGTGATGTATTCAACAACTGCTGAGTCTATGACATCATATTATGCTCCTAACACTTCAAAAATTCCACACCCATCTAATTTATGCCATTACTAGTAAGCATAATTACATAAAAAGATCATGATACATTTGACATTGGGGTGATTTAGTTTTCATAATTTGGAAAATTTCAATTTTGTAGGAACGTGTTTTGGTTATATATCAAGAAAATGTCAACTGCATGTGATGTCTCATGCAAGCATTCTGTTACCATGGTTTCAAGTTTAATAATGAATGTTAGATCTGAGCCTGATAATTGTTTCATGATCAGCTCCTTTAAAAACACTTAAAGTAAGTTAACTTGTTCCTGTCATCACTTATTCTGAACTAGTTTAATAGAAATAGGCTTTTTGAAATCACAAAAGCAGAGTTGAAGATGTCTGAAAGCTGAACTTCATGTCAAAAGCTCTTATAAGAATTCATGATATCAAAAGAAGATTACTGACAAATTAAATCTGATGGATTTTAAATCCAAACAGCATAAATGTTCCGTAATGAGATCACTTAAATGTGCATGGGCGCTTCAAGTTCAAAACACTTCAAGAGTTTTCAGACAACAACACTTCAAACTTAGCAAAAGAGCTTTAAAATCTAAACATTGATCTGATCCCAAGTTCCATGATAGTTCTATGATCCACTGCCGTCCTGTGATCCGGTGTCATAAATTATGTCGGGGGATCAGAATTACTCTCGGGACTCTGCGCGGAACGTTGTGTATTCATTCATCACAGCGTCATATGGATCCAGGGTGATTACCAACACTCTCTCCTGGCAAATCAGGGATTACTCAAGGTTCATTGCTTCCTCCTGGGATTACGCCAAAATCTCCTGAGATTGTGAATGTAGACAAGTACAGCGCCGAGGATAATGAGGATGATCAGGCGTTTACGTCACAAACAAAACTTGTGCAATATCTCAAATAACATGCTCTACAGCATGCCAAATTAGCATGACCATTAATAATTCTTTGCCATGTTTGGCACTAAATATCCCCTGAGGATTACAAGTAGACTGTGGAAATGTTATATAACAAAGTCATATTCATGCCTGATTCCATACTCCAGTATTATGGCAACAATGCATTTCAAGGAGGATTATGAGAAATTTTTACTAAAAATAGCGAAAAGGTTTCTGACATCTGAAATGCAACCTGTCTGACATTTTAATTTACAACTTACCAAGGGAATGTGTATGAGATTCAAAGTTTTACTAGAAAAAATAAATACTAATGAATAATGGGAATACAAGTGTATGCTGGAAGCATTCTAGCATAGCATGGACTTTCAGGTGGAATGTAATGCCCTTTAACAATGTTATACCTGAAGAATTACAAGTGCTTACTTTCAACAGTTTGTGGACATCAATAATGGGCCATTCCATGCCAAATGGACCAATGTCTCCCACATCATGGCTTCAGATTTTAATGAAATTATTACACAAGCTACTTGTACATGTTTAATGAAGCCGTGCAAAATATTTTCCCTGTATTCCAAGTATTTTGAATTTGACAGCATTTTCAAAATTAAGGTCTGCAAACTAAAATTTCTATTTTCCGCTTGTCAAGTAATTTCAAAAAGCTGCTGAAGCTACGTTTTTCAAGATATTGTGATAAAATTGTACACAGATCAAGCTCAGATATATAAAATGCTGCTGGCCAAAGCTAATACAGATGATGCTTTCCATCTGTTCGCACAAGCCTGTTAAATTTGGTAAATTTTTGTGAAATTTGGGTAAATTGTGGGATTTTGGAATTTTTTCACTCAGAAACCAAGCTTTCAATAAACCTGAAACTTTGCATGAATTGAGGAGGTATCGAGTACTAATGGTACAAATTTATTCATATTTCTAACACCAATACTTTTTATGCACATGAAGAAAATCTCTGGACGATTTCTAAAATTGACTAATTTCAAGTGCAAAAATGGCCATGTGGGAAAGGTGATAGAAACTTGAGATTTATTTTTTAAGCAGTTTATGAGATCATCTTGTATTTCTGCAAAAGTGGTGGAGGTGTTATTTTTCATTTTTCTGGAATTAATTTTTAGAATTTTGAAGAAAAGCCTTATTTATGCTAAATATCGTATGTAGAAGCCTTCCAAGACCAGGTGGAACCTTAGATAAAGAGCTGAATTTATTTCTGAAAGTACCTCAGATGGACGAATTTTAAAATTCCAAACTTTAAAGAGGTATATTAGTTTCTCACAAAAGGAAATAGTAAAAAAAATTATGTTGAGTGAATTTTTGCAAATAAGTTCAAAATTGACAATATGGGACTGTTGTGACAGATTTTGTAAATTAGATTAGTTGATATAGTTGCCTTTTAATGATGTTAAATATGAGAAGGTATCTTCGGTTATCAATATATTAAAAAAATATCACAATACCATGAAAAATATGTAAAATTCATGTGCAGTGACATTAATTTCAGTTTTGGAAATAACATCTAGTGACAGATGACCAGAATTTAGCAAATGTGGCTTTATAATTATTAAGTATATGGGTATATATACCTAAGGGACCCCACGATGGGTACAAAGTAATTCATTCCATTGTTGTCTGGGAATCTGAAATGATGTCACACGAAAAGAACTGGACAAAAAAAAAAAGGTGATTCTAAATAGAACTGATTTGTAATGTTCAGAAGGCAATTTGAGGCACTTAAAAAAAATTTGCACTTTATTTTGAATTCCACCTGCTCTTGGAAGGCTCCTACATGATTTAAATAAGGCTTTTCTTCAAATTTCTAAAAATTATTTCCATAAAAATGAAAAATAACACCTCCACCATTTTAGCAGAAATACAAGATGATCTCATAAACTGCTTAAAAAAATAAATTTCAAGTTTCTATCACCTGTCCCACATGGCCATTTTTGCACTTGAAATTAGTCAATTTTAGGAATCGTCCAGAGATTTTCTTCATGTGCATAAAAAGTATTGGTGTTAGAAATATGAATAAATTCGTACCATTAGCACTCGATACTACCTCAATCCATGCAAAGTTTCAGGTTTATTGAAAGCTTGGTTTCTGAGTGAAAAAATTCCAAAAACCCACAATTTACCCAAATTTCGCAAAAATGAACCAATTTCAACAGGCTTGTGCGAAAAGATGGAAAAAATCATCTACATTATATTCAGCGTATATTAAGCTCTACATCTCACCATGATATATGAGTAGTTTTGTGGCGATATCTTGAAAAATGAGCCTTCAGCAGCCTTTTTCAAATATATCAAAGGATGAAAAATCAATTTTATGTTGAAAGCCCAACATTTTCAAAATGCTGTCAAAAGCAAAATTTGTGAAATATGTCCGAAATATTTCGCATGTGCTCATTAAACATATACATGTATGTCAGGTTAAAATTTCATCAAAATCGGAAAACATGATGTGGGAAAATTTCTTGATTTTGGTCCATTTGGCATGGAATGGCCCTAATGTCAACATGACCTAACAATCACATTGAAATGGAGTGTCAATAAATTGTGTCATTCGGTAACTTGTGACCCGAGTGGTAAGTGTTGTGATTCATTCAGTGTCTTGTACTGATAGCATTAATTGCAAATTTAGGATATACGACCTCACTAAATACATATGAGTCATACAGAATAACATGAAGTTACCGACTTTAAAGTGTTTAAAAATACACAAGGATATTTTTTGAAAAGAGTAAATTCTGAACTTTAGGCGAAACATCCAGTTTTAACACCAAATTATTGATTGCCTCAAGGCTTAAATCATCTGGTTGTATGTCTAAAGTCTATGGATGTACTCAGAAAAAGTTGAGCTTCTTTGTTAAAAGCTTCTTATCTGCTGTACAGGAACAATGCCGCAAACAATGCCATTACGAAAGACGAGGCCTCATATCTTAATGGATGTTTGAAACATATCTACACTGACATTGTGTCTAAGAGATATCTGGCATCTCCAAGAAATTTGAGAACATGTCCCATATCTGTCCCGTATTTGTGACGGTGACATTTGTCGAAGTCTGCTGCCTACAGGAATATAAAATGTTGTTGCTGGCGTTTGGTGAATATGATGGCTTTAAAGCTAGTAAGTCAGCCGATTCTATGTAAAATTCAACTTACAGTTACAGGTCATAAACTGGTAGATTTTAAGTATAGTATACACTTCCAATCAAGAGAATTGCATGTTTATATTATGAAACTGTTTCTACTTCCAAGTTTACTTAACTGTCACCCTAAGCTCAAATTCCTCAATATATGAAGATAAATTCCATTAAAATTTGTAAACAGATACTTTTACATGCTATGGAAAACCCTTGGTTTGTTGAATGTAAGGCATTGTAGCATTCTCTTTAATTAATTATAAGATTTGCTATTAATCAAGCTTAATTAATTATGGAAAAATGCAATTCCATTGATTGGAGATATATATGCATAACTTAAAATCTATCAGTTTATCTAAAATCCATCTGTTTATGATTTATAAGTACAAATTGAATTTTACATGAAATCACTGGACTTCTTAGCTTTAAATAATATCCACAACAAGAATAATGTGCTCGTGTCTCTGTTGCAATGCTACACAAAAATAGCTCCCATATCATATTGCCAAAAGTAATCCAATTTCACCAGTATTACAGTTACAAGAAGAGTAAATATCGTGACTAAACAGGCCGTTGAATATGTGGATTTATGTAATACAATTTAGATTGTCACGCCGCAATAAGTACATCTACGACATGCTTTATGCCTCAGTTTTGAGCAAACATGAGTCTACATGTAGGAGAAAATTAACACATCCTTTTGCTACACATATGCTGACAAAGTGAACTTAATGAGTTTTAGCCGAAATTAGTTTTCTTTTTGCAGCAGCAGTGCATGGAAAAGATAAGATGAGCTGTGTCTATATAAATGGATATATAGATAGATAGATAGAGAGATTGGTTGATTGACTGATTGATTAATTGATAGTGCAGCCCTCTATGCCCAGTTCTGCACACGAACCAGGGTTGATTGATGAGATGTTACTCATTTGCCCCATGAGAGGAATCATTTACTGGCCCATGGACACTGATACAAGTGGCCGCAGATTTAATGTCACATTCGACATAAATTCTGTGGCCACTTGTATTAGTTTTCAAAGTTGGTGCCATCGATGATTCTATTTTGTTTGACTTGGCATTTCTACACGAAATTGCATAGTACATGACGTTATCTTCTGCCAGATTACAAATTGTTATAGACCTCATTTTAATACAATTGGCTGATTAATATAATTCATTTAGATTTGACTAGAACAATCAAACTGTCACAGTCTGTTTTAGTAGACTCATTCTAGTTTTTTCATTATTCTTTGAGAAAATTATTGCAGTCTCAAGCAGAATACTACTGTTTTGTTTCATGTCAAATTAAATGCAAAAGATCAAGCTGCTGGGGGAGGGTGCCCCTCCTCTGAATGTGTCATTGCATTCGTCTCAGGAGAATCATGTTGTTGGGTTCCCTTGAAAGAGACTCCTTTCTTTGGGCAAAATTATGCAAGAGCACTTGAGTCACATTAGTCACATGATTCATAGGACCTTGTTTTCATCATATTTTACTCATGTTGCTGCAAAATGTCTGGCTGATTTGGATGATTAGAATTTGGTATTAGATGGTTGTAATAATTCCATCTGTCTCTAATTCAGGCCGACACATGCTGGGACATTGCTGGGTAGTTTGGAATTGATCTATGAGATGTGACTGCTCTGAGCTCTCTTGATTATGCTAATAAGTTTCGACAGACCTGGATATGAGATCGCAGGCCATTGAAAGTGATATGGCTGCAAAGGCTCTCATTGGGATTAGGCAATATCTTGCTTTTGGTGATTGTCTGATTGCTGTTGAAATAAATTGGCAATATGAATTGGCATGGTAAATTATTGGCATTGATAACAGTTAATGTTGGAGAGAATCAGGTTATATTAATTTCTAGACTGGTTTTGTTGTAAGATTTGTTCTTCGTACCTCACAGCCTTTTGGAGGATGCCATATTTTGTTAAGAAGTAGGACAAAAACAGGTGAAGGAATTGAATTGCATTTGGCCTGTATGCTTATGTGATGACATGAAATTTGATGTGTTTGGGAAGAAATCAGTACATGTCAAAATATTTTATTTCATAATGCAGTTGAAGATTGGCTGCTTGTGGAATTTCTTCCATTTGTAATGCTAAAATGCATCATTTTTGTATTGTCATCTACTGTCAGATATAATCCTATGGCCTAAAGGAAAATATTTTTTTCGATTATTATATGTTCAAAATTCAAAAGTAAATAATAACCATCTTAATCTCGACAATGGCTGTTCTGATGGAAATAGGGATACATTGCGACTACCTTAAAGGTCAAATTTCTTGGCGTTTTTTCTCTTTGTTTTTTACTTTGCCTTTCTGACTGCATTTCATCTTTTATTACTTTTTATTCATTACCTGCCTTTAAATTTGTAGTCCCATTGTGAATATCCCTTAATGCCAATTCTCTGTTTGTGATGGATCAGTGCCAATATTTCTTTGAGGAATTGTATTGACTGACCTCCAGGTTAGTACTAAAAGCTGTGAAACAAGTTTTGGATTGATGGAGTCTACAGCCATCCAATGTGGCTGCTGTCCATGAATGGAGATTGGCACCAGGGATCTTAAAGAGCTCACAAGTTGTGACCCCCTTCTTCTGCTACCACCAGCAAAAGAAATATAAGTGAATATCCAGGTGGAATAAAGACATAATGTAATATTCAGAATGTAAAGTGAACACAATCTTTGAGCCATGCAATATATTAAATTAAATTGATAAATCAAGAACCAAATAGTGGAGATATAATTTTCTGATGCAACGCGGACAATGATTGCAAAATGGCATTTTGCACAAAGAGAATGCAAGACAATATCCAGGTTTGCCACAAACTAAGCTTAGTACAAGCCCTATTCTTCTTTTACTTTAAAATTATTAAATGCATTGTATTATAGATTATGAAATGAAAGTAGTATATGTTTGTCTGCCTGTCTTTAAGTGGAATTATCATTTGTTGCATATATGTCATATCTTTCCAGTATCTCCTAACTGTAATTTTGGCCTTATTAACGCAATCCAGCATTGTTCCAGCTAAGATCTGGCATAATGTGTTTATTTTCATTTTCCAGATTATAATTACCTCCAAAAGAGATGCACTGTAATTATCTAAAACGCTGAAGCAGCTTTTTATGTTTTCTTTTTAAATCATTTTTTTAAAGCTTTGTTACATCAACTTTGAGTATGTGATGAACAATCCAGTCCCAAATGACATACCACCCAATTTGCATGTCTAATGTTGAAGGAATATTTACATCAAGCCACATTAGCCTACATGCATTTATATTATATATATGCCAAAGGCATATGTGTTCAGGTTGATAAAAAAAGGAGTAATTGCAGAAAAGGACTGCAAACATCAAATTACCGTTCAATGAGGGCACCATCATATTCCAGCATGCACAAGTGCAACACAGAATAGACCTTTACATTTGAATGTGTTTATTGTTAAACCTGCTGTTATAGGCCTTTAAAAGTAAGCAATTTATCATATGGTTTAACGCCATTATATTTTCTATGTTAAATAAAATGTTCCATGTGAAATTTAACTACATACTATTTCTTAAGTTTGGGTGTCTCCATGGAATGCTTGTTTATGGAATACGCAGAGATGCCCCCTGTGTGTTAAAATCTCTATACTTGCCTTGTTATTATTGATGACTCCGAGTCACATCCAGTAAGTGTCATATTCAATACCAGTCCTACCATGTTATCAGCAAGAGTCATTGAATCAGTCACACTACTTGGCAGTCAGGTCACAGATTGATCAGTCATTTCAATGTAAAAGATAGGAATTGTGGTGACATCACTGATGAATGCAAACAGTTGAATGTAATCATTCGACCTCTCCAGCTGTGATGGAACATACCTTTAGAAGCAACAGTCTTTTGTGAAGGGATACATGTATAACACCACAGATAAGCAGTAAAGTGAACTAATTTCTGTGTAATTGTTACTCCAGCCATCACTGCTTTAGAATAAAATCTAGGTCTTTCAGCTTATGTAGGAGCTAATTAAATAGTCTCAGATGTTTTTGTTTTGAACAAATGGCTTTGTTTAAGTTCTTTTTATCCTTTTATAAAAAAACGATGAAAACTAGCTTCCTGACAGAAAGTATTTTGTGTTTAGAAAATTTAGAAGTAACCCTGTGCTAAAAAAAAGAAGAACAATTATATTTACTACCAGTATCTCTTCTGAAACCAAACATAATATCATGGAATTCAACAAAGAGTGAATTGTTTTAGCTGCAAACACTTGCTTGCTTGAAGAGTTGCCATCATGAGGGTGTGTTTGTTATATCTAAAGAGGCGCAATGAACCCAAATGTGACCTTAGATAATCAGATCCACTGGCCCTTTTTGTGGTAAAACTCTCCCTGCTTATAACTGAGACACCCTGCTGTATCTCGTTACTGGAAACTGCATGTTACTGTGCTCCATCTCCCCTTGGTCATCAATCAACCAAGAGTGCCATAAAGCTCAGAAAATGGCAATGCCACAAAAGCACTGCATTTACTAAGGCCATCGACTCTGATTTGATAATGATTAATAACCATGATGCAATAACATGACACAATAATGGGCACAATTATCATCAATACAGAACAATTAGGGTGATTATCCAGTTATGAATACATTATGGCACCATTAACACAATTATTCCCGACAAAAAATCACATTTTTGTGTCAATAAGTGACGTCATCACAATGACATAACCTGATCATGTCTACCAATGTCTCCACTTTCAATCTATATGCCACTTTCCCAAAAATCCAAACTGATACTAATGTTCAGATCAAATTGTTTCAAAATAGGCCATTTTGTTCTTGTGATTCTATATTTCTACTTTATGTTTTGAAATATTGTTTTTGAGCTTGTGACATCATGATGCAGTCAAGTTCTGAATAAGGTGACATCATGGACATTTCAGTAATGCAGGAATGGACACTTTTGTACCAGAGACAGTTAAAAAAAAGACAAAATTGGGATTTGAAGTGACAAAAAAACAACAACAATTTGATCCTGCTTCTGGCATGGTCGTTTTGTTTCTCCAAACCCTACACCGTTCATGAAAATCTAGCTGTATGGCATTTTGCAAAACCCCTATTGTTTTGTTAAGGAAGACAAGCCAAAAAACCAAACAGGGCTTTCTATGAGCTTTTTTGTTATAAAACAAAAACAAAAAAAATAATTTACGAAAGCAGCAAATCCCTTTTTTAGGGTAGGCTAATTATGACAATCTCTTTTTCGTTTTTATCTTTTCTGAAGAGATAATTTTTAAGTGTTTGGACCTCTTGTTACATATAACTGTATACCAGAGTAAAACAATATAGTGATTCTAAAATGATCTTAATTTAAGATGGTCAAGGTGTGAAAATTGTCAAAATATTTGCATTTTGCAAATTGATTTGAAAATTATTATTTGTTGATTATAAGAAAAGGTCATTTATTGAGATGTCAAGAATTAAACTAGGGGCCATGATTTTTGTTTTTTTATAAATGCCAATGATCTGTATGCAGCTATCATATCAAATGAAATGTATTCATACCTTATACCTCAGATCTGTAACTGAACCAGCCCTTGCCTATGACTGATTGGTGTACATGTCTCATGAAATCTTGTGAAATCATTTGCAATCACTGATGGTAGTAGTCACTTATAATATGCATGGATGATAATTTTAGGTAATTTATGTAAAAGCCTAAATCAAATGCATGATGCAGGTTCTGTAGATTATCTAACATAGTTTGTTTCAAAATTCGACAAGCTTGACTTTTTTTTCCTCGAAATACCTACATGTACACTGAAGTTTTGTGTTACTATTTGCACTGAAAGTATCCAATTTTAAATCAATGATGTTAATTTCATGGAGCAGGAAAGTGAACTTGCTGCTTGTGAGTTCAGATCAAATGAAGCTGGAAAAATTTCGAAGCAGCTGTTAAATTTGTTACAGGTGACTTAATTTGGTTAGCTTTTCCCCAAGTATATCCTCTATAAAACTGTCGAAAACGGGATGTTTTTGATAACTTGTCAAAAACTATGAGGTATATATATATGTTGAAAAAGAAAGTTGATGGCTATATTCTGCTTTATATGATAAAAGTGCATATAAACTATGAGACATATGTGTTGAAAATGTAAGTTTATGGCTATATTATGCTTTATATAAAAAAGGTGAATATAAGCTATGTGCCATTATGTAAATGTAATTGGATATCTTGAAGAGCATGATACATTGAAACAAAATATTGTCTTTAAGTAACATTTAAAAGAAACAAGATAGATTATGTTGTTTTGTTCAGATATTGCTGGAAAACATTTCTTGGAAATTAAATTTACACTTATCTACCTAAGAAAGCAGGTTTATACATAACAATTCAATTGTCTGGTCCATAATGTAGTTGATCCCATATCAGTTCAATTTCTTTGTACGTTTTGACTTCTGAATTCAATTACAAGTGAATTGCTATATTTATAAATTCAATTGCACTATGGTATGGAAGCACTTTGTGGAATAAGTATAAATTATGTTATGATTCACATGTATGTGGAACTACAATGACATTGATGAATAACTGAATTAATTTATAATATTAATTCACAATGTTCTATAGACCATATTTCTCAGATGGTATTTCTAAGATAATGTCTCTGAGGTAATGTTAGAGATATCACTCTGAGATGATGTTTTTGAGATATGACCTGGTGCTATCATTAACATTCATGAGTTTTCTTCACAGGGATTAACTGTCTATGGCCCTGACACTCCCATGCAGTATTATTAGCTGGAGAGCTACAAGGGCTGGTGACATCAGACAATATTAATTGGATTATATAAGTTCTGATGATACTGGATGTTTTGCAGCCTAAAATAAATGCATGAGAATAAACGAGATTACTTGCATCATCATGTTGAACTAGTCGAGTACGTATGCTGTTGTTGTCCATGAATATGCTTCTGCTTGTGATAAAGTTAACTAAGTTGCATTTTCAAATGTGTCTTGGTCTTGTTTTTCATATACAATTACATTAAACAAAACATTCCACCACTCTGTTGCAGAGGTGTGTCATGTCTGATCTGTAAATTGGGCTTTACGGATTTGCCCTGAAGTCCAATCGGACAACTGAGACATTCGGTTGTACATTTTCTCTTGTTTTGTTAAAAATAGAAGATGAAATTACCAACAAAATCTCTATAATTTCACCTTTCCCATGGAAACATACTTTCCTACATATTCATCTTCCAGGTCAAAAATTGGGTTGCAGTAACAACTCACGATTACTATCATCATACAACAAAATTTGTCATGATCCATTCCGATAGATAAGGTTTAATTGTATTTAATGTAAATATCAAACAAATTTTATATCGGTTGACAGCTGAAGTCAAAATTACAAACTCAAAAATTCCTGATCATGGTGATGTATTCAACAACTGCTGAGTCTATGATGTTGACTTCAGCTCTTATTTCATTCCGCTCTTTATGACGTCATATTATGCTCCAAACACTTCAAAAATTCCACACCCATCTAATTTATGCCATTACTAGTAAGCATAATTACATAAAAAGATCATGATACATTTGACATTGGGGTGATTTAGTTTTCACAATTTGGAAAATTTCAATTTTGTAGGAACATGTTTTGGTTATATATCAAGAAAATGTCAACTGCATGTGATGTCTCATGCAAGCATTCTGTTACCATGGTTTCAAGTTTAATAATGAATGTTAGATCTGAGCATGATCAGCTCCTTTAAAAACACTTAAAGTACGTTAACTTGTTCCTGTCATCACTTATTCTGAACTAGTTTAATAGAAATAGGCTTTTTGAAGTCACAAAAGTAGAGTTCAAGATGTCTGAAAGCTGAACTTCATGTCAAAAGCAGTTATACGAATTCATGATATCAAAAGAATTTTAAATCCAAACAGCATAAATGTTCCGTAATGAGATCACTTAAATGTGCATGGGCGCTTCAAGTTCAAAACACTTCAAGAGTTTTCAAACAACAACACTTCAAACTTAGCGAAAGAGCTTTAAAATCTAAACATTGATCTGATCCCAAGTTCCATGAGTTCTGTGATCCACTGCCGTCCTGTGATCAGATGTCATAAATTACGTCGGGCGATCAGAATTACTCTCGGGACTCTGCGCGAAACGTTGTGTATTCATTCATTACAGCGTCATATGGATCCAGGGTGATTACCAACACTCTCTCCTGGCAAATCAGGGATTACTCAAGGTTCCTTGCTTCCTCCTGGGATTACGCCAAAATCTCCCGAGATTGTGAATGTAGACAAGTACGCCGCCGAGGATAATGAGGATGATCAGGCGTTTTTGTCACAAACAAAACTTGTGCAATATCTCAAATAACATGCTCCAAAGACATGTCTACAGCATGCCAAATTAGCATGACCATTAATAATTCTTTGGCATGTGTGGCACTAAATATCCCCTGAGGATTACAAGTAGACTGTGGAAATGTTATATAACAAAGTCATATGCATGGCTGATTCCATATTCCAGTATTATGGCAGCAATGCATTTCAAGGAGGATTATAAGAAATTTTTACTAAAAATGGCGAAAAGGTTTCTGGCATCTGGAATGAAACCTTTCTGATACTTTAATTTACAAATTACGAAGGCAATGTATATAAGATTCAAAGTTTTAATCGAAAAGATAAATACTAATGAATAATGGGAATACAAGATTAATGTATGTTGTGGTAACATTCTAGCAAAGCATGGACTTTCAGGTAGAATACTTAACTGTTACAGCTGAAGAATTACCAGTGCTTACTTTCAGCTGTTTGTGGACATCAATGATATCAATATGTCCGAACCATCACATTGAAATGGAGTGTCAATAAATTGTCATTTGGTAACATGTGACCGCAGTGGTAAGTGTTGTCATTCAGTACTGATAGCATTGCGAATTTAGGATATACGACCTCACTAAAGTTCTGAACTTTAGGCGAAACATTCCAGTTTCAACACCAAATTATTGATTGCCTCAAAGGCTCAAAGCTCAAATCATCTGGTTGTACGTCGAATGTATGTGGATGCACTCAGATAAAGTTGAGCTTCTTCGTTAAAAGCTTCTTATCTACTGTATAGAAACAATGCCGAAACAATGCCATTACGAAAGATGAGGCCTCATATCTTAATGGATGCCTGAAACATATCTATCACTGACATTCTGTCTAAGAGATATCTGGCATCTCTAAGAAATTTGAGAGCATGTTCCATATCTGTCCCGTATTTGTGACAGTGACATTTTTCGAAGTCTGCTGCCTGCTGCCTACAGGAATGTGAATGTGAATATTGTTGGTCACAGTTGGTGAATATGATGGCTTTAAAGGTAGTTAGTCCGCCAATTCTATGTAAAATTCAACTTGCAGTTATAGGTCACAAACTGATGGATTTTAAGTATAGTATACACTTCCAATCAACTGAATTCCATGTTTTTTATAATAAGATAAATAAGATAAGATATACTTTATTAATCTTACAATGAGAAACTCTTGCGGAGCCCATACAATCATTCATGCATCATAATCACTGTCAAAATGAATTTTTTAAAGCTACTATGCTGTCAGATTAAAATTATGTCCTGAAGAAAGTTTAGAATCATATAAACCTGTTCTTACTGCCAAATTTACTTAACTGTCATCCTAAGCTCAATATATGGAAATGAATTCCTTTATAAATGTAAACGAATAATTTTCAATGCTGTAAAAAAAATCGATCAGTTTATGATCTATAACCACAAGTTGAGTTTTTTCATAATCGATGGACTTACTAGCTTTAAGCGATATCCACAACAAGAATAATCAGCTTGTATATATATATTAGTTGAACTGAAAAGAGTTTGGTCTTTGCTGTAGTAGTGCGATAGGAAAAGCCATGTGTCGCTGCACATTTGTCGCATTGTTATGCCCAAGGGACCTGCAAATCCCAGCTGGATATTGTTCAGATGTGATATTAAATAGGGGCCCCTTGTATCTGTTTCTGTGTTTGGCATATAAAAGTTCCCTCACATTGTGTAAATGTTTAACATAATGTGCACTCAGAGTCTCTCCTATCTCATGAAAAAATCTTTGTGAGAGCCACAAACTGGAGGTCCACATTATTTGTCAATCAATCTATCAATTAATCTATCATATCTGCTCTCAGTCAATCTATCTATCTATTTCTGTGGAATTGCAATGTAACATGACTTTGTGCACAAGATGAACATGTGGCATCCCTGTCTCAAATTACCCTTTTATTGACAAAATACTGCTCTCTCTGCAAAGAGACTCAACGTTTCTTTGAGCAGCTACAAGAGTCACAATTCACACGATTCATAGCACCACATTTTCATCCAATTTCTAACTGATTTGGGTGATTAGAATTTTGTATTAGATGGTTGTAATAATTCCATCTGACTCCCTGCTACATCATCTGTCTCTAACTCAAGCTGACACATGCTAGGACATTGCTGGGTAGTTTGGAATTGATCTATGAGATGTGACTGCTCTATGCTCTCTTAATTATGCTAATGAGTTTTGACAGATGTGGATATGAGATCGCAGGCCATTGAAAGTGATATGGCTGCAAAAGGCTCTCATTGGGATTAGGCAATATCTTGCTTTTGGTGATTGTCTGATAACTGTTGAAATAAATTGGCAATATGAATTGGCATGGTAAATTGGCATTGATAACAGTTGATGTTGGAAAGAATCATTTTATATTAATTTCTAGACTGGTTTTGTTGCAAGATTTGTTCTTCGTACGTCATAGCCTTTTGGAGGATGCCAAATTTTAGAATGAAGTAGGCCAAAAAAAAGGTGAAGGAATTAAATAGCATTTTGCCGGTATGTTTAGTCGATGAAATGAAATTTGATACGTTTTGGAGAAAAACAGCATATGTCAAAATATTTTATTTCATTTCATAATTCAAAACGAGAATGGCTGCATCTGGAATTTCAATAGTTGTAAATGCTAAAATACATCATTTTTTATCTTTATCAACAGTCATATATAGTCCTATACAGCATAATAGTAATACGAAGGTTATTCTATGGTCAAAACTTAAATGTAGATAACCTTTCTTAATCTAGACAATGGCTGTTCTGATGGGAATAGGGGATATTTTGTGATCACCTTAATAGGTCGAATTTCTTTGCTATTTCGATTTCTTTTTATTTTGCTTTTCTGACTGCCTTTCATATTTTTTTTACTTCTTATTAATTTGTTACCTTTGAATTGGTAGTCCCATTGTGAATATCCCTAATGCAAATTATTTGTTTATGATGGATCAGTTCCAATATTTCTTTGAGGAATTGTATTGACTGACCTCCAGGTTATTACTAAAAGCTTTGAAACAAGTTTTTTTAAAAATTGATTGTGTCCATAGCCGTCCAATGTGGCTGCTGTCAATGAATAGAGATTGGCACCAGGGATCTTGAAGAGCTCACAAGGTGCAATTCTGCTGGTGGGTAGGAGAAAAAGGGGGGGGGAGCAAAAAAAAAAGGATATCCAGGTGGAATAAAAATAGTCCGATGGAAGTTATTCCTTGTTGCTGGAAACTAACATATTATTCATTCAGGACGTAAAGCATCATCCATGTAATATTTATAGGAATTGAAAGAAAAAAAAGAAACTAATAAGAAATGTTCATATTATATCTTTTACTATCCTAGTTCAGACAATGGTGACGAGATAGTTATTTGGTTTAAAAAAGAGTAGGTATTATAGACAATATCCAAGTCTGCCACAAACTAAGCATAAGTGTTATATTATTATTATCAGTGTGCCTTATGCAATAAACCACTCCTATATAGAAGTAGCCAATTCATGATAACATGATGTATAGTATAGTCTAAACCGCTATACTGTAAATATTAAATAAAAAGTTCCACTTGAGATTTAACTACATGCTATTTCTTGAGTTTGGATGTCTACATTGAAACATGCTTGATTGCGGAAAACACAGAAATGCCCCTTGTGAGTTCAAATTCCTATACTTGCCTTGTCATTCTTAATGACTCATATCAACACAAGTCAAGAATTGAATGAGTCACACCACTTGGCAGTCAGTTCCCAGATTGATCTGTCATTTCTGATAGAGAGCACAGTGTTTAGACAGATTAAAAAAATCTGCGCTTAAAAAGAAAAATCAAATTAACTACCAGACAGTACCAGTATGTCTCAAGTAACTCAGACTTTGAATTCAACAAAGAGTGTAGTGTTTATTTAGCGAACACTTGCTTGCTTACAAAATGGCCGTCATGGGGATATGATTGTTATGTGTAAAGGGAATGTAAGGAACTCATGTGTGTCCTTAGATGATCAGATCCATTGGCCCCTTTTGTGGTAAAACTCTCCTGGCTTATATCTGAGACACCCTGCTGATTCTCGTTACTGGAAACTGCATGTTACTATGCTCCATCTCCCCTTGGCCGTCAATCAACTGATAGTGCCATAAAGCTCAGAAAACGACAATGCCACTGAAGCACAGCATTTAGTAAGGCCATCGACTCTGATTTGATAATGGTTGATAACCATGATGCAATGACATGATACTATAATAGGCAAAATTACTATCAATACAGAACAATTAGAATGATTATCCAGATATGAAATTCATTATGGCACCATTAACACAATTATTCCTGACAATTAATCACACTTTTGTGATAATAAGTGACGTCATAACAATGACATAACCTGACCATGTCAGCCTAATGTCTCCACTTTCAATCCATAGACAATACACTTTCCAAAAAAATCCAAACTGATGAAATTTAATAATTTTCATATCAAATTGTTTCAGAACAGGCCATTTCGTTCTCATGATTCTATATTTCTACTTTATGTTTTGAAAAATCGTTTTTGAGCTTGTGACATCATGATGCAGTCAAGTTCTGAATAAGGTGACATCATGGACATTTCAACAATCCAGAATAGTCAGACATTAAAAAAAAAGAAGAAAGCAAAATTTTGTTTTGAAGTTACACAAATAATAAAACTATTTTATCTTACTTCTGGCATGGATGTTTTGTAAACCCTACACCATTCATGAAAATCTCGCTGTATGGTATTTTCCAAAACCCCTACTGGTATGTCTTGGAAGAAAAGCCAAAAAAACAAAAAAACAGGGTTTTCGATGAGATATTTTGTTTAGAGTATAAAAACTTATTAAAGAAGCAATTTTTTTTGTATTTATGACATATCTTTTTCGTTTTCATCTTTTCTGAAGGGAGATAATTTTGAAGTGTTTGGAACGCTGGTCACACATAATGGTATACCAGAGTAAAACAATATAGTGATTCTAAAGTTATTTTAATTTAAGATTATCAAGGTATGAAAATTGTCAAAATATTTGCATTTTGCCAAATTATTTGAAAATTATTATTTGTTAATTATAAAAAAGTTATTTATTAAAATGTCAAGAATTAAACTAGGAGCCATGATTTTTGTTTTTGTATAAATGCCAATGATCTGTATGCAGGTATCATATCAAATGAAATGTATTCTTACCTTACACCTCATCTGTAACTGAACCAGCCCTTGCCTATGACTGCGTGGTAATATGTCTCATGGATTCTTGTGAAATAATGTACAATCATTAATAGTAACATTTATTATAATTATGTATCATGGATGATGATTTTAGTCAAGTTATGTCAAGCCCTAAATCAAATGCATGAAAATTATAGTTTACACATAATACCCCTATTTGTATTGAAGAATAAGAAAATTCCAATGTAAAATCTTCAAATTGTGAGTCATGATTGCTGATGATGTGTCATGATCAAACATTTTGCATTGGAATAGTGTATGCTAGTAATGATGAAAATGGTTTGGTCATGACACATCCTCAGCATCATGACTCACGAAGATACATTTTCACAGTGAAACAGTCTTCCCCATAAATGAGTGGAACTTCTAAAAATTAACATGATAATGGAACATAGTTTGTTTCAAAATTCGTCAATATTGACTTGTTTTTCCTCGAAATGCATATGCGTGCACTGAAGCTTTGTGTTACAATTTGCACTGAAAATATCCTGATATATGATATCAGTTTCATCAGCGTAGGAAAATGAACTTGTTGCTTGCGAGTTTGGATGAAGTGAAGCTCGGCAAATTTTGAAGCAGCTGTTAAATTTGTTTCAGGTGACTAAATTTGATTGGCTTGTCATAAATGTAACAACTTTAAATCTGTCGAAATGTGATGTTTTAATGAAATATGAAATAAGTAAACTTTTATGTTGAAAGTAAGTTTATGCATTATATAAAAAAGATATCTTAAACTATAGGTCCTATCTCATATGTAAATGTAATGAGATATATTGGAAAGCATTCATGAAACATTGAACAAAATTATGCCTTTTAGTTATATACAGGAGAAACATGACATGTTGTTTTGTTCAGATATTACAGGAAAACATTACTCGGAAATAAATTTTATACTTAAATACTTGAGAAAACATGATATGTATATGGGTGATTCTCCAGTAATTTGACCCTTTGGCCTTTTCCTGCCACCATATTTTCGGGGGCCAAAAAGGATGTCTCAGATCACTTATTTGGTTGAACTAAGTGTCACACCACCAAGTGAATCACCCAGAGAGATAGTAGAGATAGTTTCATTAATATCTGATATATAGACAAGTAGATATTAAACAAATTATTAAATTTTTGAGTCATTTTGGGGTCGCCATTTTGTGACAATTTTTTACACCTAGTATTTGGACATCAGCCATCCATCCAAATTTTGATCAGATTATAAGTTGTACTCATAAAAGATACCTCTGACTATATGAATCATGTTTCTTTTTTATTTTTAATTGCATTCTTTTAAAATTATGCAGGTTTATTTCATGTCGCGGACGTTACTCATTCCATCAAAAACTTCAGGTTATTCAGATGATCAATACTTCACTATTCTTTGTACTTTATTAATTATAACTTGAGATATGGATTCTAAATATCTTCTAGTATAAATGTTTGAATGCATGAAAGAAACAAACTAAGATAACACTGGTTTTTTAATATATTCTTGAGCAATGTTGAATTCCGTCAAAAAGTAACGTCCGCAACATTTGGCTATAACTCATTGAATTTTTCATTGATTTTTAAGTGGATCATATTTCTTGATACACTTTATAATCTGGAGCTTTAAAACTTTGCAGCAGAGTCATCAGATCACAAGAGAGGGCCAAGGAGGTAAATTTAGTTCATCCGTCAAGAATTTATGGCCTGTGACGTCCGCAACAGCATTTTGAAAATCACCCCACATTGCTTGATTGCCAAAGGTTATGCCATGTATATCCTTTTATACATGATCAGAATGATAATATTTAATAAGTTTTGCCAGCAATAGCATCATTCTTATTTGAATAGTGCATAAATTATGGAATTAGTGTTGTGGACGTTATGTTTGGACAAGTGCCTGGTTGTGCGGATGTTACTCTTGACCATAATGCTCCTTGTGACAGATGTTACTTTTTGACAAATATTATGAATGTCCACTTATTAAGCCATTCTGCTTTTAATTTCAAACTGGAAACTGTGTAACAATGTGACAACTTACAATCAGATTAAAATAAAATCATGTCACTGCATGCACAGTGAAGAGAAAGACATTTTTAAGGTGCAAAACCAAGATGTCGCGGACGTGACAATGTCAATGTTGCGGACGTGACAATGTCAAACCAAGCTGTCGCGGACATGAAAATGTCAAAAATGTCCAAATGTCCATCTGTGTACGCGACATATATCTCTATAAAACAAAATAAACACTAATCTAATTGCATATAATCAAGTTACCTTTTATTAATAGATTTACTAGTAAGCTATTGGCACCGACCAAAATAAAATATTGCCATTAGTAACACTGATATAAAAAAAAGTTGGTGTTAATTTTCCTGTCACGTCCGCAACAGTTGTGTTTTTGGTTATTTTCAAAAATATATCAATAATTTTTTTCAAGGAACACTGTCAAAGTATACTTTATCATTAAATGAAGGGAACTACACAAGAATTATAACTTTTGACCTTGTTGTACAGGTAATAAATGAGCAAAAGTGTTGGTCACAGTAACGTCCGCGACATCTACCTCGCTTCAAAAAAATCTAAATATTTAACAAAATATGCCTTTAGTTATCTTTTAATCATTAGAAATATATGCTATGGAATATTCCGCATATATCTGGTTTTTAAAAAACCAAAATAAAGGCATCTTAAAAAATTGATGCTTGTCCGGTGAAATGGTCAATTTACTGGAGATCACCCATACAACAATTCAATTGTCTGTTCCATAATGTAATTTATCAGATATTGATTCAATTTTCATTGTACGTTTGGCATCTGAATCCAACTACAGGTGCATTGCCAAATATACAATGTAAATTAATCCAATTATGCTACAGTATGGAAGCCCTGTGGAATGTATGAAATTGTGTTATGATTATTTTTTTAGTATGTGGTATTACAATTACATTCATGAATAACTTAATGAATATGTAACATTAATTTAAGATGTTACAGAGACAATATTTCTACGATGATATTTCTAAGATGACATTTTTGAGATAATATCTCTGAGGTAATATTAGAGATATCAGTCTTAAGATGATGTTCTTGAGATATGACCTGGTGCTATCGTTAACATTCATGAGTTTTCTTCATAGGGATTAACAGTCTATGACCCTGACACTCCTGAGCAGTATTAATAGCTGGAGAGCTACAAGGGCCGATGACATCACACAATGTTAATAGGATTATACAAGTCCCGGATGATACTGAATGTTTCCCAGCCTCAGAGAAATGCATGAGAACAAATGCGATTATATATGCTGTTGTTGTCAATGAATATACTTCTGCTTGTGATAAAGTTAATTAAGTTGCTGTATTGGTCTTGTTTTTTGAGGCGATGCATCAGCCCCTCACTGATAATTGTATTCTTAGTTATTCTATTTAGCGCCATCCGCCTCTGTATAGATGGCCACGGGCCTCCCGACAGGAGGCTTTTCCAAGATTCGCATAATCAGGCTGTGAAAATGCGTCAGCAAAACCGGGGCTAGCGTCGTGAATAAAATGCGGACGGGCCAAATTTGCGGAACGGCGGGATTTAGTCATAAAACGCGGATGCACAGTTGCGGAACGGGACGTTTTTTGCAGGATCGGTCGTAATTAAATGCAGGTGGGGTCAAATATGTGGAACAGGCTGAATTTGCTTTAAAAATCGCCTCTATTTTTTATTGAAAAAATTTTCTTGTTACTGATATAATCACTAAAACGGACATAATGTGGCAAACATTTGCAGATAATGAAAATCAAGGCATTGACAAGGTATGACAATTTTTAAACATGTGTACCTATTTATCCATTTGCTGGTGCTTAATATATGTCAACGGAAAAAATTGTCGTAACAGATTTTGCAGTTCATCTAAAAGTGAGAAGTAATGTATATATTGAGTAGTAAATGCAGAGGAATTTTAATCAATTGAAGTTAATATAATCCATGAGGACAAAAGTGAGGTTGTTGGCAGGGAAAAAGCTGTTGCAAACCACCTTTTCACTTGTATGCGACATTGCCATTTATGTTGATGCAAGAGGTTGCAATTCATCATTCAGCCATGCAAAATTAATCCTCGCCTTTTCATTCAATCCTAAATGCCACAGGCAGCTGTGATGATCTACATGAGATATATACATGATTAGGGACAGGAAGATCAGTAGAATGGTATGTTAGAGTACCCATATTGAATGGGCCGGTCAATCTTGTCCAATTTAGTTGGTTTCTGACAAATTGTTGCGTGTCATCTTTCATGGGGGATCTTAGTGAATGGACTGTGCATTTCAGGATAAAAGCGTGCCCATTTCTGAAAAAAAGGAAATTATGAACTTAAGGTGAAACATTCCAGTTTCAACATCACATTATTGATGTTCCTTAAATGTGGTCATATACCTCTAATGTGAATGATTGTGCTCAGATAAACTTAGTTAAAAGCTTCTTATCTGCTGTTCATGAATGTGATTGTTGTTGCTACATCATGGTTGGTGAATATTTTAGCTTTGCTTTAGAGCTTTGCCAGATTGAAATTATACCCAAAAGAAATATTATAATCATTTAAGCTTGTTATTACTGCTGCATTTACTTGACTGTAATCCTGAGCTCAATATATCACATGAGGATAAATTCCTTTAAAAATGTAAACGAATACTTTTTCTGCATGCCATGGAAAATCCATGTTTTATTAACATTCAAGGCATTGCAGGGCTCTTCTTGTGTAATTTTGAGTTATTAAATCAATCAAACTCACTTAAAATTGAAAGCACGCTATTCAATTGCATGATCGGAAGTGCATACTCTACTTAAAATCTATCATTTCATGATCTATAACTGCAAGTTGAAGACAATTTGAATATTACATAGAATCGGCGGACTTACTAGCTTTAAGTGTTATCCAAAACTAGAATAATCAGTTGTGTCTATGTCGCAATGCAACACAAAAATAGCTCCCATATCATATTGCTAAAAGTGATCCAATTTCACTGTATTCCAGTTACAAGAAGAGTAAGTATCATGACAAAGCAACATTGAATATATGGATTTTTGTTATACAATTTATATTGTCATGCTGCAGCAAGTACGTCTGCGACACATTTTATTTCTCAATTTGGGACGAACATGAGTTTCGGAAAAACGAGATCATATCCTATTGCCACATGTGCTGACAAAGTGAACTAAATTAATTGAAGTGAAATGAGTTTCCTCATTGCTGTGGTAGTGTATGGGAAAGATAGGAAAGGGTGTGTATCACTGCGTATTTGTTGCATTGTTATGCCCAAGGGACCTGCAAATCCCAGCTGGATGTGTTCAGATGTGACATTACATAAGGGCCCCCTTAATCAGTGTCTGTGCTGTGTATGTAAAAGATCCCTCACGTGGGGTAAATGTGTAACATTTTGAGCACTCCCACTCTTGTTCCCATCTTATCAAACAACAAATGTGAGTTTCAAGAACTGGGCTTCGGGGGCTGCACTCTATAAATCAGTCAATCAATGTCTCAATCAATGGATCATTCTATCCATATTGATTGAATGATTGACTTTATTCAACATTATTTTAGGAGGATACATACATGTTAAAAAGAAGTACTCTGTCAAAATAATATTAGGATAGCACACAAAGTTTTCCAACTTATTTCCAGTGTGGTCCTTGCTAACAACGTATGTCTTATCTATTTTTTTCTAAGAATCTATTTATTTATCTATCTATAATTGGTTGAAACACTGGAGCCGAAATGGAAACCCTGCAAGGTACAATGAATTTTGATATTTTGTTGTGATCTATCTTCGCATGAACTATGAAATGGCAAAGTATCATGCAAGGTTCTTCCAGATTTACAAATTATTATAAAGACCTCATTTAATGCAATTGGCTGATTAAGTTCGATCTATTTGACTCAAACGGTCAAACTGTCACAGTCTGTCACACAAGACTCGTTATTGCAGGCTCATTCAACCTTATTTGGGAATCAATTTTGGTAAAGGATTCGCTTTGAATAGAAACCTCATTTGCTTTTGGCCAAGAGATCAAACTGTGTGTATTTTTACAGTATACTAGTCTTTTCACTATTCTTTGAGCAAAATATTACAGCATCAACCATAGTACCAATGTTTTGTCTCATATATCAACTTCAAAAGATCAAGCTGTTGGGGGAGGGCGTAGCCCAGCAGCCCCTCCTCTGAATATGTCATTGCATCCATGTCGCAGAAGAATCTGTTATTGAGCAAAATACTGCTCTCTTTGGAAAGAGACTCAAACTTTCTTTTAAGCAAAATACAGCTAGAGTCATGTAAGTCACATTAGTCACACGAGTCATAAAACCCTTTTCATCGCAGTTTGCTTATTCTGTTGCAGAATGTCTAACTGATTTGGATGATTAGAATCTGGTATTAGATGGTTGGAATAATTCCATCTGACTCCCTGCTACATCATCTGTCCCTAATTCAGGCTGACACATGCTGGGACATTGCTGGGTAGTTTGGAATTGATCTATGAGATGTGACTGCTCTGAGCTCCCTTGATTATGCTGATCAGTTTTGACAGACGTGGATATGAGATCGCAAGCCATTGAAAGTGATATGGCTGCTAAGGCTCACGTTTGATTGATTGATTGATTTTATTTAGATATTTTTGCAGTCAATACATACATGTTTATAAAAAAGACAAGAAGTATTAAGTGTAAAAAAATCTTGGATTACACACAAAAGTCTCACATGAGACTTATTTCCAGTGTGGTCCATCAAATCACAAAATGGTATCATGGTTCAAACATAACAATGTATAATTTATATATATATAGACAGTATGACTAGTTATACGAGTAAATAAATTAATATAAATTAATGCAAATATTTATGTTATGCGGCTAATGTTCTGAGGTGAGCTTTGACTTTCTTCTTGAATAACAGTCTGTTATTTATGGATTTTATCCAGGAAGGTAGCTCGTTCCATAATTTTGTACCATTATAATTGAAATTTCCAGAGGTAACACCAATAGGCCGAGGAACTGTGTAATTATGACTGGAGCCTCTTGTTGAGTACTCATGTTGTATTGGAGTGAAATTTTGAGATAGATAGCTTGGAGCAAGGTCATTTTTGATATTAAAGATATGACCTAATATCATTTGAATTGCACGGTGACGTGTGTTTAGAAGTCCAATTTTGTCCAGTTCCTGTTGGCCTATAGATGTTCTTGGACCAAGATTTAATATAAATCTCGCAATTTTATTTTGGGCTATTTGAAGTCTTTTCTTATTAGCTTTTGATAAGCCCATATACCATGCCGAGACAGCATAATCAAAGTGACATTGTAATAGTGCCAAAGCAAGAGTTTTCCTTGATCTAGTATCAAGTGCGTCTCTATGTCTATACAGAAATTTTAATCTGTTGTTACATTTTGTTACGATGTCTTTGACAACTGAATTGCCAGATAGGACGTTGTCTAATTTGAGACCTAAGTATTTGACCTCTTGCTTTGGCTCTATTACATTGTCGTACAATTGAATAGTAAGATTTCTAGTATGACAGCGTTTTCTTTTAGAACTGAAAAATATAACTTCTGTTTTGCCCATGTGCATGGACAAGTTGTTGTTTGACAACCAATGAAAACATTTACAAGCAGCCTCCGAGAGTTCTGATGTGACAGTGTCTACATTTTTATGACTAGTTAACAGAATAGTGTCGTCAGCGTAAAGGACCAGATTACATGTTACACATGAAGCGATATCATTGCTATAAATCAAGTAGCACCATGGTCCTAAAAGGCTCCCTTGTGGGACTCCACAGTTAATTGTTTTTTCAGATGACATGGCATTGTTTACATTAACAGTTTGTTTTCGGCCTTCTAAGTAAGATTTAAACCAGGTGTTGTCTATACCAGCGAGATTAATTTTCTCGTAGAGCATCTGGTGATTTACGCTGTCGAAAGCTTTCTGCACATCTAAAAGCATCATTCCAACATAATTTCCATTTGATATTTCAGTTCTGATGTGATCATGAATTTGTATAAGGCAAGTGTCAGTTGAATAACTTCTTCTGAAACCCGATTGGAGTGGATAAACAATACCTTGCGATTTACAATGTTGGTCTACTTGAACATATACAGATCTTTCTAGAATTTTTGACACAGATGTTAAAATGCTAACCGGGCGGTAATTGCCCACCTCTAGTTTACTACCCTTTTTGTATATAGGGGTAACCTTTGCCAATTTTGTACAACTGGGAACAGTTTTTGTGGTAATAGACAGATTGATTAGATATGTTACAACATTTGAAAGTATATCTGCACCATCAGCCAGAAATCTTGGTCCAATATTGTCTAAACCTGTTGGGATTAGACAATATCTTGCTATTGGTGATTGTCTGATTGCTTTTGAAATAAATTTGCAATATGAATTGGCATAGTAAATTGGCATTGATAGCAGTAAATGTTGGAAAGAATCAGGTTATATTAACTTCCAGACTAGTGCTGTTGCCAGATTGGTTCTTCGTACGTCATAGCCTTTTGGAGGATGCCATATTTTGGAATGAGGTAGGCCAAAAACAAGTAGGACAAAAAAAAGGTGAAGGAATTGAATTGCATTTGGCCTTTATGTTTACGTTGATGACATGAAATTTGATATGTTTGGGAAGAAATCAGCATATGTCAAAATATTTCATTTCATAATCCAGTTGAAGATTGGCTGCTGTGGAATTTCTTCCATTTATGATGCTAAAATGCATGATTTTGTATTGTCGTCTACTGTCAGATCATAATCTATAGCCGAAAGGAAAATGGGTTTCTTGGATGATTATATGTTCAAAATTCGAATGTAAATAATGTCTTTCTTAATCTGGACAATGGCTGTGCCGATGGAAATAGCAAATAGGAGATATATTGCGATAACGTTAAGAGGTGGAATTTCTTGGGCATTTTTATCTTTTGCCATTCTGACTGCCTTTCATCTTTTATTACTTTTTATTCATTACTTTCCTTTGAATTTGTATTCCCATTGTGAATATCCCTTAATGCAAATTCTCTGTTTATGATGGATCAGTTCCAATATCTCTTTGAGGAATTGTATTGACTGAACTCCAGGTTGTTACTAAAAGCTTTGAAACAAGTTTTGGATTGATGGAGTTCATAGCCATCCAATGTGGCAGCTGTCCATGAATGAAGATTGGCACCAGGGATCTTGAAGAGCTCACAAGGTGCGGTTGACCCTGCCCCCCCTTCTTCGCCTACCACATACTAAGCATATATATTCTTCTTTTATTTAAATATTATGAAATGCATTTATTATTGATTATGGAATGAAATAAGTATGTCAGCCTTTCCTTAGGCAAAATTGATCATTTATTGCATATTAAATGTCATATCTTTCCCATATCTCCTTACTATATGCAGCTGTAATTTTGACCTTATTAAAGTTGCCCTGAATGGTACAATTCTTTGACAAATAATGGTGGTTTTGAGTGTAGAATAATATAAAATTGTGATAAATAATATTTTTGACTTACTTCTTGAAGTGTTTCTTTTATTAAATAAATTATTTAGTTTCTTGATAGTGCCTCCCACCTCCAGCACATCCATTTTTGATGACGTCACAATGACCATTGTTCAATATATGTTGTTATCAAGTAACTAATTCTAACAATTGTGATGACATCACAATGTTGATTGCACTCAACTGGATGATTTTTTTTCCGTGCGTACCCGAAATAAATCCAGGGGTCATTTTGGACATTTGAGGGCTAATTGTAGGCGGAAAAAATTATCCTACATCAAAGAAATGTTGTGTGTGAATCAATAACACAAAGTCACACCAGATAATATAGAAATTATAAAATCTTGGGATTGAAACCTGGCTATCATTCAGAGTTACTTTAATATTGTCCACTGTGCTCCAGCTAAAATGTAACATATTGTGTATATTTTCATCTACCAGATTATCATTGGTTCCCAAAGAGATGCACTGTAATTATCTAAAATGCTGAAGCAGCTTTTTTGTTGTCTTTTTTAATCACTTTTGTAAAGTCTTGATACAGCAGCTTTGAGTATCAATGAAGAATCCAGTCCCTAGTGACATACCACCCAATTTGCATGTCTGATGTTGAAGGAATATTTTCATCAAGCCAAGCTAGCCTACATGCACTCACAAATGCGATAGGCATATAGTATGTATATGTTTGTAAAATAGAATGATTGCAGAAAATTACTGCAAACATAAAATTACTGTTCAATGAGGGCACCATCACATTCCAATATGCACAAGTGCAACACAAAATATACCTTTACATTTCAATGTTTATATTGTAATAGCTGCTGTTATAGGCATATAAAAATATAAGCAATATATCATATAGTTTAACACTATTGTACTTTCGATGTCAAATAAAAAGTTCCATGTGAGATTTAAATGGCCTACATATATCATTTCTTTTATATTTGGGTGTCTACATTGAAACATGCTTGATTGCGGAAAACACAGAAATGCCCCTTGTGAGTTCAAATCCCTATACTTGCCTTGTCATTCTTGATGACTCAAGTCTTGTAAGTGTGAGGTCATACAATACCTACCATGTTATCAGCAGAAGTCATTGAATGAGTCACACCACTTGGCAGTCAGTTCCAAGATTGATCTGTCATTTCAATGTAAAGGATGGAACCTAGTGAAATCACTAATGTCTTCAAATTCCTAAATGCAGTCACTGCTCCTTCACAAGCTGTACTGGAACATACCCTAACAACATTTACTGTGCTGTGTGATGGGACATAACATTACAGACTGACATTTATATCTTTGGGTATATTTGTTATATTTTCATGATTACTTTAGAATAAAATCTCAAACTTGGAAGTTATTGCAGCTGATGCAGGACTAACTTAAGTGCTTCAGATGTTTTTGTTTCAACTTGTCGCTTTGTTTGAGCTCCTTTGTTCTTTTTTCCTTTAAACATAAAAAAATACGGACAGAACATGACAAAGTACAAGCTTACTGATGGAAAGCACTTCTTGTTAGAAAAAAAAAACTCTGCTTGAAAAATTCAAAATCAAATTATCTGCTAGACAGTACCAGTATCTTGAAATAACCGACACAGTGAATTCAACAAAGAGTGCAGGGTTTATTTAGCGAACACTTGCTTGCTTACAAAATGGCCATCGTGATAATCAGATCAATTGGACCTCTTTTGTGGTAAAACTCTCCCAGCTTATAAACACCCTGCTGTATTTCATTACTGGAAACTGCATGTTACTGTGCTCCACCTCTCCTTGGCCATCAATCAACTCAGATTGCCATAAAACTGAGACAATGGCAATGCCACAAAAGCACAGCATTTAGTAAGGCCATCGACTCTGATTTGATAATGATTAATAACCATGATGCAACAACACAATATGATAATGGCCACAATAACGTCAATAAAGAACAATTAGGGTGATCATCGATCCAGTTATGAATACATTATGGCTCCATTAACAACATTATTCGTGAAATTTAATCACACATTTGTGTCTATAAGTGACATCATCACAATGAAAAACAAAATTTTTAAGTGTTTGGAACTCTTGTTACATATAACGGTATACCAGAGTAAAACAGTATAGCGATTATAAAATTTATTTCCATTTAAGATGGTCAAGGTATGAAAATTGTCAAAATATTTTCATTGGGCAAATTGATTTGAAAATTATTATTTGTCAATTATAGAAAAGGTAATTTTTGAGACGTCAAGAAGTAAACTTGGAGCCATGATTTTTGTTTTTGTACAAATTACCAATAATCTGTATGCAGCTATCATATCAAATGAAATGTATTCATACCTTATACCTCATCTGTGACTGAACCAGCCCTTGCCTATGACTGATTGGTATATATGTCATGAAATCTTGTGAAATCATTTGAAATCATTGATAGAAGTATTTAATTATAATATAGTGTATGTATGGTTGATGATTTTAGTCAATTTATGTAAAGGCCTAAATCGAATGGATGATGCAGGTTCTGTAAATTATAGCTTCCAGATGCACCACTATTCATATTGAAGGATAAGACAATTCCAATGTGAAATCTGCACATTGTGAGTCGTGATAGCTGGTGATGTGTCATGATCAAACATTTTGCATTGGAGCCGTGTATGCCAGTAATGATTAAAATGGTGTCATAAGTTCTCATAACTGATTTTCGTGTAAGAATTATATTCATAATCCTTTCATTTGCCCGTTACCATCTGACAACACACATGTGTCTCTTGAAATCATTTACTAAAATCAATGGTTTAGTCATGACATATCCTCAACATCATGACTCACGAAGAGAAAGTTTCACAGTGAAACAGTCTTCTTTAATGATTTCCCATAAGAGAGTGGACTTTCTATTAACTAACAAGATTATGGAGCATAGTTTGTTTCAAAATTGACTTCTTTTTCCTTGAAATGCATACCTGTGCACTGAAATTTTGTATTACTATTTGCACTGAAAATATCCAATTTTTTTAATCAATGATATTAATTTCATAGAGCAGGAAAGTGAACTCGTCGCTTTTGAGTTCAGATCAAATGGAGCTGGACAAATTTCGAAGCAGCTGCTGTTAAATTTGTTACAGGTGACTTAATTTGGTTGGCTTTTCCTCTATACATATGTCGAAATGTGATGTTTTCTATAAAATGTCAAAAACTGTGAGGTATATTATGTTGAAAAAGTTAGTTTATGGCTGTATTATCCTTTAAATGATAAAAGTAAATATAAACTATGCTATATATCGACCGCTGAGCGCAAAAAGGGACTTAGTGCCACTAAGTCCCTTTTTGAATTATTGAATTTTTTGAAAGTTCAAGACCTCAAGATTAATTTCTGTGAATATTAGAACAAAGTGAGTAATATTAAAGGAGATATAGCAGGTCAAAGTACAGGATGACACTATTTTTAATGTTTTGTTGGTCTTTGTTGTCTCTGCCATTAGAAAATGTAGCCAATGCAGTAAGGGACTTAGTTGAGCTAACCCAATGCAAAAAGGAGCATAGTGCTGTTATGCACCTGATTGCGCTGAAATTTACTTAACAATGATAGTAAAAATACTAGCTCTAAGCTCCTTTTTGCTCCGAATGACTACAGAAACCAGTCGGCGCAAAAAGGCAACTAAGTTGGCACCGCGACCCTTCCACCACAGGACAAACACCGCGACCCTTCCACCACAGGACAAATGGTGGAACCTAATTTTTTGACCCAGGACCAATTCAGAAACTGGTTGAGATGATTGAAATGATGGTGGAAATACCTTCCGAAAGTCATTCTGTACCTTACCCGGGGCGTATAGGGTCACACAGCATGGGGAACCCTCCATTCCACCACAGGACAAATGGTGGAACCTTTTATCCATCACAGGACCAATCGAATAGTTTGAGTCAGCTTTTGATAAAATGCTTGTAATATGTCTCTTAAAAGTAATTTTGAGTAATTAGGTCAGTGTGGGCCCTACTGTGGGGTTACATGGATGAAGGAACCCTGCAATCCACCACAGGACAAATGGTGGAACCTATAGTTTTTTGACTCAGGACCAATTCAGAAACTGGTTGAGATGATTGAAATGATGGTGGAAATACCTTCCGAAAATCATTCTGTGCTTTACCCGGGGCGTATAGGGTCACACAGCATGGGGAACCCTCCATTCCACCACAGGACAAATGGTGGAACCTTTTATCCACCACAGGACCAATCGAATAGTTTGAGTCAGCTTTTGATAAAATGCTTGTAATATGTCTCTTAAAAGTAATTTTGAGTAATTAGGTCAGTGTGGGGTTACATGGATGAAGGAACCCTGCAATCCACCACAGGACAAATGGTGGAACCTATAGTTTTTTGACCCAGGACCAATTCAGAAACTGGTTGAGATGATTGAAATGATGGTGGAAATACCTTCCGAAAGTCATTATGTGCCTTACCCAGGGCGTATAGGGTCACACAGCATGCGGAACCCTCTATTCCATCACAGTACAAATGGTGGAACCTTTTATCCACCACACGACCAATCAAATAGTTTGAGTCAGCTTTTGATAAAATGATTGTAATATGTCTCTTAAAAGTAATTTTGAGTAATTAGGTCAGTGTGGGGTTACATGGATGAAGGAACCCTGCAATCCACCACAGGACAAATGGTGGAACCTATAGATTTTTGCGAAGGACCAATTCAGAAACTGGTTGAGATGATTGAAATGATGGTGGAAATACCTTCCGAAAGTCATTCTGTGCCTTACCCGGGGCGTATAGGGTCACACAGCATGGGGAACCCTCCATTCCACCACAGGACAAATGGTGGAACCTTTTATCCACCACACGACCAATCAAATAGTTTGAGTCAGCTTTTGATAAAATGCTTGTAATATGTCTCTTAAAAGTAATTTTGAGTAATTAGGTCAGTGTGGGGTTACATGGATGAAGGAACCCTGCAATCCACCACAGGACAAATGGTGGAACCTATAGTTTTTTTACCCCGGACCAATTCAGAAACTGGTTGAGATGATTGAAATGATGGTGGAAATACCTTCCGAAAGTCATTCTGTGCCTTACCCAGGGCGTATAGGGTCGCACAGCAAGCGGAACCCTCCATTCCACCACAGTACAAATGGTGGAACCTTTTATCCACCACACAACCAATCAAATAGTTTGAGTCAGCTTTTGATAAAATGATTGTAATAAGTCTCTTAAAAGTAATTTTGAGTAATTAGGTCAGTGTGGGACTACATGGATGAAGGGACCCTGCAATCCACCACAGGACAAATGGTGGAACCTATAGTTTTTTGACTCAGGACCAATTCAGAAACTGGTTGAGATGATTGAAATGATGGTGGAAATACCTTCCGAAAGTCATTCTGTGCCTTACCCGGGGCGTATAGGGTCACAAAGCATGGGGAACCCTCCATTCCACCACAGGACAAATGGTGGAACCTTTTATCCACCACACGACCAATCAAATAGTTTGAGTCAGCTTTTGATAAAATGCTTGTAATATGTCTCTTAAAAGTAATTTTGAGTAATTAGGTCAGTGTGGGGTTACATGGATGAAGGAACCCTGCAATCCACCACAGGACAAATGGTGGAACCTATAGTTTTTTGACCCCGGACCAATTCAGAAACTGGTTGAGATGATTAAAATGATTGTAGAAATACCTTCCGAAAGTCATTCTGTGCCTTACCCAGGGCGTATAGGGTCACACAGCATGCGGAACCCTCCATTCCACCACAGGACAAATGGTGGAACCTTTTATCCACCACACGACCAATCAAATAGTTTGAGTCAGCTTTTGATAAAATGCTTGTAATATGTCTCTTAAAAGTAATTTTGAGTAATTAGGTCAGTGTGGGGTTACATGGATGAAGGAACCCTGCAATCCACCACAGGAGAAATGGTGGAACCTATAGTTTTTTGAATCAGGAACAATTCAGAAACTAGTTGAGATGATTGAAATGATGGTGGAAATATCTTCTGAAAGTCATTCTGTGCCTTACCCGGGGCGTATAGGGTCACACAGCATGGGGAACCCTCCATTCCACCACAGGACAAATGGTGGAACCTTTTATCCACCACACGACCAATCAAATAGTTTGAGTCAGCTTTTGATAAAATGCTTGTAATATGTCTCTTAAAAGTAATTTTGAGTAATTAGGTCAGTGTGGGGTTACATGGATGAAGGAACCCTGCAATCCACCACAGGACAAATGGTGGAACCTATAGTTTTTTGACCCAGGACCAATTCAGAAACTGGTTGAGATGATTGAAATGATGGTGGAATTACCTTCCGAAAGTCATTATGTGCCTTACCCGGGGCGTTTAGGGTCACACAGCATGCGGAACCCTCCATTCCATCACAGTTCAAATGGTGGAACCTTTTATCCACCACACGACCAATCAAATAGTTTGAGTCAGCTTTTGATAAAATGATTGTAATATGTCTCTTAAAAGTAATTTTGAGTAATTAGGTCAGTGTGGGGTTACATGGATGAAGGAACCCTGCAATCCACCACAGGACAAATGGTGGAACCTATAGTTTTTTGACTCAGGACCAATTCAGAAACTGGTTGAGATGATTGAAATGATGGTGGAAATACCTTCCGAAAGTCATTCTGTGCCTTACCCGGGGCGTATAGGGTCACAAAGCATGGGGAACCCTCCATTCCACCACAGGACAAATGGTGGAACCTTTTATCCACCACACGACCAATCAAATAGTTTGAGTCAGCTTTTGATAAAATGCTTGTAATATGTCTCTTAAAAGTAATTTTGAGTAATTAGGTCAGTGTGGGGTTACATGGATGAAGGAACCCTGCAATCCACCACAGGACAAATGGTGGAACCTATAGTTTTTTGCGAAGGACCAATTCAGAAACTGGTTGAGATGATTGAAATGATGGTGGAAATACCTTCCGAAAGTCATTCTGTGCCTTACCCAGGGCGTATAGGGTCGCACAGCAAGCGGAACCCTCCATTCCACCACAGTACAAATGGTGGAACCTTTTATCCACCACACGACCAATCAAATAGTTTGAGTCAGCTTTTGATAAAATGATTGTAATATGTCTCTTAAAAGTAATTTTGAGTAATTGGGTCAGTGTGGGACTACATGGATGAAGGGACCCTGCAATCCACCACAGGACAAATGGTGGAACCTATAGTTTTTTGACTCAGGACCAATTCAGAAACTGGTTGAGATGATTGAAATGATGGTGGAAATACCTTCCGAAAGTCATTCTGTGCCTTACCCAGGGCGTATAGGGTCACAAAGCATGGGGAACCCTCCATTCCACCACAGGACAAATGGTGGAACCTTTTATCCACCACACGACCAATCAAATAGTTTGAGTCAGCTTTTGATAAAATGCTTGTAATATGTCTCTTAAAAGTAATTTTGAGTAATTAGGTCAGTGTGGGGTTACATGGATGAAGGAACCCTGCAATCCACCACAGGACAAATGGTGGAACCTATAGTTTTTTGACCCCGGACCAATTCAGAAACTGGTTGAGATGATTAAAATGATTGTAGAAATACCTTCCGAAAGTCATTCTGTGCCTTACCCGGGGCGTATAGGGTCACACAGCATGCGGAACCCTCCATTCCACCACAGGACAAATGGTGGAACCTTTTATCCACCACACGACCAATCAAATAGTTTGAGTCAGCTTTTGATAAAATGCTTGTAATATGTCTCTTAAAAGTAATTTTGAGTAATTAGGTCAGTGTGGGGTTACATGGATGAAGGAACCCTGCAATCCACCACAGGACAAATGGTGGAACCTATAGTTTTTTGAATCAGGAACAATTCAGAAACTAGTACTGTTGAGATGATTGAAATGATGGTGGAAATATCTTCTGAAAGTCATTCTGTGCCTTACCCGGGGCATATAGGGTCACACAGCATGGGGAACCCTCCATTCCACCACAGGACAAATGGTGGAACCTTTTATCCATCACAGGACCAATCGAATAGTTTGAGTCAGCTTTTGATAAAATGCTTGTAATATGTCTCTTAAAAGTAATTTTGAGTAATTAGGTCAGTGTGGGCCCTACTGTGGGGTTACATGGATGAAGGAACCCTGCAATCCACCACAGGACAAATGGTGGAACCTATAGTTTTTTGACTCAGGACCAATTCAGAAACTGGTTGAGATGATTGAAATGATGGTGGAAATACCTTCCGCAAGTCATTCTGTGCTTTACCCGGGGCGTATAGGGTCACACAGCATGGGGAACCCTCCATTCCACCACAGGACAAATGGTGGAACCTTTTATCCACCACAGGACCAATCGAATAGTTTGAGTCAGCTTTTGATAAAATGCTTGTAATATGTCTCTTAAAAGTAATTTTGAGTAATTAGGTCAGTGTGGGGTTACATGGATGAAGGAACCCTGCAATCAACCGCAGGACAAATGGTGGAACCTATAGTTTTTTGACCCAGGACCAATTCAGAAACTGGTTGAGATGATTGAAATGATGGTGGAAATACCTTCCGAAAGTCATTATGTGCCTTACCCAGGGCGTATAGGGTCACACAGCATGCGGAACCCTCTATTCCATCACAGTACAAATGGTGGAACCTTTTATCCACCACACGACCAATCAAATAGTTTGAGTCAGCTTTTGATAAAATGATTGTAATATGTCTCTTAAAAGTAATTTTGAGTAATTAGGTCAGTGTGGGGTTACATGGATGAAGGAACCCTGCAATCCACCACAGGACAAATGGTGGAACCTATAGTTTTTTGCGAAGGACCAATTCAGAAACTGGTTGAGATGATTGAAATGATGGTGGAAATACCTTCCGAAAGTCATTCTGTGCCTTACCCGGGGCGTATAAGGTCACAAAGCATGGGGAACCCTCCATTCCACCACAGGACAAATGGTGGAACCTTTTATCCACCACACGACCAATCAAATAGTTTGAGTCAGCTTTTGATAAAATGCTTGTAATATGTCTCTTAAAAGTAATTTTGAGTAATTAGGTCAGTGTGGGGTTACATGGATGAAGGAACCCTGCAATCCACCACAGGACAAATGGTGGAACCTATAGTTTTTTGACCCCGGACCAATTCAGAAACTGGTTGAGATGATTAAAATGATTGTAGAAATACCTTCCGAAAGTCATTCTGTGCCTTACCCGGGGCGTATAGGGTCACACAGCATGCGGAACCCTCCATTCCACCACAGGACAAATGGTGGAACCTTTTATCCACCACAGGACCAATCGAATAGTTTGAGTCAGCTTTTGATAAAATGCTTGTAATATGTCTCTTAAAAGTAATTTTGAGTAATTAGGTCAGTGTGGGGTTACATGGATGAAGGAACCCTGCAATCCACCACAGGACAAATGGTGGAACCTATAGTTTTTTGACCCAGGACCAATTCAGAAACTGGTTGAGATGATTGAAATGATGGTGGAAATACCTTCCGCAAGTCATTCTGTGCTTTACCCGGGGCGTATAGGGTCACACAGCATGGGGAACCCTCCATTCCACCACAGGACAAATGGTGGAACCTTTTATCCACCACAGGACCAATCGAATAGTTTGAGTCAGCTTTTGATAAAATGCTTGTAATATGTCTCTTAAAAGTAATTTTGAGTAATTAGGTCAGTGTGGGGTTACATGGATGAAGGAACCCTGCAATCAACCGCAGGACAAATGGTGGAACCTATAGTTTTTTGACCCAGGACCAATTCAGAAACTGGTTGAGATGATTGAAATGATGGTGGAAATACCTTCCGAAAGTCATTATGTGCCTTACCCAGGGCGTATAGGGTCACACAGCATGCGGAACCCTCTATTCCATCACAGTACAAATGGTGGAACCTTTTATCCACCACACGACCAATCAAATAGTTTGAGTCAGCTTTTGATAAAATGATTGTAATATGTCTCTTAAAAGTAATTTTGAGTAATTAGGTCAGTGTGGGGTTACATGGATGAAGGAACCCTGCAATCCACCACAGGACAAATGGTGGAACCTATAGTTTTTTGCGAAGGACCAATTCAGAAACTGGTTGAGATGATTGAAATGATGGTGGAAATACCTTCCGAAAGTCATTCTGTGCCTTACCCGGGGCGTATAGGGTCACACAGCATGGGGAACCCTCCATTCCACCACAGGACAAATGGTGGAACCTTTTATCCACCACACGACCAATCAAATAGTTTGAGTCAGCTTTTGATAAAATGCTTGTAATATGTCTCTTAAAAGTAATTTTGAGTAATTAGGTCAGTGTGGGGTTACATGGATGAAGGAACCCTGCAATCCACCACAGGACAAATGGTGGAACCTATAGTTTTTTGACCCCGGACCAATTCAGAAACTGGTTGAGATGATTAAAATGATTGTAGAAATACCTTCCGAAAGTCATTCTGTGCCTTACCCGGGGCGTATAGGGTCACACAGCATGCGGAACCCTCCATTCCACCACAGGACAAATGGTGGAACCTTTTATCCACCACAGGACCAATCGAATAGTTTGAGTCAGCTTTTGATAAAATGCTTGTAATATGTCTCTTAAAAGTAATTTTGAGTAATTAGGTCAGTGTGGGGTTACATGGATGAAGGAACCCTGCAATCCACCACAGGACAAATGGTGGAACCTATAGTTTTTTGACCCAGGACCAATTCAGAAACTGGTTGAGATGATTGAAATGATGGTGGAAATACCTTCCGCAAGTCATTCTGTGCTTTACCCGGGGCGTATAGGGTCACACAGCATGGGGAACCCTCCATTCCACCACAGGACAAATGGTGGAACCTTTTATCCACCACAGGACCAATCGAATAGTTTGAGTCAGCTTTTGATAAAATGCTTGTAATATGTCTCTTAAAAGTAATTTTGAGTAATTAGGTCAGTGTGGGGTTACATGGATGAAGGAACCCTGCAATCAACCGCAGGACAAATGGTGGAACCTATAGTTTTTTGACCCAGGACCAATTCAGAAACTGGTTGAGATGATTGAAATGATGGTGGAAATACCTTCCGAAAGTCATTATGTGCCTTACCCAGGGCGTATAGGGTCACACAGCATGCGGAACCCTCTATTCCATCACAGTACAAATGGTGGAACCTTTTATCCACCACACGACCAATCAAATAGTTTGAGTCAGCTTTTGATAAAATGATTGTAATATGTCTCTTAAAAGTAATTTTGAGTAATTAGGTCAGTGTGGGGTTACATGGATGAAGGAACCCTGCAATCCACCACAGGACAAATGGTGGAACCTATAGTTTTTTGCGAAGGACCAATTCAGAAACTGGTTGAGATGATTGAAATGATGGTGGAAATACCTTCCGAAAGTCATTCTGTGCCTTACCCGGGGCGTATAGGGTCACACAGCATGGGGAACCCTCCATTCCACCACAGGACAAATGGTGGAACCTTTTATCCACCACACGACCAATCAAATAGTTTGAGTCAGCTTTTGATAAAATGCTTGTAATATGTCTCTTAAAAGTAATTTTGAGTAATTAGGTCAGTGTGGGGTTACATGGATGAAGGAACCCTGCAATCCACCACAGGACAAATGGTGGAACCTATAGTTTTTTTACCCCGGACCAATTCAGAAACTGGTTGAGATGATTGAAATGATGGTGGAAATACCTTCCGAAAGTCATTCTGTGCCTTACCCAGGGCGTATAGGGTCGCACAGCAAGCGGAACCCTCCATTCCACCACAGTACAAATGGTGGAACCTTTTATCCACCACACGACCAATCAAATAGTTTGAGTCAGCTTTTGATAAAATGATTGTAATATGTCTCTTAAAAGTAATTTTGAGTAATTAGGTCAGTGTGGGACTACATGGATGAAGGGACCCTGCAATCCACCACAGGACAAATGGTGGAACCTATAGTTTTTTGACTCAGGACCAATTCAGAAACTGGTTGAGATGATTGAAATGATGGTGGAAATACCTTCCGAAAGTCATTCTGTGCCTTACCCGGGGCGTATAAGGTCACAAAGCATGGGGAACCCTCCATTCCACCACAGGACAAATGGTGGAACCTTTTATCCACCACACGACCAATCAAATAGTTTGAGTCAGCTTTTGATAAAATGCTTGTAATATGTCTCTTAAAAGTAATTTTGAGTAATTAGGTCAGTGTGGGGTTACATGGATGAAGGAACCCTGCAATCCACCACAGGACAAATGGTGGAACCTATAGTTTTTTGACCCCGGACCAATTCAGAAACTGGTTGAGATGATTAAAATGATTGTAGAAATACCTTCCGAAAGTCATTCTGTGCCTTACCCAGGGCGTATAGGGTCACACAGCATGCGGAACCCTCCATTCCACCACAGGACAAATGGTGGAACCTTTTATCCACCACAGGACCAATCGAATAGTTTGAGTCAGCTTTTGATAAAATGCTTGTAATATGTCTCTTAAAAGTAATTTTGAGTAATTAGGTCAGTGTGGGGTTACATGGATGAAGGAACCCTGCAATCCACCACAGGACAAATGGTGGAACCTATAGTTTTTTGACCCAGGACCAATTCAGAAACTGGTTGAGATGATTGAAATGATGGTGGAAATACCTTCCGAAAATCAATATGTGCCTTACCCAGGGCGTATAGGGTCACACAGCATGCGGAACCCTCCATTCCATCACAGTACAAATGGTGGAACCTTTTATCCACCACACGACCAATCAAATAGTTTGAGTCAGCTTTTGATAAAATGATTGTAATATGTCTCTTAAAAGTAATTTTGAGTAATTAGGTCAGTGTGGGGTTACATGGATGAAGGAACCCTGCAATCCACCACAGGACAAATGGTGGAACCTATAGTTTTTTGCGAAGGACCAATTCAGAAACTGGTTGAGATGATTGAAATGATGGTGGAAATACCTTCCGAAAGTCATTCTGTGCCTTACCCGGGGCGTATAGGGTCACACAGCATGCAAAACCCTCCATTCCACCACAGGACAAATGGTGGAACCTTTTATCCACCACAGGACCAATCGAATAGTTTGAGTCAGCTTTTGATAAAATGCTTGTAATATGTCTCTTAAAAGTAATTTTGAGTAATTAGGTCAGTGTGGGCCCTACTGTGGGGTTACATGGATGAAGGAACCCTGCAATCCACCACAGGACAAATGGTGGAACCTATAGTTTTTTGAATCAGGACCAATTCAGAAACTGGTTGAGATGATTGAAATGATGGTGGAAATACCTTCCGAAAGTCATTATGTGCCTTACCTGGGGCGTATAGGGTCACACAGCATTGGGAACCCTCCATTCCACCACAGGACAAATGGTGGAACTTTTTATCCACCACAGGACCAATCGAATAGTTTGAGTCAGCTTTTGATAAAATGCTTGTAATATGTCTCTTAAAAGTAATTTTGAGTAATTAGGTCAGTGTGGGGTTACATGGATGAAGGAACCCTGCAATCCACCACAGGACAAATGGTGGAACCTATAGTTTTTTGACCCAGGACCAATTCAGAAACTGGTTGAGATGATTGAAATGATGGTGGAATTACCTTCCGAAAGTCATTATGTGCCTTACCCAGGGCGTATAGGGTAACACAGCATGCGGAACCCTCCATTCCATCACAGTACAAATGGTGGAACCTTTTATCCACCACACGACCAATCAAATAGTTTGAGTCAGCTTTTGATAAAATGCTTGTAATATGTCTCTTAAAAGTAATTTTGAGTAATTAGGTCAGTGTGGGGTTACATGGATGAAGGAACCCTGCAATCCACCACAGGACAAATGGTGGAACCTATAGTTTTTTGACTCAGGACCAATTCAGAAACTGGTTGAGATGATTGAAATGATGGTGGAAATACCTTCCGAAAGTCATTCTGTGCCTTACCCGGGGCGTATAGGGTCACACAGCATGGGGAACCCTCCATTCCACCACAGGACAAATGGTGGAACCTTTTATCCACCACACGACCAATCAAATAGTTTGAGTCAGCTTTTGATAAAATGCTTGTAATATGTCTCTTAAAAGTAATTTTGAGTAATTAGGTCAGTGTGGGGTTACATGGATGAAGGAACCCTGCAATCCACCACAGGACAAATGGTGGAACCTATAGTTTTTTGCGAAGGACCAATTCAGAAACTGGTTGAGATGATTGAAATGATGGTGGAAATACCTTCCGAAAGTCATTCTGTGCCTTACCCAGGGCGTATAGGGTCGCACAGCAAGCGGAACCCTCCATTCCACCACAGTACAAATGGTGGAACCTTTTATCCACCACACGACCAATCAAATAGTTTGAGTCAGCTTTTGATAAAATGATTGTAATATGTCTCTTAAAAGTAATTTTGAGTAATTAGGTCAGTGTGGGACTACATGGATGAAGGGACCCTGCAATCCACCACAGGACAAATGGTGGAACCTATAGTTTTTTGACTCAGGACCAATTCAGAAACTGGTTGAGATGATTGAAATGATGGTGGAAATACCTTCCGAAAGTCATTCTGTGCCTTACCCGGGGCGTATAGGGTCACACAGCATTGGGAACCCTCCATTCCACCACAGGACAAATGGTGGAACTTTTTATCCACCACAGGACCAATCGAATAGTTTGAGTCAGCTTTTGATAAAATGCTTGTAATATGTCTCTTAAAAGTAATTTTGAGTAATTAGGTCAGTGTGGGGTTACATGGATGAAGGAACCCTGCAATCCACCACAGGACAAATGGTGGAACCTATAGTTTTTTGACTCAGGACCAATTCAGAAACTGGTTGAGATGATTGAAATGATGGTGGAAATACCTTCCGAAAGTCATTCTGTGCCTTACCCGGGGCGTATAGGGTCACACAGCATGGGGAACCCTCCATTCCACCACAGGACAAATGGTGGAACCTTTTATCCACCACACGACCAATCAAATAGTTTGAGTCAGCTTTTGATAAAATGCTTGTAATATGTCTCTTAAAAGTAATTTTGAGTAATTAGGTCAGTGTGGGGTTACATGGATGAAGGAACCCTGCAATCCACCACAGGACAAATGGTGGAACCTATAGTTTTTTGCGAAGGACCAATTCAGAAACTGGTTGAGATGATTGAAATGATGGTGGAAATACCTTCCGAAAGTCATTCTGTGCCTTACCCAGGGCGTATAGGGTCGCACAGCAAGCGGAACCCTCCATTCCACCACAGTACAAATGGTGGAACCTTTTATCCACCACACGACCAATCAAATAGTTTGAGTCAGCTTTTGATAAAATGATTGTAATATGTCTCTTAAAAGTAATTTTGAGTAATTAGGTCAGTGTGGGACTACATGGATGAAGGGACCCTGCAATCCACCACAGGACAAATGGTGGAACCTATAGTTTTTTGACTCAGGACCAATTCAGAAACTGGTTGAGATGATTGAAATGATGGTGGAAATACCTTCCGAAAGTCATTCTGTGCCTTACCCGGGGCGTATAGGGTCACAAAGCATGGGGAACCCTCCATTCCACCACAGGACAAATGGTGGAACCTTTTATCCACCACACGACCAATCAAATAGTTTGAGTCAGCTTTTGATAAAATGCTTGTAATATGTCTCTTAAAAGTAATTTTGAGTAATTAGGTCAGTGTGGGGTTACATGGATGAAGGAACCCTGCAATCCACCACAGGACAAATGGTGGAACCTATAGTTTTTTGACTCAGGACCAATTCAGAAACTGGTTGAGATGATTGAAATGATGATGGAAATACCTTCCGAAAGTCATTCTGTGCCTTACCCGGGGCGTATAGGGTCACACAGCATGGGGAACCCTCCATTCAACCACAGGACAAATGGTGGAACCTTTTATCCACCACACGACCAATCAAATAGTTTGAGTCAGCTTTTGATAAAATGATTGTAATATGTCTCTTAAAAGTAATTTTGAGTAATTAGGTCAGTGTGGGGTTACATGGATGAAGGAACCCTGCAATCCACCACAGGACAAATGGTGGAACCTATAGTTTTTTGCAAAGGACCAATTCAGAAACTGGTTGAGATGATTGAAATGATGGCGGAAATACCTTCCAAAAGTCATTCTGTGCCTTACCCAGGGCGTATAGGGTCGCACAGCAAGCGGAACCCTCCATTCCACCACAGGACAAATGGTGGAACCTTTTATCCACCACACGACCAATCAAATAGTTTGAGTCAGCTTTTGATAAAATGATTGTTATATGTCTCTTAAAACTAATTTTGAGTAAGTAGGTCAGTGTGGGACTACATGGATGAAGGGACCCTGCAATCCACCACAGGACAAATGGTGGAACCTATAGTTTTTTGACTCAGGACCAATTCAGAAACTGGTTGAGATGATTGAAATGATGGTGGAAATACCTTCCGAAAGTCATTCTGTGCCTTACCCGGGGCGTATAGGGTCACAAAGCATGGGGAACCCTCCATTCCACCACAGGACAAATGGTGGAACCTTTTATCCACCACACGACCAATCAAATAGTTTGAGTCAGCTTTTGATAAAATGCTTGTAATATGTCTCAGTAAACAACCATATTTGTCTCCCATTCAAATTCGAAACCAATCATGCCCTTCTCATCAACCTCACAACTTTCGATCATAGTCTTCATCAAACTTCACATTAGCACTCTTCCTTCACCCATCTTGTATACATATCTCTCCCTATGTAATAGCAAGTACTTCTCCACAGCTGCAGTCATGTTCTCATTCCCCGTTTTTTTCAAACCTTTGAATAATTCCACTAAATCCAAAGTAGTTTTAACCCACATTGACTCCCAATAATTGAATCAAACGAAGACTTAAATTCCCTACTTTTAGATGAGGACTCAGACGTAAGCAATTTAGGTTCAGATACAATTATTTCTTCTGAATATTATGATACGGATCAATTTGGTATAATTAAAGCTGTTCATGAAAATCAGTCCCTCTCACTTTACAACACTAATAGCAGAAGTCTCATGAAAAATAAACCACAGTACGATATTTTCTTTCATCTGCTTTCAGAAAAGTTTAATTTCTCTTTTGATCTTCTCACCTTCACAGAAACTTGGCTCAATGATGACCTGGAGCGACTTATAGAATTTGATGGTTATATTGGAATTTTTAAGAATAAAACTAGAATTAAAGAAGGTGGTGGCTTAGCAATATTCGTTAACGAAAATATCAAGTATAAAATACGATATGACCTTGCTGTCACAGAAGAATTTGCTGAATATTTTGATTGCATTTTTATTCAACTAGATAGAAAACCAAGAGATATTGTAATTGGACTCATTTACCGTTCCCCAAGCCACAACACTATCAAGAACCTGAATGATTTCATTCTAAGTACATCAGAAAAAATAAATTCAGAAAATAAGAAGTTGATCATCACTGGAGACCTTAACATCAATCTTTTACATTCAAACAGTCATCCTGACATAGGAAATTTCCTAGATTCGCTCATTACTACTAATCTTATCCCAAAAATTACACTCCCAACAAGAATCAGCAAAACATCAGCCACTTTAATAGATCATATTTATACTAACCTAGACATTAATGATTGCTTTGCGGGTACAATCACAACTGACATTACTGATCACTTTTCAAATTTTATGTTTTTTAGGTCAACCAAGCATAACAACGAAAGTCCTAAACAAATAAGATATCGTCAAATAACGGAGTCCACTGTTAATGCATTTAAGCAAGCTCTACAAACTGAAACCTGGCACAATGTCCTAACTTCAAATAATCCAGAAGAAGCATATCAAAATTTTCTAGATACTTATAACAGACTTATGAATATCCATTTACCCATAAAGACAAGCAGATTTAACAAATACAAGCACAAATCACAGCCATGGATAACTAAGGGTCTTATAAAATCACTTTCTACAAAGGACAAACTGTATAATAAATATCATAAATGTAAAAACCCTGCCATCAAAGTAGCCAAAGAAGCAGAATATAAAACATTCAGAAATATGTATAATACTCTCATTAGAAAAGCTAAAAACATGCACTATCACAATCTCTTTGAAAAATCCAAAAATTATATAAAGTACATTTGGAAAAATATAAACACAATACTCAGTCGTAATAAAAATATTAAGTCTTTCCCAGATAGCTTCAAATACAACAATAAAGTATACAAAACTAATACAGAGATAGCTGCAGGATTTAACTCTTACTTTGTTAATATAGGACCTAAATTAGCAAGCAACATTCCAACGCAAAACAGACATGCTGGCATACCAATGAGAACAAACCTCCTCAATAGCTTCTTTCTAACCCCGACCTGTCGAGACGAAATAATTACAATAATTAACAAGTTAAAACCAAAAACTAGCTTTGGCCATGATGAAATTAGTCCCAAACTTGCTAAAACAAACTCTGAGTTCATAGCAGAACCAACAGCTCACATTACTAACCTATCCTTCCAGACAGGAATATTCCCAACTAATCTGAAAAAGGCGAAAGTAATACCAATATATAAAAGTAAAGACAAGCAAGACTTCAGTAACTATCGTCCAATCTCATTACTTCCAACTTTCTCCAAAATAATTGAAAGATTAGTTTATAATAGATTATACAGGTATATACAGAATAACAAGATACTCGACCCTGCTCAGTACGGCTTTCAAAGTAAACTTTCTACAGAACATGCAATAATAGAACTCCAAAATAGAATAATTGAAAACTTAGCTAAAAACAAACATTGTATTGGTATTTTCATCGATTTATCAAAAGCGTTTGATACCCTGAACCATGAAATATTGTTAAATAAGTTAAATTCATATGGCATAAGAGGCATAGCACATTCCTGGTTTTCATCTTATTTACATAATAGACAACAATTCACTGATTATAATTCTTGCAAATCTCCCACTGAAAGTGTCAGTTGTGGTGTCCCGCAAGGCTCCATCCTCGGACCGTTGCTTTTTCTACTTTATATGAACGACTTAACCTCCATCTGTAAACAATGTGACCCAATCCTATTCGCAGATGACACCACCCTCCTGTATAGTGACTCAGATAACAACAAACTTAGGCAAAAAATTAACATAGAATTGAACTTATTGTCAAACTGGTTTGCTCAAAATAAATTATCCCTAAATATTGAAAAAACCCAGTATATTGAATTTGAAAAATCGAAAAGACAAACTGTTGGCTTCAGAGTAAACAATAACAGTGATTTGGCTATTAACGACCAGAACATCACCAAAGTAGACAGTGCAAAATTTCTAGGTATACTCATAGATAAAGGAATGAAATGGAATGACCATATTGTCAGGAAGTGTAATCAAATATCAAAAACTCTCTGTGTGATGTCAAGACTAAAGAACATGTTACCAAAAAAGATTTTGATCACTCTCTACAATAGTCTCATTTTACCACACATGACTTATGGTGTTGTGGCTTGGGGTAGTGCAAATACTTCTCTCATTAAACGTATGGCTACCTTACAGAAACGAGCAATTAGAACTATAACTAGCTCCAAATACAATAGTCACACAAGTCCTCTCTTTAGAACCTTGAAATTGCTTACTCTGACAGACCTCTATCAACTAGAATGCTGTAAAATTCATGTAAAATATTCCCGTCACAGCTTGCCACAGTACATACAAGATCAATTAGTAACTGACCGTCCAATGCATTCATATTCCCTTCGTCAAAATCTAGATATTCTTCCCCCTTTAACTAGCAGCAAATTAGAAGAACAACTTATTAGATTCAAGATAGCGAAAGCCTGGAACTCTCTCCCTGTCCATATCAAAGAATTCAAAGATAGACCCCCATCCACAGGAACCTTCATAAGAAAGTTTAAAGCTTTTAAATTAGAAAACTACAGTATAACCTGTGAAATAGAAAACTGCTATGTATGCAACAAGTACAATAGTATCACAGATCCCTCCCCTTCCCAACCTCCCCCGTTAACCAACCCACCATTCAGCAACACCCAAAATACTGGCCCCCTTTCGAATACAACTACCGCCTTCACCTAGCATCTTCATTTGCCATCTCATACCTTACCAATATAACATTGTGCTCATTTGTCAATACCCATATCTTGGTGGTGGTGCGATTTAATAACATTTACCCTTTTTTTTCCCCTTATTAATCTACTTGTTACTTATCGACCTGCTTTTTCTAAAATATTATTATTATTATTATTTATTTATTTATTTTTTATTATTATTATTATTATTTTTTTTTTCTAATCTCTTAATCACTATCATATGTATTTATATCTACTTCTATTATTGGGATTATTATTAATCTATTTGTCACTTATTTACCTGCTCTTTTTTTTTCTAACTATCATCATTATTATTGTTAACTAATTCATTATTTGTTATTTTCATTTCTTATTCATAACCAAATGTATTTACTTTTTCCAATTCGCTTCTTACCTTATTACTTATTACTTATTAATTACTATTATTATCACACTTTTTCAATCTTATTTAATTTTTTTTTTTTTTTCAATCTTATTTAATTTAATTTTATTATCATTTTTTTTCTGGGCTTGCCCCCCTTTCTGTACAGCTCTTAGAGCTCTGGGGGCAAGCCTCAAACATCGTCCATGCAAATTTGTAAATAATTGTGTAACTTATAAATGTGTAAACTGACAACTGTTTAAAAAATTTTTTTGTAGGCCACTGTATGTTAACGATGTTGAAAGTTGAAATAAATCAAATCAAAATCAAATCAAATCAATGTCTCTTAAAAGTAATTTTGAGTAATTAGGTCAGTGTGGGGTTACATGGATGAAGGAACCCTGCAATCCACCACAGGACAAATGGTGGAACCTATAGTTTTCTGACCCCGGACCAATTCAGAAACTGGTTGAGATGATTAAAATGATTGTAGAAATACCTTCCGAAAGTCATTCTGTGCCTTACCCAGGGCGTATAGGGTCACACAGCATGCGGAACCCTCCATTCCATCACAGTACAAATGGTGGAACCTTTTATCCACCACACGACCAATCAAATAGTTTGAGTCAGCTTTTGATAAAATGATTGTAATATGTCTCTTAAAAGTAATTTTGAGTAATTAGGTCAGTGTGGGGTTACATGGATGAAGGAACCCTGCAATCGACCACAGGACAAATGGTGGAACATATAGTTTTTTGCGAAGGACCAATTCAGAAACTGGTTGAGATGATTGAAATGATGGTGGAAATACCTTCCGATAGTCATTCTGTGCCTTACCCGGGGCGTATAGGGTCACACAGCATGGGGAACCCTCCATTCCACCACAGGACAAATGGTGGAACCTTTTATCCACCACACGACCAATTAAATAGTTTGAGTCAGCTTTTGATAAAATGCTTGTAATATGTCTCTTAAAAGTAATTTTGAGTAATTAGGTCAGTGTGGGGTTACATGGATGAAGGAACCCTGCAATCCACCACAGGACAAATGGTGGAACCTACAGTTTTTTGCGAAGGACCAATTCAGAAACTGGTTGAGATGATTGAAATGATGGTGGAAATACCTTCCGAAAGTCATTCTGTGCCTTACCCAGGGCGTATAGGGTCGCACAGCAAGCGGAACCCTCCATTCCACCACTGGACAAATGGTGGAACCTTTTATCCACCACACGACCAATCAAATAGTTTGAGTCAGCTTTTGATAAAATGATTGTAATATGTCTCTTAAAAGTAATTTTGAGTAATTAGGTCAGTGTGGGACTACATGGATGAAGGGACCCTGCAATCCCCACAGGACAAATGGTGGAACCTATAGTTTTTTGACTCAGGACCAATTCAGAAACTGGTTGAGATGATTGAAATGATGGTGGAAATACCTTCCGAAAGTCATTCTGTGCCTTACCCAGGGCGTATAGGGTCGCACAGCAAGTGGAACCCTCCATTCCACCACAGGACAAATGGTGGAACCTTTTATCCACCACACGACCAATCAAATAGTTTGAGTCAGCTTTTGATAAAATGCTTGTAATATGTCTCTTAAAAGTAATTTTGAGTAATTAGGTCAGTGTGGGGTTACATGGATGAAGGAACCCTGCAATCCACCACAGGACAAATGGTGGAACCTATAGTTTTTTGCGAAGGACCAATTCAGAAACTGGTTGAGATGATTGAAATGATGGTGGAAATACCTTCCGAAAGTCATTCTGTGCCTTACCCAGGGCGTATAGGGTCGCACAGCAAGCGGAACCCTCCATTCCACCACAGTACAAATGGTGGAACCTTTTATCCACCACACGACCAATCAAATAGTTTGAGTCAGCTTTTGATAAAATGATTGTAATATGTCTCTTAAAAGTAATTTTGAGTAATTAGGTCAGTGTGGGACTACATGGATGAAGGGACCCTGCAATCCACCACAGGACAAATGGTGGAACCTATAGTTTTTTGACTCAGGACCAATTCAGAAACTGGTTGAGATGATTGAAATGATGGTGGAAATACCTTCCGAAAGTCATTCTGTGCCTTACCCGGGGCGTATAGGGTCACAAAGCATGGGGAACCCTCCATTCCACCACAGGACAAATGGTGGAACCTTTTATCCACCACACGACCAATCAAATAGTTTGAGTCAGCTTTTGAAAAAATGCTTGTAATATGTCTCTTAAAAGTAATTTTGAGTAATTAGGTCAGTGTGGGGTTACATGGATGAAGGAACCCTGCAATCCACCACAGGACAAATGGTCGAACCTATAGTTTTCTGACCCCGGACCAATTCAGAAACTGGTTGAGATGATTAAAATGATTGTAGAAATACCTTCCGAAAGTCATTCTGTGCCTTACCCAGGGCGTATAGGGTCACACAGCATGCGGAACCCTCCATTCCACCACAGGACAAATGGTGGAACCTTTTATCCACCACACGACCAATCAAATAGTTTGAGTCAGCTTTTGATAAAATGCTTGTAATATGTCTCTTAAAAGTAATTTTGAGTAATTAGGTCAGTGTGGGGTTACATGGATGAAGGAACCCTGCAATCCACCACAGGACAAATGGTGGAACCTATAGTTTTTTGACTCAGGAACAATTCAGAAACTAGTTGAGATGATTGAAATGATGGTGGAAATATCTTCTGAAAGTCATTCTGTGCCTTACCCGGGGCATATAGGGTCACACAGCATGGGGAACCCTCCATTCCACCACAGGACAAATGGTGGAACCTTTTATCCACCACAGGACCAATCGAATAGTTTGAGTCAGCTTATGATAAAATGATTGTAATATGTCTCTTAAAAGTAATTTTGAGTAATTAGGTCAGTGTGGGGTTACATGGATGAAGGAACCCTGCAATCCACCACAGGACAAATGGTGGAACCTATAGTTTTTTGACCCAGGACCAATTCAGAAACTGGTTGAGATGATTGAAATGATGGTGGAAATACCTTTCGAAAATCATTATGTGCCTTACCCAGGGCGTATAGGGTCACACAGCATGCGGAACCCTCCATTCCATCACAGTACAAATGGTGGAACCTTTTATCCACCACACGACCAATCAAATAGTTTGAGTCAGCTTTTGATAAAATGATTGTAATATGTCTCTTAAAAGTAATTTTGAGTAATTAGGTCAGTGTGGGGTTACATGGATGAAGGAACCCTGCAATCCACCACAGGACAAATGGTGGAACCTATAGTTTTTTGCGAAGGACCAATTCAGAAACTGGTTGAGATGATTGAAATGATGGTGGAAATATCTTCTGAAAGTCATTCTGTGCCTTACCCGGGGCATATAGGGTCACACAGCATGGGGAACCCTCCATTCCACCACAGGACAAATGGTGGAACCTTTTATCCACCACAGGACCAATCGAATAGTTTGAGTCAGCTTTTGATAAAATGCTTGTAATATGTCTCTTAAAAGTAATTTTGAGTAATTAGGTCAGTGTGGGGTTACATGGATGAAGGAACCCTGCAATCCACCACAGGACAAATGGTGGAACCTATAGTTTTTTGACCCAGGACCAATTCAGAAACTGGTTGAGATGATTGAAATGATGGTGGAAATACCTTCCGAAAATCATTATGTGCCTTACCCAGGGCGTATAGGGTCACACAGCATGCAAAACCCTCCATTCCATCACAGTACAAATGGTGGAACCTTTTATCCACCACACGACCAATCAAATAGTTTGAGTCAGCTTTTGATAAAATGATTGTAATATGTCTCTTAAAAGTAATTTTGAGTAATTAGGTCAGTGTGGGGTTACATGGATGAAGGAACCCTGCAATCCACCACAGGACAAATGGTGGAACCTATAGTTTTTTGCGAAGGACCAATTCAGAAACTGGTTGAGATGATTGAAATGATGGTGGAAATACCTTCCGAAAGTCATTCTGTGCCTTACCCGGGGTGTATAGGGTCACACAGCATGCAAAACCCTCCATTCCACCACAAGACAAATGGTGGAACCTTTTATCCACCACAGGACCAATCGAATAGTTTGAGTCAGCTTTTGATAAAATGCTTGTAATATGTCTCTTAAAAGTAATTTTGAGTAATTAGGTCAGTGTGGGCCCTACTGTGGGGTTACATGGATGAAGGAACCCTGCAATCCACCACAGGACAAATGGTGGAACCTATAGTTTTTTGAATCAGGACCAATTCAGAAACAGGTTGAGATGATTGAAATGATGGTGGAAATACCTTCCGAAAGTCATTCTGTGCTTTACCCGGGGCGTATAGGGTCACACAGCATTGGGGAACCCTCCATTCCACCACAGGACAAATGGTGGAACTTTTTATCCACCACAGGACCAATCGAATAGTTTGAGTCAGCTTTTGATAAAATGCTTGTAATATGTCTCTTAAAAGTAATTTTGAGTAATTAGGTCAGTGTGGGGTTACATGGATGAAGGAACCCTGCAATCCACCACAGGACAAATGGTGGAACCTATAGTTTTTTGACCCAGGACCAATTCAGAAACTGGTTGAGATGATTGAAATGATGGTGGAATTACCTTCCGAAAGTCATTATGTGCCTTACCCAGGGCGTATGGGGTCACACAGCATGCGGAACCCTCCATTCCATCACAGTACAAATGGTGGAACCTTTTATCCACCACACGACCAATCAAATAGTTTGAGTCAGCTTTTGATAAAATGATTGTAATATGTCTCTTAAAAGTAATTTTGAGTAATTAGGTCAGTGTGGGGTTACATGGATGAAGGAACCCTGCAATCCACCACAGGACAAATGGTGGAACCTATAGTTTTTTGACTCAGGACCAATTCAGAAACTGGTTGAGATGATTGAAATGATGGTGGAAATACCTTCCGAAAGTCATTCTGTGCCTTACCCGGGGCGTATAGGGTCACACAGCATGGGGAACCCTCCATTCCACCACAGGACAAATGGTGGAACCTTTTATCCACCACACGACCAATCAAATAGTTTGAGTCAGCTTTTGATAAAATGCTTGTAATATGTCTCTTAAAAGTAATTTTGAGTAATTAGGTCAGTGTGGGGTTACATGGATGAAGGAACCCTGCAATCCACCACAGGACAAATGGTGGAACCTATAGTTTTTTGCGAAGGACCAATTAAGAAACTGGTTAAGATGATTGAAATGATGGTGGAAATACCTTCCGAAAGTCATTCTGTGCCTTACCCAGGGCGTATAGGGTCGCACAGCAAGCGGAACCCTCCATTCCACCACAGGACAAATGGTGGAACCTTTTATCCACCACACGACCAATCAAATCGTTTGAGTCAGCTTTTGATAAAATGATTGTTATATGTCTCTTAAAACTAATTTTGAGTAATTAGGTCAGTGTGGGACTACATGGATGAAGGGACCCTGCAATCCACCACAGGACAAATGGTGGAACCTATAGTTTTTTGACTCAGGACCAATTCAGAAACTGGTTGAGATGATTGAAATGATGGTGGAAATACCTTCCGAAAGTCATTCTGTGCCTTACCCGGGGCGTATAGGGTCACAAAGCATGGGGAACCCTCCATTCCACCACAGGACAAATGGTGGAACCTTTTATCCACCACACGACCAATCAAATAGTTTGAGTCAGCTTTTGATAAAATGCTTGTAATATGTCTCTTAAAAGTAATTTTGAGTAATTAGGTCAGTGTGGGGTTACATGGATGAAGGAACCCTGCAATCCACCACAGGACAAATGGTGGAACCTATAGTTTTCTGACCCCAGACCAATTCAGAAACTGGTTGAGATGATTAAAATGATTGTAGAAATACCTTCCGAAAGTCATTCTGTGCCTTACCCAGGGCGTATAGGGTCACACAGCATGCGGAACCCTCCATTCCATCACAGTACAAATGGTGGAACCTTTTATCCACCACACGACCAATCAAATAGTTTGAGTCAGCTTTTGATAAAATGATTGTAATATGTCTCTTAAAAGTAATTTTGAGTAATTAGGTCAGTGTGGGGTTACATGGATGAAGGAACCCTGCAATCCACCACAGGACAAATGGTGGAACATATAGTTTTTTGCGAAGGACCAATTCAGAAACTGGTTGAGATGATTGAAATGATGGTGGAAATACCTTCCGATAGTCATTCTGTGCCTTACCCGGGGCGTATAGGGTCACACAGCATGGGGACCCCTCCATTCCACCACAGGACAAATGGTGGAACCTTTTATCCACCACACGACCAATTAAATAGTTTGAGTCAGCTTTTGATAAAATGCTTGTAATATGTCTCTTAAAAGTAATTTTGAGTAATTAGGTCAGTGTGGGGTTACATGGATGAAGGAACCCTGCAATCCACCACAGGACAAATGGTGGAACCTACAGTTTTTTGCAAAGGACCAATTCAGAAACTGGTTGAGATGATTGAAATGATGGTGGAAATACCTTCCGAAAGTCATTCTGTGCCTTACCCAGGGCGTATAGGGTCGCACAGCAAGCAGAACCCTCCATTCCACCACAGTACAAATGGTGGAACCTTTTATCCACCACACGACCAATCAAATAGTTTGAGTCAGCTTTTGATAAAATGATTGTAATATGTCTCTTAAAAGTAATTTTGAGTAATTAGGTCAGTGTGGGACTACATGGATGAAGGGACCCTGCAATCCCCACAGGACAAATGGTGGAACCTATAGTTTTTTGACTCAGGACCAATTCAGAAACTGGTTGAGATGATTGAAATGATGGTGGAAATACCTTCCGAAAGTCATTCTGTGCCTTACCCAGGGCGTATAGGGTCGCACAGCATGGGGAACCCTCCATTCCACCACAGGACAAATGGTGGAACCTTTTATCCACCACACAACCAATCAAGTAGTTTGAGTCAGCTTTTGATAAAATATGTCTCTTAAAAGTAATTTTGAGTAATTAGGTCAGTGTGGGGTTACATGGATGAAGGAACCCTGCAATCCACCACAGGACAAATGGTGGAACCTTTAGTTTTTTGACCCCGGACCAATTCAGAAACTGGTTGAGATGATTGAAATGATGGTGGAAATACCTTCTGAAAGTCATTCTGTGCCTTACCCAGGGCGTATAGGGTCACACAGCATGCGGAACCCTCCATTCCACCACAGGACAAATGGTGGAACCTTTTATCCACCACACGACCAATCAAATAGTTTGAGTCAGCTTTTGATAAAATGCTTGTAATATGTCTCTTAAAAGTAATTTTGAGTAATTAGGTCAGTGTGGGGTTACATGGATGAAGGAACCCTGCAATCCACCACAGGACAAATGGTGGAACCTATAGTTTTTTGAATCAGGAACAATTCAGAAACTAGTTGAGATGATTGAAATGATGGTGGAAATATCTTCTGAAAGTCATTCTGTGCCTTACCCGGGGCATATAGGGTCACACAGCATGGGGAACCCTCCATTCCACCACAGGACAAATGGTGGAACTTTTTATCCACCACAGGAACCTATAGTTTTTTGCGAAGGACCAATTCAGAAACTGGTTGAGATGATTGAAATGATGGTGGAAATACCTTCCGAAAGTCATTCTGTGCCTTACCCAGGGCGTATAGGGTCACACAGCATGCAAAACCCTCCATTCCACCACAGGACAAATGGTGGAACCTTTTATCCACCACAGGACCAATCGAATAGTTTGAGTCAGCTTTTGATAAAATGCTTGTAATATGTCGCTTAAAAGTAATTTTGAGTAATTAGGTCAGTGTTGGGTTACATGGATGAAGGAACCCTGCAATCCACCACAGGACAAATGGTGGAACCTATAGTTTTTTGACCCCGGACCAATTCAGAAACTGGTTGAGATGATTGAAATGATGGTGGAAATACCTTCTGAAAGTCATTCTGTGCCTTACCCGGGGCGTATAGGGTCACACAGCATGCAAAACCCTCCATTCCACCACAGGACAAATGGTGGAACCTTTTATCCACCACAGGACCAATCGAATAGTTTGAGTCAGCTATTGATATAATGCTTGCAATATGTCTCTTAAAAGTAATTTTGAGTAATTAGTCAGTGTGGGGATACATGGATGAAGGAACCCTGCAATCCACCACAGGACAAATGGTGGAACCTATAATTTTTTGACCCATGACCAATTCATAAAGTGGTTGAGATGATTGAGATGATGGTTGAAATACCTTCCAAAAGTCATTCTGTGCCTTACCCAAGGCGTATAGGGTCACACAGCATGGGGAACCCTCCATACCACCACAGGACAAATGGTGGAACCTTTTATCCACCACAGGACCAATTGAATAATTCTAGTCAGCTTTTGATAAAATGTCTCTTAAAAGTAATTTTGAGTAACTAGGTCAGTGTGGGGTTACATGGATGAAGGAGCCCTGCAATCCACCACAGGACAAATGGTGGAACCTATAGTTTTTTGACCCAGGATCAATTCAGAAACAGGTTGAGATGATTGAGATGATGGTGGAAATACCTTCCAAAAGTCCAAATCCAGGGGGTGGGGGGTTCAGGGGGTTCAAACCCCCTTGGACCAAAGCCAAAAAGTCTCATAGACAACTAATACTCGCGCTTGCATAAAACATCCGCAAGGACTAACACGCATGTGACCTTGCACTCATGTATGGTGTTTTACGCCTCTGCAGCACCTTAATGGGCTATATCGAACACTCACGTATGGTAGTCGTATACATGGGAGTTCTGCTCACAAAGTAGTTTCAAAGTTCTCTTTGGTTTCTTATTTGAAGAGGATAGTTGGTGATGCTAAAGTGCACCAAAATTTAAAGGCACACACGAGTACTCTTGATGCTACACTGTATCAGTTTGTAGCTGAACATTAACAGAGAGGCTTTGCTGTGCATTTCTGTGTGACGTGTACATGTGGAAGTGCTATCTTATTACATTGTTGTCATGAAGGCTTACACGTCCACGGGACCTGAAAATGTGTCGCAAAACCTCTTTAATTTCTGATGAAACATCAAAAAATATCTATTAGATTAAGCAGCTAAAACTGCATTCAGATTGCTCAAAATTAATTTGAGAGCATTTAAAATCCGTTGGCTTCTGGGGGCCTTGAACGGCCCCCAGACCCCCTACCGCATATGCTTCAGCCCTACGGGCTTCGCCTCCTTTATAGTCCCATCACTCAGCCTGAACCCCCCCTTCCAAAATTCCTGGATCCGCCAATGCAGGTGTATGAAATTTGCCATAACCTATTGTCATGTTCTTAATTTTCTTTCATCTTTATATCCAAAGGCTTCATTAATTCATTGAAACAACAATATTTTTGTGCTTGTTTTAACATCATTGAATTATTCGTGTTCGAAGGTTGACTTCGAAAAATTGAGTCAAATTTGAAGCTTCCTGATCTGGGATGTTGTAACTTCCCTTTTGCACATGTCAATTGAATCTTTTTTGCCATTAAGATCTAGTATAACATATACTTAGTTGTTTTGGAGCCTTTAGCGCTTGTGAAAAGCTCTGATTTTAACCTGGATTGGCTGGAACACAGTAAATCGGATCAATAGACTATGAACTAATACATGTTGGTGACTGATACCTGGTGGTAGAATACAAAAATTACTTTGTCGCACGCGTCACGCACACAAAAATATTGATCATATTCAAATTTTTTTTTTATAAATGGTGGAGCCATGACACTAATATTACCTGTTGTGACAATTACCACGTTATTTTAGCAGTTTGTACTTGTTTCATGAACCAGCCGATAATATAATGGCATATATAAAGGCAATATCCAATCAAAAAACACCCTTTTCATTCGAAATGGTCATACTTTTCAATCAATTATGACATATAACATCAAATGAAATAGATCTAAGCAAAACCAGCATTTTTTGCAATTTCGTTTGACATCGTTATTCAAAAATCAGGATTTAAAAAAGGGCCAAAAATCATGCTTCTTTCAACTTTTGCTGAGTTTTAATTGCAAACTTGAAAAACACGTAGCTCTGAAAACGATAATAATGCTCACTTCGGTGGCACTTATTTGGTATGAATTCGAAGTCAACATCCAGACCCATAACATAGGACAGTTGAAATCGTTTTAAAGGAACAAATATGTTTATGATGGAAATTCAATAATGTTTAAAAAAAAATATTATAGAAAAATTATCAAAAATAGTGTGTTTCTCACAATATATTTGATGTACTGCAATGAAAACTGCCCTGAAGACTCTACAATATTTGCCCTATGTCATCATATAAAGAAATTTGATTAACTGTGATGATAAATTGACATTTAATTTAGTTTTCTTTTGTTGACATGGAAATAAAAACGTTTACATATTCGGTATTATTCTGCTATCATCAGTTTTTTCCACTGGTTGAGGCTCTGTGGCAAATATTTTTTCTGGAACTTAGATATGTTCTTAACAAAACTGCATGGTCATTTGATAAAAAAATACATTATAAAATTTTGATGGTCATGTCACACTTTGGCTGCATTATTTTTGTACATGCCATAAGCAAAAGTCTCCCAATTTCCCGCTTCATATACATATGCTCCTGAAAGATAATATAATAAGCTAATCAGTAGCAAAATAATTAGAAAAAAGATTTGGTGTGAAAATCTAAAAAGAAATGGCTTGAATTAAAAAAATGTGGAAAACAGAACCTCTCGAATATGGAACAAAATGATTGGTGGAAAAAATAATGTGGAAAAAAAATTGACAAAAAAAGTGGAAAGGAAAATTTGGAGGGCAAACAAAATTCAAGGAATAGAGTTTGTGAAAAAACGGAGAAAGATTTGAAAGTAAGATTTGTTGAAGTGGTAGCGTGCTGAACTGCAAATTGCTGGATCCAGGAATCGAATCCAGCTCTTGCCGGATCACCTTGGCCTATATTGGATGGCAGTTTCAATCATCCTTCGTCTCATTGCTGTGTCCTCCTCCTGCCCTTATTAGCCTACCAAGTGCAGAAATACAGGACGTAAAGCCCCCATTCATCCATCCAAGCAGCAGTAATTAGACATATTTATTTCAAATTTTTATCAAACAAAAAGTGTTTATTTTAGAATGCTCAAAAGTAATTGATTTATTTTACCAAGAACATGACAAGAAATTGTTTATTTAAAATAACCTTCCTCCCCCTCACGGAGTTCTAATATGGTTGACCCTTAGTCATGATATTTGCATTAAAAACTGTCTACAAGTGGATCGCTGTTACATTGCCACTTCTTTTTCCAGCCTGGGCGGATCAGAACATAATGCTGTCATGTGTTGCCACCTACATGTAGTGACTGCTATTCCGCGAGCAGGGGCTCGCGGTCCATACCATTTCAATCTGAGGAACTGGGGCCTGTTTCTGAGTGTGCTGATGACCTTTTCTGCTTCCTTAGAGAATGTGATTGCCAAGTCTGACTCTGCATGGTATAAATCAAAGTTGAATAGAAATTTTGTGAATGTACAATGAAATTAGAACTATTTCTTGGGACAGCAATGCTGTAGCATACAAAATCAACTTTTGTGCCAGGTGGCAGCAGCATGCAGTTCTCAGTTTCACCAGACTGCATTACAAATTTAAATTGTGATCAAATTAAAGGATTGATGGATTTGTCATAGGCGTAAGGTTTTATTTATAATACTTTAGTTTTATTTTTGTTTTGATTCCACTGTTTGGTTCAGTTTTGCTGTTTGTGTTATGAGCTTTGTTAAACAATGAGGCTTTTTATACTCCCATAAGGTCCACTGTCGTGAGTTGGTAAAATTTCAGTTTTGGCCCAACGTAGACATACATTTCCAATCATATCTCAGCTTTCTGATAGAATTTGTGCATATATAATGGATCATATGAAAGGCGGTGATGTCCCCTTTGATATGTATAGCAGTAAATGTTTCCACCACTTGGAGCTTTTGATATATTAAATAAATGATAAATGATGACATATGGGGTCAGATTTCAGCATCACGCTGGACACTACATGAAAAAAATGCATGTAAAACTTTAAAATACAAGCAAGTAAATTCAGATAGAGTAAAATTTGTAATTTGGTATTGTGCTCTGGTTAGTTGAGCATCTTATGAATACAGAAAAAAGGCCATAATATGTTTCTGTATACATGTCAGAATGACACCTTTTGTAGTATGAGGTTGTTGTGTCACAAGCAAAGCCAAAATGGACAATATGATTTTTGATGCATTAGATAAACCATACATGTATTTCATTTTTTCAATATTTATACATTGGTGTTTTGCTCATGACCTGGTTTGTCAGGAAAAAGTAACAAAACTTTCAGCAACTCTTGTACTTGAGATGAGAGGGTTAAAGTGCGACTGACGAAAAATTGACACTCTCTTTTTTTGGAGGGTTATGTTGGTCCTCTCATGTTGAGATGCTGTCTGATTATGGCTCATAGTGGAAATGTTACTTTTCTGGACAGTTTCTAGTTGCTCATGAGCTTCGAAGTACATATAAAAAATGGTTGTAACTCTAATCTATCATGGTATTACAGCCCTGTTTTTGAGACTAACGAAAAATTGACACTCTCAAATCTTGTGAAATTTATGACACACCTCTCTTTTATAGGTGCTTCTTGTTCAAGGTGTGCTGGAATGCTCATCATCTTGATATTTTCTTGTTGCTCATGTTTCTGGAGATTCATTCATGTATAATATGTGGTTGTAAGTCAAACCTATTCATGCATTAGAGCCCTGTCTTTGAGACTGACAACAAAATCGACATTCTTACCGATAGTGAAATGTTATGTCTTGACTGCTTTTGTTCAGATGCTTCTGGAAAAAGGATTGTTGCTAGAATGGCCATTACCTTCATATCATTTTTTTGCTCAGGACCATGGCTTTCCAGCTCAATATGGTTGTAAGTAGAACCTATCTTTGTATTAGAGCCCTGCCATTGAGACTGATAATAAATGCAGCACGTTCGTGTTCTGCAATACCTGCCAACTGCCTTGAAATAGGTTAAATAAGGGGAAATATTTCAAATCCTAGAATTTTTGTATAAAGGATATCATTTTCTGGAATTTGTGTAAATTTCATGGTGATATCATTAACACTTTACCCTACGAGTCCATTAGAATTAAGTAAGAACAGTTTCGCCAAACTGCATTTGAAGTTTGTAAATCCTTCATATTTATATTTAAATATAATGCACTATCTTGCCTTGTTAGCTTAAAAATACATTTACAACCAAACACTTTTGCATTTTGGAATCTACTGATACAAAGGGAACATGTCTGTGATTATCCATGTTTCGTCTTGAATGACCAAAAATCCCAAATTTTACCAACTTGTGACATTAGACCATAAGTGAACAACAAAGAATATATATACCAGCCAAATACAGGCTTCTGATTGGTTGATGGCTCACAGGTATGGTATAAGAAAATTTGATTGCACGACGAAATTAATAATGAACGAGGACGCAGCCCGAGTTCAATCTGAATACAAGTGCAAATAAATTTTTATATTGCATGATAGTGACATTTTTTTTTTATTACATGACAACTATGCTTCCAATATGATGTATAGATCTGAAGAAAAAATTCAGGCAGAAAAGAAAGTGAATTTCTTTTTGTCAAAGAAATTAGTTTTTCGTGTATCTTTAAATTTATAAAAAGGTAACATTGAATGGAGGGTTCCACAGGCTGTGTGACCCTAGACGCCCCAAGTTAGGCACAAATGACTTTTGGTAGGTATTTCCACCATCATCTGCATCATTTCAACCCATTTCTGAATTGGTCCTGGGTTGCAAAAAATAGGTTCCACCATTTCTCAGGCTGTGTGACCCTATACAGCCCAAGTAAGGCACAAAATAACTTTTGGTAGATATTTTCACCATCATCTGCATCATTTCAACCCATTTCTGAATTGGTCCTGGGTTGCAAAAATTAGGTTCCACCATTTGTCCTGTGGTGGAATGGAGGGTTCCACAGGCTGTGTGACCCTATACACCCCAGGTAAGGCACAAAATGACTTTTGGTAGGTATTTCCACCATCATCTGCATCAATTCAACCCATTTCTGAATTGGTCCTGGGTTGCAAAAATTAGGTTCCACCATTTGTCCTGTGGTGGAATGGAGGGTTCCACAGGCTGTGTGACCCTATACACCCCAGGTAAGGCACAAAATGACTTTTGGTAGGTATTTCCACCATCATCTTCATCATTTCAACCCATTTCTAAATTGGTCCTGGGTTGCAAAAATTAGGTTCCACCATTTGTCCTGTGGTGGATTGCAGGGTTCCTTCACCCATTTAATCCCATGCTAACCTAATTAATCATAATGACATTTAAGAGACATATTACAGGCATTTTATCAAAAGCTCACTCTGACTATTCAATTTGTCCTGTGGTGGATGAAGGGTTCCACCATTTGTCCTGTGGTGGAATGGAGGGTTCCACAGGCTGTTTGACCCTATACACCCCAAGTACGGCACAAAATGACTTTAGGTAGGCATTTCCACCATCATATGCATCAATCCTACCCATTTCTGATTTGGTCCTGGGTCAAAAAAATTAGGTTCCACTATTTGTCCTGTGGTGGAATGGAGGGTTCCACAGGCTGTGTGACCATATACACCCCAGGTAAGGCACAAAATGACTTTTGGTAGGTATTTCCAACATCATCTGCATCATTTCAACCCACTTCTGAATTGGTCCTCGGTTGCAAAAATTAGGTTCCACTATATGTCCTGTGGTGGAATGGAGGGTTCCACAGGCTGTGTGACCCTATACACCCCAGGTAAGGCACAAAATGACTTTTGGTAGGTATTTCCACCATCATCTGCATCAATTCAACCCATTTCTGAATTGGTCCTGGGTTGCAAAAATTAGGTTCCACCATTTGTCCTGAGGTGGAATGGAGGGTTCCACAGGCTGTGTGACCCTATACACCCCAGGTAAGGCACAAAATGACTTTTGGAAGGTATTTCCACCATCATCTTCATCATTTCAACCTATTTCTGAATTGGTCCTGGGTTGCAAAAATTAGGTTCCACCATTTGTCCTGTGGTGGATTGCAGGGTTCCTTCACCCATTTAATCCCATGCTAACCTTATTAATCATAATGACATTTAAGAGACATATTACAGGCATTTTATCAAAAGCTCACTCTAACTATTCAATTTGTCCTGTGGTGGATGAAAGGTTCCACCATTTGTCCTGTTGTGGAATGGAGGGTTCCACAGGCTGTTTGACCCTATACACCCCAGGTACGGCTCAAATTGACTTTAGGTAGGTATTTCCACCATCATATGCATCATTCCAACCCATTTCTGAATTGGTCCTGGGTTGGAAAACATTAGGTTCCACCATTTGTCCTTTGGTGGAATGATGGGTCCCACAGGCTGTGTGACCCTATACACCCCAGGTAAGGCACAAAATGACTTTTGGTAGGTATTTCCACCATCATCTGCATCAATTCAACCCATTTCTGAATTGGTCCAGGGTTGCAAAAATTAGGTTCCACCATTTGTCCTGTGGTGGAATGAAGGGTTCCACAGGCTGTGTGACCCTATACACCCAAGGTAAGGCACAAAATGACTTTTGGTAGGTATTTCCACCATCATCTGCATCAATTCAACCCATTTCTGAATTGGTCCTGGGTTGCAAAAATTAGGTTCCACCATTTGTCCTGTGGTGGATTGCAGGGTTCCTTCACCCATTTAATCCCATGCTAACCTAATTAATCATAATGACATTTAAGAGACATATTACAGGCATTTTATCAAAAGCTCACTCCAGTGACTTAATGTAAAAATTAAGGCAAAAATTGCCAAAATTCCAAATTATTTAATTCCCTGTGATGTATTAAGCCACAGAACGATTATTTCTTAAAAATGGTCATGAAAATTAATATTTTTTGTCTCATGCTGGAAATATTTTTGTTTTCATGCCATTTAAGGGCATTATAGGCCTATAAATAGCCTATAAATAGCCATATTTGGCACCTACACCTGGCGCCACCCTATGGCAACAGCTATAACAAAACTAATTTTTAATATTGTTTTCTAAGGCCTAAAAAATCAATTTTGTGGAGGGACAATTTTGAGATAGCCCCTTATTGGGCTAAAAATAGCCAAAAACTGGTTTTCCCGCCAAAATTTCAGCCTCATTTTTGGCGGGAAAACCACATTTTGCCTGTTTTTAGCCAAAAAAAGGGCTATCTCAAAATTGTCCCTGCAGATAATTGTTTTTGGAGGCCTCAGAAAACAATATTAAAAATTAGTTTTGTTTTAGCTGTTGCCATAGCGTGGCTCCAGGGGTGGGTGCCAAATATGGCTATTTATAAGCTATTTATAGGCCTATAATTGACTGAAATTGCATGAAAGCACAAATATTTCAAGTCTGAGACAAAATTTTTTTTATTTTTCATGAATATTTAAAGGAAATTATTGTTTTTTGCCTTTAAAGTCCACAGAAAATTGAGTAATTCAGATTTATGATAATCTACCCTAATTTTTTACATTAACTCACTGGAGGATCACTCTGACTATTCAATTTGTCCTGTGGTGGATGAAGGGTTCAACCATTTGTCCTGTGGTGGAATGGAGGGTTCCACAGGCTGTTTGACCCTATACACCCCAAGTACGGCACAAAATGACTTTAGGTAGGCATTTCCACCATCATATGCATCATTCCTAACCATTTCTGATTTGGTCCTGGGTCAAAAAATTAGGTTCCACTATTTGTCCTGTGGTGGAATGGAGGGTTCCACAGGCTGTGTGACCATATACACCCCAGGTAAGGCACAAAATGACTTTTGGTAGGTATTTCCAACATCATCTGCATCATTTCAACCCACTTCTGAATTGGTCCTCGGTTGCAAAAATTAGGTTCCACTATTTGTCCTGTGGTGGAATGGAGGGTTCCACAGGCTGTGTGACCCTATACACCCCAGGTAAGGCACAAAATGACTTTTGGTAGGTATTTCCACCATCATCTGCATCAATTCAACCCATTTCTGAATTGGTCCTGGGTTGCAAAAATTAGGTTCCACCATTTGTCCTGAGGTGGAATGGAGGGTTCCACAGGCTGTGTGACCCTATACACCCCAGGTAAGGCACAAAATGACTTTTGGAAGGTATTTCCACCATCATCTTCATCATTTCAACCTACTTCTGAATTGGTCCTGGGTTGCAAAAATTAGGTTCCACCATTTGTCCTGTGGTGGATTGCAGGGTTCCTTCACCCATTTAATCCCATGCTAACCTTATTAATCATAATGACATTTAAGAGACATATTACAGGCATTTTATCAAAAGCTCACTCTAACTATTCAATTTGTCCTGTGGTGGATGAAAGGTTCCACCATTTGTCCTGTTGTGGAATGGAGGGTTCCACAGGCTGTTTGACCCTATACACCCCAGGTACGGCTCAAAATGACTTTAGGTAGGTATTTCCACCATCATATGCATCATTCCAACCCATTTCTGAATTGGTCCTGGGTCGAAAAATTTGGTTCCACCATTTGTCCTGTGGTGGATAGGTCGCGGCGCCGACCTCTATCCAAAAGGAGCTTAGTGCATCTATGCTCCTTTGTTCGCCGACTGATAATGCTTTCTTTGATGCAAGAAGGAGCATTGGTCTTATTTCATGAAAAATAACCATATTAGTATAATTATTTTTACATATAGTTGTAGAAAATGGCTATATTCATTTACATACCTAAAATCATTCAAATCGGACCAGCACTCACCGAGCCAGAACTGAAAACAACTATTCAAAACAAAAGGGCCTTTTTCTCAAAATCACACTTTTCCACTAAGCTCCTTTTTGCGCCGAGCGGTCGATATGTTGAAAAAGAAAGTTTATGGATATATTATGCTTTATTTAAAAAAAGGGATATCAGCTATGTTCTATTATGTAAATGCATGATACATTGAAACAAAATATTTTCTTTAAGTAACATTTGAAAGAAACAAGATAGATTATGTTGTTTTGTTCAGATATTGCTGGAAAACATTTCTTGGAAATTAAATTTACACTTATCTACCTAAGAAAGCAGTTTTATACATAACAATTCAATTGTCTGTTCCATAATGTAATTGATCCCATATCAATTCAATTTCTTTGTACGTTCTGACTTCTGAATTCAATTACAAGTGCATTGTTATATTTATAAATTCAATTGCACTATGGTATGGAAGCACTTTGGGGAATAACTGAATTATTTTATAATATTAATTCACAATGTTATAGAGACCATATTTCTCAGATGATATTTCTAAGATAACTCTGAGATGATGTTTTTGACATATGACCTGGTGCTATCATTAACATTCATGAGTTTTCTTCACAGGGATTAACTGTCTATGGCCCTGACACTCCGAGTGCAGTATTAATAGCTTTAGAGCTACAAGGGCTTAAGACATCAGACAACATTAATTAGATTATACAAGTTCTGATGATACTGGATGTTTTGCAGTCTAAAATAAATGCATGAGAATAAACGAGATTACTTGCATCATCATGGTGAACTAATAGAGCACGTATGCTGTTGTTGTCAATGAATATACTTCTGCTTGTGATAAAGTTAACTAAGTTGCATTTTCAAATGAGTCTAAATTAACACAGTGGCTTCGCTTTTGACCATTTGGCAAACCAGTCAAGTGCCCCATGTTTTTCAGTCTCCTTCTTCTTTTTCATTCTTCTAAGTTTATTTCTAATTTTACAAGTGATGCGACTGCATTGTAAGCGAATCTGGCTAGTCAGTCGTCATCTATTTTCCATTGCTACTGGATATGCCATTTTCTCATGCTACTTGGTTACTTTGATTTATTTGAATCAATCCTTTTCACTCAAAATTCACAATAACCTCTCTCTCAAAAGACTGAATTTGAAGTTTAAAGATTGGAAAACTGACCATGTGTCATAAGACTAAGGCATTTAATCAAATAATTCTTAGGCAGGAAACATTACACGCTATTAAGTATTTTGAAAAAAATGAACTGGGAGTATAAGTCTACCTATGTTGAAATACACAGGGGAACATCATTCTTAAAATCATCTCAAGGTACATTGCAAAACAAATTAGAGTTATGAATAATTTATCTTAACTACAATCACTTCCAACTTCTGTGTATCATTTGGAATTATACTTGGGTGACTTGGTCAATTTGATTGAAATAAATCACTATCCAACTGATCGGCTTTCAACAATGGCAGGAGTTGCTTTGGTTATTATACATTCTCTAACAACACTAAACTTCAATTTGGGAAACTGAGCTACATGTAGCAAATTGTGATTTAAATAAATCACTCCAAAGAAATTCAATAGAGTATACCAGGATTCAAGAACTATGACATTAGTCACAATCAAATATTGTTCAGGGCAATACCAAGAAATTGCCTGGGAAGATGGCCAACCTCAGGCATTGGCATAACATGCAGCAGAGTGGCCTATGATTATTGAGTTTAAGGAAGTCACCTGGTTAGAGTGCAGAAATTTCACTGTCTGATCGAAAACATTGAATATGGTACTAATCCAAGAATGATTTCTTTTTAAACAGAGGAAAGCAAATAAAACTTCAACACAACTGCAACAGTTGAATGTTCCACTGCAAAACAGGAGTTGGAAATTTATATGTTGAGTCTATTTGTTTAACTGCCTGGTACCTTTATCAGACCTGGCAATTGAGAACTCACAGCAGTGATTCAAATAAATTACTTCAAAGAGAATTCTAGTCTCATATTTGTTCAACACAGACTCTGAAATAACGATCTTTCCATTTCAAGGTCCAATAATCTAAAACTTGCTTTAGAAGTTTTCCATTAAATTCAATATGTAGAAGAAGAATGGAATAAAAAGGAAAAACAATATATATGCATTTGATCATTTTTCGTCTTGGTCAATGCGAATACACTGTTTTACATGCAAAGTTTAGTACCTGTCATGCAATGCTACGATCATATGCACAGTCATAAATTTTGTACAGTCTGTTATTCAAAGTTTGATTACACACCAAAAAGTTAACACCATAAAACGTTGACAAGAATCCGCAGATTCAATACCTGACAAAGTGGAATACTGGCCAGTTAGAGGTGTCCACAAGCTAAAACTAGCAAAAAACTTATTTTCATGAATACGGCCTTGACCCCTAATAGCAAGTTCAAAATGGCACCCTGCCCTGACCCTGTAGGTGACCCCTGGCCTAGTTATATAACTAGAAAAAACCAAAATAGCAGCCATAATTTCCCTTTTTAATGTATGACGAAGAACTGAAAAATTATTTTGACCAGTGAAAGTAAAATATTGAGTTTTGCAACTTTTCTCCTGGTAGAAGAGGCAAATAATACTAAATATGCACCAATAGATGAAATCTACAATTACGGCACCACGAGCCATTTGAGATGGGGCACCTTGAGCCGGTTTCAATGAAGGTTTAATGTGTCACCTATATTCAATTGAAGCTTAGTTCTCATCAGCAAGTGTATTGAACTAGAGTGCAAGATTTTAGCAGCTAATAATAAGGACACATTTGTACTTTTTTCGTTGATTAATAATCATATTCAACATTCATCTGAACCATGAGGTGGCATGTGCCAAGAGGAAATTTCAAGTAAATTATTTGGTTGATAAGGTCCCTATATATCAATACATTAAATAATATCCATTTTAAAAGTGTCATTTAACTTGCTGCCACAAAGAATGACAAAAAAATGATGTTGAACATAATTCTTGTACTGGACAACAGCACTCGTTTTACTCTTTTACCAATGGTCTTAGAATTCACAATTGATAAACATAATAGGCAAATTTTATAGATATGAAGAGGTTTTCTCCCTATGTAAAGCATCTGTGAGAGCATTTTGATAAATGTAGTGTAGTTTTTGGTGGCTCATGGTGCCCCACTGCCCCAGGGTCTGGGCAAAGTGAGCTGCTTGCATATTTTTGTATCGATGTCTTAACCTTTAAAAAAACTGACATGTAAGTATTCTTAACAGTACATCGATTCATCAAGGTAAGGAAAATCTACTGGCGATATTTTTTCCGTGTGAGACGTCATCAAAGATTGTGTAAAATTTGAAGAAGGGACTCAATGCAAAACTTGGCCTAAAATCCTTACTAAACGTCAGATTTTCAAAATTTAAAGACCTGCATATATCAAGTAAACTCCTCCGAATTCAAAGCACTTATTCATTTTGCTCTTTTTGCAATATTAACTTCGCAAAAAGCGTTTCAGCGCATTACTCTACAATGATGCAAAGTTCCAGTGGCCACAGCAAACCAGTGGCAGATTCATGATTTTTTTTTGTGGGAGGGGGGGGATGATATTTTCCAGGCCTGAAATCACACACTATTAAATATTACTGAAAAACATGTACACTGTGCATGTAGCAATTAATAAACTAATAGCCAAACAGGTGGTTTTACATAACAGAAGTTGATTTTTTTTACACATCCTTGGCTATGTAATATTTTCATGAAATAAGGGGAGGGGCTTTTTTTTCTAAGGGTATTTATTTCATAGAAACACCTACTTTGAGATATTAAAACCTTTTATTACATACCACATACCCTCAGGTTCATGGTAAGATCGACTCAGTATCCTTTTTTAAGGGTACTTTTCTTGTTTAAAGACAAAATTTGACTATTTAAAAATCAAGAATATAATGTAACAACACCGAATATTGTAGCCAAAGGTCTTACTATGTTCACATAAAGTACCCAGCTTTTCGACGTCGATACTTTAGGCTCATCAGTGCAAAATGTCCGAAGTGACTCATGGTGCCCCACTCCCCCACCCCAAGGTGATCCCCAGGTTAGGGTGCATCGACTGCCCCAAGTATCTTCAAAACATCATGTACTTCTGCAGTACGTGATTTCTGGATGACACAGTTATATTCCTTAGAAAAAGAGCCTTAATTTGAAGTCAAAATCAATAGTTTCCTTTCAGAAGTCGCAATTGTGTGGAGATTTTTTTTACAGGGAAATCACCCAGAGTATCTGCTGAAGTGATGGTACATATTTCTTCAAGAATTAGTAATCATTACTGTTGATTGGCCACTGCCATGGAAATAAGAGCGATATAGGGTTTTCCTTGATTATTTACTGGATTATTATTGCTGGCTTTTTTTTCACATGGTTTAGAATGAATCAGAAATTCTTACCTGACATTTTTCTGTAGTAAATATGGTTCTACAGCTGGGTAAGTTCCATCATGATTATTTTTGATCATTAACTGAAGATGTGCTAATGAGTATTTTACTTTTCATTGTTGGTTCAAATAGTATCATACTGGATTAAATTATGTTATCTCAGTTTTCTTTAGTTGTTGGTCACAAGCATGATGTAATGTCCTCATACCTGTGACAAGCAATCTATTGAAAACTGCCAATATAAAGGATTAGACTGTATGTTGTCAAAAACAAAGGTATTGTATAACTTAGACTCTTATTAATTGTTTGTTGCTGACTTTTTTGCCTGCAAAATGAGCACACATGATATTTTCAACCCTTGGAAGTGATGTTACCAAGGGCTGTCTCACTGGAATTTTTCATTGATTTAAGGTACGAATTGAATTTATCAAACATTTTAAGCTTTGACATAGGCAAATACAAATCAATTTGGTAATTCATATGATGCAGCAATTGTTAGAAAAAAACCCAGCAAAACAAGATACTGATTAACCTGCAATATGAGCTTGAGTCTAATATATCGATGGTGAAAGTGCAAAACCTCGTATGTCAAAATTTTGCTATTTTTAGATTTTTGGTGGAATGACTATTTTAATATCCAATACACGTTGTCAGTTGATTACCTTGCCAGTTTGCTATTTTTGGAAGCTGTAACACACTGGTAACAGAATGATTTCACCAAACCTTGTATGTCGATATGTTTCAAAAAGTGAAAGTGCAAAACCTTGTAACTCAAATCAGAACTTTGAAGCACATATTGTGGTATATTTAAACTTTTTTTGAAAGACAATTACTGTGTTACTTTTTTATGACTCCCAGCAAGTTTCCTGATTAAAAAAAATTTACCTCCCTATATTTGTTTTGGTGATGCAGGCTATTGAAAAAGAGAGTCCACGAAAATTTGAAAAAAATGTCATTTTCCTCATTCTTGCCATTGTAGCCACTCAATAAAATTTGTTATTGCAATCTGTGATAGGCAAATTATAATTTTCACTGTATATACATAGATTGAAAGTATATTCAATGCTGCAAGTTGCTTTAAAGTGTGATAAATGATCGAGTTACAAGGTTTTGCACGGGTAGAAAGTGAAAGTGCAAAACCTCATAAGTCGACATTTTCAATCACATCTGATGGTAACATCAATGCAAGGGGTAAACGACCTCTGACAAAAAATTTGCTACAACAGGGTGTCACTTTCTATGTATCTAGTTGGCCATAACTCACTTATTAATAAACATTACCTTAAAAAAAGACACTTGACAGTTTTTTTCAATTTCTGAAAAACAGTTTTTTTTTACTTACGAGGTTTTGCACTTTCACCATCGATATATTAAATTCATAGTGTACTTTTTCAGTTCAACCAAGTTACAAATAAAGAAAGCATTTTGCAATGGTTTGAGGGATGTTACATGTTTTATGTCCTGTATTGTTTGTTTTCACTCTGTAGAAAAACAGGACAGGATGATAGAATTTCATGAACATGTATGTACAATTTAAATAGATATTTTACATAGGTAGGTTCCATATTTGTCATAGGGGGAGGGTTGGTTTAGTGGTAGCATTCTGGGCTGCCAATAGCTGGGTCCAGGGTTCGAATACAGCTTTTGCCAGGTCGACCACCTGGCCTGTGTTGGATGGCTGTTTCAATCATCCTTCACCTCATTGCCATGTCATCTTCCTGTTCTAATAAGCCTACTAACCACAAAAATACAGGACATTAAGCCTCAATCAATCTGTATTTTTCATGCACTGCATACCCATTTTCAAATTGTCTCCTTGGCCTAAAAATGGATAGTACCTTATTTGAGAGAGATGTTTTGCCAAACAATTAAGAGACATCCCTGAATTAATAGGGCATGTACCAGACTCACAGTATTCTCATCACTCATCATTATACGGTGGTCACCAACACTGGAGAATGCTATGGCATGAAAACCATGGCCAATGTTCCCCTTGTCTCTGTCCTTTGGCGCTGTACTATGGATGCCCTGAGCTGTATCATTGTGGAAGGCTCATCACGAATTTCGTGTCTGCGATGCAGTGCATGACTTAGAGTATATACAATACAATACAATACAATGGAAAGGTAACTTGTGCAAATCAAAAATTGGCTGAAATAACTAAAAAATCTGTCTAATCTAACATGAATATATTTTTCATAATTTGACATGTTCACAAATTCGCGAAAGTGTAAAACTAGCATGTACGAATTTGTGGATATGAAAAAACAAGCAAAGGTACTGATATACATGTAATAATTAACACTCGTGAATGTGCTTTATTATTCATTCGTGTATCTGCCAATACTAACAATCGGGGAAGTGCTATATAATTAGGGTTTAGTGTTAAAACTAGGGTTAGAGTTGGTTTTAGCAAAGATTCCATTTGCAATGTTCATTAAGTACATATACACAAATGTGTGAAAAATATTATTTGACATTTACATTGTACACAAGTGCCTTGGTCATGTATATGTTCGTTTTTTACACTTTAACACATTTGTCTACCTGCCAAATAATAAAAAATGTATACCTCAATTTAATTCAATTCCCTTTCTATAAAAAAAAACTAATTTCAAGCTCACTGATACCTGCAGCTGGGTGGTGTAGTGGTTAAGGGGCCCGCCTGGTCCGCTGAAGGTATTTGCCTGCATGGGTTCGAACCCTGGGTGGGGAACCTAAAATTTTCAGTGGGCCTTTATGAGCAAAATTCCAGCTGGATGTCGTTCGGATGAGACGTTAAATTGGCGGCCCCTTGTATCAGTGTCTATGCTGGGCAAGTAAAAGATCCCTCACATGGGGTAAATGTGTAACATGTTGAGGACTCCCGCTCTCTCTCTCGTCTCATCAATCAACCCTCGTGAGCGCCCAGAACTGGGTTTAGAGGGCTGCACTTACCATATCTATCTATCTACCATTGACTGCATGTAAGTGGCTGATCAGATTTTATTGGCAGTTTTTATCATCCTCACTTCTCAGTGTAAGCTTGAGAAGCTACCCTGACCACATGATACACTGTTTTGTGAAGTAGTTACAAAAAGATTAACTTTCCTCCGATGTGACAGACATAATTAACAGTTTGAGATTTCTCAAAGCAATTGAATGAATGCTTGAGTCTTTCATAGTTGCCCGTTTGTTGTTTCAGTGAGTTTTTTTGTAGAAAACCGTAAACAATTAATTAAATAATTCCGGAAAAAAAGCTAACAATGCTTTAGAAATCATCAATATTTTGTAGAGATTGTTGGCAGGGCGAGTGTGAACGAGTCCTGCAATGGGAGGATGGTTTTTATGGTTGTGTCTAGGTTTTGTAGCATTCATAACAATCATCCAATTTGCACCAACATAAGCATATCCAAATAGATAGATAGATATTTCTTTTGTTCGACCACATAACTATACAGATTAAGAAATAAGCATACATGTATCAAATATATGTAAGTATAATAGATAACAGATTGTAATGATAAATAAAGTTATAGGTCAGGAGGGCCTCATTAAGCCTAAACAAAGGCGCTAACATGAGGACCCACCCTACATTCCATAGCATTAGAAAATAAATCATATGTACAATTCATATTTAGGCACGTTTTAAGTTTGAACAAAAACAGGTTGGGAAAAAAAAAGAAAATCCCATCTTTTTAACTGAGTGCAATGAGGCAGAAGATCTGCTTGCAGCAATAAATATTTGTGATTTTTTGACACAATATTTTGGTGATGTTTGATTAAAAAATGTTTTTCGGTTTTGATGAATTGGCAAAAAAGGTTGAATTTTAATGTTGCCGTATAAGCTATGGTTCTTCCTAAGATGGGAAAAATATTTCATTTGACGAAATCTTGCAATATCTAAGAAAACTTTTTTGAAAAGGTTTTCAGACTCATCTATTTGAGACTGGTGGCAAGTCAAGTGTTTCATTGGCATTTCAAGCTATTTCGAGGGGGAAGGGTTGGTCTAGTGGTAGCATGCTGGGCTGCCAATCGCTGGATCCAGGGTTCGAATCCAGCTCTTGCCGGGTCACCTGGGCCTATGTTGGACGGCTGTTTCAATCCTCCTTCGCCTAATTGCCGGGTCCTCCCCCAGTTCTAATTAGCCTACCTAGAGCATAAATACAGGACGTAAATCCCAGTCATCCATCCATCAAGCTATTTCACCAACAAATTATTGGATAGGTCCCAATTTCCTGAGGATTGGAATGCTTCTAAGCTGTTGTTTGGCATTCTTATCAAACTGTCCAATGAGAATGTTTCTTAATACCACACCTTTGATTCTTTTTAATTTCAAAAGTACCAAGTCAGAGTTTGATTAATCTGTGTTTGTTTGTTTGTTTGTGGTTTACTCCTATGCAGCACCTAAGTGGGCTATGTCGAGGCAGGCAATCGCCGTCAGGGCTGCATGATTTAAATCATTAGATTTAAATCATTAGATTTAAATCATTAGATTTAAATCATTAGATTTAAATCATTAGATTTAAATCATTAGATTTAAATCATCAGATTTAAATCATTAGATTTAAATCATTTGATTTAAATCATTTGATTTAAATCATTTGATTTAAATAATTTGATTTAAATAATTTGATTTAAATCATTTGATTTAAATCATGATTTAAATCCGTGATTTTAATCAATGATTTTTATTGAAAACCACAATATGTTAGAAAACTGCAAATAGTTTGCATATAAATGCTATAATGGATCAGTTGACACCTTCACACTTGAATTGGCAAGGAATCCCTGCTACGATGGAGATACCAGGGTGGATTTGGCTTACTTTAATCCAGTTTAAACAGCAATCCTCTCTCATGCGACAAATTCCTAATCTCATGCCAAAAGTAGCGCTCATTAAACAAGAAAACAACAATAACAAACAATAGTAATTATACAATACTGATTCTGTGGTCATCAATAGTAATTTCAATCATTCCTTTGCTCCAAAGTATGATATTCGATGGACAATGGCTTCCAAGTATTCAAAAATTGTGCTTCAAAATATGATTAAACTCTGTTAAGTCTCTTTTGGAAGCCAAGTAAAAATTTCCTATTTCATCGGTCATTCCTAGCAATACTAGGTCCAAAAAGTTGACAAAATACCACACTTGAATTGACGTTAAATTCATATTCTGAGGGAATTTATTGCTGCTGGGAAAAGTAAAAGATATTAACAATCTAAAACTTCAAATTTCAACTTCATAACATGACTTTTGGGGAGTGAAAGACATTTTCCCACTACAGAAGACCTAATTAAGAACAGTCTATCATTCATTATGACTTCAATTTCTTCGAAAATATATATTTGAAAAAATAAGACTGCTTAATTTAAATCAAAAAAGTCTGATTTAAATCAAATAAATCAGATTTTTTTGCAACCCTGATCGCCGTATGATGATGAGATGAGAAGATTGTGAGTCTGGCACATACCCTATTAATTCAGGGATGCCCAGGGTCTTTCAGTTGCCCCAGCATAGAACACTGGATACAACCCGCCTCCATTTGATGTCCCATGGGCTCGGACTAAAGTGGGTTCCCGGGGTGAGATTTGAACCCACACCCTCAAAGCCAGTTGACAAGCACACTTACCAGTTAGGCCACGGGGGAACCCGATTAATCTGTGTTCTAAACAGTTTAAAATTAGAACAAAGCCCAATAAGACTGGCTGCTGCAGCTTTTAATGCATGGATTGATGATTGTGATTTTACATCCTGGGTGGTGTAGTGGTTTATGTTCCTGCCTGCTCCCTGAAGATCTTTGTCTGCTCCCTGAAGGTCTTTGACTGCGTGGTTTCGAACCCCGGGTGGGGGAATTCAAAATATATTCATTTTCCAGGTCAAAAATTGGGTTGCAATAATGACCACGATTACTATCATCATACAGCATGATTTGTTAATATTGGTTTTGTTAACATGGCCCCAACGTCACAAGACATTTTGGGTCATTCCATGTCAACTCAGGCAGTGGTCCTGCTCGACCATCTCAGATCCTCTTGATACTCCAGTCATTTATTGACCTGATAACCAAATGAGGATTTCAAAAATAATAGCTTCCACCGACACATAGTTTTGGATATACGGGCCCTTAAGCGGAGGGGCTTGTCAACAAGATTTGAAGAAAATCATTCTAGACCATTTTTGGAGCTTCACTGTGGTTAGAGATTTAAAGGTATATTCAACATTGCTTCAACACCTCTTTTTCTATTCCTAGTGAATAGGGAAAACATAGTTTCATTAGCCTAGACAATTTCATAAAGTCATGGGATGCCCCCAAACAAGGGCCTTTGTGTTGCAGTGACTCAAATTGAACATGTCATAATTACCAAATACATGGCCTTATGTATATTCTGTGTCCATAAATCATTATTTTGCTTATAAACTAATAGATTAGTGATGATTTGGTTGAAAAATGTTAGCTCTTTGAAACATATATGTTGCACTACACATGTTGAAATATTGACTTTTTGTCAAAACGAGTCATCCTTGACTCTGTAATATTGCAGAAGGGTTGAGACAAAACATATCTGAGAACTGATTTGGTGATTTTTTTCTAAGTTGAACTTTTTTTGGGTTGAAATTATGTAAATCGGCACTTATAGCTAAAGTCAAGTTTTTTCATATTTCCAAATGAAAACCATACAAAGTCATCATAATAACCTTGGTAGCGCTGCAAAAATCATGAATGTCACAGTGTACACTTGTCTTACTGTAATATTCACTGTTAAGACTTTAGGTCCTTACTTCAGATAAGATGTTGAAAAGACTGAATATTAATGTAACAATTAATTTAACATTTAAGAAAAAACTTAGTAATGGTGTTTCAACACTGTTGAACCGTGACTAGTCAATTTTAGTTTGTAAAAATCTCTGTTCCAAATTAATTTAAATATTGATCATCTTTGCTTCAATTATTGCGCATAGAAATAGTTTGCACAGTAGTGTCTAAGAACGACAATCATTTTCTTTGATGTACTGCCATCAAGGGTGTGATTTTGCTTTGAAGATATGGTTGGTAGTGCATTTATGCTACACAAGATGTGCTATGTTGGGGTAAAGTACTGGTCAGGATGTTTTATCCAGAAAAATGACCTTCTTGGGCCTTTGGGATGCATGGATTGATTGAAGACAACCTAATTGATTGATTGATTGATCGACTGATTGATTAATATGATTAATATGTCTTGCAAATTTCCTTGATTGTGCCTTCACACCAATCATGCGCTGTGGTACCAAGAGTATCTGATGAAATACTGTACATACAGAGTTTGTCATTGATAATTCAAAAGGAATGATGAGTTCTTGTGCCAGGCACCGTTTTCAAGTTTCTGATTCGTTTTTGCTAATAATGGCCATTGGTTTGTTTAGGTGTATGTTGATCTGAACTCTTTGTGATTGAACTAAGAAGGAAGAATTGCCAGATAAATGGGTATTGGCCAATTCATGTAGTTGATGTGGCGTTAAAATTTGATTTCATCAGATACTCTTGGTACCAAAATCCAACAACTTCCATGTTGATAGCAATAATTCAATTAAGGCTGGTCAATACAATGTACATTGCTACTGTGTATGATGATGACTGGGATGTTTGCATAGCCAAGGAAATTTGCATGACAAATAAGGATGTCCTCATTCAGTCCGTGCTTCACGAAGGCCCAACAAGGTCATTGATTTAGCCCCATTAGTGTTATATGCACAAGGAGCAAATCTTTCCTGTGTGGCATGAATACACTGCCAGCCTCATCTTCAGAACAAAATTTAATTCACACCCTTAATGAGAGTACTTTGAACAAAATTATTGTTTGCACATAGAGACTTCTGTGTAAACCATGTTTATGTGCAATAAATGAAGAAAAGATGATCAAAATATAAAATTAATTAAGAATAGAACATTTTTCTCACCAAAATTGATAAGTTTCAGTTGAAATATTATTAGACGTAGAGAAATGTTGTCAATGTTAAATTAATGGTTACATTAATATTCAGTCTCTTAGACAATGGTACAAAGTGAGGACCTAAAGTCTTAAACCATAAAAAGTGAATATTACAGTAAGACAAGTGTACACTGTGATATTCATGATTTTTGCAGCATAACCAAGGTTATTATGATGACTTTGTATGGTTTTCCTTTGGAAATATGAAAAAATTTGACTTTAGCAATAAGTGTCGATTTACATAATTTCAACCCAAAAAAAGTTCAACTTAGAAAAAAATCATCAAATCAGTTCTCAGATATGTTTTGTCTCAACCCTTCTTCTGCAATATTACAGAATATTGGACTGGTACCAGGTGTCAGGACCGAGCCCAGTCCCGTCAAGGATGACTCGTTTTGACAAAAAGTCAATATTTCAACATGTGTAGTGCAACAAAGCAACATATATGTTTCAAAAAGCTAACATCTTCCAACCAAATCATCACTAATCTATTAGTTTATAAGCAAAATAATGATTTATGGACACAGAATATACATAAGGCCATGCATTTGGTAATTATGACATGTTCAATTTGAGTCACTGCAGCACAAAGGCCCTTGTTTGGGGGCATCCCATGACTTCATGTAACTGTGTAGGCTAATGAAACTATGTTTTCCCTATTCACTAGGAATAGCAAAAGAGGTGCTGAAGCAATGTTGAATGTACCTTTAAATCTCTAACCACAGTGAAGCTCCAAAAATGGTCTAGAATGATTTTCTTCAAATCTTGTTGACAAGCCCCTCCACTTAAGGGCCCGTATATCCAAAACTATGTGTCGGTGGAAGCTATTATTTTGGAAATCCTCATTTGGATATCAGGTCAATAAATGACTTGAGTTTCAAGATGATCTGAGATGGTCGAGCAGGGACTTTCTGGAAATTTGCCTGATTTGACATGGAATGACCCTTTTGGATGTCATGATCCATTCCATTAGATAAGGTTTAATTATATTCAATGAAAATATCAAAAAATTTTTATATTGGTTGAAAGCTGAAGTCAAAAGTGCAGGCTTAAGACTTCAGTTCTAATTTCATTCCACTCCGTATTACATAATATTGTGTTCCAAACACTTCAAAAATTCCGTATCCAAAAAAATTATGCCATTTCTAGTAAGCATGATTACAAACAAGATTATGATACATTTTACATTGAGGTGATATAGATTTTCATAATTTGGAAAATTTCAATTTTGTAGGAAAGTGTTTGGTTATATCAAGAATATGTCAACTGCATGTGATGTCACATGCAAACATTCTGTCACCATGATTTCAAATTCAATAATGAATGTTAAATCTGAACCTGGTAAGTGTTACATGATCAGCTCCTTTAAAAACACTTAAAGTGAGTTAACTTGTTCCTGTCGTCACTTATTCTGAAAGAGTTTAATCGAAGCAAGCTTTTTGAACTCACAGAAATAGAGTTCAAGACAGATTAATGTTTAAAGGCTAAATTTCATGTCAACAGCACAAGTTTCAAATGCAAAAGGCCTCAGTTTATCGCTTCAGTTTCCATACTTTAAAGATATATCACTGAAATAGCTTGTTAGATCAAGTATTCCAATCTCTTTTAAAACTCCAAAATGCCAAAAACAAAACAAAATGCTTCACTTTAGGGATTTATGAATCAAGTGTCTGGAAGCGTATCATTACATGTGTTTATAAGTTATTTCATGACGAAGCCAATGGAATTATGTGTTAGATCTTTTATTCCAAACTCTTTCAAAATCCCAAGAAGATTGCTGACAAATTTAATTTTATGGATTTTAAATCCATACAGCATAAATGCTAAATGATGAGATCACTTAAATGTGCATGGGCGCTTCAAGTTCAAAACACTTCAAGAGTTTTCAGACAACAACACTTCAAACTTAGCTAAAGAGCTTTAAAATCTAAACGTTGATCTGATCCCAAGTTCCATGATAGTTCTATGATCCACTGCCATCCTGTGATCCGGTGTCATAAATTACGTCGGGGGATCAGAATTACTCTCGGGACTCTGCGCGGAACGTTGTGTATTCATTCATCACAGCGTCATATGGATCCATGGTGATTACCAACACTCTCTCCTGGCAAATCAGGGATTACTCAAGGTTCATTGCTTCCTCCTGGGATTGCGCCAAAATCTCACGAGATTGTGAATGTAGACAAGTACGCCGCCGAGGATAATGAGGATGATCAGGCGTTTACGTCACAAACAAAACTTGTGCAATATCTCAAATAACATGCTCCAAAGACATGTCTACAGCATGCCAAATTAGCATGACCATTAACAATTCTTTGCTATGTTTGGCACTAAATATCCTCGAGAGGATTACAAGTAGACTGTGGAAATGTTCTCTGGTTGGTTAATGCACTTTTCAGCTTTTTTTGGACAGAACTGATTTGTTCTTAAATGATGCTCAATTAAAGGCATTTGTGGAGTTTTACTCCAAATTTTCGGCATCAGGAGTCTAATAAAACATGTCAAGAGAAAAAAAAAATTTTTCGGGAGGGTCACTGCATCTATAAATAGGAAAAATGCTATTTTTAGCTTAAAATCTGTTAAAAACACTAAAATAGAGGCCGAGGTATGAATTTTAATAGTAGAAATGCAAATAAGGTGTCAAATGAAAGCAGAGCAATAGCACTATATGGTCCTTGAGGCGCTTTTTTGAATTTTGGTCTGGGAATTTTTTTTATGCCTAATAAAGAATCCAAAAATGGCTCAGTTTAAACTAAAGCCCCATGGAACAGGAATAAAAATCACAAATTCAAAAAAGCGCCTCCGGCATCATGTAGTGCTGCTTCTCTACTTTCATTTGACACCTTATTTGCATTTCTAGCATTGAAATTCATCCCTCGGCCTTTTGTTTAAGTTTTTCTTCAGATTTTAAGCTAAAAATAGCATTTTTTTCTATTAAAAAATACGGTGACCCCCCCGAAAAAATTTTTTTTTTCCTTGACATATTTTCTTGCAAGCCTTATGCCGAAAATTTGGATGAAATGTACAGAATTGCCTTTAATACAGCAGCATTTGAAGGAATAGCAGTGTAGCCCTCAAAAAGCTCAGAAGTGCATTAACCAACCAGAGTTATTTAACGAAGTCCTATTCATGCTTAATTCCATACTCCAATATTATGGCAACAATGCATTTCAGGGAGGATTATACGACATTTTTATTCAAAAAAGAGAAATGTTTCTGACATGTGGAATGCAACCTTTCTGACATTTTAATTTACAAATTACAAAGGCAATGTGTATGAGATTCAAACTTTTAATAGAAAAGATGAATACCAATGAATAATGGGAATACAAAATTAATGTATTTTGTGGAAACATTCTAGCAAAGTATGGACTTTCAGGTGGAATGCTTCCTTTCGGCTGTTTGTGGACATCAATGATGTCAACATGCCCTAACCATCACATTTGAATTGGAGAGTGTGTTCCATATCTGTCCCATATTTGTGAAAGTGACATTTGTCAAAGTCTGCTGCCTGCTACAGGAATGAGAAAGTGAATGTTGTTGCTGGCTGTTGGTGAATATGATGGCTTTAAAGCTAGTAAGTCTGCCATTTCTATGTAACATTCACCTTGCAGTTATAGGCCACAAACTGATAGATTTTAAGTATAGTATATACACTTCCAGTCAACAGAATTGCATGTTTTTCTTAATTCAAGCTAGTATGCCACTAGATTAAAATGATGTCCAAAGGAAAGATTAGAATCATATAAACCTAGCTTACTGCCTTCACTTAACTGTTATCCTCAGCTCAATATATGAAGATAAATTCCTTTAAAAATGTAAACAAATGATTTTACATGCCGTGGAAAATCCTTGTTTTGTTGCATGTAGAGCTCGCCTTAATTAGTTTAAGATTTACTATCAATCAAACTTGGTTAATTAATGCAATTCTACTGATGGCAGTGAATACAATACTTAAAATCTGTCAGTTTATGATCTATAAGTACAAGTTGAGTTTTTTCATAAATTGGTGGACTTAAGTGATATCCACAACAAGAATAATCAGCTCGTGTCTCTGTTGCAATGCAACACAAAATAGATCTCATATCATATTGCTAAAAGTAATCCAATTTCACCAGTATTCCAGCTACAAGAAGAGTAAATATCGTGACAAAACAGAACATTGAATATGTGGATTTTTGTCATATAATTTAGATTGTCACGCAGCAAGTCCGTCTGTGACCATTTTATTCCTCATTTTTGAGCAAACATGAGTCTAGGAAAAATTTAATAATATCCTATTGCTACATATCCTGACAAAGTAAACTAAATTAGTTGAACTGAAATGAGTTTCGTCTTTGCTGTAGTAGTGTGATAGGAAAAGCCATGTATCGCTGCACATTTGTCGCATTGATATCCCCCAAGGGACCTGCAAATCCCAACTGGATATTGTTCAGATGTTACATTAAGTAGGGACCGCTTGTAACTGTGTCTGTGTTGGGCATATAAAAGTTCCCTCACATTGTGTAAATGTGTAACATAATGCGCACTCACCAGGGGTGCCGGAACAGGGGGGCAGGGGGGGCAATTGCCCCTCCTGCCCTTGTCCAAGGGGGGCAGGGGGAGCAAGGGTGCCCTTTAGATCTTAAAGAAAAAAAATGTATGCCTTATTTTACTAATTTTAGGCACAAATTAGTTAGTATATATATATTTGAAATTATTACTGACTCTCTATTTAAATTTTGTCGCTCGAAATGGCGCGAATATGATTCGCCCTTTTTCATCTGACCACCCCTGCCGCCAGCGATTCCTTCCGGCACCCCTGGCACTCACAGTCTCTCCTATCTCATCAAAAAATCCTCGTGAGAGCCTCAAACTGGGCTTAGAGGTCTGCACTATTTATCAATCAATCTATCAATTAATCTATCATATCCGCACTCAGTCAATCTATCTATCTGTTTCTGTGGAATTGCAATGTAACATAACTTTATGCTCTTCCCGATTTACTAATTGTTAAAACGACCTCATTTTAATGCAATTGGCTGATTAATGTAATTTATATAATTTAGATTTCATTTGACTCGAAAAATCAAACTGTCATGTGCAGTCTGTCTTAGAAGACTCGTTCTTGTAGTCTAATTCGCTCTTATTTGTGAATTAATCAAAATTTAACATTTTGTAGAGGAATAGAACTTTAATAGAAACCTCATTTGCTTTTGATCCAAGGGATCAATCTGTCTGTTTTACAAGACTAGTTCTTTCACTACTCTTTGGGCAAAACATTACAGTTGCTAAATGATAAATAAATGGTCTTGGTCATTAACCCTGGTTAATTCCCATCATATTTGATCCACAAGATCAAACTTTCTTTGAGCAAAATGCCGCATGAGTCATAAGATTCATAGAACCCCTTGTTCATCCCATTTTATTTGATGCACAAGATCAAACTGTGGCATCCCTGTCTCAAATTACCCTTTTATTGACAAAATACTGCTCTCTCTGGAAAGAGACTCAACGTTTCTTTGAGCAGCTACAAGAGTCACAATTCACAAGATTCATAGCACCACATTTTCATCCCATTTCTAACTGATTTGGATGATTAGAATTTGGTATTAGATGGCTCCCTGCTACATCATCTGACTGTAATTCAGGCTGACACATGCTGGGACATTGCAGGGTAGTTTGGAATTGATCTATGAGATGTGACTGCTCTGAGCTCTCTTGATTATGCTAATAAGTTTTGACAGACCTGGATATGAGATCGCAAGCCATTGAAACTGATATGGCTGGAAAGGCTCACTTTGGGATTAGGCAATATCTTGCTATTGGTGATTGTCTGATTGCTGTTGAAATAAATTGGCAATATGAATTGGCATGGTAAATTGGCATTGATAGCAGTAAATGTTGGAAAGAATCAGGTTATATTAACTTCCAGACTGGTGCTGTTGCCAGATTGGTTCTTCGTACGTCATAGCCTTTTGGAGGATACCATATTTCGGAATGAGGTGGGTCAAAAACAAGTAGGACAAAAAAAAAAGGTGAAGGAATTGAATTGCATTTGGCCTTTATGTTTACGTTGATGACATGAAATTTGATATGTTTGGGAAGAAATCAGCATATGTCAAAATATTTCATTTCATAATCCAGTTGAAGATTGGCTGCTGTGGAATTTCTTCCGTTTATGATGCTAAAATGCATGATTTTGTATTGTCGTCTACTGTCAGATTATAATCATATAGCCTAAAGGAAAATGGGTTTCTTGGATGATTATATGTTCAAAATTCGAATGTAAGTAATGTCTTTCTTAATCTCGACAATGGCTGTGCTGATGGAAATAGCAAATAGGGGATATATTGTGATCACCTTAAGAGGTCGATTTCTTGGCATTTTTCTCTTTGTTTTTTATTTTGCCTTTCTGACTGCTTTTCATCTTTTATTCCTTTTTATTAATTACTTTCCTTTGAATTTGTATTCCCATTGTGAATATCCTTTAATGCAAATTCTCTGTTTAAGATGGATCAGTTCCAATATCTCTTTGAGGAATTGTATTGACTGACCTCAAGGTTATTACTAAAAGCTTTGAAACAAGTTTTGGATTGATGGAGTCCATAGCCATCCAATGTGGCAGCTGCTCATGAATGAAGATTGGCACCAGGGATCTTGAAGAGCTCACAAGGTGTATTTGACACCCCCTTCTTCGCCTACCCTCCAGGATAAAAAAAGTGAATATACAGTTGGAATAAAAATAGTCCGACGAAAGGAATTTCTTGTGGGTGAAGATTAGTATAATATTCTGGACGTAAAGTGAACCCAATCATTCATCCATCCATGCAATATATTAAATTGAATTTAAAAAGCAAAAACAAAATAGTGGTGGTGTATATTTTACTGACCCAATGCGGACAATGATGACAAAATAGCATTTTGGTTGCAGAAAGAGTATTAAAGACAATGTATAGATCGACCACATACTAAGCTTACATCGCATATATTCTTCTTTTACTTAAAAATTATGAAATGCATTTATTATTGATTATGGAATGAAAGAAGTATGTCTGCCTTTCCTTCGGTGAAATTGATCATTTATTGCATAAATGTCATATCTTTCCCATATCTCCTTACTGTAATTTTGGCCTTATTAACATAGTCCACTGTGCTCCTGCTAAAATGTGACATATTGTGTATATTTTCATCTTCCAGATTATCATTGGTTCCCAAAGAGATGCACTGTAATTATCTAAAATGCTGAAGCAGCTTTTTTGTTGCCTTTTTAATCACATTTGTGAAGTCTTCAAACTTCTAAATGCAGTCACTGCTCCCTCTCCAGCTGTACTGGAACACACCTTCTCAACATTTACTGTGCCGTGTGACTGGCAGTTGCATTGTCGGGTATAATTTTTGTGTTATATTTTTATGATTGCTTTAGAATAAAATATCAAACTTGGAAGTTATTCCAGCTGATGCAGGACTAACTTAATTGCTTCAGATGTTTTTGTTTTCAACGTGTGGCTTTGTTTCAGCTCCTTTGATATTTTTTCCTGTAAACATGAAAACATACGGACAGAACATGACTAAATACAAGCTTACTGATGGAAAGCACTTCGTGTTAAAAAACCCCCAAAAACTCTGCTTGAAAAAATCAAAATCAAATTATCTGTGAGACAGTACCAGTATCTTGAAATAACCGACACAGTGAATTCAACAAAGAGTGTAGTGGTTATTTAGCAAACACTTGCTTGCTTACAAAATGGCCATCATGGGGATATGTTTGTAATATGTAAAGGGAATGTAAGGAGGAACCCATGTGTATCCTTAGCTAATAATGGTAAAACTCTCCCAGCTTATAAACACCCTGCTGTATTTCGTTACTGGAAACTGCATGTTACTGTGCTCCACCTCTCCTTGGTCATCAATCAACTCAGATTGCCATAAAGCTGAGACAATGGCAATGCCACAAAAGCACAGCATTTAGTAAGGCCATCGACTCTGATTTGATAATGATTAATAACCATGATGCAACAAACCAATACAATAATATCCACAATAACGTCAATAAAGAACAATTAGGGTGATCATTAATCCAGTTCTGAATACAGTATGGCACCATTAACAATATTATTCGTGAGATTTAATCACACATTTGTGTCAATAAGTGACATCACAATGAAAAACAAAATTTTAAGTGTATGTATCTCTTGCTACATATTTACATAATCTGTATGCAGCTATCATATCAAATGAAAAGTATTCATACCTTATACCTCATCTGTGACTGAACCAGCCCTTGTCTATGACTGATTGATTCATATGTCTCATGATATCTTTTGATATCATTTAAAATAACACATATAGTAGCATTAAACATAAGACAGTGTATGGATGATCATTTTAGTCTATTGATGTAAAGGCCTAAATCAAATGTGTGATGCAGGTTCTGTAAATTATACCTTGCAGTTGCTGCATTATTCATATTGAAGGATAAGACAATTCCAATGTAAAATATGCACATTGTGAGTCATTATAGCTGGTGATGTGTCATGATCAAACATTGTGCATTGGAACGGTATATGCTAGTAATGATTAAAATGGTGTCATAAGTTCTCTTAACTGACGTTATTGAAAGAATTAGATTCACGATACTTCTCTTTGTCAGTTACCAACAGGTAAAACAAGTATGAGTGAAAGTTACCTTTTTGGAGTCTGAGATTTTAGCTACAGGAGCTTTCGTCTGCAAGAGGCCCCAGTTCAGTCAGCTGAAGAAGCCTGTGTGATGCAGACGAAAGCTCCTGTAGCTAAAATCTCAGACTCCAAAAAGGCAACTTTCACTCATATGGATTACAATGGAGTCAAGCAACAACATTTATCATCATAGGTAAAACAAGTATTGTGAAGTATTCAGATCGACTCAAATTAATGGTTTGATCAGGAGACATCCTCAGCAATCAGTCAGCATGATGACTTATGAAGAGAAACTTCCACCATGAAACAGTCTTCTTTAATGATTCCCCATAAGTGAGTGGAACTTCTATGAATTAGCAAGATTATGGAACAAAATTGTTCAAAATTCGCCAAGATTGACTTGTTTTTCCTCGAAATGCATACATGTACACTGAAGCTTTGTGTCACAATTTACACTGAAAATACCCTGATAATATATGATACCAGTTTCATCAGTGCAGGAAAATTAATTTGTTGCTTGCGAGTGTGGATGAAGTGAAGCTTGGCAAATTTTGAAGTATCTGTTAAATTTGTTTCAGGTGACTTAATTTGGTTGGCTTGTCATAAATGTAACAACTATAAATCTGTCGAAATATGATGTTTCAATGAAATATGAACCAAGTAAACTTTTATGTTGAAGAAGTAAGTTTATGCATTATATAAAAAAGATAATTCAAGCTATAGTTCCTATCCCATATGTAAATGTAATGAGATATCTTGGAAAAAATTCATGAAACATTGAAAAAAAGTATGCTTTTTAGTTATATACAACAGAAACATGACATGTTGTTTTGTTTAGATATTACAGAAAAACATTTCTTGGAAATTAATTTTATACTTAAATACTTGAGAAAACAGGATAGGCCTATATATATAACAATTCAATTGTCTGTTCCATAATGTGATTTATCAGATGTTTTCAATTTCATTGTACGTTTTGTCATCTGAATCCAATTACAGGTGCATTATCATATATAAATTAATCCAATTAAGCTATGGTATGGAACACTGTGGAATGTATGAAATTATGTTATGATTTATGAGTATGTGGAATTACAATAACATTCATGAATAACTTAATGAATATGTAACATTAATTTTAGATGTTGTAGAAACAATATTTCTAAGACGATATTTCTAAGATGACATTTTTGAGATAATATCTCTGAAGTAATATTAGAGATATCAGTCTTGAGATGATGTTCTTGAGATATGACCTGGTGCTATCATTAACATTCATGAGTTTTCTTCATAAGGATTAACACTCTATGGCCCTGACACTCATGTACATGTGCAGTATTAATAGCTGGAGAGCTGCAAGGGCTGATGACATCACACAATGTTGATAGGATTATACAAGTCCCGGATGATACTGGATGTTTCCAAGCCTCAGAGAAATGCATGAAAATAAACTAGATTATTTGCATCATCATGTTGAACTGGTTGAGTATGTATGCTGTTGTTGTCCATGAATATACTTCTGCTTGTGATAAAGTTAATTAAGTTGCAATTTCAAATGTGTTTTTGTCTTGTTTTACTGATATAATCACAAACACGAACATAATGTGGCAAACATTTGCAGATAATGAAATCTAGGCATTTACAAGGTAGAAAAATTTTTGAGTAAAACAACAATTATGGATGAGCTGTCATCATATGCAGTGGTAGTCATTTTGCACAGGCTGGTTGGTCAATTCGCCGCTGCTTCAATACCTCAAAAAATGGACTCATTGTGCAGATTTTTGTACAACCGAAACTCAGCCCTTGGTGTTGAAATGACAGAAAAAGCAACAAAACCAAAAATATCAAAACTGCCATGCAAGCACTGTAACATGGAAAGCAACATGGTGTAAGACATTGCAATTTATGTTGATGCAATAGGTTGTAATTCATCATTCAGCCATGCAAAATTAATCCCTTGCATTTTCATTCGATCCTAAATACCACAGGCAGCTGAGTTTATCTCCATGAGATATATACATGGTTACATTGGTTAGGGACAGGAAGATTAGTAGAATGGTATGTTAGAGTACATATATTGAATGGGCTGGTCAATATTGTCTGATTTAGTCTGTTTCTGACAAATTGTTGCGTGTTATTTTGGTTAGCTCTGACAATTCAAATATCTTTGAATCTTCTAATAATGAATAGATTGACTAGTAGATAGATATGATAAGCGCATCTCTCTAAGCTGATGGCAGGGCGGGCAATAATTCCAGTAATAGGGACTGCTTTCTGAAGAAGTAGATAAGTTAGATATATAAAAAAATATATATATTTATGAACCAAGCAGTCACGCATTTCCAAGACATTTATAATTCACAAATTGGCATTGCAAATTCTCCCATTGGCATTGAATGGCTTCTTAACCTTTGGATTAGTAAATAGTGTGAACAAATAAATCCTAAATGATATGTTCTTATGAAGTAATGAGAATACTATCAACATACAATGTACAAATGTATAATATTTTGCAAGTCACAAGTGTGTTTGTCATTCCTTCAAGTTTATTTACGTATAAAATACACAAGGACATTTTTTGAAGAAAAAAAGGAAATTCTAACTTCAGGCGAACATTCCAGTTTCAACATCAAATTATTGATTTCCTTAAATGTGGTCATAAAGTAATTTCTAAATGTGGCTCAACTTAGCTGTCTATAGCTATTCATTACTAGTCTTATCCATATCTATCCATAGCTATCCATATGTATTCTTTTGTATACACTGGAAGCTCTTTACCCCTTGTTTAAACAATAGTAATTGTGGATAGCTATGGATAGCTATAGATAAGTGTAGCTAGGTTTAGCTTAAAATGGCCATGGATAGATAGCTAAGGCTAGATTTTAAAGGACGAGCCACTTTTAGAAATTTGTACTGTATACCTCTAATGTGTACATGATTGTGCTCAGATAAACTTGGGCTTCTTTGTTAAAAGCTTCTTATCCGCTCTACAGAAAAAATGCCACAAACAATGCCATTACAAGAGACGAGGCCTCATATCTTAATGGATGTCTGAAACATACCTATCACTGACATTATGTCTAACAGATATCTGGCATCTCTAGGAAATTTGAGAGCGTGTCCCATATCTGTCCCGTATTTGTGACAGTGACATTTGTCGAAGTCTGATGTGTGCCACGTGCTGCCTGCTGGAATGTGAATGTGATTGTTGTTGCACCATCATGGTTGATGAACATTTTAGCTTTGCTTTATAGCTTTACCGGATTGAAATGATGCCCAAAGAAAGATTAAGCCTGTCCTTACCAACAAATTTACTTAACTGGCATAGAATCGGCGAACTTACCAGCTTTAAGTGATATCCACAACAAGAATAATCAGCTTGTATCTCTGTCGCATTGAATACAAAAATCGCTCCCATATCATATTGCTAAAAGTAATCCAATTTCACCAGTATTCCAGTTACAAGAAGAGTAAGTATCGTGACAAAACAACATTGAATATGTGGATTTTTGTTATATATATAATTTATACTGTCACGACGCAACAAGCATGTCCACGACACATTTTATTCCACAATTTGGGACGAATATGAGTTTCGCAGAAACGAGATCATATCCTATTGTTACATATGCTGACAAAGTGAACTAAATTAGTTGAAATGAAATGAGTTTCCTCATTGCTGTGGTAGTGTATGGGAAAGATAGGAAAAGGCGTGCATCACTGCGTATTTGTTGCATTGTTATGCCGAAGGGACCTGCAAATCCCTGCTGGATGTGTTTAGTTGTGACATCAATGAGGGGCCCCCTTTATCAGTGTCTGTGCTTGGTGTGTAAAAGATCCCTCACATAGGGTAAATGTGTAACATTTTGAGCACTCCCACTCTTGTTCCCATCTAATCAAACAACAAATATGAGTTCCAAGAACTGGGCTTCATATTAATATCAGCACTCTATAAATCAATCAATCAATGAAACAATCAATGGATCATTCTATCCATATGTCTATCTATCTTTCTATCGATCTATATTTTTATCTATATATCTATATGAATATATTTATCTATCTATAATTGTGTGAAGCACTGGAGCCAAAATGGAAACCTTGCAAGGTACTATTAATTTTGATGATTTTGTTGTGATGTGGCTTAGCATGTTCTTTTTATGAAAAGGCAAAGTAACATGTAAGGTTCTGCCAGATTTACAAATTGTTATAAAGACCTCATATAATGCAATTGGCTGATTAAGTTAGATTTTATTTGACTCGAAAGATCAAATTGTCACAGTCTGTCACAGAAGACTCGTTATTGCAAGCTAATTCAACCTTATTTGCGAATGAATGAAATATTTGGCAAAGGATTCGCTTTGAAGAGAACCTCATTTGCTTTTGGTGCAAGCGATCAAACTGTCTGTATTTTTCACAATATTCGTCATTTCATTAATCCTTGAGCAATATATTGCAGTCTCAATCATAGTATCATTGTTTCATCTCATATCAAATGCAAAAGATCAAGCTGTTGGAGGAGTGTGTCCCCGAGTACCCCTCCTCTGAATACGTCATTGCATCCATGTCTCAGAGGAATCTGTTATTAAGAATCTGTTTTTGAGCTAAATACTGCTCTCCGTGGAAAGAGATCCAAACTTTCTTTAAGCAAAATTCTACAAGAGTCACTCAGGTCACATTAGTCACAAGATTCATAGAACCTTGTTTTCATCCCATTTCCCTCGTGTTGCTTTCGAATTTCTAGCTGATTTAGATGATTAGAATTTGGTATTAGATGGTTGTAATAATTCCATCTGACTCCCTGCTACATCATCTGTCTCTGATTCAGGCTGACACGTTCTGGGACATTGTTAGGGTAGTTTGGAATTGATCTATGAGAAGTGACTGCTCTGAGCTCTCTTGATTATGCTAATATGGTTTGACAGACCTGGATATGAGATCGCAAGCCATTGAAACTGATATGGCTGCAAAGGCTCACATTGGGATTCGGCAATATCTAGCTATTGGTGATTGTCTGATTGCTGTTGAAATAAATTGCAATATGAATTGGCATGGTAAATTGGCATTGATAACAGTAAACGTTTGAAAGAATCAGGTTATCTTAATTTCCTGACTGCTGTTTCATTTCATGATGCAGTTGAAGATTGGCTGCTTGTGGATTTTTAAAAATCATAATGCTAAAATATATAATTTTGTATTTCCGTCTACTGTCAGATATAATCCTGTACAGGTAAATAGCTATTTTGGATTATTATATGTTCAAAACTCAAAGGTAGATAATCTCCTTCTTAATCTAGACCAGTGGCGTATTTAGGGGGGGGGGGTATTGGGCCATGGCCATGGCCATGCCCCCGCTCAGGCCAAAGATTAACATGGAAGAGATAGGAAAAGCAGCGGAACGACTTGTAATCATCCCATGTATTAGCTTCCACTCAGGCCATTTCTAGATTCGCCCCTGATCTAGACAATGGGTGTTCTGGTGGAAATAGGGATATAATATTGCGATCACCTTCATTGGTGGAATTTCTTTGCATTTTTCTCTTTGTTTTTTGTTTTGCCTTTCTGACTGCCTTTCATCTTTTATTACTTTTTATTCATTACTTTCCTTTGAATTTGTAGTCCCATTGTGAATATCCCTTAATGCAAATTCTCTGTTTATGACGGAACAGTTCCAATATTTCTTTGAGGAATTGTATTGACTGACCTCCAGGTTATTACTAAAAGCTTTTGAAACAAGTTTTTGATTGATGGAGTTCATAGCCATCCAATGTGGCTGCTGTCCATGAATAAAAATTGGCGCCAGGGATCTCGAAGAGCTCACAAGGTGTGACCCTCCTTCTTCTGCTACCTACCAGCAAAAGAGATATAAGTGAATATCCTGGTGGAATAAAGATAGTCTGATGGAAGACATTTCTTTTTTATGACACAATGCGGACAATGATGACAAAATGGCATTTTGGTTGCACAAAGGGCAATGAAGACAATATCCAGGTTTGCCACAAACTAGACTTACATTCCATATTTTTCTTTTATTTTAAAATAATGAAATGCATTTTATTATTATCACTTTATTGATTATGAAATGAAAGAAGCATGTCTGCCTGTCTTTAGGTGGAATTTATCATTTATTGCATAAATGTCATATCATTCCAATATCTCCTTACTGCAAGTTTTGTCCTTACTAACATTATCTGGATTTGTTCCAGCTAAAAATGTGGCATAATGATTTTTTTCATAATCCGGATTATAAAGGGCTAAAAAGATGCACAATAATTACTTGATATATGCTGAAACAGCTTTTTTGTTGTCGTTTTTAACATTTTTTTAAAGCCTTGATACAGCAACTTTGAGTATGTGATGAACAATCAAGCCCCAAATGACATACCACACAATTTGCATGTCTAATGTTGAAGGAAAATTTATATCAAGCCAAGCTAGCCTACATGCTCTCACAAATGCCATAGGCATATACAGCATGTATACAGGTTTGTAATAAAGCATGATTGCAGAAAATGACTGCAAACATCAAATTACTGTTCAATGATGAAACCATCATATTCTGGTATGCACAAGTGCAACACAAAATATACCTTTACATTTCCATGTGTTAATCGAAAAACCTGCTGTAATAGGCATATAAAAGTAAGCAATTTATCATATAGTTTAACACCATTATACTTTTGATGTAAAATAAAAAGCTCCATCCAGATTTAATTGGCCTACATACCATTTCTTTTTATTTGGCTGTCTACATGGAAACATGCTTGATTGTGGAAAACACAGAAATGCCCCTTGTGAGCCTTGTGAGTTCAAATCCCTATACTTGCCTTGTTATTTACTGTGCTGTGTGATGGGACACAACATTGCAGACTAGATGTTGTATCTTCGGGTATAATGTCTATGTTATATTTTCATGTTTGCTTTAGAACAAAATCTCAAACTTGACTTAATTGATTCAGATGTTTTTATTTTTAACATGTGGCTTTGTTTGAGCTCCTTTGATCTTTTTTCCTTTTAAACATGAACAAGTAAGAACAAAATCATGATAAAATACAAGCTACCTGATAGAGAGCACTTTGTTTTTAGACAAATTAAAAAATAAAAATTACATTAACTACCGGATAGTACCAGTATGCCTTTCAAGTAGCCTAAACCAAGCATTGAATTCAACAAAGAGTGTAGTGTTTATTTAGTGAACACTTGCTAACTTACAAAATGGCCATCATGGGGGTATAATTGTAATATGTAAAGTGAATGTAAGGAACCCATGTGAGTCCTTAGATAATCAGATCCATTAGCCCCTATTGTGGGTAAATCTCTCCCTTCTTATATCTAAGACACCCTGCTGTATCTCATTACTGGAAACTGCATGTTACTATGCTCAATCTCCGCTTGGCCATCAATCAACCGAGAGTGCCACAAAGCTCCGATAATGGCAATGCCGCAAAAGCACAGCATTTATAGGGCCATCGAATCTGATTTTATAATGATTAATAGTTTTGATGCAACAATATGATACAATAATGGGTTCAATTATATACACTGTGTCTCAAAAGTTCGTTCACCTCATACTTAGCTCTTTTTTCAATTGAAAGAATGGCAAAAATTCCATTTTTTTTGCATATCAAGGATTAATTTTGAATACCAAACACTATCTTATAATGTTTTTTCTTTGAATTTGCCATGATTTTGAAATTTTGAGGTATGAAGTCGGCCAGTCTGTATAAGCCTCCAAATTCAGTTACTTTTGGAGAGTGAGAGCCGGGTTGCAAAAATGCATCTCATTTGAAAACGGTTAAAGATTTTGATTTGAAATTAAGTCAGATGACTTGCCAAGATATTTTGCCTTCATATTTGAGATTTGAAAATTCCCTCAAAAAATTATTTGTACTGCAAAATTACAATTCGCTTGAGCAACACATTTCATCGAGGGCAATTCCACTGCATGACTTCATATCTTGCATCTGGGGTTTCTTCCAGGTTTCTTCATTTTTGTTTATTGTGAAACCATTTTATTGTCGGAAATATACTTACTAATGAGATCGATGCATTTATTTGTACTTGTGACTGTTGTATTAGAATTATTGAGACCATATCTCTCACTGCTCAGGTGATGCATGTTTACCACCCTGCATGGAGTACTCTGTTTGCATTGTGGATAGTTGGTAGAAAAATTGTTTTTTGGTATTTTCCTATCAGGGAATGATAAAAGAGACTCTTTGCCACGCATTTCCTTGGTTTTCAGTCATTTCCACTTAAAATATGGCATTTTACAGTCATAGAAACACATGTTTTTCTTTGCAAATTCATAAAAATCAATTAAGCTGGAAACTGTATTATTTATTAGGAATGAAAATTAATAATTCAAACTGACAGCAATCCACTGTGTCCTTAGTCATTTGTTTCAAAAGTTTGGAAGAGATACAGCGATTAATTTGACCTTGGTGTCATTCTTGATGACTTTACTTCATGAAGCCATTTTTCAGTTTTGCAGCATCATTTGAAGGGGACATAAACATGCCCATTTGAATTGGTTCCAGACATCTTTGAGCTGCTGGAGTTTTTTACAAATATATTCTGCACTCTTTAACAAGGTCTGGGTATCAATCACTGAGATTTTGAAATAATTCCTACTGCCTAAACTTAAAATACAAAGTGGAGACCACAAAATTATAGCTAGTCCACCTGGAACCTTTTTCGTCATGAACATGGTCTGTTCATCAATGCAAAAATGACAGTTAAAATCATCCAAACAATTTCAAATTACTTTTATCAGGTGACCAGAAGTTCAATGATCAACCTGTGATGACATCATTGTACTGAGACTTCCAGTCTTGAAGTTATTAGCAAAATTATAAGAGGTAGTGAGGTGAACAAACTTTTGAGACACAGTGTATTATGAACAGTTTGGGTGATTACCAAGTTATGAATACATTACGGCACCATTGCCACAATTATTCACGACAATTAATCACACTTTTGTGTTAATAAGTGACGTCATAACAATGACATAACCTGATAGTCCATCCCCCAAGCCCCTCAGAAAATGCTTTCGTTGCACCCCCCGGTTTCGCCTACTTTCTTTATACCAAATTGAAGCAAATTTTGTCTAGTTTTCATTTCTGATAATGTTTTTTACGAATTTCTGCCGCAACTGTGCGAAAAATGGGGGTTTTCAAAGGGTATGTGAATCAATTTTTGAGCAAAAATGAGGTAAAAAATAGTGAAGTAACAGATAAGAATCAACTATTTTATCATGCAATATTCATATAAATGTTCTTGCATACATATGAAATGTAGATGAGATACCTACCTGTAATATTGAAATATTTATATGCAGCCAATGGGTATTTAAACGCAATGGCAGCCATTTTTCAAGATGGCCGCCAAAAATCGGTGGACGCTCAAATTTTTGACTCAAATTACTGTGGACTGACTATATTCGACTTCAAACATATAATTATGTTAATTGTGTCAATATTTCCATTGGGAGGGCCCAATTTCGTTTTCTAGAATGATTTTCTAAAGTTAAAGTTCATTTTTTAAGGTGATGGCTTAATTTCCAAGATGGTGGCCAAACCGAGATTGTTGGCACTCAAAATCTGTTTTTTCCTAGATTTTTGCCTTAAAAATATCATAAAAAGAGAGAGATCTTACTGAAAATACATAATTTGCCAAAGTATACCAATGGAACTCATAACAAAATTGTTTTGAAGATGGCTGCTGTATATCCAAGATGGCTGCCAAATTCCAAGATGGCTGCCAGGATACCAAGATGGTTGAAAAAGCTCCCCGAACTGTGCCAATCTTTGCAATTTAGCCAGGAAAGATTGTTTTTGGGTGACATTTTAGTTGACAATCATGACACATAGAGTATAATTAATCTTGCAAAAGTTTCAGAATTGACCAAGAAACCCTCTTTTGATTATATCTCTGGTTTTTATGGAGTTTGAATGATGAGTTCTGATCAAAAAATGTCTTCAAGGCAATCCTAAGCTCAGACGCCACTTTCTCATTTTTTTAACGGAACTGGCATAACTTGAGTTTGACAAGGATGGAATATTAGTTCTTTCAATGTATGAAAGGAAGCCTACTATTTAATGTAGCTATTCAAGTATTGTAAATCTGCCATCTGATATAAGGTGAACATATTTGATTAATATCATCTAGTTTGATGTGTCTCATTTTACGAAAAATCTGTGACTTTGGTGTTTAACGTCTGATATTTTGACATTATTGCGATAAAAGTTTCCATTATGTTATAAGGATATTTGGAAAGCATGAGACCAATATGAAAGGTCAGATGCAAACAAAGCTGCATTAGAGGGATGAGAGATTCCTGAATTTCTAAAAATCTAAAGACTGAATATGTGATAACTGTCAAAATCCTTCTCTGATGGTGAGTGTGTTTTACATCTCTGCGGCTGCGCCGCACAATACTGCGCTCTGTCAAGGCTGTTATTAATTGTCCTAGGTTACTTTCCCTTATATTTTATAGTACACTGTATGTCTGGGTTTAACAAAGAAATGCTGTTACATTTTCTCTTGTCTCTGTTCGTGACTGACAAGTTGGAAGCAGTTTGCTGTCAGTCCCTGGAAACCAGTGGAAAATGAAATTAGGTCAACATTTTTTTTATTTTTTATTTCAAAAATATTTAGGCTGGGTAACAGGATCCCAACAGATTGGGTTTTTCACCTGGCCCAGTAAAACAATAAAAACAGGTTAAAACAAAGATTAAAAATGTATCACATTTGATAACAACAAAAAAGATCAATTTTACTTATAAAGGGTCCTTGCCTGTGATTTGAACGTCTCAATAGTCAAACAGTTCTTAGCATGATTAGGCATAGCATTCCATGTAATAGCACCTCTGTACAAAAACGACTTTTTCATAATATCAGTTCGACAAAAGGGAACTTCAACATTCATTGTATGACAACTACGAGTATTTATATCATTTGTATCACAGGCCATAACAATAGAGTTTACCAAATAATCAGGAGCATTTCCATGAATACAGTTAAACATTTGTATAGAGGTAAAATAATTTATACGTTCAGATACTGTTTGCCATTTAAGCCTTTTAACAAGATCAACACCTCTTACATTAATAAAGTCAAAATTTGAACAGACAATACGCGCAGCCCTATTTTGTAATCTCTGAATCAGATTGATGTTTACATGAGAACAACCCCAAACGGTACATGCATAGTCAAAAATGGGTTGAATATAAGTTTTATAAGTTAAAATAAGTACTGACTTCGGGACAATATGTCTTAATCTTGAAAACCATGCTAACTTAGCTGACAGCCTTTTTGTAAGTTCATTAATATGAGTGTCAAATTTTACTTGTTCGTCAATATAAACTCCTAAGTATTTAGTATGTTGTACAATTTCAAGTTGTGAATCATATAAAGATACAGAAAATTCTTTTCTCAAAGTTTCATCACCTGATCTAGTAACTAGCATAGCATTTGATTTATCAATATTCAATACCAGTTTATTTGCATTGTACCATTCGCTAACATTAACTAGGATTTCATTCATAGTATTATTTACATTATTAATATTGTCATCGCTTACATAAATCATTGTATCATCTGCATACATCGTACATCTTCCATTTCTTACATGCATAGGGAGGTCATTTACAAAGACCATAAATAGCAGCGGCCCAAGAGTAGACCCTTGAGGCACGCCTATATTATTGCTTCTTGCACCTAAGCGTGCCAGTCCACTCTCAACAAGCAAGTGATTAAGAGGACTTGTGACGCTGCATTTGGTTAGGCTTGGATGAATTTGATAGTCCTTTCAGTTTCTATTTCACACCTATTCCAAGACAGCCCTTATCCAGTGGCGCACATCAGCTAAGTTCAGGGGATTCAATTAAGTGAAATCACGAAAATCAAATTTAATGCAGTCTGTCACTCAGTCAGAATAAAATATCACGGATATATATACAAATAGAAAGATGTGAATTTGTGAATATGGATAGATAGATAGATAGATAGATAGACAGATAGATAGATAGATGGATGGATAGATAGATAGATAGACAGATAGATAGACAGATAGATAGACAGATAGATAGACAGAAAGATAGACAGATAGATAGACAGATAGATAATACACAATATGGCAAGATGGTATGCAGTGCATACCATCTAGCTTTATTATATACTATCCACACTCCAGTAGAAAAATGTCATAGTTTAAAAATGCTTCTATCTAAATTTCAGCTAAATATTGAGACTATTTTAGTTATTTAGAAATGTTTTCAAGAAATTTCCTAATTAGAATTATTCTGTTAATCAACTTGATTCTAATTCTTTGTCTGAAATTGCATTCCTTCTAAAAACTAATCCAGCTATACTCCCCTGTTTTGACAGTTACATTTCTTAATCCCTAGAAATGTTTCTGTTTGGAGTGTCTCCAGTCAAGCAAGGAATTGTGCAGCGTCATCAGAGCCACTTGGCAAGTGGGCAGTTGAAAGTGCATGGCACGCCTAGGCGCATGAAGCAATAACATCAACCGGAAACATACTAGTCCGGTGGCTTAGGGACAATTTTTGGGTCGATCGCTACAAATATGGTAAAAGCACCAAACTTCCCAGATATGTCTTATAGGCAATTTCTGATGATATCAATCGAGGAGCCCTGTTGAAATATCATTATGTCAGAATTTAGGCCCATATTTTTAAAACAGAGGAAGATACGCATTAGTTAGCCTCTGTGTCGTAGAAACACTTTTATCCCGTTTTTCTTGCAACTTTCCTCCTTTACATACCTGTTATACACCAAAAGAAAGCTTAAGATCCTCTCTTTCCAAATAATAATAAACAAAGATCTCTAGACCACAGAAAATTTTTAATTGGTATAGATTTCAGTCTGTATCACTGATTTATCTGTTGCCTACAGACAGTCTATATATCCAATAAAATGAGCCCTTACAGACGTCTCAGAGGACCCTAAACAGGCTACCTACAGACCCTCTTGACATCTGTAGAGGCTACAAAATGAGCCCTGTTTATAAATGAACTAGGGGAGTCTCCAGTGGGGGAGCACCTTTTAACCAAACAATTCTCTGCTGGGAAATACCATTTTGCGGGGCATACATATTTTAATGTCCATCCCACAATTAGTCTTATCAGGGGGGGGGGGGCATCATTGGTATTGAAAGAAGCGTGCTCCCGTGCACCCAATTTTTTTTTGGCATGGCTACACCCCCCCCTCAACCATGGGGCTCTCAGTTCGGCCCTGACCCTGGGTGAGGAGTTCTCAAGAGCACAAAGCTTGCATACATAAACACATACACTGTTTTAGTGGGGGAGTCAAACAAATCTTTGATAAATGTTACTGCCCATATGGCTTCACTTTTCAAATATCCATGAGTCCATTTGGCAAAACATAGATCCTTTTGGCATATGCCCAAATTAGCCATTATGACCAATTCTAACTATTTTTGATTTAGACTCCATCATTTAAATGATAGATGTTATCATGGTGGGCAATAATAAGTGAAATGGACAAAAAATATTTTGTACCTAGCCATATTTTTATTATTGCTCTATATGTTTAGCTCAGCAAATGATGATGAGTTAACCGGGCAACTTATATTTTGTGTCAAAATGTTTTAATTTCACTCATTGACTATTAATGCTATTTGCAAATAAGTCCTAATATCACCAAAAGACTATGATTGATTTGGGCATAGTCTTTTGTTATTGCTGAATCATTCCATGTCTTTTGTGAACATTTGTGGACATTTGAGAGTGAGTGACTACATTTGGGCATGCAAAATCTCGCAGTTTTTTTACTTCATAAATGAGTAAAAGAAAGTTGCTACAATTATATACATACTGCTTGGAGGTTGATATTAATATTGACACACAAATTGGTAATTCTCTCTCTTACCAGGATGGAGTAGACAACTGTGGTGGCTCCACCATATACAAAATTTCCATGGATGTTACAAACTTCATATTTTCTCAGAGACATCAGATATTAGGATGGAGGTCTGCAGCTAACATGGTGATTTCATCAAGATTAGATCTGGCTCTGAATCCACAGCAGTTCCACTGTATAGCGCTATTCATACTTATTTAATGGATGTGTTGCTGATGGTTTAATGTCAAATGCCCTATTTACGAACAACTTTTAGTTCTTTCTTGAAGTTGACAGGCCTTATGAAGTTATGATGATTATTTTTTCTAAGGGGGAACCGGATTGCTGGGAACTAAGTGAACTTTCATTCGTGTTGGTCCTTTTCCAGGGTTTCCTGGTTTCATTCCTTCTCAGAGAAATTTCTGGAGGGGATGCATCCCCACCATTCTCCATCAAGTTACATCTAACTTTTTACATTTAATGTTCATGTTCCTTATTTGAGCTTAATGATCAGCCGAGGAAAGGGTTCAAAATTACAACTTCTCTTCTTCAAAGTTACTCGTAATTTGAGGGTTTCGTTTTTCCGTAACAAGGATTTGCGTTTTCTGCTGAAAGCTTGGTACTCCAACAGTTCCCACAAGATAATGAGGCTATACAGGGCAGGGCGCTCGTCTGAGTGGGAATATTCTCCACTATTTATTATTTGTTGGATTATAAACAAAGGAATTTCAAAGACATCCGGATGGTTGAGGTGGGACAGTGCGATAATTTGCCAGTCTTGCAGTATGCAAAGGCAGGTAAAATTTTAAGATTAGAACTCTTCAAGCTTCTCTTGCTTCAGAAAAGTGCAGGTAAACAGCATTTTCATCAGCTATATTGTTGCAGAACCTATCTTAATGAATTCCACACACAAGAAAACATATGTTTTGATCCAAAAATCACTATTCTAGCCCTATAAGAACCAGAAATAAGACCGAAAATGCAATTGGCGGCCATATTGGAAATTTTCCAAAATGGCTGCCATAAACACAATTAAAGCCTGAACTTTTGTTTTTGTGAATAATTGGTTTAAAATTCTTGAAAAATTTGGAAGTCAATTTAAAAGTCAAGCTTCTTAACAAAGTACACATATGAATCATTACAAATCAGAAAATGTGATAAAGTATGACATTTTGTCATGCATTGTTTCAAACTCAATTTAGGGCCTTATTTTCATACTTTTGGTAGTCAGGGTAACCATAATTTTTGCTGTAAATAACAATAAATGTAATAGACAGTTAAAATGATAACCAGTCTGGTTCATTCTGTCTCAGAATTGATCTTATTTAATGTTAGAGTAAGAAAAACGTGGCTCTCGTATTTACATTCTTCCATCTACTGGCTGCCATTTTGAATTTTGGCGGCCATCTTGGATTTTTTTGGCCATCTTGGATTTTTATTATTTTCACTATTATTCCAGATGTCAATCAAACTGGGAAACCAAATGTTGTAGCTGTAAAGTGTGTCTATGTCATGTCACTAATCCATAAAAATAGCTTGTTAGGATCTCTTTGGCAACAAATTTTCAAAAATGAAAAAAAAACTTTCATTCACATTTTGCCATATTTCACCAATTTTCGGCAGGATCTCATCTTAGACACTATCAAAAATGAAATCTACACAAAATTTGCTACAAAATGGTGTAAAGAAAGTGGGCGAAACCGGGGGGTGCAACGAAAATGCATTTATAGACCCTTTATGAGTCTTGGGGGATGGACTATGATCATGTCAGCCTGATGTCTCCACTCCATAAACCACATGCCAATAAACTCGATTTAATCAATAACCTTGAGATGAATTTTCTGCAAAAGTGGACATTTTGTTCTTATGATTCTATATTTCTTATTCATGCCATGAGATATTTTATTTATACTTGCGAAATCATTTTGAAGTCCAGTTTTGAATGAAGTGATGTCTTTGACATTTCAGCAATCAGGGAATGAACACTTTTATGTCCAAGACATTCACAAAAAAGCTATCATACACTCAAAATTAAATGAGGAAAAACATGTTTTTGAAAAAACAATAAAATGAAGTTGTCCTAATTCTGGCTCGAATGTTTGATTTTCTCCTAACCCTGCATCATGCATGACAATATAGCTACATGGTACAGTACAACCCAAAATAAAGTACGACTTCCCTGCTGGAAGGAAGAATCAGCCACTACTTTACTCTTGTACACCTTTTTGACTCTCCCAAAATCCCTTCCTACTTTTACTTACTTTAAACTACCTTTTGAAATTGCATTAACTTTTCATTGTACCAATCCAATTCAAACTCCATCAACCCATTGCAGAAAGGCAGTCACCACCCAATTAAAAAATGTTTATTAATTTTTAATCCTACAAAGGTAATTTATTATGTCAAAGGTAAACAAGGAGCCACTTTTGTTTTCGTGTAAATGCCAAAGATCTGTATGCAACTATCTCATCAAATGAAATGTATTAATACTTTATACCTCATCGTTTACTGAGCCATCCCTTGACCATGACTGATTGGTAAAATTAGAGGGCTCAGAAAACTTGTTCAGTTATGTAAAATCATTGACAATAGCATTTAATTGTAATGTGGTGTGGATGATAATTTTGATGAAATTGAAGTACAAATCAAATGCATTGCACAGTTTCTGTAAATTCTGCTTTACAGTTGTTTTGTTATTTATGTTGAAAGATATTAAGACCTTTTAGCTATGAAATTCACATAGTAAGTCATGATAGCTGATGATTTGTCATGATCAACCTTTTTTTATGGGAAATCTAGAGGCAATTTGATTAGTAATGATCAAAAAGCTTGGTCATAAGTACTCATACCGGCATTCAGCATCAGAATCATATTCATAATCATTGCGTTGGTCAGTAACCAAAAGACAACACCTTCCTCCTGAAATATCAGAGCATCTAAAATAATCACATCCTCAACATCAACACTCTAAAAGATAAATTTTCGCAGTGAAAAGGTCATCTAATAATATCTATGATACTATGTAAGTTAATAAGCTTTTAAATGGAACATCGCTTGTTTCAAAATTCATTAAAATTTTCTTCAAAAAGCATACATGTACATACAGCGAAGTTTTGTGTTACAATTTATCAATCAAAATATCAAATTTGTAGTCAATGATATCAGTTTTATTAGTGCAGTCAAATGAACTTGTTGCTTGTGAGTTCAGATAAAATGAAACTGGACAAATTTTGAAGCAGCTGTGCAATTTGTTACAGGTGACTTAATTTGACTGGCTAGTCCAAATTGTAACAAATATAAATCAGTCAAAATGTGATGTTTCCATGATATATCAAAAAAGTAAAATTAGACCCAACATCTCATAATTGTATGTTTGTGATTATATATATTATAATTCTTGCAAATTTAATTCCTGTTTCATGAATGTTGCCTTTGGTTAATTCAATTACTACATCATATTTTTTTGCAGAATGAACTCAACTACAAGTACATTGCAGTGAATCCAATTATACTGTGATATGGAAGAACTTTGTGGAATATGTATTAAACAAATTAAATATGTATAGAATTATAGCATGATATGTGATTATGGGAAACTACACTGACATTCATGAATATCTCAATGAATTTAATATACATAATATTATTGCATCATGCTCCAACTATTAGATATAATATTTCTTAGATAATATCACTAAGGAACTATTTGAGATATCACTCTTTGAGATGATTTTGTGAGATATGAACGGGTGCTATCGATAACATTCATTTGTGACCACATTCATTTGTGACCACATTTGTTTCCTCAGCTGTAAATTACATTGATATATCTCTCTAACTGAATGTGTAGTAACATTTTATGTAATACTATTCTAACATCCATTATAGGAAGTCTGTGTGTACCTATTTGATTTAGCCGTTTACCGGTTACATACAATAAATGTATGTCAACAGAAATCCAGACTTAATATAATCTAGGAGGCCAAAAAGGTTGTTGACAAGGAAAAAGGCTGTTACAAACCACCTATTCACTTGTATGCCACATTGCCATTCATGTCCCTATGATGTTGATGCAACAGGTTGTAATTCATCATTCAGCCATGCAAAATTAATCCCTTGCCTTTTCATTCCTGATTGCCACGGGCAGCTGTGTGGAGCAGCATTAGATATACATGATTTGAGGACAGGAAGATTAGTAGTATGGTAGGTGAGAGTACACATATTGAATAGGCCCGTCAATCTTGTATGATTTTGCTGGTTTCTAACAAAATGGTTGGTGTTACACAATATGTTGATTAATTGCCACTTCAGCACAAATATGAACTGATCTATGATGTTTAAGGTCTGGCAAAGACTTGCTAAACCAGTAATCTGTCTGTTCTCTAGAATGTGTCAATAAAATTGACCATACAGTCAATGATGCCAAGAGGCAAGTTTGAATTCGCATGCACCTTGTAGTTTGACGGAAGGTGAAGAAATTCTTAAAGACATATTGGCTGAGTGTCTTGCTTCCATGTAAAGATATATATTTTTATTATATTTTCTTGGCTACAGCTTTCTGAAAGTTATTTTAGGTTTCCATGAAAATCAGGGTGCCTCAATCCTCCATACGCGGCCCACCTTTTCCAAGCTTATCCTACATATATATAACGTTTACACTGCAGGAAAATCATATTTCAAGATTTTGCAACAGTTCTCATCTCCACAGAAGATCTGTAGGTCTGAAGGCCAGACATCTGTCAACCTGCACTAAGTTGAAATCTGAAACTCCGACATTTGCAATTGTAAAAGGCTTCACCCCAGCATAAACATTACAGCCCTGCCATCACTCCAAAAGCTGCATCTTCAGAGAGCCCTCCCTTTAAAGCTGCATATTACACATCTGAGGCTCCTATATTTGGTAACCTTGGCAACCAATTGACAATATAATAACACTCCAATTTGAGCTACATGTGGCAGGATTATGAGCATACAATTTTGAAGCTGCTTATTTCAAATAGGTGTGTCATATTTGTAATGTCTTCATGTGGGTGTGCATTGCGCTAGGTGGCAATTCTTGAGTAGGGTTTTTCTGAAATCATACTCTACTGTCCATGTTAAGACAATTCGTAAATCTGTTTTTTTTACACTTTTCAAAGAAATGCTCATCGCGGGTTTACAACACAAACATTGAACCATACTCCTGGTGTAAGATCTCCGCATAGATAGATAGATAGACTTTATTCTGCCACATTAAAAGAGGGTACAGTTGCAAATAGATATACATAGCATTGTAAATTTCTGTCTTATAGTTAAGGAATATCAACATGAAGTCAAACTCACCTACATGCGCTTACACATAACTTTTACGCAGAAAATGACTGCAAACTTTTAAATGAGGCATGGATTCCATATTCTATTCGCAAGAATGATCGTCGGCTATTTTTCACTTTCTATATCAAGTTGAGAATTCTATATCAACTTGAGATCCTGTTCATTATACTTTCAATGTAAAAAGTTCCATGTGAGAATTTTTTTAACTACATAGGCCTACTATTTCTTTAAGTTTGGGTGTCTATAATGAAAAATGCTTGACTGTGGAATACAAAGAGAAGCCCCTTGTTAGGCCAAATCTCAATGCATGCCTTGTTATTCTTGATGACTCATATTCAGTAAGTGTGAGGTCATATCCTGTACCTGTCATGTTATCAAAATAAGTCTTTGAATGTGTCACAACACTCTCCAGTCTGGTCAACGATTGATTAGTCATTTCAGTGTAAAAGTAGGATCTGTAGTGATATCAGTGATAATTTCAAACAACTGAATGTTATCATTCATCCTTCTTCAGCTGTAACGGAACACACACAAACAACTATGCTGTGTGAAGGGATACAACATCATTAATAAGAAGTTATATCCAAGTAAAATAATGCGATAATTGTTATGTCATTATTAGTCAAGCTTGTTTAAGATAAACATATAAAACTTAAAGTTGTTACGGCTTACATTCAGGAACTAACTAAGTAGCTTAAGATGATTTTATTTTGAACAAGAGGCTTTGTTTCAGCTCCTTTGAACCTTTTATATTTTCCTTTAAACATTAATGGATAGGAACAAAACATTTGAAGATGATTTGTGTTTAGATGATTTAAAAACCTTGTGCTTCAAAAAAAGAAGAAACAATTTTTTTTTATGTACAACTGGTATCTTTCCAGTAATGTTACTAACTACATGTCTTTCCAGTGAAGTGTTTTATTTAGCCAACACTTGTCTACTAACAAAGTTGCCACCTTGGGGGTCTGTTTGTAATATTATAAGGGTGTAATGAACCAATGTTTGCCCTTAGATAATCCTATCTATTGGCCCCTATTGTAGGTAAATCTCTCCCAGCTGCAGCTTATATCTAAGACACGCTGCTGTATCTCGTTACTGCAAACTGCGTGTTACTATGCTCCATCTCCGCTTGGCCATCAATCAACTCAGAGTGCCATAAAGCTCAGACAATGGCAATGCTACAAAAGCACAGCATTTAGTAGGGCCATCGACTATGATTTGATAACGATTTATTGTAATGATTCAACAATACGATACAATAATGGGTACAATTACCATTAATACAGAACAATTAGGGTGATTACCCAGTTATGAATACATTATGGTACCTTTAACACAATTATTCGTGACAATTAATCACACATTTATGTCAATAAGTGACGTCATCACGATCACATAACCTGATCATGTCAGCCTGATGTCTCCACTCCATACACCACATGTCAATAAACCCAATTTTTATATGTTGAGATGAATTTTCTCCAAAAGAGGTCATTTTGTTCTTATGTTTCTATATTTCTGACTTAAGTTATGAAAAATTGTTTTTGAACCTGTGAAATCATGATGAAGTAAAATTATGAAAGAAATGATATCATGCATTCATGGACTTTACAGCATTCCAAGAATGGACACTTGTCACATGAGGTGTAATTTTTATGGCAAAAGCCTATACCATCATAATACAAAATGAAATGTCGTGCCAGGGTTGATAGATCTTATGAATGGCTATGAAGAGACTGCTTGTTGTGCTCATGCTGTGTTTGCAAACCCATAATCACACAGAAGAATAATTCAGGATTTTGTCACTGGTTAAGACAAAGCTCGTTGATTACATACCAGTACTTTTAAACAAGCATTGTAAATCCTTATTGAATTACACATATTGGTCTTATACCTTTTCTAACCTGAGATAATCCTGGTGTTAGGAACTCTTGTCACATAATGGTAAATCACTGTAAAACAACTTTTATAATGTTAAGGGTTGGAAATTCATTTGGTTGACATCAAAACCGGATATCAAATTATCATTTCTTGATAGAAGGGAAGTTCATTATTGTGATGTGAATATGTGAACAAGGAGCCATGATTTTTATTTTTGTATAAATGCCAAATGATCTGAATGCAGCTATCATATCAAATGAAATGTATTCATAATTTCATACCTTATACCCCTCATCTGTAACTGAACCAGCTCTTGAATTTGTTATGGATGAGGTAATTTGACTTCCTTGTATGAAGTATTACTAACTATAAATCTGTCAAAATGTGATTTTTCAATAATAAATAAATGAAAGTAAGTTCATGCATTATATAACAACGAATGTAAGCTTTACGCCCTAACCCATATGTAATTGTAATGAGATGTCTTGAAAAGCATGAAACATTGAAACAAAATATTGTCTTAAAGTTATATATAAGAGAAACATGATATGTTATTTTGTTCTGATATTGCAGAGAATTTTTTTTTCTTGGAAATGAATTTTATACTTAAGAAAGCAGGATATACATAAAAGTTCAATTGTATGTTCCATAATGTAATTGATCTAAGATAAGGTCATCAAGGGTCCTTTGAATAGTTCTGAACTTCCGTCATGACATTATGCTTATTCAAATCCTAATGTCATTCCATTGTAATTCAGGTCACTTATAAAAGTCATGATAAGTACCAAAGACATGAACAGCAGTTTTCATGAGCATGCATTTTTGGTCTACTTGCTACATAAAACATTTTAACTTCTTCTGAAATGATTCATAATATTGAATGAACCAACAAAAGTGAAAGCTCGAAATTGTTTTACTATATTAATAAACTATTAATTCAATTACATCGCAAATTTTGCTGTATGAATTCAATTACAAGTACATTGCTACATGTGAATCCAATTACAAAGCATTGTGTGAAAGATATATTCAATTGATTTTTTAGTATGTGGAATTACTACACTGGCATTTATGAATATCTTTATGAATTGAATATGTAATATTATTGCACGATGTTAGATAATATCTTTAGGGAAATATTAGAGATTTCACTCTTGAGATGATTCCTTGAGATATGACCTGGTGCTATCATTAACATTCATGAGTTTTTCCTTTACGGGTATTAACTGTCTACGAGGGACGTTCAGAAAGTTCACGGCTTTTTCTTTTTTTTATATGGACACTTATTTTGAATCTAGAACAATGAATTTTTTGCAGGATAAACTTCAGCAGTTTTGGAATGGGTTTCCAAAAATTTGGAACATTTGGACATTTTTAAGTCATTCTGTGGTTGCCATGGAAACAGAAAGTTTGGCTAGGTGGAGCAGGTAGAACGGAGATCAAGAAAATCAATGAATTGTGGCTAAGAGAGACCTCAGTCTGCCACTTGTATTAGTAAGATTGACAATAATTAACACCAGAAATATAATATTACCTTTTAAAAATACTCGCTGTAAGAATACAAACATTTGGTATACTTGAAAGTATATTTAGAAGCTAATATCATATTTCTTGTGTCAAATATTGTCAATCTTACTAATACAAGTGACAGAGAGAAGTCTTTCTCAGCCGCAATTAATTGATTTTCTTGATATCCGTACTGCCTGCTCCACCTAGCCAAACTTTCTGTTTCCATGTCAACTACAGAATGACTTAAAAATGTCCAAATGTTCCAAAATTTTGGAAACCCATTCCAAAACTGCTGAATTTTATCCTGTAAAAAATTCATTGTTCTAGATTGAAAATAAGTGTACATATAAAAAAAAGCCGTGAACTTTCTGAACGCCCCTCGTATGGCTCTGACACTCTTGTGCAGTATTAATAGCTGGAGAGCTACATGGGCTGATGATGTCACACGATGTTTATTGGATTATACAAGTCCTGGGTGTTACTGAATGTCTTGCAGCCTGAATGAAATGCATGCGAATACACAAAATGACTTGCATCATCATCTTTGACTAGTTGAGCATGTACATGCTGTTGTTGTCAATGAATATACTTCTGCTTGTGATATAGTTAACTAAGTTGCATTTTCAAATATCCTTTAGTCTTGTGTTTTCAAACATATACTTCGTAAAATGACACTCCAAGTTTCTCTGTTGAGGAGGGGTTTCTTTCTTCGATAAAAATATATAACCACTACGAATATTACGGATGAGATATATCCTTGAACTGAGAGGGAAATATGACATCACTGGTGAGTGATATTACTGTGCTAGAAACATGTTCCGATGACATTTGGTATTGTAACAACTTCCGAAAAATAACTAAAGTTCAGTTTTTCCATTATTGCATTGCAACCAAAACTCCAAGTGAAGTCAAATCTGACAAACCGAGTTGTTCGGTCGTTGTGTTTTCTCTTCGTTCATTCATAAGAATTTGGAATTATTAGGAAAATCAGTCTGTGGGATATGACTCTCTGCGATATGATTTGTCAAAGCCCTATAAGTAGTCAAAAAAAACAATGTGGTGTATGATATCGCCCAGAATATTTTGGTAACATCTCTCATATCCCTAATAACTGTAAATTATATTGATATATGAGACCCGCTTCATCGCAATGAGTCAGCCTACGATCACACATAGTTTTGAAAATGATTTAATTTAGCTGGAATTAGATTATCAGACTATAAAATGATGGCTCATGATTTGATATCAGACTATAAAATGATGGCTCATGATTTGATATCTAAATTCTATCCAAAAACATGAAACCTCAAACATTCATGATATGAAACATCATATTTCGCGATAGCGACATTATATTTTCCAACATAGCTGGCAAAGTCGTTATAAGATCAAGAATGAGACTCATTTGGCCAATTTAAAATCACTATCCATTAAAAAAAGTTTTCTTTAATTAAAGAAAATGATTTGTAGATTGCCTACTTCAACCTCATTTTGGTGGAGCAGATCACATAATTATTTCTCTCTATCTGAATGTGTATCTAATATCTAACAAAACTATTGAATTATACTCTGAAGTCTATTAGGATGTCTGCATGTGTACCTATTTAATACAGCTGCATATGTCAATGCAAAACTTCCCTCCTCCAGACTTTGCTATTCATCTAAACATGAGTAAGTCTGGATGCAATAATGTATGTAGAGCAATATTTGGAAGCAAAAGCAGAAGGATTTCGCTAGTAATCTGACTTAATATAATCCAGGAGGTCACAAATGAGGTTGAGGATTGAAAAAAAGGCCGTTGCAACCACCTATTCACTTGTATGCCACATTGCCATTTATGTCAGCGAGATGTTGATGCAACAGGCTGCAATTCATCATTCAGCCATGTAAGAATAATCCCTTGCCTTTTCATTCCTAATTGCCACGGGCAGCTGTGTGAAGCTAGACGAGATATACATGATTTACTGACGGGAAGATTAGTAGTATGGTGGGTTAGAGTACCTGTATTGAATGGGCCAGTTAATGTTGTATGATTTTGCTGGTTTTTGACAAAATGGTGTTGTATTAGTTACCTGTCACTTCTGTACAAATATGAATTGATTGATGACATTGGAGGCATGGAAATTTCCCACCTCTTCCTCATCCAAGCATTTTTGCTGTAATCTAGCTGTTCTTCAAAATGTGTAAAAAAATTCACTGCATTATGCTATGAAGCATGTTAGTTCAAATTTGCATGCACCTGGCTGTTTGATAAAAGCGAAGGACATAATATTATAAAATAGCTACTTTTATGTTTTGTTAATCCATATTTTGGGTTTTCTTCTTTGTAAGGGTTCTGACTTCCAAATTAGCTAAGTGTCTTGACATCCATGGAAAGATGATCTTTTCTTTGAGGACTTGTATTGACTGACCTAGCTCCAGGTTATTACTTGCACTTACAATCTTAAACACTACATTTAATGCCAAATTCAAAAGCATTCGATTGAATTGTGACAGTCTACCAGAGCGTTTTATTGGCTATGAAGTTACAAATGTCATCAAAAAGCATCGAGCATGCATACAGACTTTCTCAACCAATAGCAGTCACTCATTTATGCATGTATCCATCAGAAGACAAAGCGGTTTGTAATTAGAGTTTCCAATGAGAACGAGAATTCTCGAGAATTCTCGAGATTTTAATGACTCAGCATTTTCTTGTCTCGCTGAGCGATTCTATAGAATTGAAATGTTGGTCATTGTTTGACATGGTGTTCATGTGTTTAATGTTTATAACGGTTACAAAGCATTGGATTGTTGTTTTGTTTAGCTTGATATTATTCTTATTGTGTACTTGCTCCATTGTTCAATTTAAATATCTGTTGATGGTAATCCCCATTGTATACCTGATAAATGCTGAAGTTGAACTTGTACAAATGTTTTAAAATTTTATAATATCTGGATGTTTAGCTGTGATTTTCAGGAAACAAAAGACACAGTTTAACATTAAAACTACAAAAGTTATCATAAAAGCCAAAAAATTTGATCCATTGCATGATTAAATCTCTCTTGTTTTATCATTGTGCCAACGGCAGGACGGTGTCCTAGATTTCTCGAGAAATTCTCGATTCTCGTGCACTGGACCATGACCATTCTCGAGAGGTGTTGAGCGAGACTTATTGGAAACGCTATTTGTAATGATTTTAATTACTGATATATATGGTAAGTCTGAAAGAGCTAAAGTTAATCAATCGAGATTAATTCCCAGGATTAAAAAAATGCCTTTCCTTGTGTAGTTGAGAGTGCATTGAAGCTAATCAAGATTCCATAAAATGATGAATAGTACTCCACATTCATAATGTAGACAATAAGTCATCACCTCATTCTGCATGAGCGAGGAAATTGGAGCACCTGAGCTCAGCTGAGTATAGCGGTGTATTCAAAAGGTCTTGTACCCATTTGATAGACTGTGTTGTGTGATTCATCCAAGCCTTGGTTACATGAATTATATACATTTTCTTGCGAGTTTGAGCCGCTTCGATTATCTCAATGAATATTTAGTGGATTAAATAACTGTAATAACTGTCAAAACAGGGACCGATACTGCACATGGGGGTTCAGTTTTGAAATTTGGCATGCCAAAAGTCCAGACCATAGTAAAATAAATGGGGTTAAAATTGTTGAATACTTGTAATATTTAAGGATACATGATATGTAAACATATCTTTGGTCACTGACTTAATTGATGCACTTCTGAGTCCAAATACAGTTTTCACACAAAAGTGATTGTCATACACTGCAGGAATTTACATAAAAATGTAGGAAATTTCCAAGACATTAATACCAGTTGAAAATGCTTTGCATATTGTACTACATATTCGGTCAAGTAAAAGCGCTCTGCTCTACTCATGATATTAAAGGCACTACTGAATGCTGCGTCACTGATGCAGCAATTGCAAAAGAAATGATAGTGGATATTTAGTCCTGCTCTGATGATATTACTATTGCTAGATACTGCAATGAAAATCGCATTTCAAGATTCTACTGCAGTTCTCAGCTTCATAGAAGATCTGTAGGTCTGAAGGCCAGACATCTGTCAACCTGCACTAAGTTGAAATCTGAAACTGAGACATTTGCAATTGTAGGAGGTTTCACCCCAGCATAAACATTAGAGCCCTGCCATCACTTCAAAAGCTGCATCTTCAGAAAGCCTTCCCTTTAAAGCTACGTATTACGCTTTTGAGGCTCCTATATTTGGTAACCTTGGCAACCAATTGACAATATAATAACACTCCAATTTGAGCTACATGTGGCAGGATTACCAGCACACAATTTTGAAGCTGCTTATTCCAAATCGTTTTGTCATATTTGTGATGTCTTCATGTGGGTGTGAGTTGCTCTATATGAATATCGCGTGTACGTTTTTTGAGAGTTGATACTTTTCTATTCATTAAGAACCATTCCATGAATTAGTTGTTTTGGCTATATAAGGAAATTTCATCATTGGTTTCTGACATGAACATTCGAACAATACTCTAGTGCTGCAATCTGCACAGTGTAAATTTAAGTATTGTCCACAGAGTTATTCTAACAATTTTAAATGTCTCGCATGAAGCACAGTTCTAATTTTTTTGGAAAGAATTGTCTCCTTTAGATTAGTTTGTTATTCTAATTTCGATTTCAATTTAATTTTGATTGATTTATCATAAAGAAGATTCAATTTTGATTTATTTATCATAAAGAAGATTCAAGTAAATATAGTCATATTTTACAGATAAACGTGCTAGGTTGGGATCTATTAACGATTTACTTGTCATTACCAATAAAATCTATAACTTGCAAGTAGAAATGTAGGTAAGTGTTGGATAGTAAAGACCTCTAAAGTCACACTTATAAATCACAAGAGTTGATTAACCACGTGGGGGATGAGAGGGAGGGGGTAGCAGAAGTCCCAAAAATGGGCCAATATGCAGCACATTTATATCATGTACGGGATCTTTCAATAGTCTGGTACAAGGGGGAATCTCATTCGACAACTTACTGCAATAAATTGCTACACCCTTGAAACAGCCCTTTAAGGGTGACTGCCCCTTTTTCTGTTGTGAAAATATAAACTGTATTCGTGAGTGCATATCAAAATTTACCAATGAAAAGCTATTTTTATATTACAGGAGACATGCATCCAAAATAAGGTATTTATATATATTTCAGGAGAATATATCTGCTTATTACTGCATGGGAATCATCCTGAGTGCTTCCTGACATCATTTATATTTATTCATGAAAGCCTGATGATATCATGACAGATACCGCTTGTTGTGGAATTTTAGATTTGTGCAAGTAATTAAGGTTTGAGCCTAGAATATAATTGAAGTTTTTAATTGCAAGACATTCACTTGTCAGAGTGATGAATGAGGCTAATTAAGACATATTGCTGAGGAAATTGAGCTGTTCCAAACAGACTGGAGACTCCTTAGGTAAACCATACGCTCTTGACATGCTGAACTGCGACAAACACACATTGTTGATCCCATGAAGAAACAACTCATGCAAAGGTGGTAGAATTTATAAGTGAACAACAGAGATGTGGATTTTAATATTGCAGCCAAATATTGTCATCTCATTTGCTGATGGAACGTCACATGGTACTAGCATCAGTAGGTACAATACAATTTTCTATTGAAAAAAACAAAAACAATACCCTGACCACAGGACGTTCTGTATGCTGTAAATTTGGTCTGAGCAATTTTCATAACATAATTCCGTTGGTGACATTTCGTGGTGACAATCATTCTTGACATGCAATGTCTTGTGTGCTATCACCATGCAGTTAGACAGTCACTGCTGTAATATACCTACTTTGACCTTGTGTCTCTCATTCCCTGTCATTTCCATTTTTGAATTACGTATTACTTGGGGTCATAACCAGCAGGTATGTATCATTTGTGCTCAATATGTTTGTCAATGTCATTGTCATCAGGTTTCAAATTGCACAGTGAGCTGACACAGCATTTCTGAAGTGGTTCTGTTGGCTTGTAGAAGTTCTCTCTAATGGTACAACTTAATGTGAGCTGAAACATCATAGAATTTTGTCAGTTTATGACACTGTTAAACCTGCAAGTGAGGGCAATTACAATTATCCAGTACAACAACCTAAAATAAATCATTTAACCGTTTGTCAACAGTTGTAACTGTTCCCTGTCATTTCCATTTAAAAAAAAATCGCTCAAAAGTGTGGCAATAAGACCTTTTTTACTTACTGTTTCAATAATAATTTCTGAACAAAGCCTTCATTCTAACTACATGTTATTTAGATTAGATGAGGATTCCATATTCCTAGCACTGCTGTATGAAAGAACTGTGGACTCTTCTAGCTTCTTCAAGAGCTGACATGAATTGTTCTCCTCTCCTCAGTGTCAAGCAGGTCATCAATTAAATGCAGGTCAAAGCTCTATGGGAAGTAGATGGCACCACTGGTACCGCCCTCATCAAACTGCCTCAGTAGATCTTTTGTAATAAAGTAGAGGACATTAGGGACAAAATAGAGCCAGCCATATTCGGACACAAAGGAAATTCACCTTGCTTCTTTTGATTCTTTTGCTTCGTCACAATTCATTGTCAATTTTAGGATTATTTTTTCTCTGTATTTTTCAGCATTGATCCATTGTTTATTTCACACATAAATTATCAAACCAATAGAAAAAAACTTTCATTTTTAGAGTATTTTTTAGAGAAGAGAATAAGTTGTTCTTATTCACCCGTGTCAAACCCTATTCCCTGTCAATTAGACCCTGTCCCCACATTCTAAACATACAGGGGGTTACATTTGGTCAGAGTTAATATCATGGCAATTATATCGGTGACATTTCTTGGTGACAATCATTCTTGACATGCTATGTTATTTGAGAGCTTATGAGTAGACACTCATGGCTGTAATAGAAAAAAGTTTGACCCAGAGTCTCCCATTCCCTATCACTTCCATTGCCAAATTACATATCACTTGGGGCCATAACCATAACTCCAGGAGGTTTGTGTCATTTGCACACGATATGTTTGTCATTGTCGTCAGGTTTCATATAAGGCTGAGAGCTGACACAGCATTTTCTGTTGCTTTTTCTGTCAGCTGAAATTCCTACCTATTTGCATCACTCAATTGGTGTGAGCTCAAAATTGTCAATAGAATGCTGTTAGCATCTAACCAAATCAAACCAGTTAAGGGAGAGATATACTCTTCAAAACAACGCCAAATCTTGCCTGTTAGTCAAGGGTATCTTAATTACCTGTTTGGCTGTGTATCTGACAGAAATAATTTGCTACAGATGATGATGCTTCAGGCAAACAATTACTCAAAATGTGTGGCTGTCTTGCTTGATCATCTCCCTCCTGCATGCACTAATTGGTACTTTTAGTGCGCACTGTACCTCCTTTTGTAATAGGAACTATATCTTTTTACTTTACAAACTTTATTGTTTCAATAATGATTTCCAAAACAAGCTTTTATTCTCACTGCATCCTATTTCAGATTGAATTTGAATTTCTTATTCCTATCACAGCTGTTTGGTAGGACTGTAGACTCTTCTAGCTTCTTGGAGAGCTGACATGAATTGTCCTCCCATCCTAAGCATCAAGCAGGTCATCAATTAAATGCAGGTTATTGTCCTACAGGAAGTAGATGGCGCCATTGGTTCTGCCCTCATCAAACTGCCTCTGTAGAACTTTAGTAATGAGTTTGATGACACAATTGAGATGGTAATTGCTAGACGCAAAGGAGCAGCATCTTGATTCTTTTTGCCCTTTTATAATTCATGGTTGATTTGAGGATAATCCTTTCTCTGTTCTTTTTTGTAATTCATTGTGGATTTCAGGATTTTTTCTTTCCTACATATTAAGCAGTTGTGGTATCATGTCACTTCTTTTTGTTTTTTAATAAAGCAGAAACAATAAACAAAGAAACAGCAGAGTTGTTACTTCCAGAGAAAAAATGCTTATACTTCAAGTTGTCATGATCAGATTACAACACAAAATGTGATATGCAGTGAGCTTCAGGTGAAACAAGAAATTATTTAAAAAAAAAAGAATTGTAGGAAACTTTGTATGAAATATGAGATTTCTTCAAACACATATTTTTATAATATATTCTGTTGATTTGTTATGCATGTGCAGTTACATATACCTCCCATGTGCCTACTGTGATTTCACATTTAGTTACCTCCTTATTAGGCATGCCTAATTACAGGTGTTACAAACAAAGACAGCAAACCAGGCAATGAGAAGCCCTTTTATATTTTTTGTCATGAACATGAAATTTCTATTAGACTGGCGGGATTTTTGAAAAATGGCTTTATTTAGAGAGGTACGAGAATTTTGGGGTAAAAGTCGGGAACCAGTCTTTTTAGCATATTTCAGGTATGCCGATTCCAAAAAAACCGGTTCCCAAGCAATATTCCGGGTCCTTCACCTCCTAATTTGCATAACAAAATGGCCGCCAAATTAGCAATTTTTTGATCGTTTTAAAGCAGTAACCTTCAATATAATACAGTTCAGGAAAGCAAAAACGGCAAACTTAGTGGCTCAATCCATGTTAAGAAGACTAGGGAATAACACACACTATTTTAGAATTATTTATACAAGTTTGACGGTCATTAATACGCTAATTAGTAGCCGCCATTATACAATAATGCCTTTTCTTCAATAACTTTCTTACTAATCAACCAAAGTTAACAAATTAAGGTTCTATACCAATGTTTTGAGGGTCAATGAAGATGATGAAACCATCTATTAAGTCATAACACTCATCAAATATTAATTATGCAAGAATAATGGTCATTAGTATGGTAATTGGCGATGAAATATTACAAAAAATACAATCTTCTCAGTGTCTTCGCTGCTAATCCAGGAATCTCTACATATTAAAGGATAAAGGTCTATACCAATGTTTTAAAGTCTATGAAGGTAATAAACTTATTCATAAAGTCATAACTCTCATCAAATATTAATTATGGAAAAATGATTGTCATTAGTATGCTAATTAGCATGACATATTTCAGAAGAACAGTTTTCGTTATTTATAACGATGCTGCTTATCCTGCAAACTTTACAAATAAAAATGTATATAGTCAATAAAATTAGCAGTGTCATATAACTGAAAATAAAAAAGTGTATTCTTATATCTTTCCTACGCATCAAGCAAACTTAAGCAAATGAAGTTCTCTAACAATTTTAGTTTTTTCAAAATTAGTCTGCAATACTTCAAGGGTCAATGCAGATCATGAACTCAATTCCTAGCATAATAATATCAGTGATATCTACCTAAATTTGTTTTGTTTGTTAAGTTTGCTGGAATAGTAGGGAAGATCAGGTCTGTAGCTGGAATTCTGCTTTGGGGCAGGCAAAGTTAGGCAGGCAGGAGCTCCCATAATTCAACAGTGTCTCATGCATGATGGCACAAAATGCCTTCTAAGCAATCTGAAGCACTAATTCAACCATAAAAGACAAGGAATCACTGTATTATCATTTTATGTAGTGTCCAAATTAGTAAAGTATGAAAACCATACTCATATTAAAAGGAAATTCTGCAAATAATTATTGTGATGACTTCTAGATATCGTTATATAGTGGGGTCTGAACCATCATCCAATGTACCCATGCAGGGTAGGCATGCTAAGCAATGGCCTACAGAGCTGCACAAAACATGAACCAGTCACTCAAATGCTTTGAATTAAACAGTTATCATGAAAGTTTATGAACAAAATAAAGAAGGGCATAACAATTCAAGTTGTTATAATTTGGTATTCTGTGTGGGATCAAATGCAGCAAACAAATTTGAATCTTAAGCTCTCTGGCTTTTTGCTGCCTCCTTGCCAAGGTATATTCTATATAATAATATTATGCCTTCTTTGTGGCTCTTCCCTCTCAATGGCTCTTGCCTCCTCTTAAAAGCTCTTGCCTCCTCTCAAAAGCTCTTGCCTCCTTCATCACATTATCCATCCTTTCTGGTGACCCTATCTCCATAATCTCCCTTTCCGCCTCCTTCCTAGCTTTTCCCTTCTGTCTGATAGCGCATGTCTCCCACCTGATATTCTGGTATTCTGTGTGGGATCAAATGCAGCAAACAAATTTGAATCTTAAGCTCTCTGGCTTTTTGCTGCCTCCTTGCCAAGGTATATTCTATATAATAATATTATGCCTTCTTTGTGGCTCTTCCCTCTCAATGGCTCTTGCCTCCTCTTAAAAGCTCTTGCCTCCTCTCAAAAGCTCTTGCCTCCTTCATCACATTATCCATCCTTTCTGGTGACCCTATCTCCATAATCTCCCTTTCCGCCTCCTTCCTAGCTTTTCCCTTCTGTCTGATAGCGCATGTCTCCCACCTGACTGCCTCCTCCTAGCTCTTGTCTCCACAACGGCCATTCTCTCCTCATTCTGACCTCTGTCTACTCCCAATCAGCCTCATCCCAAGTTATTCCAACTGCTTTTGCTTTGTCAAATTGTGTTTCCTACCTCTCTGCTCATCTTTCTTTTTTCTCCGCCATCTATGCATTCTCCTCTGCCTCCTGTCTGGCTCCTGCCCCCTGCCTAACTCCTGCCTCCCTACTCAATAGCGCATCTGTCCCCCCTTAACTGTCTACTTCTTAGCTCCTTTCTGATATTGGTTTCCTCCTCCCTGCATTGCCTCCTACCCATCAGCTCTCCCCTCTTTTGTCTGCTTCCACTAGCTCTTGCCTCCTCCTCCAGAGTGGTTCTTCAATCACTCTCTGGCTACTACTACCTTATATAAATGCCTCCTCCATCCCTGCTTGCTCCCAGTTTCTCTTGGTACCCTCCTCCTCCCTTGGCGCTCAATTGTCTCCGTCAAGAGGTCCTATTAGAATATCTCCTGACCATCCCTACCTTTCTCTCTCACTATCAGTGTTCCATGCACACATCCCGTTTTTTAATTAAAAGAATGAATACTCTGTCTGCTCTTCATGTAGACTTTAAGGGGAAAGTAGCAGTTTTATTATAGTAGGTGTGTCAGTATTGCCTCAGAATATTTTTGAGTATAATGGGAATGGCAAGGTGACTTCATTTCTGAGTTGAGAGATCTTCCAGTAATGCATATATCATCTTGATACACCTAGTCAGGAAGATATGATCAATGGGAACTTTGCTGAAATTCAAGAGTGGCATGTGCCATCATGCATTGAGTCCCTGAAAATTCTGAAGAAACACCTTTTTCTGCAAATATGGCATCGCTTATAATCATACAAATACTATTTTTCCTGCATTATTAATATATTATGTGTTTTATGGCTTTAAGAACGGGTTTTTTTTTACCCTTAAGGCAGTGGTATAGAAGTTTTATTTGCAAAATTTGTTGGTTAGTAGGGCAGATATTAAGAAAAACGTATTTTTCTGTAATAAGGCATTGCTAATTAGTATATATATATATTATATATAAGAACAAATGACGATTATTCTTGCATAATAAGTATTTTATGAATGTCATGACTTTATAAATAAATTCAATAGCCTTTGACTCTTCAAGCTTTGGTACTGAACCTTTATTTGCAAAGTAGGCTGGATTAGCAGTGAGGATATGAAAAAACTTCTTTTTTTTTCTGTAATATTTCATCACTATTTAGCATACAAATGACTACTATTTTTTCATAATTAATATTTCATTAGTGTTATCACTTTTTAAGTAAGTTCATTATCTTCATTGATTTTTAAAATATTAGTACAGAACTTTAATTTGTAAAGTTTGCTGGATTAGCAGAGAAGATACTGAGAAGATTATTTTTTGTAATATTTCATCGCCAATTACCACACTAATGACCATTATTCCTGCATAGTTAATATTGGATGAGAGTTATGACTTAATAGATGGTTTCATCATCTTCATTGACCCTCAAAACATTGGTATAGAACCTTAATTTGTTAACTTTGGTTGATTAGTAAGAAAGTTATTGAAGAAAAGGCATTATTGTATAATAGCGGCTACTAATTAGCATATTAATGACCATCAAACTTGTATAATTAATTCTAAAATGGTGTGTGTTATTCCCTAGTCTTCATAACATGGAATGAGCCACTAAGTTTGCCTTTTTTGCTTTCCTAAACAGTAGTATATTGAAGGTTACTGCTTTAAAACGATCAAAAAATTGCTAATTTGGCTGCCATTTTGTTATGCAAATTAGGAGGTGAAGGACTCGGAATATCGCTTGGGAACCGGTTTTTTTGGATTCAGCATACCTGAAATATGCTAAAATGATGGGTTCCCGACTTTTACCCCAAAATGCTCGTACCATTCACATACTTCAAAAATCCCGCCAGTCTATATTTCTATAACAACAAACTAATGATGGGTTGCATATTTGGATTATTACACCTTTCACGTGCTCATGAAAATCACAGGAGTTGTGAGGAGTTGAATACATAATATTTTCATACAGTGTTGTTTGACCATATCTATTATATCATCCCAAATCTTTATATACATATACAGTACTTATATTTAATCGATTTGCTGAAGGAAATTTCTATGAGCTTCTATGGGATAATTATGCGCCTGGTGTGTTTTCGATATGGTCCCCAATCACTCAACCATGAACACCAAGCAGCTGCTCACTTAATCATGACCTTGATGCTATGGGGGTGTAGCTACTTCCATATCATGAGGGGGCGACATATACTTGATCTTAAAATTGTACTCACAGACACCTCCTCTGTGGTATTAACAGCCTTCTAATATTGGAGGTCAATCAGGAAGGTACTCCAACCATAAGTCCAACTTCCTATTGGCCCCCTCTAGAAACTCATGTAGCTACACCACTGTAGTACACATAAATTGATGACAAAGCACTTTGCTGGTGCTTTATGGCCAATAAGTTATTCATTTGGAGCTTTTAACACAGATCTGAGATGGTCCCTACAAAAAAAACGACTCAGCAACCTGGGCCATGACAACACAATAACCCATCAAACCAGCACTTGACATAATATTGCCCCTCGCTCTGTCATGAAATGTTCACTATTTTTGGGGTTCAATCCAAAGCATGAGTCTACCAAAGCTAAAGTTTAGTCATGAATAAAGCATCTGAAAAAGGCATTTGTTCAGGTTCTTGTAGATATGTAGCCCATACCTCTTTATCTTTGAAATCCTATTTGTTTCACAACATATTGTACAAGAAAGCTTGATGATATCATGACAGATACCGCTTGTTCAAGTTGCTGTTGAATTTTAGATTTGTGCAAGTAATTAACGTTTCAGACTGGAATATAATTGAATTTTCAATTGCAAGACATCCACCTGTCACAGTGATAAATGGGGCTAATTAGACATATTACCAAGGAAATCGAGCCATTCCAAACAGACTGAAAGCTCCTCAGATAAACCATATGCTCTTGATATTGAAGCATCCTCTGAAAAAAATTATAGATGCTGTAAGTAATAAGCACTTATAAAGCATTTCAGAGATGTATACCAGCCAATTAAAAACATACAGATATAGTTAAGGCGTATTGTGTGCATAATATGAAGAGACAAGGCAAACTATAATTGTCTAGAGGTACGTGGACACTGAATAGATTACAGATGATTTCATTACCATGAGATTCTTTTCATTCACGCTTGGCTGTGAGGAATCAAAGCTAAACCAGCACTTATAACTTACGTTTGATAAATCAAATGTGCGACGTTAATTCAGCTAAACCAATCAGATTAACTAAAAATGACATGTATTTGGTAGGTCTAGAACCTGAGAATCGCGTACTAATAAAATCATCTGTAATGCAATCCCGACGCCCTGGTGGTTGAGAGTGCTTGTCTTGCACGGCTTTCATGTTATGAGTTTGAATGTTACACCTGGCGCTGAAATCTTGATCACATATATGATGTTAAGCTGGGGGTACTTCGTACTGAAGTGCGCTATGCTTAGACATAAACTTGTATAGGTTATTCACGATGTGGGAGATGCAATTTGTGGTTTACCCAGATAGGGCTTTAGTCTGAGGTGTGATAAACATATATTTTTCGATCACATGGTGAATAATTGGCTTGTATTATATACAAGAAACACACTTTAAAACATGTAAACATTCGAGAAAAAGTGAAAAACAAAGATCTTGGATTTATAGCAGTGAAATACTAACATTTCATTGACTTTCAGAGTGTCACCAGGTATAGGCAACAGTTGTTGCAATTAATAATTCCAATTGACAATATGACACCCTGATAACAAGACCTCCTTAGGCTCCACAAGCAGGACGTTGGATTTGGTCTGAGCAATCAACATGACGCAGTTATGTTGGTGACACTTCTGGGGATAATCACTTTTGACATGCAATGTCTTGTCTTGTGTGATGTCACTAGTTTGATACTGCTGAAATAGACCTACTTTGACCTTGTGTCTCCTGTTCCCTATCATTTCCATTTTCAATTTACGTAATACCTTGGGGTTATAACTAGGAGGTACGTATCATTTGCACTTAAATATATGTGTTAATGGCATCAGGTCTCAAATAACATTGAGAGCTGACACAGCATTTCTGATGTTTTTCTGTCAGCCATCAGAAGTTCTTGCTAATTTCGCGTCACTTTATGTGAGCTCAAATGTGAGGCATCCTGGAATGTTGTTAGCTTCTGTACACAACCCATCAATGGGGAGAATTTCTATTTTCAAATACAACAACTTAGTTTATTAATACCTGGTTGGCTGTAAATTACACTGAAAATGGTTTGCTGCAGCTGCTAATGTCTCGGAGAAACAATGTTTCAAATGTGTAGCTATCTGGTTTCATTGTCTTTCCAGAGGTGTCCCATGGGGGGGGGGGGAGGTACAGGGGGCACATACCCCCCCATATTGGACCTGTGCCCAGTGATGGAAATGGAAAATATTTGTCGGGGGAGCTCTCGGCTCGTGCGGCACCGGCTCGCCATAATGATGCCATTCCAAATTTTTAAAATGGAACGAATTTTTCCACCAGAACATAATTTTGACTAAAAATACCACGAGGACCTGAAAAGTAACATGATAATTGTAATTTCACCATTGATCATTGGGGGAGCTGTAGCAGGGTACCGCTCCCCCTGATTTTTGGTCAAGGGAGCTCAGCTCCCCCGAGCTCCCCACCATTTCCATCACTGCCTGTGCTCCTCCAGGTGTCCCCCCATATGAACTTTCCAACTCTGGCAAAAATATAAAGTAAGTATAGATGGTGCCCCCTTAGAGAATCGCGTGCCACCCAGGTGCCCCACATGAGACCCCCCAGTTAAGCCACTGCATATTTCTCCTGCATTGTAACTATTTATCATAGGAGCTATTTCCAGTTGCTGTTTTTCAAAACTTTATTGTTTGGATAATAATTTCCAAACTAAGCTTTTATTCTAACTGCATCCGATTTCAGATTAGATTTGAAATCTTCATTCCCAACACAGCTGATTGGGGGAAATTTGGAATTTTCTAGCTTCTTCTGGAGCTGCTGTGAATTGTGTCCTCTCCTCGGTGTCAAGCAGGTCATCAATTAAATGCAGGTCATTGCTCTACGGGAAGCAGATGGGGCAACTAGTTCCGCCCTCATCAAACTGCCTCCGTAGATCTGTAGTAATGAGGTTGAGGACATTAGGGACAAAATAGAGCCCGCCTTTTGGGATGCAAAATAGCAGCACCTTACTTCTCTTTCTTCTTTATAATTCATTGTTGATTTAAAGGTTTTTGTGTTCCAATATTATTATCAAAAAAACATAGTTTACCTGTTGTGTTATCATGTCTCCAGGTGTTGCTTTTTTTAATAAAGCAGAAAGGATGAACAATGATAAGGCAGAGTTGTTATGATATGCCTCCCAGTGAAAAATTCACTTTAGGGTCATTCCATGCCAAATCACCCAGAACCGCCTACATGTCCATTTCAGATTTTGCCAAATTGATGCTTGTCATAAAATCTGTATCGCAGGTTGATCCCAAATTTCAGGTGCCCATCACTAGTAGTTAGAAATTATGACTGCTAATCTAAGAGGAAGAATTTCCTGGCAAATTGCAAGTGTGATACAGGCCTATATGACAGTTTTTGAAAACCATCTTAGAATTTGAGAAGTTGAAACCTTCAGGACAATAAAATGACCCCTGACATTCCACAACTCTTCCTTTATACTTCAAGTTATCATAATTAGAATACAACATAGAATGTTATGCACCACAACTCCACAAGATTTTGGACAAAAAACGACCCAATTGTGACATGACAACATGAATACCCTTTAAAAGTAAACTCGTGCTTGACATAGAACTTTCTGTCAGGAAATCTAAACTGTCTTTGGGGTGCAATCCAAAGCATGTGTCTACCAAAGCTAAATTTTGGTCATGAAGTAAATATCTGAAAAAGGCATTTGTGCAGACGGGTTCTGGTATGTAATACATGCATTATCTCTTTATTCTTGCAAATCCTGTGTTTATCAAAACATCATTTATATAATTACTTTGTGCAAGAAAGCTTGATGATATAATGCCATATACCACTTGTTGTGGAATTTTATATTTGTGCTAGTAATCAACTTTTGAGCCAGAGAATAATTGAATTTCTAATTGCAAGACATCCACTTGTCAGAGTGATGAATGGGGCTAATTAAGACATATAGCTGAGGAAATTGAGCTGTTCCAAACAGACTGGAGACCCTTAGGTAAACCATATGCTCTTGAAATTGAAGTATTCTCAGCGATGTAATAGTAATGAGCACTTTCAAAGCATTTCAGAAATTAATACCAGCCGATGAAAGCCACCCTTCTGGACAACTTCCTTTGAGGAACGTTGTTCTAAGGAAGCATTAAACCTCCCATTCACATCAGACCCAACGTTTGAAATCTACGTAATTTGTCGACAGCTGGTTACGAGGTTACTACGTACGTATATATCGTAAATAATTCGTATTTCTCCAACCTCCCTTGACTACGTACCCCCCTGTTTGAAGGATCGGTCGTTATACGCCTCTGGGGCGTCAGGCGTGGCAGGCCAGCCCAGCGCGCTGTTCTTGCGCATGCGCAGAAGTCGGGAGGCGGCCATGGCTGGGCAGGACGCTCGTGTGGATTGGATTTATATCGGTCTAGAACACCATTTATACCTCCGTAACAATGTATTTAACCATGGCCGATTGATTCTAGGATGTGTCTTAGTTAAATGAATCCTTCGGATGGACTGTGGAGGTCGTGTATGCTTCACGGCGACCGAGTCAACTCAGTCAAGTCGGCAATGTGAAGGTTGTGGATTCAGGGGCGGAGCGCTCGGATGGGCCGGGGGACTGCCGCATTGCTTCAGGCGGACCCAGCCACCCGGCCTGCCCTGCCCCCTCAGAAAAAATGAATTTAATTTTATTAAATAAAGCCCAGGAATATTGGCCCTCGTTATGGATGAATAAAGAATGCTCTCATTTTATTGCAGGATTTTTTTTAGGGGGGGGGGTAGATTTCAATAATTTTTTTTTTTTTAGGTCTTTAGGGGGATGGATGGTTGGTTGGAGATCTGCAAAGAGAAAACATAAATTAAAGCTGTGAAGAGAAGAGAAGAGAGAAACAGAGAGAGATAGAGAGAGCAGAGCCAAGCAGCAAGCACTGAAGGTGGCTCCAAAATTAGCAGACTTTTCTTCCTTGTTTTACCAAGCAGTCTGCAGTCCATTTAAGGACTAAAATAAATAAGAATATTCACTTACCTTGTAAGGGATTAATGCTGCAACTCTGAAGAGTTGGAAAAATCCCAATCCAAATTGGCCTGCTGGATAGGTGGCATTCTGTTGCAAGTAGGCTCATTTCAACTCCGGTCTCAACTGATTCTCTCTTGCTCGTTTTCGGTTGAGCAGTACTTGGGAAATTTTTTTTTGCCTATCTAATCTTTCGCATGTTAACAGATATATATATTGAAATTTTTTTTACTGGTTTATCTACTATCTTTTCATGGCTTTATTCAATCATCACCAGCAAGCATCCTGTTGGAGTTTTTATATACTCCAAGTTACCAAATAGATTGGAAAAGGTATGAAATAGATGGCGCTACAAGGCTCTCTGAGAATCAGGATCCTAGGTTCTGCAACTTTGTGCAAACCTTCAACAAACCTTTGGCAGATACGTATGATCAGACGTTTGTCCTGAACATTACTTTCAAACGTTGTCCATACATATCAAAAACACGTTGGAGTAACCTTGGAACTTACGTATTGCCAAATGTGCGACCATACCTTTGATAAACCTATGAATCAAAGGTATGGTCATACGTAGTAGTCTAAGGTTATAAAAACCTCTCAAATGAATGTTCGACAAACCTATGAATCAAAGGTATGGTCATACGTAATAGTCAAACGTTCTTCAAACCTCTTTACTAAAGGTATGACTTACGTAACAGTCTAAGGTTTTAAAAACCTCTCAAATGAATGTTCAACAAACCTATGAATCAAAGGTATGGTCATACGTAATAGTCAAACATTCATCAAACCTCTCAACCAAAGGTAGACTAACGTATGACTGACACGTTTAGCCAAACGTTACAACCAAACTGTCTTCCAACCTCTCAACCAAAGGTATGACTTACGTGTGACTCGAACGTTAGGCCAAACTCTAAAACAAACTATCTGCCAACCTCTTACTAAGGTTGGGACCTACGTATGGTTTTCCATCTGAGTGCAACGTTTGGAAATTACCTTTGCCCTACCTTTGTCACACGTCGTTTGGCCAAACGTTTGATTCTAACCAAAATAATTACGTAGTGAAAGGTTTGATTTACGTAGCTGCTCGGGAGGGCAGGCTGATGTAATTAAGGCATATTTTGTGTACAAGAGATAATTGTCAAGAGGTATGTGAAAGAACTTGTATTATTTGTGCAACCACTGGCCCTAAGTTTTTATGAGTTTGAATCCCTCCCTTGGTGCTTAAATGTCAATGGCAGATGATGTAGAGCCAGATGGTGTTTTGAACTCAATGTTCTTTGCTGAAGCATAAGTGTAGGTTACTGACCTGCATGGAGAGAGGCAATATGCAGTTTGCCACTGAGGACTGCAGCATGAGCTGTGATCAGCACATATTTTTAATCACAAGGTAAATAATTAATATAACCAGCATATACTATGAGAAAACACTCATAATATTATGATTATGTAACATGGGAGAATAACTGATCAATAAAAACACTGATTTATAGCAGTTAAATACTCGTATCTCTCTGATGGACCAGGAGTGTCTCATGGTATAAACATTATTGCATACAATATTCAGTTCTCAATTAACCTGAAAATAAGATGTCTCTGTTGCATGTATTAGAGAAAATATTATAACACAATTATATCGGTGGCATATCTTCCTGAAAATCATTCTTGACATGCAATGTTTTGTGCGATATCACCAGTTAGAACCTCACTGCTGAAATAAACCAAGTTTGACCTTGTATCTCTCTTCCATATATCATTTCCATTTCCAAGTTACAAATCATTTGAGGTCATAACAAGGACTCCAGGAGGTACGTATCATTTGCAGTGTATGTTTGTCATTGTCATCATGTCTCAAATAACGTCGAGAGCAGACACAACATTTCTGATATTATTATGTAAGCTTTCAGAAGTTCTCCCTAATTTTGCTTCATTCATTCTGATCTCAAGTATATTGTTAGCCTCAGACAGTGTAAAATCTGCTGATATGTGTGAAATTCCTATTATCTATACAACATGTATAATCTGGTTGGCTGTATATATAAGAAAATTATGCCCTTGGCTGATGATTTCTCATGCTAACTTTAACTCAACTGTGTGGCAATCGGTTTCCATTTAAAATTACGTATCACATGGGGTCATAACCAGGGGGCATGTATCATTTGCCTGAGATATGTTTGTCGTTGTCATCAGGTCTCAAATAACGCTGAGAGCTGACACAGCATTTCTGATGTTGTTCTGTTAGCGTTTGAAATGTCTAGTTGCTTGATGTGAGTTGAAACATGCTGGAATTTGTTAATTTCTGATACATTCAAAACTACAATGTACCAATAAGGGAAATTCCTATTCTGCAATACATTAGCCCCGTGCATTATTGCGAGGTTTGCTCTATTAGATAGATTTGGATTCTTAATTCCAAGCACTGCTTTTTGGGAGAACTGTGGAATTTTCTAGCTTCTCGAAGAGCTGACGTGAATTGTCCTTTTCTCCTCAATGTCAAGCTGGTCATCAATTGAATGCAGGTCATTGCTCTACAGGAACTAGATGGCGCTACTAGTTCCGCCCTCATCAAAATGCCTCCGTAGATCCTTGGTAATGAGGTTGAGGACATTAGGGACAAAATAGAGCCAGTAAATTTTGGGACAGAAAGGAGCAGCGCCTTTCTCCTTGTTGTCTTTTCTGCAATTAATTTTCAATTTTAGGATAAGTGTTTGTCGGTTCTTTTATATTTCATTCATTCATAACTTCTTTCCAACGTATCAAACCAATTTAGACAAACCAACATTTTCATAAAAGATTTTAAGAAGAGGAGCCTTCTCACAATAATTGTTTTTGTACACCTGTGTCAAACCCTATATTTCCTGACAATCAGACCTCCCCACATTCTCAAAACGCCAGCAGTTACATTTGGTCTCAGCAAATATCATAACATAATTACATCGGTGACATTTCTTGGTGACAATCTTTCTTGACATGCAATGTTATTTCAGGTTATGAGTAGATACTCATGGCAGAAATAGACCCTTTTGACCTTGTGTCTCCCATTCCCCATCATTTCCAAATAACATATCACTTTGGGTCATAAGCAGGAGGTATATACATGTATCATTGCGCTAGATATGTTTGTCATTGTCATCAGGCCTCAAATAACGAGGAGAGTTGACACAGCAATTCTTATGTCGTTCGGTTAGCCAATTTTGCATCTCCCAATGTATTCTTAAACATGTTGGAATGTTGTTAGCAGTAACAGTGAGTGAAGTTAACGATCAAGTCGACTTGCCAATCGGCCTAGAATATATACACTTTAAAGCATAGAAGGATTAAATCAGATTTTCATACACAGAATAAACTTGTATCATATCATATCATATAAAATAAGAGTCATTTTTTTGCGAACCTTCGTTGCTTCATAAATATTTCTAAACCAAGCTTTTATTCTAACTGCATCCAATTTTAGATTAGATTTGAATACCCTATTCCTGGCACAGCTGTTTGGGAGAACTGTGGACGCTTCTAGTTTCTTCAAGAACTGACAAGAATTGTTCTCCTCTCCACAGTGTCAAACAGGTCATCAATTAAATGCAGGTCATTGCTCTACGGGAAGTAGATGGCACCACTGGTTCCGCCCTCATCAAACTGCCTCCGTAGGTCTTTAGTAATGAGGTTGAGGACAATACGGACAAAATAGAACTCGCCTTTTTGGACACGAAATAGTAGCACCTGGCTTCTCTTTGTTCTTTTATAATTCATTATTGATTTAAAGGTTTTTGTTTCCCTACATTATTATCGAAAAAGTTTACCTCTTGTGGTATCATATCACCAGCTATTCCCTTTTTGATAAAGCAGAAAGGATAAACAATGAAACAGCAGAGTTGTTATGATATGCCTTCCAGTGAGAAATTCGCTTTATACTTCAACTTGTCATAATTAGATTACAAAACAAAATTATATATACAGTGAGTTTTTTGGGTAAAAAATGACCTAGCAGCTTGTGCCATGACAACAGGAACACCTGTCAAACCATCGTCATAAAATCTAAACTGTATATATGTAATACATATCTCTTCATTCTAGCGAATCATATGTAATTCACAACATCATTTATATTATCATATTGTACATGAAAGCTTGATGATATCTTGATGTTGTTGTTGAATTTAAGATTTCTGCATGTAATCAACGTTTGAATGAATGAATAATTGAATTTTTAATTGCAGCACATCCACTTGTCACAGTGATGAATGAGGCTAATTAAGACATATAGCTGAGGAAATTGAGCTGTTCTAAACAGACTGGAGGGCGCCTTGGACAAACCATATGCTCTTGACATTGAAGTATTCTCAATGATGTAGTAGTAATAACCACTTTCAAAGCATTTCAGAAACGAATACCAGCCAATGAAAGCCACCCCGATGCAATTAAGGCATATTTTGTGTACATAAAGTGAAAAGACAAGGAAGACCATAATTGTCTAGAGATATGTGAATTGGTTATGGAACCATAGTTCTTCTTGCTCGAATGGTTATGAGAGCTTGTTCGTGCAAGCACTGGCTCTGAGGTTCATGCGCTTGAATCTCATTTATTGAGAGAGTGTCAAATGATATAAGCATCACAGGTTACAATAAACAATTCTCATAGTTCTGACAACACGACACCCAGACAAAAAGACCTCCTAGGTTCCTTACCCTGTGGGCAATTTGACCTATATTGACGTCACAGGACGTCGGTGTGATGTCACAGAAGCTATCTTGACATCAGGTGAGGTCAGAATGCCCGCTGGGCATGGTCTCCACTACAGGAATTTCATTTGTCCTGAGCAAATATCGTTACATTATTATATTGGTGACATTTCTTGGTGACAATCTTTCATGACACGCAATGTTTTGTGGGAAGTCACTGGTTAGACACTCACTGCTGAAATAGACCAAGTTTGACCTTACGTCTCCCTATACATTATACCATTTGTATTTCCTAAGTACATTTCTGAAGTTGTTGTGTTGGCCTTTATAAGTTCTCCAGGCTAATATTATGTCACTCATTGTAAGCTCTAATGTGTCGTAAGCATCAGACAGTGTAACCCCCTTTCAAACATTGACTGTTTTGCCTTTGTGGTGACCTGGATGCAGTGGCGTAGCTATGGGGGGGCCTGGGGGGGCCAGGGCCCCCCCAAATGGATTGATGGCCCCCCCACTGGCCCCCCCATTTCAGATTCCAAAAATTCGAAAAATAATTTCATTGAAAGCACGTAAGTCTTTTCGGACTGAGCTGGCGCTCACCTATTACTTGTTCTCTCCAGCATGACTGTTGCCCAAAGCATTTGACAATTTTCTAATTTCTTTTGCGAAATTAATCGAAAATCAGGGCTGCATGATAAATGCAATTTTTTATAAGAGACCTCGCAGTGCAAAAGATTTATCGCAGAAAGTGCGACAAATTTCAACAATAATTTTAGTATTTTGTACAAAAATTCTATCTATTTTAGCAAAATTCGAATTTTTTATAACAAATTTAAACATTTTTTAGGTTAATTTCACGTCTTTGAATTTATCACATGATTTATTAACATCGCAATATGACATTTACTTTTCTCATATGCATCGTACCACGCCACTTGTATGCACTATGCACCCTTATCAAAAATATCTGGAAGTTCTATGCAACATTGAAAGTTTAATGATCCCTTGTGATTGCTGAGTTAAAGAAATATTGTGCTTTGAAAGGTCTCTTGGTGGACTGATTAACTGTCAGAGCGGTTCGATTAAATTCTCAAATTTCCATGTTTGGCATTACCTTTTGTCATTGAAGTAACACTTGTAGGCTCAGTACTTACATGTATTTTGGGAATGTATAACATATTTTTCAACACCTTTGAATACTATGTTACTAAAAGATCACAGCTGATTCATTTAAAAGATTCAATAGAAATATTATATTTATGCCAAAAGTTCTTAGAGAAGGACAATTCTACAGTGAAAAACACACTTTGTGACTCTAGAATCTGTTTTATGATCAAGATAAATCAGTAACTGTTGTGACTTTAGAATCAACCTTAAGTTATTTTAGTGTAAGAATCAGATGCATATTCCTTTTGTTTGTCAGTGATCAATAAGCAGTTTTGATTTAACCAAAAAGCAGATTCACCTTCCTTGTCACATGTATGCCATGTCATTATTTCTGCATAATAGTGACAGCCCTCCCGCGAAACGGCTGTCCCGTATGCCGATAAGTCTAAAAAAATGCCACAAAAAGCTGGCCCCCCTAGATCAGACTCTGGCCCCCCCTTGGCCCCCCCACTCATGGATTCCTAGCTACGCCACTGCCTGGATGGCCTGACAGTGTACTGCGGCAGTTTTTCTTGAGTATTTTGAGGTTTATTTTCAGAAAAACGGTGGAAATCCTGAATTTTTATGCAGGAATCAGCCTGTTTATCAAGTTTTCATGGATGAGACATGCAGTAATGTCGCAGTAATGAACAGAGACAAGCACTGATGTCGGCTGGACAGTTTTACCCTTGGAAATAAGGAAATCTGACAATATTAAGGACTGCACTTACATTTCAATGTTACAATCAAGACAATATGGCGTAAATACAGTGGGTTCCAAATTATTATGCAAGTTGGTTTTTTTATGATATCTCAAAAACAACTAAACATGTTTTAAAATCCTTCCTACATAACAATTTGTGTTCCATGAAGGCAATATCCTGTAAGTTTTGTCCAATTCCGGTGGTGCAGTGAGGAGTTACGCCACAGAGCACCATATACCCTGTTTTTCGATGTCCCAAGTTATTATGCAAATGTAGGAAAAGGTGATCTAAAAGTACAAAATTGATCTATTAATCCTCTAAACACTTACCTTGTAACGTTTAATGAAAAATAGAACCTTCATTTTAAAAATGGCTGTCTTCATGATCAAGAAATCGATATAAAACCTCCTCATTGGAATAACATTGAAATGACCATTTTTCTTGAATATAAAGCCTCTGTTGTTTCTAAAAAATGTCAAATCACAACCAATTCACATAACAATATACCTTTGAGACTATGATGTTATCCTGTGTAAAGATGAACCAATTCCCCTTTCTCTACAAAACATAACAATAAGTCAAACATGAGTGCCTCTTTTTTCCATTGAATTAGCATTGTCGTCAATGCAAGCCCAATCTCCATCATTTTCATTTGAAGATATTGTTCATGTTTATTGGTCGAAATGACTTCTCTTTAATTTTGGGAAGAGTTCTATACCTAAGGAACCCAGAGAGAGAGTTTCATAATGTGAAAAAATTTTGTTTGTCTTGGAGAAGCTTTTTAATGCAAAAAGTTAGTAATTTCAATGTTATTTCAATGCAGTGGTATATTATGGATTTCTTCGTTATTAACGCAACAATTTTTGAAATGAAGGTTCTATTTTTCATTAAACGTTAAGAGGTAAGTGTTCAGAAGAATTAAAAGATTATTTTGGTAATTTTAGATCACTTTTTCTTTTATTTGCATAATAATTTGGGACATCGAAAAATAGGGTATATGGTGCTCTGCGGCGTAACTCCTCACTTCACCACCAGAATTGGACAAAACTTGCAGGATATTGCCTTCATAAAACACAAATTGTTATGTGGGAAGGAATTTAAGATAAGTTCAGTTGTTTTTGAGATATCATAAAAAACCAACTTGCGTAATAATTTGGAACCTACTGTACTTCGTTATTCTACAGCTAATTTCTTGCTGTAGCTGCCTGGGGAGAAATCAAACATGTTTGATTTTGCCCAGGACATTGCTCTCATTCCCCGTAGTTGACAGTAAGCCTTAAAGAGGAATTGTTGCAACCAGTGGCGGATTATCGTCCAACAGCGGCAGATCCTGAATTTCCCGCAAGAATGTGTGAAAGGGGCTTAAAATCTGTTGATATGAGAGATTTGTATTATTACAATGACATGTTTTGTATTATAACCTGGTTGGTTGTTTATAAAAAAATGATGGCTCTTAGCTCATGATGTCTGAAGCAAACTATGGCTCAACTGCGTGACAATAAGAAATTTTTTTCTCATTGTTTTGACAATAACTTCTGAACAACCTTTTATTCTAACCGCATCCTATTTAGGATTAGATCTGAATTCTTTATTCCTAGCACAGCTGTTTTGGAGAATTGTGGAGTCTACTAGACTTCTTCAAGAGCTGACGTGAATTGCCCTCTTCTCCTCAGTGTCAAGCAGGTCATCAATTAAATTCAGGTCATAGCTCTACACGAAGTAGATGGCGCTACTGGTTCCGCCCTCATCAAACTGCCTCCGTAGATCTTTCGTAATGAGGTGGAGGACATTAGGGACAAAATAGAGCCAGTGAATTTCGGGACACTAAGGTGTAGCGCCTTGCATCTCTTTGTTCCTTCTTAATTCATTGTTGATTTGAAGATTTTGTCTTTCCTATACATAAACTGATACCAACAACCATGGTTTACTTGCTGTGATATCACCTTTGCACTCAGTAGGCTATTATGAAATAACATCAAGTCCTTTTTAATAGTGTTTTGTTGGGAGAAGATGAATCATTGTTTGCAAAATTTGCAACCTTGATACAAGACAACCTAATTATTTCCTGTCCCTGATTGCCAATTCATGAGGGTAAATTTCAATTTAAGAGCTCATTATACATTCTGCTGGAAGGCATTGGTTGCTGAAGCAGTTTTCAATTATGTCGGTTTCTCTGTTTGAGGAAACATGCATAATAAACAAATGTGGAGACATTGCAACTTCTTGTTCAAAGTATCTACTAAATGTTTTGTATAACACATTATTATGTCTCGTATATATTTATTTCTCGATTACAAAGCAAATTTTATAGCCGCTGTCACAGAAATTTTTTATTCTACCATACTTTTTCTCGTGCTAGATTTGAATTCTTCGCACAGCTGTTTGGAAGAACTGCTGAGCGTTAAAAAGTTAGGAGGAGCTGCCCACAAATTGAGGTCCTGTTCTTGGTGTCACACAGGTCATCAATTAAATGCAGATCATCGCTCGATGTAATGAAAGTAGCAAAGGTCTTCAAGTTCCACCCTCATTGAAATGCTCTCGTAGATCCTTACTGATGAGGTTTAGGGCATTAACAACAAAATAGAGCAAAGCCTTTCTTAGGGGGACTCAAAAAGAACAGTAGACTCAGACAAACCAAGCTCATACTGCTTGTGCAGTCTAAGGATTTTCCACCACCACATCTGCAAATAAAGAGATAGGCGTATAGAAAGATACATGTATAGATATGTTCACTGATGTCAATGAGGGGGGGGGCAGAACTTAGGGGAGTTGAGCTCCCCTGATAAGAATACCCGGGGGGCGGGGGAGCTGTGTCCTACTACAGCTCCCCCAATGATCAGTGGTGAAATTGCAATCATCATGACTTGTCCTAGAGTGGGTCGTGGTCTTGAATAATTGTTGCCTTTACATTGTAATTATTTCTATAGAATTCAATTCAAGACCAAATAAAGTTATTCTGATTCTGATTCTGTCCAAAATTATGCTTGGGTGGCAGAATTTTTCCCTTTCAAAAAGTTGTAATGGTGCGTTTCTGCCGCGCCAGCCAAGAGCTCCACCGACAAAATTTTCCATCACCAGATAGATTTAGATAGAGGGACAAAAATATAGCTGGATAGATATATACACTTTCGTTACATACAGCATCATAATAATTAGAACAATGTCAAAACCAGTGAATAGAGAGGTTGTTACTTTTTAGGGACCGTTCAGAATTTATGACTGGGGGGGGGGGGTGGGAATTTTGGCTGAGGGGGTATTAACTTTTCACAAATGTTTCAAGGGGGGTATTAATTTTTGACAACACTTCCAAGGGGGGGTAAGAAATTTTAACAAAGAAAAAATGTTAAAAAACATACATAAACTCATTTTATTTGGACTTTTTATGCGCAAAAGTACGCGAAATGAAGCGAATCTGTAAGCGTGGCCGTGTATAACAGTATATATCTGTGTATTGTTTTGTATATCGAGGGGGGGGGTACTAAAAATCCGCATGAAACTCAAGGGGGGTATCAGTTTTTGACGGGAAGTTCCAGCAAAACTCCCACCTCCCCCCCCCGGTCAAAATTCTCTTATATTAACAAAGAAAGATAATTGCCTTTGATCTATCACTGTAAAATACATATTATTTAGCTTGGAAATCTGTTTGGGCAAGGAAGGATGAAAATGTTGATGTAACTAAAGAAACCGAAAGAGACCGTCATGCTGTATGGTTGCATGCATCAAATGGAGATCAAGCATCCTATCTCCTATAATCTCTGTCTTTGTCAGGAAAGAATGTTTTTATTACCTTGGTGTACATCAGGTGGAGTGTTCATCCTTCATCACACAATATAGTTGATTGCAATCTTTCAAGCTGAATTGCTATTTTTCGCAATCAAACACCGCCATAAAACCATCGCATAAAACTCAAATTTCTGACTCGATATTTTAAAGAAATAATAGTTTGCGACAGTGGCAGATTCAATTAGGCCTGATTTTTGTGTTCTTTAGCACGTGACCGTCCCAAATGGCGTGATGTTGCATATATTCTCAAATGGCCCTTTTTTATTTAGGGGGAGGGTTGGTCTAGTGGTAGCTTGCTTGACTGTCAATCGCAGGGTCCTGGGTTCGAATCCAGCTCTTGTCGGGTCACCTGGGCTTATGTTGAATGGCTGTATCAATCATCCTTTGCCTCATTGCTGTGTCCTCCTGTCCTAATTAGCCTACCAAGTGCTAAATACTGGACGTAAAGCCCCAAACATCCATCCATCCACATACCTTTTCATCTATTTCCTTTTAAAGGCCAACCAGATGATCTTTTGGGTTTGGTGAAAAAAAAGTTGTTTTCCCACTTGACACTGAAAAAAAAATTCAGTACATGAAAAAACGAAAGATTGTTTCTGCCTGGAGCAAGGGTAAGCATACTGTAATTTTGAAAAATTGTGATAAAAAGGTTTGTCCCGAGTTCACATGCGAAAATTTTGTTCTTTAGCGCGTCACAAGCAATAAAACAAATTTTAAAGTTTGTCTCTGGGGTAAAATCCGTAGCCCCCTCCCAACTAACATCTGGTTGGCCCCTTATATAGATAAAGGGTGGGGGACAATCTGCCACTGTGAAACATAAAACATAACATTATAAACCTCATCTTTGTGATGTAGGTTTAAGGTACTACTTAGCCAAGCATATTTCCTTTTGTCCTGAAAAGGAGTTAGGGTGCACTGGACAACTAAGAGATTGACATTGATTTTGGCATTGTTTCTTGGGCTTTGAAGATAAAATGTCATTGATTTTTATTCCACAATATGCCAGGTATGGACGTGTTCAGCCACGTAGAAATTTTCTTAGCAAAATAGCTATTCAACTAAAAGAAGCACCACTCATCCCTCTCTTGTAATTATTATAAATGAATAATATTATGGATTGGAACAATGTCACAGTGATGAATCTAGGGGCTCTGGGCCATGCCCCCTCCAGGTCTCGGATCCAAAATTAACATTTATCACAGGGGCGGGACCAGAACGAGTTGGACAGGGAGGTTTAAAAATGAAAAGGCACAAAAAATATCACGATTTTCATTTTTTATGTTATAATCTTCCGGTCCAAGGGGGGGGGGGCTTGAACCCGCTAAATCTTTCGATCTGGATCCGTTGCTGTAACAGACAGGAAATGCCTCGAAGTGCCAGATATTCGCCATTTGCTAATGCAAATTAATTTTTGTTGTTTCCAAACATTTTTTCTTTGCAAACCATACCTACAGCATGTTCAAGTTTACCAATTCAATCAGAAAGTATAGTTGATATAACTTCCATTCAAAAGCGAGACTGCCTGCCTAAAATCTATTACCAAACTAATAACTACGATTGTGCCAAGAAAGTGATATTTGGTACTAAGATACTCAGATTTTATGACTCTTTTTACTAAGGTGAATGGTTACAATTTATGTAGTTTAAGACCCTGGTTGACCACTTAGTTGCATTTTTGTGTCTTACAAATGATTATGAATCTGATTCTTGCCCTAAAATGTGTACATGTACATTGAACATTGTGTTGATTATGACTAATCGAACGGCCTAAAGGCTTTATCTTAACAAATCATCAGTCATAGCCTACTAAAAAGTTCACATTTCATGAAGAAAAAGTTTTAGTTCTTTAGTCACCTGTCCATGTGCATGCGCAAGCTGGTAGATATTGTTCAATTTCAATGACATTCTGGCCCAATTCTAATCTGAAATTCTTCACAAGCATGCAATATCTTCCATTCAATTGAACCTTCCAAATTCTCAAACACCATTCAACACATTACTGGCATAGATTTTTTAATGGTAAATTAGCGTCACACCATTCCCATTGATATGCACTCGTAACAGGTCAAAATTTTCCTTTTAGCAGCATCGGCTCCAGGAATTTTTGTTTCGGGGGCTGAGAGGAGGCTTTCCAACAATTTTCCGGGGCTGCAAAAGATTAACCAAAACTTTGTCATTGTGCGCAAATTAAAGCCTTTGCGATATAAGTGAATCAGTAAGGATATGACGCAGTTGTTCTTTTAAGTACACCCCCCAATGATATGCCATTGAAGACCATGTTGAAGTTGCCTCGCTGTAATGTTATAGCATCACTGATAATTGCATGAATCATTTAAACAACGCTTGTATCATACTTTGAGGTTTCCTACTACATACATGTTCCAACTTGTCATTGAGTATGTACCAGGGGTCTTTATATAGCGGATAGGGGTCATAATCTGGCAAAATTAAACACAACCTCTGGTTCATTTGAATAGCATTGGCTTGTGGTGAAGCACACAACTATGTATGTACTGTAGTATATGCGCCAGAATAGAAAGATCAATGTCAACATAAATGTACTTTATAGAAGGCTAGCCTATACCGAAGAATGTAGCAGAATAGAAGGGCAGGTGGCCTTTGTGGCTGGCCAACACTCCAACAGTGACCACAGATGAATCCAAATTGGTTTTCTGCGCACAGGATATGCCGCAAAGCCAGGATGTTTTGCTGTATTCTTTATATTTCCATTAGTGGTTGGCCATCTCAATCATTGCATCAGGATAATACGTGTGACAGTTGTGGACATATTCCCATAATATTATGTGGTCATTAACAATAAAATTAAAAAAAAAATTATAGGTGCGCTGTGCCAAATAGCATAATGCATAACCAAGCCAATACGCATTGCCAAAAACTGACTATTTCAAAAGCAACATCTCAGTGTTGACAGTTGTATAATCACCAAGAGTTACAAAATCAATGCTTCACATAATTATCTTTTGAGAGCTTACATTTTATTTCTCCTGATTGTTGTTTTTGAAATACGCATTATAAGACCAATTTCACATTCTGTTACAGACTGAAATTTATGTTTAGCTTCCCATTTCTTAATCACAACATGTCTTTTTCAGATAATGAGAAATTTTCAGCTCTCCAGAGGCAGAAAGCATTGTCCTTTTCTTTTCATTTTGAAGAGGTCATCCATTATAAGGAGGTCATTGTAACACAGGAAGTAGATGGCACTGCTAGTTACACCCTCGTCAAACTGTCATCATAGGTCATTACAAATGAGGTGGAGGAAATTAGGGACAGGACAGACCTATAGATGGTTCCTGGAGACATTAGAATTGTGGTCCTCCAAGTTCACTGACTTCGTCCATTGAGACTTTACTCTATGTTCCCTGTGGCTTGAAGAAAATGTGTTCTTCATTGTCGAGAACAGGAAGCACCTAGAGAGAAGATCACTGTTTCCTCCATGAGCAAGGACACAGACACATTTTTTTCAACACGTTGCAGGAATGCATCACCACATCTCACCGTTGAGAGTGATGAGGAGAAGGCTCTTCACTCGGCAACTTTACAGGGATGGACGCAGGGGGGATGGAGGGATGCATCCCCCCAACCAGACCAAAATTTATATATTTTTACATTTTAATTTTATCCGCATGCGGTCACATTATGTCTCGATCGAATTATGAAGGCGTTCCGCGACACGATAGCCCGATAGAACCCCCCCAAAGGAATTTTTTGGAACCTCCCCTGGAAATGGGTATTTTAATACTTCATATCGATATTTTTTCGGAAGATTTGGGTATGATTTTTTTTTGGTTATAGGTGCAATATAACAAACTGACACGTGTAGTGAGCATGACATTCATGAAACAGAAGTATGGATTTATCCATAAGCTTATGGTCTGTGGATAAAACTCATAAAAGAGAGAAAACATCAATGATTTGGTTGCTGTGGAGGTCACATATTTACTCTCAATTAGTGGGATATCAACAGAACTTTGTATTGACATACACTTGGAATCGATATGTTGCCTCTAAGATATGAAAATGTGTATGGTATACATGTAACTCGTCTTTACCTCAATGAATTTTGCGTTAAAAAGTTTCATTTGGTGTATTTGCAGATGTAATCTCTCATAGATTTTGAATACAGAGGCAGAAAGTTAAATTATAAGACGTGTTGATTTATGTTTCAATCAATTTCATTGCATAATGTGTATGCCGCATACTGGGCCATTCTTTAGCATGTTCTCATTTCAATCAAGAATATTTGAAGGACACGTAGTTATTTGATGGATGATAATCTTTCTATAACTGCTAAAACTACCTTTGTTGCTCATTTTGCACTGAAAGCTGGATTCGACAACTAGGTGTCACTCCAATTTTGGATCATGCCAAGATGCCTTTGCCCAGGTTAAAGGATGAAAGGTCTACAATGACTCTACATGACGTGAGAAATGAAACATCTATGACCTCATACATAATTATCTCACAACTGGCAAGGAAGCTTATTGAACATTATTGATAGCCCACATTGCACCGCCACATCGATTTTGCATTATGTCCCAGGGTTGATCAGACATTAAAGGTAAAATGTCATTGATTGTCATTCATAGTGATGCTAAGTATGCACTGGCATCAGTTCAGTGGGGAGCTTTATCACACATACAATTTGGCAATTTAGCATCAGTATGTATGTATTGAACAGTTTACTTATGTCATCTTAAAAAGAGAAGCTTTAATTGTTTCATATAAACACCTTTGAGTTAGATAAGCAATATTATTCATTAAGCTGGGCTAAAAACAATTATAAAATACTTGGCTTGGAGAAAGCTGAGGGTTAAACAAATATGGAATTGCCGAAAAATGTCACAAGTGTACATGCATCTTATTGTAATAATGTGCAGGGTCTTCATGCTGAAAATGACTGGAGTTGAATTAGATAGAATTTATGTCATAAATACATGTTCAAACACAATAATTACATGGAGCTTTTGTGTTTCACATTTTCTGGCGTGCTAAGTGTAAAGTATGATGTTTTCCTTCACTACTTGCAAAATACAAGATGCTGATCACATTTTACCTTTGCATTTCTTCTGAAATGTCATTCAGGAAAGATATAGGGTGCTGGGGGAGTATATTGAAGATCATACATGTATTTATCAAGAATCAGACCGATTGGTGAAGAAGAGTTCTAGATCCTTTTCATAAATGTCAAAGTCTAGGGAATACTAGATCTCAATAACTGTTGCTCATGGAGACCCGAAATAAAGCTTGTGTGCAGGATAACCACTTCCCCATAGGTTGGAAGTAAATTATTTTAGCTGTAAGTAGTGTAGAAATCTTAAGGGGCCGACCAGATGATCATTTGGGGGGGGGCTATGGATATTTGGTGAAAAAAAAAGATTGTTTCCCACTTTACACTGAAAAAAAAGTTTGTTCAGCACATGGAAATAAAAAAAAAGTTTCTTTCCACCTGTATCTGGGGTACCGCAATGTTAAAATTACGATAAAAAAGTTTGTCGCGATTGTGCATACGAAAAAATTGTTCGTCGACGCGCCGCGAACGAAAAAAAAGTTCGTCCTGAGGGTAAAGTCCATAGCCCCTCCTCAACTATCGTCTGGTCGGCCCCTAAGAGCGCAACACAAATGACAGTCACATTCGGTATTTTCATTGACAATAATGCAGTATCTCAAAAGTATCTATGCTATAGACCTGAAATTTGACCCGAGTCGTTTTCCTATTCATTGGTAATAAGAATGTTTAAGCCTAAGTGGTCAGGATTTTGAGTTTATATATGTGTGATGTTAATGATCATCAAAAAACATTACAACTGTATTTATCACCTCAGTACAGATCAGCAGAGCATTGGGACCCTTGGACATGAAAGTGCCGATACAGCTGATTGTTTGATCAATACAATGCAACTTTTAGAAAAACATTTCTAGAGGGAAAATGTTTTCAAATCTATTTTGACTGAAATGTCAGCGTTTTTAAATTTTGACCCATTTACCAGTAGCACCGTATATGTTGCATTCAGCTGCTAGATTAATTCAAATTATTGGAATCATGGTTTCAAACTGGGTGTTATTTAATTTCCTGCGAGAAATCTAAGCAATCTTAGCTATGCCAGTTATATGTGCCAAATGTGAGCTCACAACTAAGCTGGTTTGATTCGATTGAAAATTGCAGAATGCTTTCTGAGAATTCTGGATCAAAACTGCAGAATGTTACCTTTATTAACTTCACAAAACAATGACGTGCTTTATAATTTGCAAGAAGACCCATGTAGATGTGAAATTGGAGACAGTAAGGGATTCAAAAAGTCTAACTTCTATGGTGTGGCAGGAGAGATCACATGTGATTGCATGTCATCTACAATTAATCAAATTTTGTAATCTTATGGAAATATTTGCTGGCCCATTTTTTAATGGAATATATTGCATGCCTATAGATAATGATCTGTCTTATTTTGTTTACAAGGCAATCATAACAGGATTTTACAGTTTTCATCATGCACATTACCAAATTGACAAAAGTGTACTTTGGAAAATGATGCAATCGGTAATTTCTCAAAAAAGACGATGTGAAATTAGAGAATGATTATTATGTAAAAACAACAATATCACTGCTGGTGTTGCATTAACTGTGAAATCTAAGTGGAATAATTATACCTGTACAACTTTCAATAAGTTTAAGGTAAATTGAGAGATAAATGAGAGATGTGGAAAATAAGAAATAGAGCACAATAGGTCTTTCTCAATGTGATTCAAAGATTGCTGCTCCTTGGTTGCATCGGTTTACTACTTCGGGTCAGAAGGCTGAAAATCCACCTGAGGGCTACCCTTGGCTTTGGAAACTTTATTAATTGTAAAGTCACATGAACTTGCAAGTCATTTCAGGAAATGCATGTAGTGTTTGGCAATCCTCATTGTAGTTTCTATTAAAATTCAGAAACTGGCCAAAAAAATAGGGCATATATATATGCTGTTGACCACAGTGTATGTGAGTTTCAGTTAAACAAATACTGGAAATTAAACACTCAAGTATAGCCACTATAGCGATGTAGAACATGCCATGGAAATTTCACAAAGACATGCTTGATTTGAATCTAAAGACAAACATCAGTAATGACAGAGGGTTTGTCTATCCTTGCATATTCTTTCAGTAAGTCAATGACTGATGAATTGCTTCTGTCATTGCAGTCTAGAGAAATATGACAGTCTGGGGCTTGCTAGAAAGCAACAGCAATCCTTTGTATTGCGTTGTAGTAGTTGTTATTGACAGATGGCTAATATCACACAAATATGATTAGCAGCAAGACAGTCACATTTCTCTGACTCATTTGCTGATAATTACTTCTGCAAAATCATATCCCACTGAGACAATATTCTGATAAATGTAGCATTTGTTGAGAATGCAATCTATACCAATAAATGAATGAATGAAACCATCAGTACTAGGGCTTTCTGTTATATTCATATTCAGTTATAATATAACACCGTCTGACTGAGACGAGTAAATACCTGGCATAGTGGTGTGAATCAATGCCATTACATCTTCAATGCCTGAGACACAACAGCGAAATCAATGTCTGATTCTCTTACTGGTGCAATAGTGCTGTGCTAAAGACGTATAGATTCAGAGCTGAGATTTGGTAAGAATTTATTGAAGATAACTACGTTTCTTAATCAATGTTCAAAACAATATCTTGGCAGCTGGGTGGTGTAGTGGTTAAGGTTTCAGCCTGCTCCGCTGAAGGTCTTTGCCTGCATTGGTTCGACTCCCGGTTGGGGAACCCGCAATTTTCAGTGTATCTTTATGAGCAAAATCCCAGCTGGATGTGGTTCGGATGAGACGTTAAATTGGCGGCCCATTGTATCAGTGTCTGTGGTGGACAAGTAAAAGATCCCTCACATGGGTTAAATGTGTAACATGTTGAGGACTCCTGCTCTTTCTCTCATCTCATTAATCAACCCTCGTGAGCACTTAGAACTGGGCTTAGAGGGCTGCACTTATCATATCTTCTTGATTGAAACAATAAACTTGCAGACACAAAAAAAACAGCCTGGTTCCCAATTTACATGCTAAGATCTGCAATAAGGGTAAAATTGTACTTACGTACTTATTGCTCCTTTATGACCAAAACTGCATTAACTAAAAGGTATGAACTAAACATGCAGATAAAATTCAACAGCCAAAAGTATTTATGAGGTTCTTGAAAAAAGGAGCAACCTATATTATTATGCTATATCCCTGTCCTGAATTTAATTGCTGTGATAATGCCGCTATTTGTGGTAAGCCCATATCTTCTTGGAAGGCAATATCTGTTCCCAATGACATTCCAACATGCCAAGAAGCTAAAGTGGAAATCACTGAAGCACCAAAATTTGCGTCGTCATAATGTCACTGAAAATTCTCATGTGAAGCTCCCTGAGTCTTAAGTGCTCTGTCAGACATGGTGTGTCAGTTTTGGATGTAATATGGCACTCTGATAGCCTTGGAAAACCCTTTGTAATAAGTGAATACGATGTGACACGGCATAGGGCCGTCATACATGTAGGTCTTGCTTAATAACAAGTCAAACACATTTGTTATTTCGCAGACCAACAGTAAAAAAAACCACATAAAGTAATTGTACCTTTGCCTCAATTCATCCCTAATTGGTGAGGAACTGTTCACCAATTGCATTTTTAAACTTCAAAATATGATTAATGTGTTAACATTAAAGATCCTAGTTGCCCATGTTTAAAACATTCTTTTGGCATTAAAAAATATTTTGTAAATGTGAAGAATCCGCCACCTTGAATGACAATCACTGTCACTCTATCCCAGAAACTCTAGTTTTATTATTGACAACCCTTTACCGGACAAGTGCAATATTGGTACATCTTTACTCCTGCATTTAATAAGCATTTTTGATCTGATACATTTGAGACAAGGAGGCCAATTCAGGACAGCTCTTCAAGACACTTGAACCTCTTCTCCTCTGTCAAACATCCAAGACAAGAATGAGCTGTACATGTCTAGTTTGAAAATGGCTAGCAACAGCAACAGAAATAGGAATGAGGATGCAACATGTCCCAATGAATGAATGAACCAAAAACAGGGGATTTCTGTTGTATGATAAAAATTATCCATGATATACCACCACAGATCAGCACAGGTGCATTACGCGTACTTCCTATGATTTGCATATTAGCTATCAAACACCGACATCTGACTGAGGCAAGTAAATACCTGAAGTTGCAGTGTATAGGAATTAATGACATTTTATCTTCAATGTCTAAGACACAATGCCAAAATCAATGTCTGAATCTCTTAGTGGTGTGATAATGCTCCGACACCAGAATAGTGCTTGGCGTAATATAGCTTAAAAGGTGAGGTTTTGTTGTGTGACATTCCACAATTGATGAGAAGTAGGCTGTTTTGTATATATTCGCTGCGTAAATACCAGGATCCGGTTACTTTAACACTGTATTAGAATTTTTGGAGGGTTTTCAATAATTCAGTTATTCATAAGGTTTTTCATGGAGTTTTCGGAGGATTTGGTTGCTTTTTGGTTGCAGGTCACATATTTACTCCTTATTAGTGGGATATAATAATACTTTATATTGACTTTCATGAGGGGCGATATGTTGCCTCTAAGATACATGAAAATGTGTGTGGTATAACTTGTATTCAGCTCATTGATGATTGCTGTGAAATTTTCTAGCTGGTATATTGGCAGATGTAATCTTTTAAAATGGCTCTGGGCAAATTACCGCAACATGTCACATTTGTAAAAACTGTACATAAATCTTACTGTAACAACTTTCCCATTCATTAAAAATACATTCTTTAGTTGTAAGTAGTTTAGATTTCAAAAACATTAGGCCTATTTAACACCTGAGCACAGATCAGCAGAGCATCAGGACCCTTGGTCCTGAAAGTGCTGTGACAGCTGATCGATTTATCAACACCATGCCAACTTAAAGACTTTTCAGAGTGAAAATTTCTCACATTTTTTTTGCTGAAATTTTAACGTTTTTAAATTTTGATGCATTTACCGGTAGCACCAGAAATGTTGCATTCAGCTACATGAATTCAAATCATCCTTAAAATTGTGAAATTATTGTAATCACGGTTTCAAACTGGGTGTTATTTAATTTCCTGGGAGAAATTATCCCAGCAATCTTAGCAATGCCAGTTATGTGTCAGATGTGAGCACACAACTAAGCTGGTTTGATTTGAGTGGAAATTGCTGAATGCTTTCTGAGAATTCAGGATCAAAACTGAGGAATGTTATTAACACTGGAGAATGTTTACAATTCTGCCTTTCATATGATTAGCCTGCTGGAATCTGCCTGAATAAACTTCATTGAAATAATGACGTGTTTTAAAGTTTGAAAGAAGATCCATTGCAGATGTGAAATTGAAGAAATTACGGAATTAGCAAGTCTAACTTCCATATGCAATGGTGTTGCTGGAGAGATCACATGTGATTGCATGTCATCAACTTGTTACAAGTAATCAAATTTTGTAATTTCGTGGAAATATTTGCTTGCCCATTTTTTAATGTAATATATTGCATGCTTATAGATAATTATCAGTCTGATTTTGTTTGAAAGGCAACCATAACAGGATTTTAAAGTTTTCATTATCGCATTATCAAATTGGCAAAAGTGAACTTTTTATAATGAGCCATAAGAGGTTACAGGCGATTTCATTACCATACGATTCTGGTCATTCACATTTAGCAGTGAGAAATCAATGCTAAACATGCAAAAACTACGTTTGATGTGACGTTCTTTTGTTTCTGAACCAATCAGATTAACTAAAACTGATATGTATTTGGAGACAAAAGGACATACGAATCGCGTGCTAATGAAATCACCTGTAATGACATGCACAGAATGAAATGAATGTTGTTGTTGTTGTTGTTGTTAATTTATTTCTCAGTGGAGGCCCCAAATAAAGCCAAGGCTTATCTGGCTGGGGCCAGAAATGACAAAATATTAATAGTTAAATCAAATTTAAAAAACAATCCCCTGTACAGTCATGGGGGATGTATCCTCCTTTCCAATCTCAACATGTTGATTCAACTGCTGCTTCGTGTAATTGCATTGATTTATGTTAACTACAAACACCTTCAGCCTATGACACTTGAAGTGCACTTCACCTAATTAACTGATGCCAATTACCACATTAATTACAGGCCAGTTATGACAAGTTTACTACTCTGACATATTACATTCACCTGTCACACTTTCAAACATACACTTCTTTGTTTTTTTCCCCTTTCACACAATTTCATCGACGGCCAACCAGTCACTTTAGTTTGCATACATTATGCTCTGTCCTTCTAAGTGTTGTTATTTATATATTTCATTGATTGTCATGTTACGCTATCAATTGTATACATGTATGTGTCACAACAAAATATATTTCTCTTCAATTTTCCTATCTAACCCCTCACATACACAAGGAAGCACTTTTGCCCTTATGAGAACTCTTTCTTATTTTATCAAACTTTTTTTTTCACGACAGTCAAATGCCCTACATAGCCATATAAATCTTCCGACAACAACTCAGAAATGGGTATTTTCTAGTGGTTAATATGTAAATAATAGTGTTGCTTCCAGTATTTTATTCCAGTAGATTCATTACTACTAGTAAAGTACCCGTAGACTGGAGGGGGAAAATAGGAAGGAATGAAATGGAATAGAGGTGAAAGGTGTAGATAACACTATAATTATATATATATAAACGTGAAAGGTTAAACCCAGTAGCGGATCCAGAGGGGTGGGATTTAAGGGGTTCAAAGTGTTCCCAAACAATAATGTAAATCGCAATATTTAGCATTTTCATTTGTTACTACCTCCCCGTCCTACATTTTCAGGTCTGGTTCCGGCCCTGACTGCAGTTAGACTAAGTGGATAATTGGATAGGAAATGAAAATGATGGTTACACTACCAAATACAATGAGAAATCAATGAGGGCTATAAGCAAAAAATGATGTAATGAACTCAAGATTCAGAGTTGCTTAACCTACTGAATAGCCCTATCATAACCTCATGGGCTGCAAGTTGACGTGTGGATCATGCTGAAGAAATGAAATTGTGGGTCATGCTGAAGGAAAAAATGCATTAGTAGAAGATGTGAATATGAAGATCGAGTGCTATATGTTTTATAGGACTATAATTCATGTGGCATATTCTGTTAAACTTCGTATTTGTTGGAAAAGATATATTTATAGGCTGTCAACCCAGGTTTACAGGCATAAAGGTAATTATGACTAAAAAGATACAGTACATTGTACATTAGACAATACACATACCACAACAGGCCTATTATAGACAGACAGACAGACAAATTCTTTATTGACCTGTGTAAAAAATATACACCCAGCCCTATATGGGCTTACAAGTCATCAAAATAATTCAAAAGTAACTTTAACAACAAATTTTCTGGAAACTACAATATTAAAACATTTACAATCACATATTTACAATATTAAAACATTTACAATCACATATTTACATTATTTAAACAACAAACTTCTTCTTCTATGGAAAGCTTTAAACAAATATTCTGCAGTAAATTTAACTAAATCCTTGGACATCAACAACTTAAATTTTTCTTGCAATGATAAAAAGTAAAAATCTACACAATAATCTAAAACACGAGTTAAAAGTAAATTACGTAAATCGTTATAAGTATTACAATGGAACAAAAAATGATTTTCATCTTCTAGAACATGATGGGAACAAAATTCACAAACTCTATATTCTAATGGTATATCATTGTAACGTCCTGTCTCTATTGCTAATGGTAAAACACCGAACCTAAATTGTGAAAGAACAGACAAATGACCTCTATCATAAATTTTATATACATAATCCTCAGTACCAAATGTAGTTTTAAATTCTCTGTAAGTTCTTAATTTTGGCATGTTAGTTACTTGATTTTTCCAGTTGGTTTTATAAATTTCCATCAGTTGACGTTGTGCATTTTCTAGGTTAATAGGTAAATTTTCTACAAAATTTTGAGTAAGATTCAATTTAGTGAATATTTGTAAAACCTCATTACTCCAATTTCTCTTGTTAATTTGTTTATCAACTTCAAACACTTGCTTTGTCAGTCTGTTTTCATCCATGTAAACAAGTCTATTCCAAAGACGTAGTATTTCAATATGACGTCTAGTTTTTGAATCAATCCATCCCATATCGCCTTTAAAAGCATGTTTCGGGGTAAAACTATTCACACCTAGAAAAAATCGTATTGCCCTATTTTGTATTGCTTCAGGTTTAGAAAAGTCTTTGTAGCCCCAAACTCCCGAACAATAATCCATAATAGGAACAACACCTGAATCAAACAATTTACTGTATGTTTTAAATCCTAAACCTTTCAATTTGTAAACTTTGTTTTGGATACTTCCAAGGGCTCTTCCAGCCGAGTTGGCAAGGGCAGTTGATGTAACATTATAATCAAGACATTCTTCTAAGATTAGTCCCAGATATTTATAAAGTCTATATATTATGTGGATTTACCTGAGCACCCCCCCCCCCTCCCTAACTGCAGGTAACTGCTCCCCTGGTTAACCACTCGGTGATGGTAATGTTGGAGTTATGATTAAAAGAGACAGTACACTGCACATTGCAAAATACACATACTACGATAGGCCTATTAATTGGGCCAATATTCTGTGGATTTACTTCAGCACCCCCCCCCAACTGCTCCCCTGGTTAACCACGTGGCAATGAATCCATGCATCTAATTATCAGTGCAGGCTGTTCTGGTTATTATAGATGTTGATATATATGATGCAGTTATTCTATGTTTCAACATAATTGCATCATTCATGTAAATGGCAATTGTGAATGAAAGATTGTATACAGTGGCGTATTTAGGGGGGGGGGCCATGGTGCCATGGCCCCCCCCCCCCTCAGGCCAAAAATTAACATGGAAGAGATAGGAAATGCCGCTGAGCACCCCGTATTCACCCCATGTAATGGCCCCCCCCTCAGGCCATTTCTAGATACGCCCCTGATTGTATAGACCTGTGAGGAATTAATTGGGTAATTGTCCGATTGAGGCGTGAGTTTGTGTATTGATAGGTGTGAAGGTAAATTGCACTTGACACACGGCATTCAGGCAATATATAGGGCAATATAAAAGAACAAAAGAAATGGTGATTAATTGATGCAAGACACACACATAACAGAGAGTCCCTAAGTTGTGTTGCAGTTTGGCTGCCGTGAATGAAATACATGAAACAGCGCGAAAATTATGGATCTTTGGATCCTCTATAGTCGTAGGAGGCCTAAATATATTGATTCAGGTGAAGCTACACTGAAAATCTTATCTCCCCCCCCCCTGTCCGTCAATGGCCATGACCACGTGGGACGTGGGTGCTTTAATATGATAATTATATGCATGCTGGCTGTTCTTTCTTTAGGATACCCCCTCCGAAACACCAAAGGGAACTGAGTGGAGCAGGGGGGTGTGAGCAACTGAAGTAACAGCGCTATAATGTCGGGAGTCGTCTTTCCATGCAGAAGGTGTCAAATGCAGGCAGATTTCAAAGCAATTAAGAGGGTTTTGAAGGATAACAGACCTTATTTCAAGGGAAAATGTCATTTGCTCTACATATGTGAAGTTTGGTGAGGATTGAGAGAGGAATGGGAGAGAAATAAGATAAACAACAAAGTTACAAAGATAGAGTATGATTAAATAGATGAGTTTCTGTGGCTTTTATTTTGCACTGTCTATGTGGCATTTTCACTTTTTCAGCCTGGTCCATAAGCAATAAAACAGATGCCTCTAAATCTGCTAGTTAAACGTAGGAAGAAATTAAACATGTATGTTTCTACTTCAGTGAGCAGCTAAGTTTGGAAAGTTTATAAGATTGTCATGGAAACACTGACAGTCACTTTTACGAACAGACATGCCACTGGCAATCGGACAAAAATACTGATTTTGGCAAGTTCTTAACAAAAGACAATAAATCTTTCTCAATGTGATTCTAAGATATCGTGCTCCGTTGTTGCATCGGCTTACTTCATTGGATCAGAAGGCTGAAACACCACCTGAGAGCTACCCAGGGCTATTGAAACTTTATTGATTGTAAAGTCTCAACTCATTTCAGGAATTGTATGCAATGCTTGACAATCCTCATTTTAGTTTCAATTTATAAGACTGAGAAACTGGACAGAAAAATATATTTAGGATATATTCTATTTTAAATTACAGTACATCTGAGTTCTTCTGTCATAACAGGTTTATGACATGCATACAATGAAATGAATCGATCTGAAAAAGTTTCAGTAACAATAAATTTAGAAACTAAGTACTCATGCAGCGATCTAAAACATGCCATGGTAATTTCACAAAGACATGCTTGATTTGAATCTAGAGACTAACAGCAGTTACAGAGGGTTTGTGTCTCTGTTTGCATATTCTTTCAGTAAGTGAATGACTGATAAATTGCTTCTTTCATTGCAGTCTACAGAAATATGACAGACTGGGGCTTGCCAGAAAACAAAAGCAATCCTTTGTATTATGTTGTAGTACTTGTTATTGACAGATTGCTAATATCACACAAATATGATTAGCAGCAGGACGGTCACATTTCTCTGACTCATTTGCTGATAATTGCTTCTGCAAAACCATATCCTACTAAGACAATATTCTGATAAATGTATCGTTTGTGGAGAATGCCTTTGTGCCAAAGCAATCTGTACGAATGAATGAAACCATCAATACAGAGGCTTTCCGTTGTATTCATATTTAGTTCTTATGTAACACCATCTGACTAAGGCAAGTAAATACCTGCCATGGTGGTGGATAGGAATCAATGTCATTTTATCTTCAATGCCTGAGACACAATGCCAAAATCGATGTCTAATTCTTTTAGTGGTGCGGTGATGCTCCCAGCCCAGATGACACTGAGCTAAATATAGATTCAATGCTGAGAATTTTGGTAAGAATTTGTCGAAGATAGTAATATTGATCAATGTGCAAAGTACTATCTTGGAAGCTAAAGGTCCTATGTCCACAGTATTTATATATCACATTTTCACTGGATTTATATTGATGCATTTCAGTTATATCTAAAATTATTATTGTCAGCAAGAAATTTAATTTGTTGCTATTTTAGATGCATATATAATATTTTATTATATTCTGGAAAGTCTGTTTCGTCAAAATGTAAATAAACATGTGATTTAATCGAATTTGAAATTGTTCGTTCAATGCTCAACAAAAATGTATATGTTTTGTTCGGACATCCATTTTATTAATTCAGCAACCAACATTGGAATTATTTCAAATAATGATGAAATGAAAATTTCAAAATTGCACAGACACGGGTATGCTGTGTGCATATATGCGAACCCCTCATGAAAGACGTAACAACGGATGGGAAATTGAAATATATGTATAAACTTGACTTAAAAAGCAAACTGCAAAATATTACCATTGCATGACCCAACATTTCTGAAAACCATAGCCTGAGGCAGTATTGTCGACAAGGCATTGCCCCTGCACCTTGAATACACATTCATTTTCCATTTGAAGGCGTATGCCTGGTGAAACTGTACACTCATTTTGATGTTTTGCACGCACATGAACTGCGTGACAGTCTCTGTTTTAGCTTTCATGGTTTACTATGTTCTATTGAGATTGTCTTTAGATTAAAATATTTAGACCTCTCAACTCAGATTTCAAGCTTGCTGTTCTGTCAGTAACCCAACAGGTGAAACTTTTTGTAGGGGTGGGGGTCACTGGGGAACTCGTTTGGGAAATTATGGCTCTTTAGTGCAAACAAGCGTTGATACTTGCTCAGTTTCAATAGTAGTGATATGCTTAATTAGATATGAAACTTGCAGACACTAACAGTATCCTTATTCACAATTTAGATACTCATGCAAAACAAGGGGTCAAAATCATACTTAGATATCTTGCTACTGGATGACCAATACTTCATTATTTCTGAGGATGATAGTCTTATATAATTGCAGTTACTTTATTAACTAAAGAGTATGACCAAAACTTGCAGATACAACCCAAACTATTGTAGATATTAAAGGAGTAATAGAAAATTCAACTGCTAGAGTATTTCTGGCTATAGGAAGTTCTTTAAAAAAGAGCAACCTAGCCCTGTCAAGAATTGTTACTTGCTGTGAGGTGCTGCTATTTGTGGTAAAGCCCATATCAGCTTGCATGGCAATATCTGTTCCGAATGACATTCCAACATGCCAAAAAGCTGACGTGGAAATCATTGAGTCACCTAAATTGGTGTTGTCATAATCTCACTGAAAATTCTCACTTGAAGCTCCCTGAGTCTAAAGTGCTCTGTCACAAATGGTGTGTCAGTTTTGGATGTAATTTGGCACCCTGAGAGCTTTGTAAAACCCCTTCCAAATAAGTGAATACAATACCATTGGATGTGACACTGCATAAAGCCGTCATACATGTAGGTCTCTCTTCATAACAAATCATATATTTGTTATTATGCAGACAAGCAACACACAATCGCATAATAAAGTAATAATTACAGATGCTGGCAGCCCATGTTTAAAACATACCTCTAAACGTTTTATAAATTTATGTGAAGAAGAATCCACTTTCAATTACAGGAGCAATCACAGCCCCTTTAATCGATTCAATCTCCAAAACGGGCAAGGAGCCAATTTTGAGTCAAAGCAAAAAGATCAAATGGAGGGAAAGTGGTTGTAAAAGGTAATTGTCATTTTAACCTCAGTGTCTAATATCTCCAATAATAGGCAATAATAGTCACACTAAAACTATTTATTTGAAGTCTTTGCCAAGGAAATAATAGCGTAATCATGTAGTAAACTTTTTCCAATATAATGAAAACTTCAGAAAAAATAGAGCTAGTGCTAGAATGTGGAATGATACACCAAAATCAGATTTTAAATTCTTTGCTTCAGGAACAAGATACGCAATTATTAATATTGTACAGAGCAGAATAATCTGAAATGGTATTAAATATTGATCTTAAAATTCAGGAAATGTCCTTCAACCTCTCCAAAGTTTTCGGGTGATTTGTGTGGGGATGCAGAGATGTACAGTTGTGCTTGAAAATTTGTGAACCCATAGAGATTTACCATTGAAGACAATGATAAAGTTGTCTTACCGTACTGGCCATAACACAAATGATATTGCATGAATCATTGAACCAATGATTGTATTACACCATTGAGGTTTCCCACTACATGTACCAGCCTGACCACTGGATTTGTATCAGGGGATTTTGTGCTAGATAGGGGCTATAATTGTGCAAAAGTAAGTGCACCCTCTGCTCCTATCTTTTAACATCCTTTACTCCCTACTGAATGGGAGGGAAAGACCTGCATTTAATAATTATTTTTGACCTGCTTCAATTTGAGACAAGGAGGTCAATTCAGGACAGCTCTTCAAGATGCTTGAACCTTCTTTGCCTCTGTCAAACAGTCATGTAAGAATGAGGTGTGCATGTCTGGTTTGAAAATGGCCAGCAACAGAAATAGGGATATGGATGTAACATGTCCCAATGAATAAATGAGCCAAAACAAGGGATTTCTGTTGTATAATAGAAAATTATCCGTGATAATTATACCACCACAAATCAATGCAGGTGCATTACGTGGGCTTCCTGTGATTTGCATATCGGCTGTCAAACACTGACAGCTGACTGAGGCAAGTAAATACCTAAAATAGCAGTGAATAGGAATTAATGACATTTCATCTTCTATGTCTAAGACACATTGCCAAATCAATGTCTGAAACTCTTAACGGTGTGATAATGCTCCAACACCAGAACAGTGCTTAGCATAGTATAGCTTCAAAGGCCATATCTTGTGATGTGAAATTGGATTAAGATGAATTTCTTAGCGAATCTGCAAAGCTTTAATAGCAGGAAACTCCCATATAGAAACATATATCTAAAATCTAAAAAATTGTTCATGTCCATGATCAAATGAAGTAGGATGGTCATAAATTTGACTGAAAATGGCAAACTGCAATATATGATGTCACCACTGCATAAAAAGACTTAGAAGAGTATGAGGAAATTCATCGTAAAGGCATTACCACTGCACTGGGGATTCACATTAATTTTCTATTCTGGTCTTATGTCTGGTGGAACTGTACACTTACGTCTGGTGGAACTGTACACTTACTTTAGATGTGGTGCACGCACATAAACTGCATGACAGCCACAGTCTTACCTTTAAGACATTCTAATTGAGGCTTGCTTTGAATGAACACATTCGTAAGTCAAAACACAGGCACATTGGATATCTGTGATCTTTGCCCTGCATTGGCACTCCTATACAGAGTAAAAATCATACAGGCATGATGGACAAAAATAAACCATCATTAAAATGTGCTCCTGAAGCAGATTAAGAAGGTCATTACCAACATGACTTTAGTCTTTGGACTGACAGAAAATTATGCTGACAGAATAATTATGAATATGAGTTTAAAAAACAGGAACCTGCATGTACACTTTTAACACAAATAATTTGTACGGAACCTTTAAGGGCACATGCTGGTCGAAAAATGTGTGTACGCTGTCCAGAAGAAACTGTTGCAGCTAGAGCTATTAAATTTTACAGAGGCCTTCAGGGCACCAAAAATAATGATCCTCCCTGAAATTTTAAGTTGCCAAGGTTACGGTTGCAGTGGCAACAAAGAATTTTACATATTTTTAAGTATCCTGCCTTACAAAAAATTCATCTCAAGACTGAGCCATCAGAATAATCAGAACTCATTCATTTTCATAAATTGAGGTATTCGGATCCGCAATAAGACTATTTTCAGACTAAAAATATGTTTTTATAGGGTTTTTCTGGGATCGCGAACATGGGACTATGGAGCTAATTCACAATCTTTCATGTTTGAATCGCTGTCCCTCGGTCTTCAATCCAAATACAGTTCTGAAAATAGCCTTATTGCAGAAGCGAACTTGTCAGTAAGCACCTTGCCAAAATTCATTATGATGCCTTCAGCGGTTTTTGAGATGAATTTTTTGTAAGCACACAAAGTCACTAAAATTCGCAGTTTTCGGAAAATGGCAAAAAAAGGAAATAAACTCTTAATAATTTTAACTGTAAAGGTAAGATCGACAAGGTTGTTTACAGGGTTAGAATAGGAATTTTTGTGTAATTTCAGTTGCACTTGTTGTCTGGACATCTGTATTTATTGAAACTGTCAAAATCAGAATTTCCATTTTCTAAAATATTTTCACCATTTTTCGACAAGCATGTGCCCTTAAGTGTTCTATAAGCTGGTATAGATAAGGAACCCTAAAACAACTGTAAATAATGTGATAATTAATTTTTTTTATATAAAAAAAATAGAAATATACAGCAACAAAAACACTTGATTTTAATTATCAACTGTGAGCTTGAAAAGTTGCAAATTGTGTTGTGATGACTGGATGATTTAACTGGACATTAGCCCTTGTAAGTGGCATGTGTAAAGTGGTCTATATGGAAAAAGAAGCAAGCCACAAAGAACTTCATATCCGGAGCTTATTAGGTGAAAAAAAGAAAGATCAATAATCAATGAGAACTTTGTGATGTGGTTAGCAATATGTTAGACTGAACAAATTGATATACTCTAAATTTAGTGCAGACAAGGCTTCTGATAATTCAATAGACAGAATTAATACAGTTTGCATGGAAACAAAAGGTTCTTGCTGCTTTTGCGGTAATTGTGATTGATATGAGTAATGTCTGCTGCAAACTCAATTTGCAGAAAGCAACAGTATTTCTTGTCTACAAGTTCCAGTTATTCCTTTTTCCCAATTCCAAATTCAGAATAATGATGTAGCCGTAATCTTTTTGGCATTATTGACAAGATTCTGTGAAATATCATGCTACATAGTTCTTGATGCAATGCTTGATGCGCTTTAAAAAAGAAAGAGGTACAATGTGAAAAGTAATTGATCGCAATAATTCTTATGTCTCAGAATACAAATGGATGATTACTTGGGCTTTTGTCCGTGAAAATATTAGCGGTGGTTTATTGTTTTCAGAAAATAAAAAAGCATGAATACTTGATATCAGGGAAATCAGAATCAATAACATCCTGTCTTGAAGCCTGAAACTCAGTGCAAACATCAATGTATGAATTGGGAAGCCCACATGTCATGTGTTACCAAAGAGAGACAGGAGTTGGCCTTTTGAAAAAGGAGAGAAAAACTATCATATGGGTGACATTGATTATAATGGTGTAAATAAAGAGTCAAGCCATATTATGCATGAATTATTTTAGTTTATTTGCGGATCTGATGTGCAGTCCTGTTTTTTGTCATTAAATCGCATTTCCACTGCCATTACGCTGCACCAAAATAAACTGTGAAATTCCATCTTGTTGTCTTAATATTCTTGTTTTTATGACTTGAGATTCTGTAAATTGATGGATAGAGTACCTGTGTAAATATATACCATTTTTAAATTTTCCTGGTCAATATTCACATATTACTATTCGGGTCAGGAAGGTTCCAAAAAAAGTATCCAGTTGCCTTACAACTGTAAGTTACTGTGAGATTCTGCAATCTGTGATAAAACATATTTTGGCTTGAATGGCCATTTAGTGTTTTGATGGACATGCCTACATGCCACAGAGTAGCTGAAGTGCCAATCTTTGAGTAACATAAATCAGTTTGTAATTGCCGAACAGAAAATCCTTCAGTGAAAATCCTAAAGACTGAAGTCCCCTGTCAGAAATAAATGCTATATCAGCCTCGGAAGCAATATAACACCCTGAGACTCTTGACATACACATTTGTAACAAGTGCACATGTGGTAACTGAACCTGACACTGCACAGACACGAAACACGGTTCTTTTGTGCATGCGTAGTACGTAACATAAAATATATGATACACTGAAGTTATAATAACTTAGTAAAAACTTACTGAACATTATGAAAGGCTGACTTTTTGTCAGCAATTATTACACTTTAGGAAATTACAAATGATGCATTGATTCAGCTTAACTGGTAGCAATGTGTATTCTCTGAGGCAAGATGCCCTATCACTGCATATTCATTTGATGACCTGTCTGACACCCAGTGTTAAGAGAGAGTCAGTTATTTGTGCCTCAGAAATCGCAAACAGGAAATTAATTTATGGGCCAACACATGAATTTAGCCACAAGAGAAATAAACACTCCATTTATCCTGGGACATCAAACGTAAATTCATTCAAAATGGACGCATGACATTGAGAAACAAACCAGTAATCATATTCTTAGTAAGAAAAATATTACCATAATCTTATTGCCAAAGAACTCCTACGTGAAATATCAGCAAGGATGATTGTCATGAGCCAAAGTGTGTCAGAATTGTCTAATATTGAATTGTTCATGCATTCTGTGAATTGCAGAGAGTAACATCATTATTGGTTGATTGCATTCCACAATAAAGTTCTGCTATCTAGTTGGATATTATGACTTGAACATTGGCTTTCCTGTGGAATTACCATATATATGTAATCTTTAAGTAGCTCCTTGCATATCACAATAATATGTAAAACTGCAACACATCTGCTGCTCAGACTGAACATCTGATGCAACAGTTCAGGCTTCCTTTATTGTTGACCTGCTTGAGACAAGGAGGCCAATTCAGGACAGCTCTTCAAGATGCTTGAACATTCTTCTCTTCTGTCAAACAGCCATGACAAGAATGAGGTGTGCATGTCTGCATTGAAAATGGCCAGCAATAGGAACAGGAAATATGACCCGGATCAGCTCCGTGAAATGCTTGATAAGAAACGTGAAGGCTGTCTCTGATGAGAATTATATAGGTCACTGCAAAGAAAGGAGTTTATAAAAACATATGGACAAAAATTAATTCATATCATTTCTTAGGAATCTCATTGCCAAACAGAAATACTTCAAGACCTCTGTCAGAAATAAAATGCTGTGTCAGTACAGAAGAAATATGATATCCTAATTGTAACTGAACGTGACACTGAAAAGCGTCATATATTCTTAAAACTTTCCTATATTGTTAAATGCATGGCTGCATAATATTAGATAATGTGAATTTTGATTTGGCTCATTGTGAAAATTGGTTACAATATATGTATCCACATTATGCCAAGGGCGTCACTACATGTAGTTATATGACATGTAATATCGTACACCCTGTGCACCTCAGATCAATACAGGTGCATTACATGGGTTTTCTGTGATACACATGTCAGCTTTTAGGCACTGCCATCTAACTGATGCAAGGAAATACCCAACATAACAGTAGATAGGAATCAATGACACTTTATCTTCAATGTCTAAGACACAATGCCAAAAATCAATGTCTGAATCTCTTAGTGGTGTGATAATGCTCCCACGCAAAAATGGTGCTTAGCTAAATTTAGCTTCCAAGCTGAGATTTTGTGATGTGACATTGAACAAAGATGAACGGATTAACGTTCAAAGCTTTAAAATCAGGAACAATATATTGGAAAAATTTGTCATAGTGAGATGATGTAGGAAGGTCATAAATTTGACTGAATATGGCACATGGGATGCACATTCATTTTCCATTCTGGTCTTATGCCTAGTGAAACTGTACACTCATTTGAGATGCGCTGCACGCAAATAAACTGCATGACAGTTTTTGACTTATAATTTGTATGGTTTACAATGTTCTGTTGAGACTGGCTTTGGATTAAAAGTTTTTCAACTATAACTCAAAGGTAAAGGTAATGGTACTTTATTTAACATGGGTAGCCAAGCTAAGTCAGTGACTTGTTTCCATTTGGGCCCACGGCACCTCCAGATTTACGTCTAATGCAAATGATGACGTTGTGGAGTGACATGATGGCCAGCCTCGGGATTGAACCCGGGTCCTTTGTTTGTGAGGCAAACACTCTACTGACTAAGCTATATGCGCCAAAATCATGCTAGCTTTAGATTAAAACATCTACAAATGATGAGTCAGGTATTAAGCTTGCTGTATTGAAGAAAAACTACCAGGTGTCTGGTTTTTTTGCTGAAAGAACTGAACTTACATATGAATTGATAGAAAATTATCCTGCCCTAATAATACAAGAAGGGAGGTTGTTGAATAAGAAACAGCAACATACATGTTGCCCTGAAATTGCTACATGCTGTGATGTGCTACAATAAGCATCCATTTCAGCTTGGATGGCAATATCTGTTCCCAATGACATTCCAACATGCCACGAAGCTGAGGTAGAAAACAGTGATTCATGTAAATTGGTGTGGTCATTATCTAACTTAAAATCTTCATGTGAAGCTCCTTGAGTTTAAAGTGCAGTATCAGAAATGTTTTGTCAGTTTTGGATGTAATATGGCACCCAATGAGCCCAAGGCATGACAATTTTATAGGTGTGGCTTCATAACACGTCAAATATAGTCATTATTCCAGTAAATCACAGTTTTTTACACTGAAAACAGAAATCCAATCGTATCAATTAATTGTAGCTGCTGCATGCAAATGAGTTAGAAGTGTTTGACTAAACTCATCCCATCTATTCGATTATGCTTTATCTGCTAATTGCATTATTTTATTATGAAAATATGAAAATTGTACTTGGTTTTTGAATACATACTTCTGAAATCCAACAATGGTTTTTGAATACATACTTCTGAAATCCAACAATTTTTAATTTTATAATGTATTTTCTCTCCTAAGGAGGCTAGATAAAATCAAAACAAAAAAAAATTGATGTTTTATGAATGTGAGCAATCACTTTGACAGGAGCAATCTCCGTCATTTTAATCGATTGAAGCTCATAAAAAGGGCGAGAAGCCAAATTCTGCTAATCACCAGACAAAATGTAGAAAGGCTAAAATTGAAGAAAGAATGGAAAGACGCAGATTATTGACTCACAAAATTGATATACTATTTAGTGCATATACGGCCTATGGTAATTCAATAGACGGAAATAATACAACTTGCATGGAAACAAAGTTCCTTGCTGCTTTTGCAGTAATTGTGATTGATATGAGTAATGTCTGCCGGAAACTCAATTTGCAGAAAACAACGGTATTTCTTGTCCACAGGTTCCAGTAATTCCTTTTTCCCAATTCCAAATTCAGAACCATGATGTTGCAGTTATCATTTTGGTATTATTGACAAGATAATCTTTCTACGAAATATCATATTAATTAGTTCTTGAAGCAATGCCTAATGTGCTTTTACAACAAGAAATAGGTATCACAATAATTCTTATGTCTCAGAATACAAATGGAAGATAACTTGGATTTTGTCCATGGAGATATTTTCCGTTGTTTATGCTCTTCAGAAAAACAAAAACAAGAATACCCTATCAATATTAGGGAAATGAGAATCAATGACATCATGTCTTGAAGACTGAGACTATGTGCAAACATCGATATCCAAATGGGGAAGCACACATGTCCTAAGCTACGAAAGAGAGACGGGTGTGGGCCTGTTGACAAAGGAGAGGAAGAAGTCTTTAGGGTGACAATAATTGTCAGTTATCAAAGTGTAAATAAAAACCACTGCATTGAAAAACTAATAGACACTGACAGGTAAAGAGTCCAGTCAGAATATACACTAATCATCTGAGCTTGTGTGCAGATCTGTTTTATTGTCATTAAATTGCCTTAATACATCATATATATCTCATTGCAATTGCCATTATGCTGCGCCTGTAAACAGTGAAATACCATCTTGTTGTCTTAAAGTTTATGCAATATACATAATAGTATTGTTGTTTTTCAAGGTCTTTACTTTCTGTAAATTAATGGATAGAGTAGATCCCATGTATATACCATTTTAATTTAAAAATTTTCCTGGTCAACATTCACGTTTTACTGCTCAGATAAGGAAGTTTCCAGAAAAAGTATCCAGTTGCCTTACAACTGTAAGTTACTGTGAGGTGCTATGTACTAGCTGTGATAAAACCTATTTTGGCTTGAATGGCCATTTAATGTTCTGAACGACATGCCTACACGCCGCAAAGTAGCTGAAGTGCCAATCTTTGAGTAACATAAATCAGTGTTGTCATTGCCAAACAGAAAACCCTTGAGTGAAACTCCTTGAGGCTGAAGTCCTCTGTCAGAAATAAATGCTATGTCTGCTCCAGAAGCAATATGACACCCTGAGACTCTTGACACACATTTGGAATAAGAGCAGATCTGGTAACTGAATGTGACACTGCATAGACACAAAATTTGGTTGTTGTATGTATACGATGCAGGTAAAATAAAATATATATGTTCATTTATTTATTTATTTATTTATTTCATTTCACCTCCACAAAGGGAGAAAAAGTACAAATAATACACATTGAAAATGAGATAATGTATGTACATTTTATAAATAAACATTATAATTGGGACAGTTAGATAGCTGTTGTTAAAAGATGCACTAAAAAATGTTCGTCAGAATATGGTTTTACAAAATTTTCATGAAAAAGTAACATTTTTAAAGAATCAACATGACCATCAAATGAATTAGTGCTATTTCTTATAGGAGGATTTAATAATAAAGATATGACTGATTCACCCCTCATTAAAACTCTTGACAATAATGTACCTGGTAAAATTTCATAACATAATAGAAAACGTGACACATAATACAAAAGTAAATTTCTACATGGGCTCTCTACCTGCCCTATCCTGTGAAGCAGATTGGTGCAATTTCTGTGAACTATATCACTAACTTTATTCAAGCCCATCGCTTATAACAATTGTGTATTATGAGACCTTTTGCTAAGACCTAAACATTGCTTCATAAGTTTACCTTGAACAGAGTCCATTTTATCAATGTCATTTGAATTCAGATGAACACAATCTGAACCATAAACAAGAGAAGGTTGACATATATGTTTATACAAATGTGCTTTAACATCAGTTGATGCCCCTGGATACAACATACCTGCAGATGACAAACTGTAAAATGATTTCCTGCACTTACTGAATCGATGGTTTACATGATCAGAACTTGTACCCGTTTTATTATACACACAGCCCAATATTTCAAGGGTGCTAACATTCTCAAGTTTACTGTCATTTATCAACCATGAGGGTTCAACAACAAATGGATTATTTCCGATAATCATACATTTTGACTTCTCCTTGTTATAATTAAACCTCCATCTCTTACTGTAATTCACACAAAGGTCTAACTGATGTTGCAGTCCAGTGATAGAAGAACTCATAACAGTCACATCATCAGCATAAGCAAAGGAATTGTAAATCATGTTACCAATTTGCACACCAGTGTCTAGTGATGACAATTCCAGTAATAACCCATTTATGAATATGTTAAAAAGATATGGTGACAAAATACTCCCTTGTCTGGTACCTCTGGTTACAATAAATTTACTACTTAACTTACCATTCCATTTAACAACAGCATTCAAATTATTGTACCATTCATACAGAAATAACCACTTGAAAGCGGGAAGGACATCTATCAGTTTAACAAAAAGAGATTTGTGACAAACAGTATCAAAACATTTTTCTGCATCTAAACTAGCCACAAACAGGGGGCTTTGTTGTGATTTACAGTAACTTATAACATCAGTAAATAGGTTGCAAGCCATACTAGTACCTCTGCCCTCTCGAAAACCAAACTGGGTATCACACAGTTTTACACTTGGGACAATTAACAGCTCTACAATCTTGGTATGAACAGAACTTAGTGTAACTGGCCTATAGTGTTTTGTAATATTTGGATTTAATGTAGACTTCTTTAGTATTGGAATGATAATACCAGTGGTAAATACAGAAGGAACACAGCTTTTAGATAATACAATACTGTAAAGATTAGCCAAAAGTTCATACAGTTTCATGCATCCGCCATTCTTCAAGTGTTCAGAGGTAATTCCATCTATTCCAGGAGACTTCCCTGTTGGTAGATTAACAATGATATCACTGATACTAGAACTTGTGATGTGCTGGGGTATAACTTCATTTCTGCACTTGGTCTTGTGGTGCTCAACTTTAGCCCAATCTGTCAATTGTTCCTCAGTTCTGTTGCCACTGTCTGACATGATACCCTGGTAGAATGTTGCAAAGTCATTAGGACTCAGGTCAGAATTCACTTTGCTCCTTCTTAGGTACTTGATTTCATTCCAGAATGATGACATCTTTCTATCCCTTAATAAATTGTCCAATTTCCCGAGGTGTTGCTGTTGAGTGTTATTCACAGAGTGTCTTGATAGCTTGCGAAACTGTTTTTCACCCATTTATAAGTATCATAAACAACACCGTTTCTGGGTCTGCCACTCTCCACCCACAACCTCCACCAAAATCGCTTCCGGTCTCTCATTCTACTAAGGTCTGGATTTCTGTATGGTTTTGGTAGATGTTTCCGTTTCGGTGTACAGCCTGCTTCTGTGGCTGCCACATGCATTACCTGATTGATAGTATGAAGCTGATCACCTACTGACTGTTGAATCATATCATCAGGAATGTTACTAGCCAAAAAGTCAATATTAGAAAGATTTTCCTCCACGATTCTTGAATAGGCAGCAACATTGTAGTCATAATATGTTAGGGGAGGAGCTCGAGGTACTCACGATGTTAACACAATGTTGCCATTTTAGATTTTTCTACAACATACAGTGTAGCCACAAAGATTTATGCCAATATCGTATCTTTGATCATGCCTCATGATGTTGTGAAAATTTTGTCACAGCGTTGCATGCGGCATCTTTGACATTGATTCACATTGCCTCAGATATCAGGAGCAGGAATCTTAGATTATTAATATTGTGAACAAAATGAGCGAGGACTTTGGTGAACAGTGCATTTAACATAAAACTTGCATGACATCATAAAAGGAATGCATTAGAAAGTTCTCCATATAAATTTTATGATACAACCTGTAATTGCACAATTTTTCTATGTATCATCAGTGATGATTCTCATGAGCAGCAATATTAAATTGTTTGTCAGATATTAATTTTATCAAATCAGACCGTGCAAGGATTGAAGTGAAAAACATCAATAAGTTGGTTGCTTTGGAGTTGACAAGTTTGCTTCTAATTTGAAGAATATCATTATTGCTTGTGTATTAATTTTTCTTGTAAATGATGTTGCTTCAGAAATATAACTCTTCTTCTTCTTCTATTATAGTACAGATGCCAGGTCATGGGTATTTCGTACTGGTACATGGTGTGATGCAGTGCAGGTCTCTATGACACTTTTAACAGGTGTGGTATAAAAACCATTTATTTACAGTCTTATCTTAATTTTGTTTGTGGCGTCTTTGAAAGTCTCTGTCATCGGCTTGTTTATGACCTCTTCTGGGATGTTGTTCCACATCTTGATGGCGCTCGGGAAGAAGGAGTACTTGTACATGTCTGTCCTTGCATACGGAAGTAGGTATTTTTTTGTATTTCCCCTGCTGTGCGTGGTCAATGGTGTCAGTAGGTATTTTGGCCTGACTTGGTTGTTGCCGATGTGGTACATCATCATGGCTTTGCTTTTACCCCTCCTCTCTGCTAAGCTGTCCCATTTTACCATTTCTAGCGATATAGTTACGCTGCTGTACCTGGTGTAGTCATTTAGTATGAAACGTGCTGAACGTCGTGGAATGCCTTAATCTGTTTGATATTTTTCTTTGTTGATGAATCCCATATTGTGTAGGCATATTCTTCAAGTGGTCTGACAAGGTATTCATGACAGGCTTTCTTTGTTTTGACTTGACATTGGCTTAAGTTTCTCTGTAGGAAGGCTTTTGTGGAGTTATCCTTTTTGGTGATGTTAGCGATGTGCTTGTTCCAGTTTAGAGACCAATGAATAGTTACACCCAGGTACTTTGGCTCTTCTACATTTTCTAATGAGTGGCCATGGATCTTGTATTCGGCTGTGATCTTCTTTTTCTTATTCGTGACTTGGAGTAGTTGACATTAACTCAATCTGTAACAAACTGATGAAACTATTAAGCCAGCACTAGGAGCAACGTTTTTTAATTCTAATAAATTTATTTTGCCATCAAAATGAGGTAACATATGTCCATTATTGTCTACTATCTTAGTCAGATTATGCAATTAAAGGCCAACGTGAGAATTTTGTAAAAATTATATATATATATCATATATTCGTGCATTGAACACAAGTATACAATATAGCAAATGTAAGTAAATTATACATTTTACACATATATCTCACCAGAAAAGCTTATAGAGGCAGCCAAGCCTACTTGTGGCTACATTGCACCGCCACAGTGATCTTGGCATTGTGTCTTTGGCTTTGAAGACAAAATGTCATCGATTTTCGTATACCGTAACAGCAGTCACTTGCTGGCTTCAATCAGATGGTAATATACAGAAGCTAAATTTGTATACTCCCACAAGCCAAACTATCAACCCAGCCACTTTTCAGCAAATATTTATTATTTATTTTTAGCATACAGAATATCAGGTACAAGACATGTAAGAATCACAATGTCATTATTTCTTTTAAACACAGTGATTAACTAATAGAAAATAAATGATTCAATAAATTAATTTAAAAACACTACACTGACGTCTGGATGGGTACATTTATTAAGCTGTACTGACATCAGGATGGCACTATTTTGTGTTCTTCCTGACTGTCAGTCCAGATTATAAAAATGGGTCGTCCTGAACTCTACTGCCACTATATTTGTAATGGTTTCTAGGGTCAGGTAGACAGTCATTTGCCAAGGATACTGACCTCAAAAATGAGGTCTTATTGACACTGCTGATGTCAGGAGGGATTCATTTATTAAGCTGTACTGATGTCAGGATAGCAATATGTTGTGTTCTTCCTGATTGTCAGTCCAGATCATAAAAATAGGTCATCCTGACCTCTACTACCACCATATTTGGAATGGTTTCTATGGTCAGGAAGACAGTCATTTGCCAAGGATACTGACAGCAAAAATTTGGTCTTGCTGACACAACTGATGTCAGCACCAATAGCTTTTTCCACCATCCTGACGTCAGGATATGTAATAATATTATGTTCTGCTGACATCCAGGGCCAATTGGAGGACTGTCAGTAAGAGTCTCAAAAATGCCCCACTTCTGACATGCAGTCAGCAAGGATAGATTTTTTCCATCATCCTGACGTCAGCAACAAATTAAAAATATGACCTTTCTGACGTCAGTGGTGTCAGTAAGGACCCAAAAAAGTTCCCTGTTTTTATATGTATTTTAGCCTGCAAATTTTACTTCAATGAAGAGAACATTTAGAAACTGTTTAATAATGAAACATAATGAAATAATTTTTTCAACATGGGTGACATAAACAAAGTAAAAAGGCTGAAGGAAAAACCGTTTTAGAGTTGTGCAATGTGCACACAGCGAATACGCCAGAGCTGAGAGCTGGCTCCATCAATTTCAGTGAAGGTAACTCTAATCAAGCTTTGATTGATGAGAAGTGTGAGAAAGTGGGTACAAGGAAAACAACAGGTTTTTCTCAATCAGAATGAATGATCTTTTCCTTCCTCTCTGCATTTGCATTGTGTAGTGGATTAAAAAACTGAAACACCACCTGAGAGTTGTGCCTTTAGAACAATGATTGATTGATAAGTCACAGGAACCTGCTTTTTTCACTTGATATGTTTCACAACGCCTGAATTTCTTGTGAATCTTTGGAGAAACAGAGACATTATGTAAAGTGAAATATTGGCACGATTTTACAAGATGAGGTAAATGATAATGATAGCCAAAAAAAACTAAAATACTAATAAGACAATTAGATTTACATTAAACGATTTGGAGATAATTACAGTGACAAGGTGACACACAGGTCATGTGTGATATCCTGGGTGGCTTCACAATAATGAGTAAATGGTTCAATACCGGCCGTTTAAAATATATATCTAGACACAATACCAAAATCAATGTCTAAATCTCTTAAGTGGTGCAGTGATTCTCCCACCCCAGATCAGAATAGCGCACAGTTAAAACTTATGTGTAAATTCAAGGCTGAGATATTCAGTTTGTTATCGAACAAAGATGAAGCTGGCCCAAAGAAAGAATAAATGAGTCAAAGCGGAATTTTCTCTTGTTTAGATATTTAGCTGTTGCAGACCACTATCTGACTGAAGTACAGACTGTATACCGGCAACAATGTGGTATAGGAATCAATGACATTTTATCTTCAATGTCTGAGACACAATGCCAAAATCAATGAATGAAGCTCTTAGCGGTGCAGCAATGCTCCATTGCTCCAACCCCAGATCAGAAAAGTGCTGAGCTAAATATGGACTCAAAGCTGCAATTTTTTTTGTTTGACATTGGACTAAAATGCAACTTTTCTGGGTCAATGTGCGCAGCTTTAAAGGGAGGAACGATATTTCTTCAATAAATGTCTTGCCCATTGGTGAAATAATGTAGGATGATCAGATAGTTGACTCAAAATAGCCAATTGCACTGCAACTGTATGCAGTGGCGTAACTGGGTGGTCGCGAGCGGGGGGGGGGGGAGCACCTGGGGGAGCACGCGATTCTCTGGGGGGCACCCACTATACTAACTGTATATTTCAGAGGTGGAAAGTTCATATGGGGGGGCATTTTGGGGGCGAAGGTCCAATATGGGGGGGTACATACCCCCCAATAGGGACGCCACAGTGACTGACTGTATGATGTTACCTCTTCGTGATAAAACATTTCTGAAGACCACACAGTTTGAGGAATTAGTCTTCAATGCATTGTCACAGCACCTGGAATACACCTTTATTTTCCATTGAAGGCCCACGCCTGGTGAAACTGTACACTCAATTTAGATGCAGTGCACGCACATAAACTGCGTGATAGTCTGTGTATTCAGAGCTGTCTTAGTTTACAATATTTTATTTGAAGTAGCTTTGGATTAAATCATAGCTTAGATCCTTAATCTAGCTATACTGCCAAAAAGCTATAACAGATGTAGGTTTTTTTATGGGAAGCTGTTGTGAATTAGGTTGTTGGCAAAAGGCAAATTTGTCGTTAATTTGAGAATCTTTGTTTAATAAATAGGCAGTCGTAGACAGGACATTCAGAAAGTTCTGCATTTCTTCTGGCTATTTGAAGAGGTTGCATGTAGATTTAATTTCCAAACAAATTATAAATTTATGATATAAGCAGTACTGTGCAGTGTGCCGAAGTCTTGAGCTGCCCCCACTTTTCCGTATCATTTTCCATGAATTCACAGTTACATTTCTCTCCAGGCCTCCTTCACAAAATATTGACACAGATTTGAGCCAAAAATTTCAAATTTCGATTCATCACTCCAAATGTTACTGCCACAGATTTCTAGTTCAGTTCTTACATTTTTGAGCATATTTGACTCTTTCCCACTGTTTCTCTCCCTCAGTATATCCATAAAAGTACAAGTAATATCACAACACCAAGGGCTTACAAGTTTGAGTGTTAACACCTCCATGATCATAGAACATCTCACAACTGAGAGGTTCAGACATTTTGTTAGGGCGTTGTGCTTCAGGCTTTGAAGATATAACGTCAATAAGTTTTATCCTCCACCATAGGCATACCATGTTACTTACTGTGTTGAATCAATAGAAGGATACATGAAAGCTAAATATAAATATACAGAAACATCGAGAATGGCTTGGCAAGATGTATTAACACATTTTACGTCATGGCACAAATGTTGTTGCAGAACTATCACATAACAATGGAAGACCTAATTGTAATTAATTCCTGTCAAGCTGAACTCCTGTGCATATCATATTCAAGGGATTTTACTATAATATATGGCTTCATGGAAGTGATAATGACATAAGAAATATTTTTGCCTTGTACCGAATCAGTTATGTCATCGAACTTGCAAATAATTGACTGAAGTATCCTTATGTCCAGTGTTTTTATAAATATCCCCTTACTATCGTCTTACGCACACCAATGCGTTAGTGACAAGTTTGTGTCTGTTCAAGGAAATTTGTCTTTGTTCCTAATGCCTGAATTACATGGCATCAAACCAAATTGTTGCTGATTTATTGCTGACGCACACACGTCTCTGGCAAGCTATTTGTTTCTAGAAGGCACTCATGACCTTCCTAAGATTAACATCGTCTCTAATTTCTACCAGCAAGGATATATGTGTTAAGCGAGTCCTTAATCAGACAAAAGCTAGTAGCCCATTTATTATATAAAGCTTTCTTTTAAAATGAGCTAATACTTTTTTCATCTCAAAACAACAAGAAATATGTCAAACAGAAGTTCAATTTTTAGTCACAGAAAATGCATTACGCTACTCATGCTTTATATAGCTGTTCGGCTTCAGTCAAAGCTAAACTGAACCAATCATGCAAGAAAACAAAACGGAACGGAATGCAGGAGAGGCAGTCCATTCACAGTTTCAAAAACAATCTCAGAATAGGGGGGGGTGATAATTCCAAAATGTTTCTGTGTGGCGTTTTTTGTGTGACCTGGACCTAGTTAGGCAACACGGTTGCCCCCGTTTGTCAATATAAGCCGAAAACCCATATGGACGGAGCCTTTGAAGGTTGACGCGAAGAAATAATGACAAAAATTTTTTAAAAAATCATATCTCGAGAACTATTGGTCTTAGAGACTTGTGAATAGGCTCAAATTAACTGGAATCCTCACTTTTATATCAGTGTTTCATAGTAACTATAGGCCTAAGTGCAATACTTTTTCTGTTATTGGACAAAAACTGTTTTTTTAGCTCTTTTCCGACAGTATGCAAGCGTAAACTCACATTGCAGACTGTGTGTATAGTGTTAGAGCCTAAATAATTGCAAAAATTACTCAATCTATGTTTACATTTAATATATATATGCATTTGAGAGTTCTATTCCATATTATTAATTACTGAATCATACTATACCAAGTTGTTGTATACCGTGCATAGATTATGCCTAAATTGATTTGATCAGCGAGATACTTGATTTACTTATGACAATAACATTAATATTTAGTTTCATATAACTGCGTGGTACTCTGTGTGGAGCTATCTTAAAAGTCTTGAGGTTCGCTGACAAGATCTTTGACAAGCTTATAAAACAAGTGACATTCACAACACCATAATAATTCTATTTCACATGCGAGACAGCAGTAATGCCAGTAATGGCATGCAATTAACTTGAAGAGGATAGCATAAATAATGAATCTATTAATACTAAAAGTCCAATACTGGAAAATGACATCCCTGATGGACAAGTAACTCTAAAATTGATTGTTAATCACATTCATTTGTTTCCTATGCTCATCTTGCAGTAACAGGCGTCAGTTTCATTTTAATGTGGTGGGGCAAGAAGCCGTCACATCTTCGTGGAAGATGTCAGCGGAAAAATTATATATCATTTTGATTCAGAAACATGTGTACTTTGGTCAAAGCCCCACCTACAATAACGCCACTGTGCAGTAATGATATATTATAAGAAAAAAATAGAGGATTTTTCAAGAAGTCTTAAGATAGCAAGAAGATGAGACAGGATCTAATCATTTTTAACAGTAGTACGACTAAACAAAACAATTCAAAATGTATTGACTGTGTCTGACATCTTAATGCACAAATTTTTTATCAGGATTATTGGTCCATACCCTCAAAGTTTGGGTTTGCATATAGCTCTGAAAATAGAGTAAGCTGTTTCTCTGAGGAGAGAAAGATTAAGCTGAAACATACACCTCTGCCAAGTGACCTTGTGCCAATCCCAGGGACTTCTTAAAAAATGCAGTTCTTCTCCAACACCCCCTTGCTTAATTCTGTGGTGAATGCCTTCAGTGACATTGAATTCTCCAGCATCTTGTGACTGAGCACTTTGTTTTAGCACTGCTTATCTCGTTGAACCAACTGACTTTTGACCAATGAACAGGTAACCAAAGACAAAAGATGACCGAGAGTACTACTTGAGGAGAACAAGTCAATCAATTTCTTGTTCAGAAACAATTTCAGGCATGAAACTGGGATGTTGAGAATCTTTCTTCTCTAACAAGTTAGCCATGCAAGTCAATAGAGATGTTAACAATCTCTGCAAAGTAGTAAAAACTAAAAAATAAAAAAAAAGTTTTACTTGTCAGGTTATGTTATTTATTTAGTCTAATCAAGTCTGTTTGAAAAATGGCTACACTTTAAAGTGGATGTGGCTGCACAGTAAAGAGAAAAATGTAGCACATACGTATAGAATTATAGACAGATTGTAAAATGTGAGATACAACATGCCAAAAATACAAAATTTCTCAATTCCTAGAATTTGTGACAAGTTTCTACAGAAGGTGGAATAAACATAAGCCTTTTTTTGTGAACGAGAACTAAATATTTCTGCTTACCAATATTAGGTTGAAAATTCAAGATCACCTTTGTATATCACAATATCTGATCCATCACCACCATAAGAAGCCACACATTCACAGCTTCAACTTGATAATGCTGCTTCAGTTTGCAAAACCTGTCAGTGTCCTCTCGATAAGAAAAGAACCAATTTTTTAAGCCAAAACGTAAAATTACAAATAGGGTGAAATGTGCTGTCCCTAGGAGACTCCTTACATTTTCTTACATGAAAATTGGTAAACAAAATTAGGCCTACATTTCTTCACCAAACACACACTTACTTTAAAATATGAGGAAATGACTGAAGACAAATAAATCCCAAGTCATTATAGTGCTGACGAGGATAAAACCAGAACACATACATCACCTTTTGAAGACAAAGATAGACACTGTTACACAGAAAGACTGATTTGGCTAAAACTGCAACATCAATCTTCAATGTTTAGGATGATACTTTAATTTTTGGATATAGAGCAAGTGGAGCAGACATTTTTAATAGCTAACATTCTTCATATTAGGCCTATGAAGTTCCTAAAAAATCGAAAATATAAGGTTTTGCACAAAATCAAAGGTTTTTTGGCTATATCTTAAAAAATAAGGTAGATTGGCATATATTTACTATGAAAGACGAATATAAACTTAGGGATTACGAATAATTTGAGCCTATTTTGAAGTCTGTATGTGCATTGGTTCTCGAGATATGGCATTTTCGGGTAATTTTGCAGTCGGCGCATAAGCCGTTATCTTCAAAGCCTCCGTCCATATGGGTTTTTAAAACCAAATAATGCAATTGAGGTACCTTTGGGTTTCTTTTGACCTATATTTTCATATTCCATCCACACAGGTATGATTTTCTGAAATTTTTAAGATAACACCCCCCCTACTCAGAACAAATTATATTAAGGTGTATGAAGAAGTTGAAAAAAATACATTAATTTCCATGGGGGTAATTTTATCTTAATTTAATATTAAATTTCAATGTGTGTGGTTTAATCAGCAGTTATTTTATCTTATTTTAATATTAAATTTCAATATGTGTGGTTTAATCAGTAAATGCATCAAAATCTCATTCCTTTTAGAATGAAGAAGGTGACTCATTAAAGAACAATGATTATTGTATGATTTATTACAATATAGTAAATTGGCAATGAGAAGGTTTGAACTTAATGCATGTTAGATTTTGTGAGGAGAGACTTGGCAGTTATTACAACCAAAGTGGAAATAGTTACTTTCTCATCAATTTCAAAAACTGACAGAGTAATGATCTAGAAAGCAGCTTTTATATTAACCAACTTGATTAGAATTCTTTGCTCAGTGAGATATAATTCCAATCAATCAGTGTATTCATTTTGTTAAATGACTCGGGTAATTTCCATCAACAGCATGGCACATTGTTTCCGAAGCAGAAGAAGTTGACTGTTACAAAAACATTCAGGATAAGACACAATATTATGTTTTACCCTAAATATACAGCGTATGTCAGTTTTTGTAAATATAAGCACTTAAAAGATTACAACATTTGTGCAGAAGTAAGACTTTAAAAGTAGCTTGTGCACAAATGCCATGAAAATACACCTTACATACAAGTCGCAGTTTCAATGGGGGGGAGCTGCACCTAGGCATCCTCAAGTACAGCATGAGCAGCATGGGTCAACTTTACTGACTGTCTCGGCTTTGCAGCATCAGTGACCGTAAGTCAGCACTTCCCCTTTACTTGTGCTTGGAGCTTTAAGCAGCATTTATGGCATCAAAGGCAATGGTGTGTGAAATCAGGCTTTCAAAGAGGTGCTAGATACCAAAAGCTGAAAGAGACTAAGAGAGGTCAGCAAAGAAGGGAATGGTGGGTGAAATAAGGCTTTCAAGGAAGCACCAGATTGAAGAGGCACTAAAGACTGAAAGAGACTGTCATAAGCCACAAAGGCATAGCATGGAATATCCATACAGCTTTATTAAAAGCCTCATGATTACGGTCCCTTGTTGCTCTTATTATGAATCAAGGCTGTTTTCAAGCACTCGATTTTTGTAGCTGCTTTTTAGCCGAGCGGCAATTTTTATGATAATTGAAAGAAAATGAAGCCGAAAACAAAGAATCCCATTTACTGGTAAGCAATTAATAAAAATTCTACAGGACCGACAAAATTGCTGATGTAGCCCTACATACATTGTGTATATTCTCTGGTGTCTATGACACATTTTAAAAGTCTGAAAATACCGTGAAAATCTTCTATTTCAATGGAACTTAAAATCAAATTCGCCTGTCAGCCTGGAACTGAAAGGATGATTTGCATTATTGTCTTATGTAACTCCTATCATTGTTTCATCTAATTTAAAAATCCACTTCCTAGAAAGCCACCAAAGTGAGTTACTCGAGCCTGTGTTGTGATATTGAGCATTTTTTCATCCCAATTTATTGCGTCCCAGACTTTATTGGGTGGCATTTTCCAACCTCTGAAGTGCTTTACCACCCCAAAGGCATCATATTTTGGCATGGCTGGCTCTCTGACTCTTGCTGAAATAGATGCAACACAGCCAGAATAGTCCCCTGCAGTGAGTAGCCTCCTGCACTTGAACTAATATTTATAAATATACGGTAAACATTGGAAACTTGGATAAAAGCTAAAGGCATGTTGATAGATACATTCGATTCTTTGAAAATTTTCCCGAATTATCATTGGTCAAGAGAAGGTAGATTATTTGAGGTTGAATGAACAAGCACGAAGTGCTGTTTTCAGTGTACATATTTTCATGACCGCATGTGTACCGTGTATATATAAGGTATCTTTTTAATACCAAATTTGACTAGAAGTGAACCTATCCTCATGATAAAGTAAGAAATATGAGTTAAAGATATCTGCATAGAGCCAGAGAGACTTTTAGGCACATGTCTGTGTCTTCTTGCATCACATAAGATCTTACAACTAATGCCTAGTTCTCATGGAGACGTAACAGAGGGTTCCTGTTGCGGCGCTTCTTACTTTTCCAGGAAAGGGCAAAGATTTGAGCATGTACGCCGTCAATTTGGCTTTACGGCGCGACATGAACAGCATGCGCCGTGTTAAGAGGTCTTTCTACGCAATTCCTAGAAATTTGACGATGCAGGAAAAAAAGTTTGTGCCGGCTGAATCTTTGCGAGGGAAGAAGTGGTGATGCAAGAACAAGCGTAGAAAGAAATCATTGCGCGCCGCAGGTTTTTAAAGTTGCAGCGCACAAAGAAGAGCTTCGACGCAGAAACAGCAGTGTAGCAGAAAGCTCTTGCCTCATGTCACATGTTTCAGACACGCGTCGAGGGAAGTCACATGTGCGACGCACGTGTGAGGGTGCGCGCCGCGTCTTATGGACCCCCAACGCAGCAGACAGAGTGGCGCCTGAGTGCATGCGTTGTTCTATTTTTAGCATCAACCCTTTGTCTGCGTGTCAACCTCTTTCTGCGCTGCGGCTGGGGCAGCATCAGCGAAGAAGGGGGGGCGAAGGAAGGGAAAAGAGGCGGTCCGCACCCTGCATATATATAGAGGGGGCCAGTTTAGAGCACAATACCCACTCAGACCTTCGACCAGAACACACATAGAATCCACGACACTCAACTGCAACATTTGCTGCTACTTTTGTTGCTACAATTGCTAGTAATTTTGCTGCTACTTTTTGCCAACATGGGACCAAAGAGGAAAAGAGGGACCGTCGTCACCAGGGCACCAACCAAGCTCAGCACGAGGTCTACACTGCACACTCCTGGAAGCACCCCTGCTGCAACTCCAGTGACAACTCAAGCTGCAACTCCTCTCCATGACCCTTCAGATGCTGCACTAGAAGCCTTCTTCACCACAGCCATGGCAGACATCTCTCTACCTGGGCTCTACACCTCCACTACAGCCAAAGATGTCAGCCAGACGAAGACTACTTCAAGCAGCAAAGCCACTGTTGTCAGTGAGACCATCTACGAGGGCCACCAAGAAGACAGCACTGACGAAGATTCCTCATCTGAATTATTTGAAGCTGATGAAGGAGACAAGCCTGTTGACAAGCCTGCTCCCAAGCCTGCTGCCAAGTCTGCTGACAAGCCTGCTCCCTAGTCATCTGAAGCTGAAGGAGACAAGCCTGCAGCTGACAAGCCTGCTCCCAAGTCTGCCGACAAGCCTGCTCCCAAGTCTGCTGACAAGCCTGCTCCCAAGTCTGCTGACAAGCCTGCTACCAAGTCTGCTCCCAAGGGTCTTCCACAGCCTACTGCCAAGTCTACTCCAAAGAAGACTCCGAAGAAGACTGCAAAGCCATAACATGACAGCCAAGAGAGCCAGCGTGACCTGCAAGATGTCATGATGGACGACACCTTCGAGGAGGAAGACCACCATTCCTCTGGTGATGAGGCCCCTGCAGCTGCTGAAGCCAAGTCCAAGGGCAAGAAGGGCAAAGGGAAGGCCCCCAAGAAAAACATCAAAGACTACATGGGCATCACAGCGGAGCAAGAAGACGACCTCATCAACTGGTACAAAGAGCATCCTGTGCTGTACATGAAGGGCTCCAGAGGATACAAGGGCAACGAGAAGCTACTTCTGGACACGGAAAAAGCCAAGGAGCTGGGACCCAAGTTCACTTTCCAGGACATCTTCAACTGGAGGAAGACAGTCCGCACCCACTACTCCAGACTCGTCAGGCCTGAAGCTTCAGGATCCGGCAGGAAGGAGACGCTAACAGAGAGGGACCAGTACATCCTAGCCAACTGTCGGTTCCTGAAGGACTCCATCGTCCACAAGCCAGGCAAGGAGCTGTCCGCCATATCCCAGCTGGCCGCCAACAGACCAGCCTCAGACTCCGGGGACAGCTACAACCCTGAAGATTCCCTGCCAGCTTCTTTTGACCTGCAGGACCTGCCACCTGAAGAGCCATCACAGGACAGACCTGACAGCCAGCAGTCCCAAGTCTTCCCTGGTGCGCCAAAGCCTGGAGCCGTGTCCAAGGGAACCAAGAGAAAGGCCACAACAGATGAAAGCATGAACTCTGCCATGAAAGTCATAGCAGGCAGCATGCACGCTATGTCCTCCTCCAAGAAGATCCTCAGAGGCTCTGGCTGCAGGATGTGCCCCGACTACCAGGAGTTGGACAACGACCAGGAGTACTGGAGGATCAAGTGCCAAGACCTCTACCACGTCGGATTTCGCTGCAGCCCTGAAATCAGACAGCGAATAGTGAGGGTAATTGCAGAGGCTGCCTTTTACTGGGACAAGCAGAGGGAGATGGATGAGGCCAGCCGCCAGTCAAGACCTCAGGAGGAAACCTTCCAGCCTCCTCAGCGCCAGCAGATGCCACCTCCTCCTCCTCCTCCTCCTGCGACGTATGTGCCATCTCAGCACCAGCAGCAGCACCACCAGCAGCACCACCAGCAGCACCACCAGCAGCAGCACCACGCTTCCAGCAGCCATCACTTCCACCACCAGCAGCCCAGGGAAGGAGGATCCAGGCAGACTCCCAGCTACACCATGATGCAGCCCGGCCCAGGATCCTTGACACTGATGCTGACTGAGAGCCCCGAGAAGTACGGCTACCCTGGACCCAGCTATGGTCAACCGATGGCCCAGCAGCAGAACCAGCCTTCCCCTTCACCCAGCTGGAGTGAGAGTGTCCTTTCTCCACACAAGTAGAAGATGTGCAGCAAAGACAACAAAAAAACCTCGGCCCTTTTAAGGGCCACCAAATCCTCCCAAAAGGGCAGGCCACGTACACATCCTATGTTGACAAAAAAAAGAGCTTGTGTTGACCGTAAAAAGAGCCAAAAAAGAGCAAAAAAAACGTTGACAATCCCCCAAAAAAAAAGTCCGGTCCTGGCCTTCATTAAAAGTAATCACCTTCATAAAAGCAAGGTGCTAGTTCCCCCTTTCTTTGCCCAAAAACATACCAAGTGCTGCACTAGTACAAGTGCTGCATTCTTTGGTATAAACATATTTTTATTGCACTAGTACAAGTGCATGAATTTTTAATTAAAATGTAATGCACTAGTACAAGTGCTTTGGTTTTAAAACTTGTGTTGGTTGCACTAGTACAAGTGCATCACTTTGTAATTTAACTTGTCTAGGACAAGTGATTTTTATGGTTAGAAAAGGGATAGGCAGATAGATAGCTAGATATATAGATAGATAGATAGATAGATAGACAGATAGATAGATGGATAGATAGATAGATAGATAGATAGATAGATAGATAGATAGATAGATAGATAGATAGATAGACTGACAGATAGATAGAGAGATAGAGAGATAGATAGACAGATAGATAGATAGACAGGCACATAGATAGCTCGATAGCTCGATAGATAGATAGATAGATAGATAGATAGGCAGATAGATAGCTTGATAGATGGAACACAATGCTCGTTACATATATACACTGCAGAAAAGAAAAGCAGTTGTCTTCACTTTGCAGGGATTGGACTTGGATAGCACGATAGATAGATAGATAGATAGATAGGCAGATAGATAGCTTGATAGATGGAACACAATGCTCGTTACATATATACACTGCAGAAAAGAAAAGCAGTTGTCGTCACTTTGCAGGGATTGGACTTGGATAGATAGATAGATAGATAGATAGATAGATAGATAGATAGATAGATAGATAGATAGATAGATAGATAGTCCATGAGCCAGACCCCATATTTTTACATATCGGTACCACCTGGGGTGGCAAAATCTAACAGTGTTTTTCTGAAAGACATATGCCTATAGACTATAAAAAAGTTTGAGCCCAAGATTGGAGCGGCAGCTTAGTGGTAGTAATCAGCCCTTAAATATGGGAATCTGTGTCGGATTTGAGCACACAAATTATGGGGTGGGGGAAACTAAAATTGCTATATCTTCTGAACCAATGGACCAATTTCAACAAATTACCCCTCAAAATGTCCGGAATTTTGAGTTTTACAAATATAGGTCAATACATGACCAATATGCAAATTAAGTAGGTCGTCAGAGGTCAAAAGGTCACAAAAATTGACTATCGCTTAAAATCTGAACCATGTCCAAATAAACACCACAGCTGCCAACCCAATGAGACTTGGTAGGTCATGAAGGGTTTATATTATCGATAACAAGTATGAAAGTCCATTTTATGCCAACAAATGGATAATTCATGCATGTGTCAGCAGCGGCACATAATGAAATATGGTACATATTTGAAAATGACCGTTTTAAGGGTGGAGGAAACTAAAAATTGCTGTATCTCCTAAACCAATGGTCCTATCCCCACAAATAACCCCTCAAAATGTTCGGACTTGTAAGTTCTACACATATAGGTCATTATATGACCGATATGCAAATTAATTAGGTCATCAGAGGTCAAAAGGTCACGAAAATTTACCGCTGCTTAAAATCTGAACCCTCATTGTTAAAAAAACTCCTTAGCTGCCAAATGGGACTTGTTATGTCATTTAGGGGTCAGATTATAGATAAAAATTGTCAAAGTAAATTTTATGTCTAAAGATGCAGAATTTATGTATGTTTCAGCATTGGCACAAGACGAAAGATGTCAGATATTTGAAAATGACCGTTTTAAGGGCGGGGGAAACTAAAATTGCTATTTATCCTGAAACAATGGTGCTATCCAAACATATTACCCCTTAAAATGTTTAGACTTGTGTGTTCTATAAATATAGGGCATTATATGACCAATATGCAAATTAATTAGGTCATCAGAGGTCGAAAGGTCAAAATTATTTATTACTGCCTAAAATCTGAACGCCTTATCAACAACAAACGCCATAGCTGCCAAACCAATTGGACTTTGTTAAGTAATTTAGGGAAAACATAATAGATAACAAGTTTGAAAGTCAATTTTTATGTCTAAAAATGCAGAGTTTATGTATATGTCAGCAGTGGGACATCACAAAATATGGCAGGTATTTGAAAATGACAGTTTCAAGGGTGGGCGAAACTAAAAAAATTCCAATGTCTCCCGAACCAGTGGTTGAATTACAGTAAATTTCTGCTGCAGGTGTCGGGAATTAGGAGTTTTGCACATGTTATTTGACCAACATGCAAATCAATTAGGTCATCAAAGATCAAAGGGTTGCAAAAATGTACCTTTGCTTAAAATCTGAGCTTCCATGAAAAAATTACATACCGTAACCGGCAAACCAATGGTACTTGATAAGTCATGTAAGGCTCAGATGATAGGTAACAAGTGTCAAAGTCAATTTTATGCCTAAAATTGAGCTTTACAGGATATTTCTTATACAACACTGAAATGTAAAAAATGTCACCAGGGACCAGGTGAGTATATCAAATCCATAAGTCCTCAATTTGAGTTTCCTAGCTTGGAGAAGATTCCATCACATGGAAGTACCAGAAAATAATTCCTCTTTCCCACAGTCTCCTCGATCCTACCATTTTCCAATTCTCCAGCCACATTCTGAGAAAAAAGGTACATAGGGTGGAGTGAAGCACCTGTGGGGTGGATGTGAAAACTTCTGGGGTGCATCAGAGGTGACAAGGTACATCAGTATTGATATGGTACACTCTACAAGAGTGTATTGCACATAGTTGGATGCAGTAGAGTCTCATCGGATGCTTCAAGGGGTGAACCACCCAACCTTTCATGGATGCTTCGACTCTATCGGCAGAATTATGAAATAATTGGATGGCTTGATTATTGCATAAATTGCGGAGCAGTGCCTAAATGAGATGCTAGTCTGCAGCTGTGGGTAGGCGAAGGCACTGACCCACCTCCAGTCACATATGCCGATGAGTGGAACAATGCCAGAGTACTGATAACCTGCTATAACATTTCCACCGGGAGCTGCTCTTTTTCACGGGCATCCAGGGTGCTTCCCAAGCACCCTGGATGTGAGGTGGTTCAGGGCACCCTGAGCATTAATTATGACAAGGCAATTATACTCAAAAAGGTTGATTCTAAACATTTTTCATTCTTAGGGTGCACAACCCCCCCCCCCCTGCCCCATTAATTGTATATATATTCATCCTCCTTTTTGCTCATCCTTGATATGACTATCTCCTTGGCCTTCTTTCTCAATGCTTTTTTCTTGTAGTTCCCTTGTGCCAGCAGGGGGGGGGGGTGGTGGCAATGGAGGCAAAAGCCAGGAAAGAGGGTCCATTACTAGAGCATGGTAGGATGGGGAGACAAGGATGTTGGGAGGAGACTAAGAAATCAGAGAGAAAAGGTTTGGAGTCACTCATCTTTCTTATCTCTCTCCCTCTGCCTCTTTTCCTGTCACCCACTGGGAGGCAGGTTAGCTCAGTGGCGCATGTTGAACACCCAACCACACTATACTGGGTTCATATTCAGGCTAGGGCACTCTATTGCATAGCAGTATCTGTCATCCCTTTGCCCCATTTCTGTTTTCTCCTCCTATCCCAATAAGCTTGTCGAGTGCATAACCCCATACCACCTCAAGCCTCCATCCAACAATCCCCTCCCTCTGACCCTCTCCCCGTTTTACTTGCTACAAAATTACCTTTCATGAACCCTATCCTCCCTACAGTACAACCCAATATAAAGTATGATTAACCCCAACAGGACGGAAGAATCAGCCACCTTTACCTTCTTTGAACCATCTTTTAAAATCACATTAAATTTACATTAAACCAACAACAATTTAAACTCAATTTCTCCCATTGTGTATGATTTTTTTTTGTGCCCCATTGCTAATTGCAAATGTAATGCTAGCCGTCTTAATGGAGTTCTTATTAACTTCTTAATATGGGATAAGGTTGTGGTGAGGAGACTAAGGTAGTTGTGAGGAGATTTGGGGTGAAGGGGAGAAAGGCAAGGAGGGCAAAATAGGTAAAAAGAGGACTTCTGGCGGAGAATGTTCTTACTTTATTTTTGGTTGTACTGTATATCATAGAGGATGATTGGAGGAAGCATGGAAGCTGGAGACATGGAAGAAGAAAGATGTTTGGAGGGTAGAAGTACATCTACATATTGAGATGAAGGGAATAGGAGAAATAATAGAAGCATTGAGGCAAATGATGAGACTGTGAAGGAGGAAACTATGAAGGACGAGACCATGAAGGAAGAGACTATGAAGGAGGAGACTATGGAGTAGGAGACTATGAAGGAGTCCTGAGACAAAGAAGGAGAAGGCAGAAAGAGAAGATTGAGGAAACAAGAAGGGATGATACTAACCAGAAGGAGGAAACTGGGAGGGGATTATTGGTGGTGTGCTGCCATGTTTTTAACCATTTGATCCCAGTTCTCTAAGTCTGTCTAGTTTTCAGTTGTCAAAAAAGCCAGAAGCGAAGAGGAGCAGTTTCGGGACATCTATAAATCACAAATTTGATAGTCCTATTTTATATTTAGTTTACTATGTCTTGAATCAACTCTTCATCTTATTGACAAGACATGCATTTCAGTTGTCAGTGGCACATTCAGTCACATTTGTCGTTTACGGTGTGTAATTTTTTCATGAGGGCTTAGATTTTAAGCAAAGGTACATTTTTGCAACCTTTTGATCTCTGATGACCTAATTGATTTGCATGTTGGTCAAATAACATGTATAAAACTCCTAATTCCTGACACCTGTAGCAGAAATTTGTTGGAATTGGACCACTGGTTCGGGAGATATTGGAATTTTTTTAGTTTCGCCCACCCTTGAAACTATCATTTTCAAATACCTGCCATATTTTATTATGTCCCACTGCTGACATATACATAAACTCTGCAGTCTAAATTGACTTTCAAACTTGTTATCTATTATGTTTTCCCTAAATTACTTAACAAGTCCAATTGATTTGTGAACTATGGTGTTTGTTGCTTGATGAGGTGTTCAGATTTTAGGCAGTGGTCAAGTTTTGTGACCTTTCGACCTCTGATGACCTAATTAATTTGCATATTGGTCATATAATGCCCTATATTTATAGAACACACAAGTCTAAACATTTTAAGGGGTAATATGTTTGGATAGCACCATTGTTTCAGGAGAAATAGCAATTTTAGTTTCCCCCGCCCTTAAAACGGTCATTTTCAAATATCTGACATCTTTCGTCTTGTGCCAATGCTGAAACATACATAAATTCTGCATCTTTAGACATAAAATTTACTTTGACAATTTTTATCTATAATCTGACCCCTAAATGACATAACAAGTCCCATTACTTTGGCAGCTAAGGAGTTTTTTTTACAATGAGGGTTCAGATTTTAAGCAGCGGTCAATTTTCGTGACCTTTTGACCTCTGATGACCTAATTAATTTGCATATCAGTCATATAATGACCTATATGTGTAGAACTTACAAGTCCGAACATTTTGAGGGGTAATTTGTGGGGATAGGACCATTGGTTCAGGAGATACAGCAAGTTTAGTTTCCTCCACCCTTAAAACGGTCATTTTCAAATATGTACCATATTTCATTATGTGCCGCTGCTGACACATGCATGAATTATCCATTTGTTGGCATAAAATGGACTTTCATTCTTGTTATCTATAATATAAACCCTTCATGACCTACCAAGTCTCATTGGGTTGGCAGCTGTGGTGTTTATTCGGACAATGGTTCAGATTTTAAGCAACAGTCAATTTTTGTGACCTTTTGACCTCTGACGACCTACTTAATTTGCATATTGGTCATGTATTGACCTATATTTGTAAAACTCAAAATTCCGGACATTTTGAGGGGTAATTTGTTGAAATTGGTCCATTGGTTCAGAAGATATAGCAATTTTAGTTTCCCCCACCCCATAATTTGTGTGCTCAAATCCGACACAGATTCCCATATTTAAGGGCAGATTACTACCACTAAGCTGCCGCTCCAATCTTGGGCTCAAACTTTTTTATAGTCTATAGGTATATGTCTTTCAGAAAAACACTGTTAGATTTTGCCACCCCAGGTGGTACCAATATCTGGTCTGGCTCATGGACTAAGATAGATAGATAGATAGATAGATTGATTGATTGATTTATTGATTTTTGGGCTTGTTTTGTCAACATAGGATGTGTACATGGCCAGCTCAATTGGGAGGATTTGGTGGCCCTTAAAAGGGCCTGGGGTTTGTTGTTTTGAATAGATAGTCTGCATCTTCTTCAGATTTTCTCCAACTGCCAAGGGACACTTCCTGCTGGACTGTTGACATCGGCACGTAGGTAGTCTCGAGCAGCCTTGGCATCTCTGGAGGCATTTCCGTGTCGAAGTGGTTCTCCTTGGTCATGCAATTGACGGTCTCCCCTCCAAACTCCTTCAGTGACGTCATGTGTCTGTGGATCTTCTCTGTCCATAACTTCATTGTCACGGGCATGGTGGACGCCTACTCTGTCTCGCAGAATGTTGTGTAGAACACAAGCAGCCATTGCGATGTATGTCACTCTTGTAGGTCGTTGGGGCATGGTGGTCAGGAAGCATCTGAACCTGTGTGACAGCAGACCGAAGGCATTCTCCACCACTCTCCTGGCTCTTGAAATCCTGTAATTGTAGACTCTGGAAGCAATGTCAAGGTTCCTTCTTGGCACTGGTTTGAGCAGCCATGTCTTCAGGGGAAATGCCTCGTCACCCACGATGTAATATGGGAAAGGATTGTCTTCTGTGCCAGGTAGAGGTTCTGGAGGTGGTAGGCCTAGATCTTCGTCGTCCAGGAGTTGTCGAAGTGTTGTGTCCTTGAAGACGCCGCCATCAGATGCACTTCCTTGACAGCCAGCCTGCACATAGATGAACTTGTAGTCGGCATCAACGAGGGCCATCAGGACAATGGAATGAAGTCCCTTGTAGTTGTAGAACAAGGAGCCTGCAGCCTTGGGACATCGGATTGCGACATGCTTGCCATCCAGACTCCAATGCAGTTAGGCAAGTTCCATTTCGTCTCAAAGGCCTTGGCTATCTCCTTCCATCTTTCAGGCTGTGTGGATAGTGCCAGCTGTCTTTCGAAGGCATGAACGATGGCAAGGCAGACCTCAGGGATGAAGTTGCAGATGGTGTTGGGTGCCACAAGGAAAGCATAAGCTAGGGACTTGTAGCTGTTTCCTGTTGCCATGTACCGCAGGGTGATAGCCAACTTCAGACCAGGTTCCAAAGCCTTCCTAATGTTGGTGTCTTGCTTAGTGATGAGTGGTCCAACAGCTTCCAGGAGTTCAGCAAAGATGTCAGGGGGCATTCTAGTGTAGTTGTAGTAGCCAGACACGTCATTGACTTGCAGTTCAGGCGGCAGTTGATGGTAGTGACCATGTTGTTCCCTCTGCAGCAACCAGTTGCGAATCCACCACCTTTTCTGTCTCCTGGCCCTCCTCCTCCTGTGTCTCAAATAGACAGCTCCCAAAGCAGCAGCAGCAGCACCAGCCACAACAACAATTTCTTCTTCATTCATCATGCATATGTTCAGTAGGCAGACTGTATTGTGTTCTCATTGAAGGGCAATCAGCAAATGAAGCAAGGAGGTCCTCTTGTGTTCCTTTTTATAATGACCAAAAGTGACTTCTGCATCAGCGAAACACACTTTGCCGCAGCGCTGCAACAAGAGACCTTTGTCGATGCACGTCGCCAATTTCAGACGTAGCTGCCTCACAACCATCAGCGGCGTAACAGGAAACAACATTGGGCGAAGTAAAAGCAGCCTCGCCGAATTCCAAAACAAAGTGCGACGAGTCTGGTTGGAACTGCGGTGAGGCAAGAGAGGCGGAACGCGGCGAAGAAAGCTTATGCAGCGCCGCGGACACCTCAAGACTCACCGAGGCTACAAACTTTAAGCGCCGCACATGACACTAATTGATTACGTAACGTGCCTTATCCAACGTTCTACGCCACAACTTTCCAAGAAATGACTTCTCTTGACGCGCCGCTCTCAAATCGCCGTCATGAGAACTAGGCATAAGAGCCTGCACATGTCACAAGATATTGATTTTGGTATTACGTGTCTGTCATTCCAGGTACTTACAGGGCTATTTTCCAAAAGGAGAGTATCTATATATACTTATAAACAGCTGGAATTACATGTAAATGTGGTTTAGTATTGAGACATTTCCTTATTTGAACACAAAACTTTTGATGTGACACACACTACAAAATTGACTTAATTGGAGTTACAAACTTTCTCTAGCATGCACAATGTGTGTAGCTGTATTCAATAAGACTAAAACTTAGTAAACTATGTAGGAGATATTAAGACCAAGCAGGCACCTGCGCAGAAGTTGACTTCTACGGAACAATCATAATAAGGGCAAAACATAAAAATCTATTTATGATCGTCAGACTAGTTTCAAGGTTAGTTCCACTGATCTCCAAGTCAAAATTCTTAAATCATTGCTCTTCCCACCGAAGGAGGTTTATGTCATGTGCTAAAGTAATGTATCAAAACCCTTAATCTGCCAGATAAAGGTCAAACACTACAAAATTGGCCAATTAAAATATTCATTCACTGCTGGCATTTTGACTCAATTTGACATCAGGTGGAAGTTAGCTGACGTCCCAAACATCATCCTGACGTCAGATAAACATAAGGTGACGTCAGACAACCACTGGGTTGATTCACCTTCATATTTTCTCTTTTCATCAACATTGAAAATATCCATAAGCTTGTAGATAGCAATGACTAATGAGGAATGCAGTCGATATTTATGCCATACAATATACACTGATGCTATTGATTTCCTTTAAGGGTTGACAGTATTAGACTGACAAATGCCATCAGCCAAACACCTGCCAATTAGCAATATTTATGCTGTACAAAGACTGCCCTTAAATAGTATGTCACAGTTTGTGCACCATAATTACCAACTCTCCGATTTGCCATTTTCAGTGTTAAGCTGATTTGATTTTCGTTGCATGGAAAAATGGAAAACAAAGGAATCTTGTGAGGGCTCTTTTGAAGATCTGCCTTAAATTCTTCTACTCTTCTTACTGTCAAGCACTCATCAATTAAATGATTGTCTTTGGTTGTTATTCCAGAAGTAAAATGCTAATAGCAAAATGAGTTCCACCCTCCTTAACTGCTGTACATTTTATAAGGAGAATTAATAAGATAAATTATTTCTTGCCGAGTTTTGGTGAAACAAATAAATTCTTTCCTGACAGTCTTGAAATAAATCTGATTTATGAGCAAATATTCTTTTGAATGTTGCAAGCTAATAATGAATATTTACCTCCGGCGTTTCCCAAAATAAATAATTTCCCGTCGAGGAATAGTTCAAGCCTTCCCTCCTGAAAATCGAATGGTCACAACCACAGCATACAAGGGTCAAGAGTTACTGAGAAACAAACAAGGATAGGCATATAGTACAATTTGACTCTTGTTTTGAGATTTAGTTACAATGATTGTGTCAGGCTCATTCTCAAATTATTAGGAAGAATAAAGATACATTTTCTTTCTTATAAGTAAGAGGTATTAAATGAGCAGAATTATATATCAAGTTGACATTGGCAACACAAAACAATAACTCAGGCGACATATAAGATATATGAAGAACTTTTAGTGAGTGACTACAAATACAAAGATGTTTATATGTTACTTATAAAACAGAAATTATTTCAATCATTTTTGTTATTTCTTCCTCTCCTACTTTGTCTACCAGGTAAGGAGCTAAAATTATCCATCAATCCACATCTCTTCAATTCCAAAAAATCTTCAAATGAATTTCTGCTTGTTATATTGCCATGAATATCTTCTTTTGTTATCATCTGAATAAAAAAGAACGCAGCACACAATTGAGTAATGTCGTGATGTGCCCTCCAGACAAGAAAGCTCTCTTGATATTTAATGCTATTGTGAGAGTTTCTTCATTGGTTTCTGAGTACACTACAACTTCAACTGAAGTAAGAAGAATATCATATGTAGGGGCATATTAACAATGAGCCAACCACTCTCACTACAATGCATATATTCTGAAAAACATTAGCTCAAAAGTGCTGAATAAAGCAAATCGAAACAATTACAATAAGTGTCTATTTAGTTGTAACCACTGGGCATGACCAGAGCAGCTGAACCTGCAATTATCTGTGAACAACACAAACATGACCATTGGTCCATTATGATTTCTAATTCAGTTTAATGGCCACTAATGTTCAATCTTTTACAAGATTGTTGTTTCTTTCATAATGTATCCAACGGGGCATCGGAGTCAGAGTCAGGAGTCAGAAGTCTTTGCACGAATAAAGTTGGAGTCGGAGTCAAACTTTGATTTTCATGCTGAATTGGAGTCTATATAAAAAAATAAACAGGTGACTCCTCACTCCTAAAAATGATTAATACAATTTGTAAAAATATAGTTTCAAAATTGTGAAATGTATCCCAAAATGTACACAGAACTTCCTAAACAAGTACTCATGAGCAGAATCCTATGAAAACTTTGTAAAGTCAAGTTTTCTCTCCTTTTAACCGTGTAATATGTGTGCAATAATGCCGATAAGTGGACTCAAGAGTCAGAGATACAATTCTGGAGACCTGAGGCAATTAATGGCCAACATGTGAGTACAATATTGTAAAAATAGACATTTTACAAATAAATATCTCACTCGAAAGCTCATAGAGGCTGCCAAGCCCACACTGATTTTGCCATTGTGTCTTTGAAGAAAGAATGTCATTGATTTTCATATACCATAATGGTAAGCACTTACTGGCTTCAATCAGATGGTAATATACAGAAGCTAAATTTGTATACTCCTGCAAGCCAGAGTGTCAACCCAGTCAACTTTTACGCAAAATATTTATTGTTCTTTAGCACATATCAGGAACCAGACATGTAAGACAGACTTACTAGAATCAGATTTTGTATTTTAAACACAGTAATAAATAATTGAACAAATAATTCGATAAATTGATCAAATAAAACACTATTTAACTCTCTTGATAGGGAGTCATTGGGATGTTGTATCTGTCTATCACTACTTATTCAAAATGGGCAACTTTCCCAATTATTTAGCATTTTTATAGAACCTTGCACTGGGCTAATTAAATGATATTCGCTTCAGAGTTACTCAGTTTGGAATTTGTTGCATGCTTGCAGATAATTTTCAATGTAAATTGTTAAAATGGTAATTATATGTTGTTGTTTTTTCATTTTCTGTCATACACATAGGCCCGAGTAGTTATTTTAGTGCACATTTTACCTAAATGAAGAGAACAGTTAGGAACTTATTTAAAATTAAACATGCTGACATTAATTTCTCAACCTGGGTGACATAAATAAGGTTAAAAGGCTCAGGGAAAAACCATTTTAGAGTTCTGCACATAGTGAAAACGCTAGAGCTGAGAGCTGGCTCCATCACTTTCAGTGAAGGTAAGTCTAATCAAGCTTTGAGTTATGAGAAGGGTGAGAAAGTGGGTACAAGGAAAACAACAGGTTTTTCTCAATCAGAATGAATGATCTTTTCTCTGCATTTGCATTGTGTAGTGGATTAAAAAACTGAAACACCACCTGAGAGTTGTGCCTTTGGAACAACGATTGATTGATAAGTCACAGGAACCTGCTTTTTTCACTGGATATGTTTTACAACGCCTGATTTCTTGTGAATCTTTGGAGAAACGTACACTATGTAAAATGATATATTGGCACGATTTTACAAGATGAGGTAAATGATAATGATAGCCAAAAAAACTAAAATACTAATAAGACAATTAGATTTACATAAAACGATTTGGAGATAATTACAGTGACAAGGTGACACACAGGTCATGTGTGATATCCTGGGTGGCTTCACAATAATGGGTAAATGGTTCAATACTGGCCGTTTAAAATATATATCTAGACACAATACCAAAATCAATGTCTAAATCTCTTAAGTGGTGCAGTGATTCTCACACCCCAGATCAGAATAGCGCACAGTTAAAACTTATGTGTAAATAAAAATTCAAGGCTGAGATATTCAGTTTGATATTGAACAAAGATGAAGCTGGCCCAAAGAAAGAATAAATGAGTCAAAGCGGAATTTTCTCTTGTTTAGATATTTAGCTGTTGCGGACCACTATCGGACTGATGTATACCGACAACAATGGTGTATAGGAATCAATGACATTTTATCTTCAATGTCTGAGACACAATGCCAAAATCAATGAATAAAGCTCTTAGTGGTGCAGCAATGCTCCATTGCTCCAACCCCGGATCAGAAAAGTGCTGAGCTAAATATAGACTCAAAGCTGCGATTTTTTTTTGTCTGACGGTGGACTAAAATGCAACTTTTCTGGGTCAATGTGCGCAGCTTTAAAGGGAGGAACGATATTTCTTCAATAAATGTCTTGCCCATTGGTGAAATAATGTAGGATGATCACATAGTTGACTAAAAATAAAAATAGCCAATTGCACTGCAACTGTATGCAGTGGCGTAACTGGGTCGTCTCGAGCAGGAGAGGGGGAGCACCTGGGGGAGCACACGATTCTCTGGGGGGCACCCACTATACTATATTTCAGAGTTGGAAAGTTCATATGGGGGGCACCCATTATACTATATTTCAGAGTTGGAAAGTTCATATGGGGGGCACCTGGGGGGCAAAGGTCCAATATGGGGGGGTACGTGCCCCCCAATAGGGACACCACAGTGACTGACTGTATGATGTTACCTCTTCGTGATAAAACATTTCTGAAGACCACAGAGTTTGAGGAATTAGTCTTCAATGCATTGTCACAGCACCTGGAATACACCTTTATTTTCCATTGAAGGTCCGCGCCTGGTGAAACTGTACACTCATTTCTGGTGTAGTGCACGCACATAAACTGCCTGACAGCCTGTGTCTTAACAACTGTCTTAGTTTAAAATTTTCTATTAGAGGTAGCTTTAGAGTTTAGATTAAACATTTATAAATCATAGCACAGACCTCAATCTTCTTTTACATGTTCTGCCAATAAGTTATAACAGGTATGGGGTTTTTATGGGAAGCTGAACATTGTGAATCAGGTTGTAGGCAAAAGGCAATTTTGCAAATTAGTAAATTTTAGAATCTTTAATAAAAAGTCAGTTGTAGTGAGGGCATTCAGAATTCACAAACATATCACAACTATTTACTACCTATATATAAGCAGTAACCCCCACATTTCTGAATTGTTTTAGGTGAATTCACAGGCCTCCTTCACAAAATATCGACATCAATTTGTACCAAAATTTCAAATTTCGGTTCATCACTCCAAATGTGACTGCCAAAGATTTTTTGTTCAGTTCTTACGTATTTGAGCATATTTGACTCTTTCCCACTTTTTCTCTCCATCAGAATGTCCATAAAAGTACAAGTAATATCACAACACCAAGGGCTTACAAGTTTGAGTCTTTTATCACCTCCATGATCACAGAATATCCCACAACTGAGAGGTTCAGCCATTTTGTTTGGGTATTGTGTTTCAGGCTTTGAAGATATAACGTCAATAAGTTTTTATCCTCCACCATAAGCATACCATGTTACTTACTGTGTTGAATCAACAGAAGGATAAATGAAAGCTAAATATAAATATATAGAAACATTGAGAATGGCTTGGCAAGTTGTATTACGTGATAGCACAAATGTTGTTGCAGAACTATCACATAACAATGGAAAACCTAATTGTAATTAATTCAGGTCAAGCTGAACTCATGTGCATATTATATTCCAGGGATTTTATTATAATCTATGGCTTCATGGAAGTTATAATGACATGAGAAATACGTTTGCCTTGTAGGTAATCAGTTTTCTCTTGGAACTTGTATATAATTGAATGAAGCATCATAATGTCCTGTGTTTTTATAAATATCCCCTTAATAAATATTGTCTTACGCACACCAATGTGTTAGTGACAAGTTTGTGTCTGATCAAGGAAATGTGTCTTTGTTAATGAATTACATGGCATCAAACCACTTTATTGTTGAAGCACACAAGTCTCTGACAAGCTATTTGTTTCTAGTAGGTACTCACGACCTTCCTAAGATTAACGTCGTCCCTAATTTCTACCAGCAAGGATATATATGTGTTAAGCCCGTCCTTAATCAGACAACAGCTAGTGGCTAATAGCTAACAGCTAGCATCTGCATGTAATGGCCTACTTCTTATAACACATTCTTTAAAAAAAAATATAATCCTTTTTTCATCCCAATCCAACAAGAACATTTAATATGTCAAACAGAAATTTAATTTTCAGTCACAGAAACTGCAATACGTTACTAATGCTTGATATAGCTATTAGACTTGAGTCAAAGCTAAACTGAACAAATCATGCAAGAAAACTAAATTGGCTTGAAATCTGTTTTACAAACTCTTTTAAATTTGTCAAATTGTCAGCCTGAGTGGAATGCAGGAGAGGCAGTCTAATTAACAGCTTCAAAAACAATCTCTGAACGAAATGTATTGAGGGTGACTTGAGAAAAATAATTATTACGTGATCTATTAAAACATGGCGAAATGCCAGTGAGAATGATTTAAAAAAAATTAATGAATATTTGATTTTGATAAAAGGGACTTGGCAGTTATTACTACCAAAGTGGAAATAGTTACTTTCAAATCAATTTGGAAAACGGAAAGAGCAGTTATCGAGAAACCAGCTTTTATATCAAGCAACTTGATTAGAATTCTTTGCTCAGTGCAGATATAATTCCAATCAATCAGTGTATTAATTTTGTTAGATGACTCGGGTCATTTCTATCTACAGGCACATTGTTTCAGAAGCAGAAGAAATTGGCTGTTACAAAAACAGTCAGGATAAGACACAATATGTTTTACCCTAGGTAGATATAGGCCTACAGTGTATGTCAATATTTGTAGATATAAGCACTTGTGAACAAGTAACTTTCAAAGTAGCTTGTGCATGAATGCCATGAAAATATACCCCAGCAGATATACACGTCCCAGTTTCAAATGGGGGCGGGGGCTGCACTTAGGCATCCTCAAGTACAGCATAAGCAGCATGAGTAACTTTAAATGTCAACTTCAGTGACTGCATCAGGTTTACAGCATCAGTGACCGTAAGTCAGCACTTCCCCTTCACTTGCGCTTGGAGCTTTAAGCAGCAGTATTTACGGCATCAAAGGCAATGTTGCGTGAAATCAGGCTTTCAAAGAGGTGCTAGATACCAAAAGCTGAAAGAGACTAAAGGAGGTCAGTAAAGAAGAGAATGGTTGGTGAAATAAGGCTTTCAAGGAAGCACCAGATTGAAGAGGCACTAAAGACTGAAAGAGACTGACATAGGCCACAAAGGCATAGTATGGAATATCCATACAGCTTTATTAAAAGCTTCATGATTACAGTCTCTTGTTGCTCTTATCATGAATCAAGGCTGTTTTTAAGCACTCGATTTTTTAGCTGCTATAAGCCCTTTAGCCGAGTGGCAATTTTTATGATAATTGCAAGAAAGTGAAGCCAAAAACAAAGAAATCCTACTTACTGGTACGCTATTAATCAAAATTCTACAGGACCCACAAAATTACTGATGTAGCCCTACATACATCGTGTATATTCTGTGGTGTCTATGACACATTTTAAAAGTCTGAAAATACCGTGAAAAGCTTCTATTTCAATGGAACTTTAAAATCAAATTCGCCTGTCAGCCGGGAACTGAAAGGATGATTTGCATTATTGTCTTATGTAACTCCTATCATTGTTTCATCTAATTTAAAAATCCACTTCCTAAAAAGCCACCCAAGGGAGTTACTCGACCCTGTGTTGTGATATTAAGCATTATTTCATCCCAATTTATTGCGTCCCAGACTTTATTGGGTGGCATTTTCCACCCTCTGAAGTGCTTTACTACCCCAAAGGCATCATATTTTGGCATGGCTGGCTCTCTGACTCTTGCTGAAATAGAAACAACCTAGCCACCATAGTCCCCTGCAGTGAGTAGCCTCCTGCACTTGAAATAATATTTATATATAGGCTATATAATATACGGTAAACAATGGAAACTTGGATAAAAGCTAAAGGCATGTTGATAGATACATTCTATTCTTGGAAAATTTTCCTGAATTGTCATTGATCAAGAGAAGGTAGATTATTTGATGAACAATCACCAAGTGGTGTTTTCAGTGTACATATTTTCATGATGTTTTATATATGTCCAGTGTATGTATGAGGTATCTTTTTTATACCAAATTTGACTGAAAGTGAACCTATCTTCATGATAAAGTAAGAAATATGATTTAAAGATATCTGCACTGAGCCAAAGTGACTTTTAGGCACATGCTTGAGGCTTCTTGCATCAAATTTTATCTTACAACTAAGAGCCTACACATGTTGCAAGAAATCGATTTTGGCATTGCGTGTTAGGCTTTGAACATGAAAGGTCTTTATTCTGTCATTCCAGGTACTTACAGGGCTATTTTCCAAAAGGAGAGTATCTATATATACATATAAACAGCTGGAATTACATGTAAATGTGGTTTAGTATTGACACATTTCTTCATTTGAATACAAAACTTTTGATGTGACACACACTTTAAAATTGACTTTATTTGAGTTACAAACTTTCTCAAGCATGCACAATTTTGCTGTATCCAATAAGACTAAAACTTAGTAAACCATGTAAGAGAGATTAAGACCATGCAGGCACCTGCGCAGAAGTTGACTTCTACAGAACAATCATAATAAGGGCAAAACATAAAATCAATTTATGATCGGCACACTAACTTTAAGGTTAGTTCCATGGATCTCCATGTCAAAATTCTTAAATCATTGCTCTTCCCACCGAAGGAGGTTTATGTCATGTGCTAAAGTAATGTATCAAAACCCTTAATCTGCCAGATAAAGGTCAAACACTACAAAATTGGCCAATTAAAATATTCATTCAGCCCTGGCACTTTGACTCAATTTGACATCAAGTGGAAGTTAGCTGACGTCCCAAACATCATCCTGACGTCAGATAAACATAAGGTGACGTCAGACAACCACTGGGTTGATTCACCTTCATATTTTCTCTTTTCATCGACATTGCAAACATCAATAAGCTTGTAGATAGCAATGACTAATGAGGAATCCAGTCAATATTTATGCCATACAATATACACTGATGCTACTGATTTCCTTCAAGGGTTGACAGTATTAGACTGACAACTGCCATCAGCCAAACACCTGCCAATTACCAATATTTATGCTGTACAAAGACTGCCCTTAAATAGTATGTCACAGTTTGTGCACCGTAATTACCAACTCTCCGATTTGCCATTTTCAGTGTTAAGCTGATTTCATTTTCGTTGCATGGAAATATGGAGAACAAGGGAATCTTGTAATGGCTCTTTGGAAGATCTGCCTTAAATTCTTCTACTCTCCTCAGTGTCAAGCATTCATAAAAAATAACTGATTGTCATTAATTGTTCTGCCGGAAGTAAAATGCTAGTAGTGTGCAATGAGTTATATCCTCCTTAACTGGTTCATTTTAATAGGCGAATTAATGAGATAAATTATTTCTTGCCCAGTTTTGATGAAACAAATACATTCTGTCCTGGCATGCAGTCTTGAAATAAATCATTGTCTGACTTATAAGCAAATATTTTTTGGATGTTGCATGCTTATAATGAATAATTGCATCCGGTGTTTCCGCAAAATAAATAATTTCCAGTCAAGGAATTAATAGTTCAAGCCTTCCCTGAGTTCCCTCCTGAAATGGTCACCCTCATAGCATACATATCGGGTTAAGATTTACTGAGAAACAAACAAGGATAGGCCTATATCACAATTTTGCTCTCGTTGGGAGATTAAGTTACAATGATTGTGTTCTCAAATAATGAGGAAAAATAAAGATAACTTTTCGTTTTTTCCTTAAATAAGATGTATAAAATGAGCAGAAATACATATCAAGTTGACATTGTCAACATGAAACAATAACTCAGTCGACATATTACATCTATGACGTATATGAACAAATCAAAAGGGAGTGACTAAAAATGAGAAGATGTTTATAAACGTTATTTGTAGAACAGTAGTTTCAATCATCATTCATCTAAATTTAGTGTTTTTTTCCTGTTCTACTTTGTCTACCAGGTACGGAACTAACATAAGTACATAGAGCACGAGCTAAAATTATTCGTCCATCCACATCTCTTCAATTCCGAAAAATCTTCAAATTGAGTTCTATACTTGGTATTTTGCCATAAAAATCTTCTTTTGTTCTCATCTGAACAAAATAGAACGCAGCATACAATTGAGTAATGTTGTCGTGATGTGCCCTCCAGACAAGAAAGCTCCCTTGATATTTAATGCTATTGTGAAAGTTCTTTCATTGGTTTCTGAGTACACTACAAGAAGAATATCATACGTAGGGGCCCGGCTTACCAACAATGAGCCAACCACTTTTACTACAACGACATATGTACTGAAAAACATCAGCTCAAATGCTGAATAAAGCAAATCGAAATCATCGTCTATACTAACTTATAATAACTTGTCTTGTTTATTGTTGTTCCAATAATGCTAATAATGTTTCATGTATCAGTTGTTATGTACATGAGCAGCTGAAAATAAATATCTATCTATCTATCTACATCTATCTGTTATCATAACTTAAAACAAAAAGCTATGTTAGCTCAAAAAAATTGTGCAAACATCTCACTCAATCAATTTAGGTTAACTCAAAAAGTCAAATTTCACAGTGTAATATTTTAATCATCTATGAGATATACATATTCCTGGATCACAATTCGTTAAATTGCTACAATCCTGTTCGATTCTTTGGAAATTTATGACAATGAACCTATAATCTTAAAGGTATTTAAAAGGTATACAAGGAATACAAGGAAATACCTATTTCACAGAAAAGAAGACATTTGCTCATCTATCATATTGTTAGTGATAGGCAATTTTTAACAAGACATCCACAATCTATTCTTGTCGTGGCTGCTTTACAGGAGAGATGAATATTTAATCAATTAGAAGACTTGCCGTAAAGGCTCAATATTAGGACCATTACTTTTTCTACTCTACATAAATGACATCCCTCATCCTACTAACTGCAATATTATACTCTTTGCAGATGACACTAACCTAATTTTCCATAATAACGACATGCAAAATTTAATCAACTCAACTAATGAAACTCTCCAAACTATCTCCTTATGGTTCCAAAAGAATAAACTCTCTCTAAATATCAAGAAGACCAAATACATCCTTTTCCACAAACCAAGAAAGAAAGTTAATGGTAGTAACATAGAAATTAAAATCGATAACATTAACATAGAACAAGTTAAAGAAATAAAATTCCTAGGAGCCCACATAGACAATACATTATCATGGAAAACACACATAACAAAAAAGACAAATCAGATTCTTAAGGTTAATGCAATCCTCTCACGCCTTAAAAACATATTACCAAAGCAAACATTAAAGACAATCTTCTCCAGTCTAATATATCCACACTTATCGTATGCAATAACATCATGGGGTAACATCAACAATAGAGAGATGAAAAGGTTAGAATTGCTTCATAAACGTGCCATTCGCAACATCAGCAAAGCCAAATATAATAGCCATACTAATAAATTATATAAAGAGTTAGACCTCCTGAAAATTAGAGACATATTCTATCATTCATGTATTAAATTCTATCATAAAGTGAAAACGAATAAAACTGCATTGTATTTCCAACAACTCCTCCCCCAAAATAGCAATCTCCATACACACTCCACCAGGAATAGCCACAACCTCCATATTTTTAATAGATCATCAGAATTAAAACACCAATTGATTAATGTGAAAATCCCCATCTGTTGGAATGAACTGCCGGAATTTCTGAAGCATCCCACTAACTCGAGAACCATAGACCACAGAATAAAATCATTCCTGATCTCCAAATATTCCTCCAACTGTAATATTGATAATTGTTATGTTTGCCTAAACTCTTAAAAATGAAGAACCCCGCCCCCCTTCACTCATCATAATTTTCCCTAACCCCCCCCCCCCCACACTTCCCCCCTCCACCTAACTCATTCCCATAGCCCATCAACCCATCACCTACATTTTCATACAACTTCATTCACTCATCATTAAGGGAGCACGACTACAGACGAAAGTCTTTTGTGCTTTCCCTATGGCCAGGATATTGTGTTTATTTTCTTTCTTTTACCCTTAATTTGCTACCAATTTGTACTGAATGATGAATTAACATGAAACATTGTGAATATGTTATGCCATGAACTCAATAAATGGGTAAAAATTTGATAAGTCTGAAATTCTTGTCTCCAGTGTTTAACTATAATTCATGATGGCAGGAAGACCAATAGAGGACCTCTTGTTGTCATTTGTCATAGACAAGGATATTAGCAAAACTTATAACACAAAAAATATGTGGCAGAATATTTTTATCCCATTCAAAAATAGCATTGAAGTGGCCAACCCCCCTGAAAATGGCCTGTCTCCACCAACACTTTCTTTGAAAGATCACATCACAAAAACTAGTACAGGATTCTGATTCAATTAAACTCTTCCATACATGGAGACTTGACTGTCAGTCTTCTAAAATCTGGTCACCAATAGCTGAAATAATATTCTGTATAAGAGCAGGAGGTTGTTGTGTCAATGTCTCCAATATTGCGTCATTAGCATCACGCGGGATTTGTTTCTTAATTAAAAATAAAGGGACACACATTCTGTGAGAAAACCTTGTGTCTGATGTTGTCTGAGAACCCAAGAAAATAACTGAACTATCTGTAGCTCTGTATCATTTATGTAAACCAAAATATTAGAGTATTTCTGGCGGCATGTCAGTTGTCCTATCTCAATTTGTCATTAGCAAACGCTTTGCTACTCTATTTTGACGGCATATTTCTGGACCAAAATCACTGTGAACATGTTTCTGGTGTCCATAAGGTCATTGCATACACATATTGCCAGACTGCCAGTTTTGCACTGGTCCCTACAAAGATTTTTACTGTAATTATCATTAGCATCATGCTGTCATTTGCATCATGTCAAAAATGGCTTATTGCCTTTATCTCACTAAAGTTTTGTTGCAGGTGACCGGAATTGAAATCAGTTGAATATATATTATCAATAAATGTTTCAACAGACTATCACATAACATTTTTGCATTTTCCTTGCATCTGACATGCTTAGTATGAAGTTTGATTCTTCTCTGAAACTACTGACCAAATATGGGGTGCCAGCAACATTTTACCATTTTCTAGCATCTGAAATATAGTTTAGCAAAGACAGTGGGCACTTGAGGGAGTAGTGGAGATCATCTTTATTATTCAGAATCCAAACTATTGATGAAAAGAGTATTTTTGTCTTTTTTTTTGTAAATTTCTGGTTCAAGGATTTGTGCTATCTCAATAACTATTGGTCATAGAGACCTGAAATATAGCTCATTGTGTGCAGAATAGCCACTTTCCTATTTGTTGGTAATACATTATTCAGCTCTAAATGGTACGGATTTCAAGTTATAGGCATGATGCTAATGACACACATATATGGTATTTTAAATGATCAAAATGCAGTTTCTCAAAAATAATTACCATAAGAGACCTGGAACTTGCCCAAAATGTGCCAGCCACTTGCCTAATCATTGGCAATAGATTGTTTAGCCCCAAATGGTCAGGATTTTTTAGTTAGAAGTGTGAATTTAATGACAGTCGAAAAATATTACAGCTATGTTTATCACCTTTGTACAGATCAGCAGGGCATTGGGACCCTTGGACATGAAGGCGCAGTGATAGCTGATTGTTTGACCTACCAAACGCAAACTTTAAAAGGCATTTCTTGAGCGAAAAATTTTCGAAATCTTTTCAGCGGAAATTTCAAGGTTTTCAAATACAAATACAAATACAAACTGGTCTTCTGGTCTTAAATTCATGCAGGTCACAGTCAATTAAGCTGGGGTCAAGTTCAAGCCATGTGGAGTGGTGACAGACATTTAATTGAGAATCACAATCAAATTCCGACCATCGCTCCACGAGAATAAGCCTGTATATACATGGAAAGTTCTTGTTTACTGATCTTGCTTTGATTATACCTTTGCATGAATGTTTACATGATATCTCAAAAAATTACTCTATGAATCTTTACTTTCATTGTGTAATCTGATATTTGGTAAAGCATGCCATGCAGTGTTCGAAATGTGAGGGGTTAAAGGGGGTTTTGACCCCCCCAAATGCTATAAGGACCCCCTCAAATGCATTTTTTAGAGGGACCCAGGGGGGGGGGGGGGTCCTGAAAAAACCCCGTCAAGTACCAAATGTGCAGGATTTATTCTAGAAATGGGGTTTTCAAAAATAATTTGCTAGGATAATACACAATTAAAACACTCAGAATTCATTTTAGTGTAGATGTAGGGCTAGTCCTTTCTAAAACCCTTCAGATTCTGGGGGGCCTCCGGCAGTTCACGGATCTCCTTTGGCTCGCGGATCTCCGGCCCCAAAAGCTGCGACTCTTCGGGCCTTGCCAGTGACAGACCCCCCCTCCCAAATGACATGGGCTATTTCGACCACTGATGCCATGTATTACCGATAACATTGTTCTTCTTTTTTAAGCAAACAGATCCTTTATTTTGTTGGAAGCACATGACATGTCTACTTTTTGGACATCAATTTTGCCTCGGGCCTCATTCCTTGAAGACAAAATGTCATTGATTCATATTCACCATTGTATTAGGTATAATTTGCTTGTTTCATTTAGTATTCAGATCTGATGAGAACAAACAACTGCAAAATATTACCATTGATTAAAGCCCAAGACGCGTGATTCCCCAATTCTTATCTAAAACCATAGTTTTCTGTTGCTATCAACATTGTACAGGGCCTATTCGCTATTTGGTGCAATATAAAGACGACGCATTCAGAACTCAGTACGACATGAGACTGAAAGTTAGTCTCACCCACAATGCCAAAATTATTATTCCAACATCATTGTTCTGTGGAATATGGTTACGTAGAAGGAATTACTGCAACATGAATACAAGAAACGTTGTTGTCTTTCTGCTAATCAAGTTTGTGTAAGACATTACTCGTATATCAATCACAATTATTGCAATGGCAGATGAGAATCATTTGTTTCCATGCAAGCTGTATTAGTCCAGCCTATTTGATTACCACAGGTCCTTTCTGCATCGGGAGTATTGCTTGTTAAATCTGTATTTGGTGCGACTACTTTATCCTGTTTCCTTTTTTATAATTTTCACCATCCGTCTTTCTAAAGCAGTAACGGCACCCTTGTGAGTATTGACTTTTTCTTATATTGTCAAATCTGATGATATATGCATAAAGCCAAATTATCTATCTCTCCATTTAATGCCAATATAACTGTAAATCATAATTTTTGTCCTTTCACTACAACATGTGAAATCAACAACCCTTAAATTGAGCATGGTTTACTGATTAGCCACTTCTTGAATTTAAAGTTCAAGCCTCTGGTTGGAAAAGTAATTAATTATCACATTATTTCTGGTTCTGTAATAACCTAATAATTTAAGCTAAAATCTGCAGACAGTTGTGATTAAGTGTTCGTGACAGACATCCTTTTGTTGTAATGAAACTTTAAACCAATTTTATGATTTTAGAATGTCTTTCAAAGAAAAGAACAATTGAAATTAATGGAGACACACTCCAAGCTAAAAATCGGTGCATTTGTTAACATAGAATCTGGGAGACCAAATAATCTTCCAGTGGACAGATTTGGTCTCCCAGTCACTGATAGATTCAGGTCATTTGGAGATAAACTTTTTCAGATATTCTCATTTATTGTAAATTTTGGTCGTCTTAAATAGAAGTTATTGAGAGCATTCGAATTCTGGGTTTGATCTTAGGAAGACAAATATATATATAGTTCCACTTCTTCTACTTTGGCCTAATCTACCGTGTTATGTATGCGGTATGACAAATAATAAATTGGTGTCCCAGTCATAAAATCCTTTAAAAGTGCTTTGCGCTAATTCCCATTCTACTGGAATATTGAACAACATGCAATTGTTTTGAATTTGTGGTGACATTATCAGATGATGTTATCTTGATGGGTCCTGCATTAAATCTTTCAAGGGCAAAAATTCTACCTGGATGTAATACGGATAAGACGTAAAATTGATGGCCCCTTGTATCAGTGTCTTGTCTGAGCAAGTAACAGATCCCTCACATGGGGTAGATGAGTAGCATTCTCTCGCAAAGCTCAAGAATCAACCATTGCGATACCCGAAACTGGGTTTATAGGGCTGCACTTTGAGTATCTATCTATCTCCACAACATATGAATGAGCAATTTTCAAGAATCAATGATTTATTTAGTTTGCTATTCCTGATGCACAGCCTTTCAAATCTGATTTGTGTGTTGCATTTCACATTCTACCGCAAGAGCGTTCCTCTAAAAAATGAGTTCCTTATTCTAGGCATGTCTATTTGGGAGAACTGTGGAATCTTGATCTTCTGAAAGAGCTGCTTTGAATTATTGTGCTGTTTCGGTCAGCTCATTATCAATTGAATGAGCAGCTCTTTGCTCCATGACTGGACTGCACTACTATACCTGCTTTCATATAAATTTGTAATCGCCACTCACCAAACAATAGTACACAATCATTCTCAAAGGATGAGTAGACCATTTAAGCCCAATCAGTAGCATATACTGTGTACACTGTAGGGCCATGGCTGAACTTAACTTATGATTTTGGGCATTTCTCTAAAGCAACATGCATTATGGATAGACAAAGAACTGCAGTTTCATAAGTTCATCTTTGAACTGCTCCACTCTTAACAATAAGGTTTTATATGGAACCTTTAAAGGTTCTATAAGCTGGTATAGATAAGGAACTCTAAAAAGGTTTCAACAGTAAAGGAAAACAACATTTAGATAATCCAGCTGAACTGATCCTCCTCAACAGAACCCCTTTCTCTCAAGTTCGGAGGATAGGGTCCTGTCATAGGGCCTTCCGACCAAGTATTGAACCTTTTCAATTTTATTGAACCTTAAAAATGTAGAACCTTTATTCGGCTGAGGGTTATTTATATATACCTTCAAGAACCTTTTGCTTTAAGAGTGTGAAGCATTTACCAACCGGGGTGAGTAGGCAATGATTTCATCAGGGAAGACTTCAAATAGTCTCAGTGCAACTATTATTGCCTATTACTTGTGACAAAGCAACGATTACCATTTCAAGACCAATTTCCCTTATTTGATCTTTTTGCTTTTGGCTCTTGACCTTTTTTGCAGGCTGAATACATTAACTGCTCCTTTCATACTATGTGCATGTCACTGCGAGTGATCTATAGGTTATCCTTCTTATATAGAACGTTCATTTTATGGACTTACGGACAGTTTAAGAAATACTCTTACAACAAAAAACTTGTAGATTGGTTCTCATTCATCATTATTTCAAAAGTGACTGACTTATAGTTAAGGCTGTCCCATTATGTCACTCGAATATAAATTTGTGGAATTGTAAAGAAACTCTGATTTCGGTTTGGAATTAGGTTTTTAGTGGTATTTTCCCCTCGGGTAGCGTAACCATTGTTGAGTCAATGTTTACCATTGTTATATATGGTGACAAAACCAACTGATTTGAATTGGTAATTTCAACCTGGGCAACTTGGTATGTCGGCAAGTGTTTTGACAGAATAGTGCAATCCAGGCTGACATGAGTTTTACCCCAGGTAGGAGGAAGCCATGCCAAGTCACAATTCTAGAGCAACCGGTCACCCATACTCTATAATCTTTAGACATTTTCTGTCACAAAGTAGTAGGGTGTGTCAATTTTTAATTTTTATGCAAATTCAAAAAGCACTAGTACCCAAAATGTGCATTTTGACCTGGGGAATCCAGATCTGTTCTCGAAATGGCGATACGACAATTCTTACCTACTTCAATTTTGGTTCAAAGTTTCTGTGTTTTTTTCATTTTCGACCATTTTCGCGAATCTGCGGTTGTCTGTTACTTCGTCAGTTTTTGTTATACAGTATTCTAATTGCCATGGTTGGAAAGCTCTCTAAAAGACCTTCATTTTGCATACCCACATTAATAGTCTACAACAATATCTCACTTCGTATTGGCTCTTCGGCTGACACTTTTCACAAAATAATTGTTGTAGAATGACTAAACCTGTCAGTGAATTACTGGTATTCTCACTCTCCAAATGGCAGAATGACGAAATAAAATATTTTTAAAATTTTCACTATGGAAAATCCTGCTTTACCAGCTAGGAAGCTTTGATGTTACGTTTTGTCTGAAGTATTGAAACAAATTGGGGAAGGACTTTTATATTTCATATTTTAACTTCATAAGAATTAAAGATAGGACAACCTGGCTGGTACCATCAGAAAGCTAAGAATATTTTCTTTCATGTGGTACCACTCATGTTGCCTTGTAATAATTTCTGGCGAAGATTTGACATGAAATGCAACAGACCCCATCTCACGTTTTACGAGTTTTCAACTAACTTTAACATTTAAACTTCATCAATCTCAAAGAAGTAACTACCATTGTAAAAATCAAAAAATCTTTAAATTTGGTCATTCTGGAACTTGGAGAATGCGTGTCACAGCAATTATCATCCAAAAAAAGTCAAAAACCTTTTTAAGAGGATTAGTCAATCTGAACGCTTTCATTTCTAAAAAATGCAGACTGAAAAGCAAATGGGAGTCAAGATATCATCCTAGACCATTGATGTTGGTATGTAAAATGAAGGTCTTTTTTAGAGCTTTCCAACCATGGAATTTAGAATGCTGTATGATACATACAGACAAAAATTATAGAGAACCGCGGATTCGCGAAAATGATTGAAAACGAAAAAAACATTGAAACTTTGACCCAAAATTGAAGTAGGTAAGAATTGTCGTGTCACCATTTCGAAAACAGATTTGGATTCCCCAGGTCAAAATGCACATTTTAGGCACTAGTGCCTTTTTGAATTTACATAGAAATTTAAAGTTGACACGCCCCAACAAAGTAGCAATTTTACAGAATTTAAATAATACTGAGTTTATCTGTGCTATTCTAGATCATGATCATCACGGACAAGAAAATTGTTATATATTAACTCCATCTTTTCAATGATTTGAAGCTTCTAAGAAATGGTTTTGCACATTGACCGAGAGAGATATTCATCTTTGTCCGATGTCGCACCACACAATTTCACCATTGAATCCACATTGATCTAAGCACTATTCTGATCTGTGTGGGAGCATTGGATTGTCGCTAAGAGTTTCAGACATTGATTTTTGTATTGTGTCCTAGACATTGAATATAAGATATCATTGATTCTCATCCACTGTTAGGCTTCATATCTACTTCCTTCAGGCAGAGTGTGGTATCATAGTTAGAGTGAGGAAATTGACCCCCTGCCATAATATAATATTATTTTCTGGTTCTGGCACTTATGACTGCTCCAAAACTCTGTGAAATTTCTCAGGAAGGTCTGATCCAACATTAGAAGACATGTAATGCACAGTGTCTGTGTACCAAGACCAGACTAGTGACAGTCAAAAATCAACTCTCTTGTGTCTTGGGATATTTTTTTTTTCAACTATGCATCTTCAACATGAAGAAATTACCTAAATATTATAGGAGGTGCAATTGAGGTAATAAAAAACCGAATGAAATTGAGAAAGACAATTGAAATAGGTTTTGATAGCAATAATTTCCAGTTATAATAGTATTCCAAGTGTTTGTTTTGCGAAAGTCTTGTGATAAAACCCTTTGCGATAAAATTTAACAAATACTTACATTGTATTTCCGAAGACTATTGGGATTCTTATGCAAATATATCACATAATGCTTCCTTCACTTAATTTATGTGCATTACCTGTCTTTTAATGTTGGACTAGATCTACCTGAAGGGGGTCAAATACTTATTTTCCTCACAGTAAATATATTTACAACAAAAATATGCTGTATTGAACTATCTAGGTATTTCTTGGGACAGATAACATCAGCATAAATGCAGCACCAACTACATGAGCAATTTATTTGAATGTAGTCTTTTGAATTATTGAACAAATGTGTACAATACATATGACCCTGACTGACAACAGTCTGCTGTACAAGCAGGCAAGCGAGCGAGGCTGCAGACTGATGAAATTCAAGTCGAATTGGGTATCGAATTGGAATGTAGGGCAGTAGGACTGCTCCCTCTAAAGTCCGCGCTGCTGCCCCTAACGTCCGCGCTCAGCAGAACTCAGCAGGACTGAGCTTGGTTGCTTCAGATATTCATGTGAGCGAGGACCAGAAAGGCAGCACCAATTCTGAAATGTTGTAGCCTGCATATGACCATCTTCCTGCTAATCGTGTTTGTGTGATTTGACATCTATCAATGACAAATCAGTATGTACCAGAAAATAAAGCACACTGGAAGCCTAGTGTATGTTATATCATTTATAGATTATATCACAAGTACAAAGGCAAGGTTTCATGACCCACCACTGAAGCAGAATAGAGAGCTGTTGGCCTTTGTGGTTGACCATCAGTGATCATATGAATCTAAATTGGGGAATCAACTAAAATGATATACACATTCCAAAGCCTTGATGTTGCCATTAGCAGATTAGTATAGTATTGCCGCCTGAGTTAGATCTCCTTTCACATGTGATTTGTCGCGGGCATAAGACCAAAATCTTGCATTACTCTTTGTTCTTTTTGACTTTTTCTGCTGTCATCTTGCTTCTATCAAAATTATATGTTTCACTGCTCACTGTTTGGCCATTGCTCTACAGTTTGATGAATATGATACAAATACGGCATGAATATGAGTGCAATTTGAAAATTTACTTGCACAAGAAAATTCATATTGAACAAGGGCGTAGCCAGAGTTCAATACGAATATACGAGTGCAAATAAATTTTAATATTGCACGATAATAAGTGCCGTATTTGTTTTATTACATGACCACTATGCTTCCAAAATAATGTTCCATTCTGAAAAAATTTTCGGAAAAAAAAAATTGGAAATTTTTTAAATAGTTTTTAAAAAAACTCATATTGCGCTCTAACCATGCAATATGAAAAAAAAAGAAAAAAAAGGTAAAACATTTTTAATTACTTTCTTATCATATATGTAGGCTTCAAAATAACTGTGACTTTTAATAACGGCATTTATTGCATGGCCAAAATCGTTTTTTCGCTATGATAAAATCCGTTTTTTGATAGGAAAGTAAGGCTTAGAACCAATACAACTTCCTTCAGCAACTTATGTGTATCACATCCTTAATGTATACCTGTTTTCCTGGTTTCTAGAAGCAAATTGAACTTATTATACTCTAATAGCATGTTGTAGTTTTTTTGTTGAGACAAAATGAATTATATGTAAAATGTAGGCGTATGTAAATTTAAGAATAAAAAGATCAATTTTAAAAATGATATTAAAAATGACATAATCAGAGTTCTAATTGCTAATTGACCCAAATTGTGATTTGTTTACCAGCCCAATTGAACTTCAAGCTCGTCTATGGTCAAGTTTACTCAAATTAATCCAGTTGAAGGGTGCAGCAGTTGACACAAGTGAGGACGTGCTAATTGCAATGAGTGCTAATCAAGATTATTAATTTTTACAGCTTGGCTTGATGACGGCTGATGACGCTCTCACAGTGTCGGCGGCTATCATATGACACATAACTGTTATTTGATTGGTTTGTTTAAAGTAATGAATATTAATGAGATCGTATTTCCCTGTAAATGCCGTATTTCCCGCTATATGTCGTATCCTCCCGCATTTTGCCCATATCATCCCTCATATTTTCCTGGCTTAAGGAATATTTACCAGGGAAATTGAACAGTATCAGGGAAGAAATGTAGCAAGACACGGGATAACAAAATGTATCTCCATAATTGTTTTATCATCATATTTGTGTTTAGAGGTTTCAGGTACGTTCACGTGAAACTGTAAATGGAAATTAAAAGGAATTGTCTTTTATTGTCTGTTATTCCATTGCCCAGTGTAATAGGATTTAACATGAAGTCTGCTTTAAGTTCAATATCTTCTCCTTCAAAATCATTGTAAATCTGTAAATTGGGTTAACATTTCATCATAAAAGAATGCCTGTCACGCACGCTAAATCACAACAGCGTGCAGAATCTAGCTTAAATGATTATAGAGCTGGAAATAATGTGATAATTAATTGCTTTTCCAGATGAATGCCTAAATTATGAGATTCAAGAGAAGTGGCAGATTATCAAAAAAAGCTTTGAAGGCTTGTTAATTTTACTTGAAGTAAAGTGACATCAGGTTTTGTCAATGGCAGTAGGGAGGAATTACTAAGATGGGCACAAAGCGAAAGACGATTGCTCCAGAACTCATTTTTCAGATAGAAATAGCAATCACTCTATAGAAATAACAAATCTGAGTATGTCGTTGAGAGATTGAGAATTGAAAAGTAAACAACAAAAAAACATTCCCTCGTGAAAAAAATGGCTCAGTCAATATTTGGGTATTCTGCGGTATACAAATTTAGCTTTTGTATATTGCCTTATGGCTGAAGCCAGTAGATACTTGGCATTATGGTGTATGAAAATCAATGACATTTTATCTTCAAAGCCACAGACGCAATGCCAAAATCAATGTAGCAATGCAATGTGGTCAAAATTGGTCTTGGCAGCATTAGCTTATAAATAGGCTTCTGAGTGAGACATTTTGGTGCAAGGTAAGTAAAGTTTCATCTAAAGAGTGCACATGTTTACTGTCATGTTTTACCTAACTTTGTGAAGACTGCAGTGGATATAGATTGCTTAATTTGACACGGATCTTTCTTATGAGGGTCAACATTTGTAAATGGTGAAATTTCAGTCAGGAAAAATGTTGATTTGAAATCAGGTTTAAAGGAGCTCCTTTTGATTTATTTTGGTTGGTAAAACAATCACCTTTCATTGTACTTTGATGTCCAAGGGTCAGGAAGTACAGTTTTTATGTGCAGTGAAAGTAAAGAACTGATCTTATCTTATTTTACAAATTGATTAATGATGTTACCATAATAGATGTAAATGATTCTTACAAACTTAATAATAGACATAGAGGTCATAATAGAAATTTGTATACTCATTATTGTCGCACAGAAAAAAGAAAGATGTTTTGGGTAAATAGGATAGGTAATAATTGGAACAGTCTTGACAGTGAAGTTGTAAATTGCAATTCAGTAAATTGTTTTAAGAAAAAAATAAGCTTGTATCATTTCCCAGGTAGGGGGAGCTACTATTGTTAATTTTAACACTTGCCCCCTTATATTTTTATTTGTGTACATGTTTTTATGAATAAACAATTATCAAACAATTAAATACCGGGGTACTGCTTTTAGGCGTCATTAACATCACGCTGTAAAAACCCCCTATATTTCTCAAAATTAACACAATCGTATTACCTGGACTAATGCAGAGGGAGTATGAGGTACTGACAGAACAATACTATCAAAAAGAGAGCACTGCTGTCTGTCTGACAGCAACCACAATGAAAATAAATGGCGAATAATCACATTTTTCATTTTTTCTACTGTTTCATTAAGTTTTTCTTTCACACTCCTTGATTTCAGCGCAACATATTCTATTTATTAACTAAATTGTACACATGACAAATGATTCCTGCGAAAAAAGATCCTGTGTAACACTTTTAAAACTTCAAATCAAGTAATAAACGCCCCAAAATTAGCAATTTCTGGTCTGTGAATCGTGACGTTAATGACAAAATTTGACGCCTATGATACTAATGGCTGGTAAATTACTCCTGAGCCTCTTACTTGTGCATATAAGTTAGTAAAATATCATAAGTGCAACAATTATTGGAAAAATGTAAGAAATGTTATTGTTTTTATATGTATGCTGCACCCAGGATGCTTACTGAAATGGCATACTGCTGAAACAGTGCAAATAAATCAGGACATCCGAAATGCATGTGACATCACATTTGCCAATGACTAGTGTCACTTCCATTGGGATTTTAGAGTGATTACACCAAAACTGCCATTAGAATCACACACAGTTTATTAAAACCATGTTCGTTAATGACATGTGACGTTAATGACAATTTTAAACTAATATTTCCTTGAACCAGTGAATACATTATATGATGCCAATCTTGGCTTACAATAAGACTTGTGTACACCAAAGCAAGTTCCACAGTGATTTCTGTCCAGATATACATTGCCAAAATTAACCAGGAAGGTGTTTGTTAATGACAAATCAAGGTAGGACAACTGACATTTTGGTATAAATAGTGTAATTATCTATATTCTGTGCAGTTTATGGACTTGCAGACGATTCAGTCAACTGCTAGGGTTCCTAAGGATCATCAAAATTAAAGTTGTATAAAAAAATGTTTGTCGGTTGATTTTTTATGAGAAAAATCACTGGGTGTGACGTTAATGACATGAAATTGGAGACAAAGACATAAGAGCCCCCTGTTGTTGGGCAACAATATTAGTCAAGCCACTGGTTTTAGAATTTGAAAGGGTGTTAGTCAAGGTTCAATTTGAGGTGCAAATGAGGTGGGTTAAGGTAACAATTTTAATTATTTGAGGTGATTTGTCAAGGAAAATGCTAGTGGAGACAGGCCGTTTTCAGGGGGGTAGGGCACTTTCATTCAAATTTTGGAAGGGATAAAAGTTGTCTGCCACACACTTTCTGTGCCGACTTTTTTGCTGATATGTTGATCTAAAACAAATGACCACCGTGAACCTTGCATGTACATTCATGTCCGTGTGAATTGCTCTAAGACACTGGAGACAAGAATTTCAGCTTTACCAAATTTTGACCCATGAAGTAATTCCAAGTGTCGTTTTTTTTGCCTGTGACTGCTTCAAGTTCGTCACAGAAATTGCATTTTATAAGATAATTTGACGACTTCTTAGCAGCAGGTATGTACGTCATGCTTTCTGGTCTAAGGAGCAATGTTTAAAGTCAAAACACAAGCTATGTACACATCTATATATATCTACTAATTAGGAGTAAATATATGGAATTTAAAGCAGTCAAATCATTGATGTTATTCTTTCTTTAATCCATGGCATCAACTCTTTGATAGACTGCGTGAAATAAACAGCTTGCTTTGTTTACACGCTCATCACAACAACATCCTTCATCAATGATCTTGACATTGTACATGTAGATCGTAGATTCATGCTACATATATATATATATTTTTTTTTCTCAATATCTCAAAAAGTAGATCAACCTAATATCCATCCATCAGACCATCAAAAGGCACAGCTAGACCATGCAGGCTGCATTCGTACCAATTAATCAAATGTGTACACATCCAACAGGTGCTGAGTTTGAGGTATACATTTTTCAATATTTTGCATGTTGACGAATCTGTAAAACTGCAAAAACGAACATGTACACGAATTTGGCATTCGTTGAAGTGTCAAATATTGCCATTCATGAATTTTTAAAAGTGTAATAAAGGACATACTAACCCTAAACTTGGCTAAAACTAACCCTAAACCTAATTTTGAGCCTAAAACTGAAACCTGTAACACCTCCATGAATGCTAATATTGGTAGGTCCACGGATGCATAATAAAGCACATCTACGAGTGTTAGTAATTACATATACACGAGCACTTACGCTCGTTTTTACACATCCACGAACTCGTACATGCTCATTTTTACACCTCCACGAATTTACTCCCAATTAGTGGATAATATATGTTTATGTACATGACTCGAGTATTGACTTCATATGTGGATCAATGAATTGCTCCTTGCATTGGAAAGCATAAGATACTTACTGCTCAGAAGTCTTGAAAACACAGACAAAGTTATCAAAAAAGAAAAAAAAGACAAACAAAGATGATTGTCAAATTAAGTAATCCGTTTCTCTATAGCCTGTCTAATGTTAAGTAAAATATTTATTGTAAACATGTGCACAATGTAACATTACTAATAGTTAGCACCTAAATAGCTCACTCGGAAGCCTTTAGAGGTAAGGCAGCCAAGCCCAATTCTGACCACATTGCTTTGCCATATTGATTTTGGCATTGTGTCTGTGGCTTTGAAGATAAAATGTCATTGATTCTCATACACCATAATGCCAAGTATTTACTGGCTTCAGTCAGATAGCAATATATGGAAGCTAAATTTGTACACAGCAGAAAACCTGAGTATCGACCCTTAGAGCCACCTTTTCTTGGATTTTTGTTGTTGAGTGATCACCGTTTTCTATGTACACTACAATCTGACAGAAGCAAGCAAATACCAAGCATAACAATGGATACGAATCAATGACATATTATCTCTGATGTCTTGGACAAAACACCAAAATCAATTTTAAAAGAGATTTTAAAACCGCACTAAAGCTATATGACGTTGCCACTTCGGTTTAATAACTAAATAGTATACCCTGTATTGTATACATGACTTAAAATAATATTATATTGAAGGAAGGATAGATAGATCATTTTTATTCCAGGTGGCTTGAAAGACTCTGCAAGGATGGTTCTTGAAAAAGGGAATGTTCTTCATCATGTGGCCTTGTAATTCATACATGCTGTGATATGCTACTATTTGAGGTAAAAACCCATTTCAGCTTGGATGATTATCTGTTCCAAATGACATCTCAACATGCGAAGAGGCCAAGGTGGTAGTCAGGAGTTATAGAATTGCTGTTGTGTTTATCTAGAAGATCAAATATATTTGAGTCTCAGTGCCAATTGTCAATATTCATTGATGAATATCCCTCTGCCACAAGTTTTACTGTTTTGAACACAATATGGTGAAGTCCTCACCAAATAAAGACACCGGTAGTCATCAAAACATACCAAAATAAGTCTCCTAAAATCAGGGCTTTGGAGTCAGAGTCAGAGTCGTGGAGTTGGAGGTGTTCGGGTGGAGACGTAGTCAAGTTTATTAACTTAAGTATCCATATAAAAATCCTTGCAGAACTGATACTATCGTTCTGCTTGCCACACACTATTTGTATCCAATAAAGCCAATAAGAGGAGTCGGGAGTCAGAGTCGGAGTCGAAATTCAGGAAACCTAAGGAGTCGGGAGTGGGAGTCTTTTTTAGGGAGTCAAAGGAGTCCAAAGTCGTAGTCGGTTCAGTTGCTACCCGACTTCAAAGCCCTGCCTAGAACTGAACATTTTTTTTATAAATGATGAAATATCATCTATCATTATATGTTCTTCTATGGTGACATACAAGTACTTGAATGTCTGGAGCAGCCACAATCACTTTAATCGATTTAGACTCAAAAAAAGGGTAATGAGCCAAAGTTTGAGTGAAAGCAAAAACATCAAATGGATGAAAGGTGGTCTTGAAATGATAATTGCTACTTTGGCATCAAATGCCTGAATAATAGGCAATAATAGTTGCACTGAATTATTTGAAGTCTCTGCTGAGGAAATAATAGCTCACTCAGGTGGTAAACATGCAGAAAACCAACTTAAAAAAAGAGAACTTCTGATACTGTAAATCTTTGTGCAATGTGCTTCTTTCATGTAATCACAATAATGGTATGGTGGTTCCTGAGATTAAAATCAGGCATATGCTCAGCTATATTCTTGGTTAACTAGACAAAAATGGTTTCCAAGTGTTTAAAATGTACATCTTCTCCGTTTTTTAAGAGCAAGAACTTAAAGTTTTATTTCATCTCTAAAAACTAACATCCATAAATTCATAATGGCAGAAAATAAAGACGTTACCGAGCTCAGTTGCGGATCCAGGGGTCCCCCTAGACCACCAAGTTTGAAATAACCATTCAAAGAATATATGGCGAAAGCAGGTTCATGAATGCCAAAACTCCCCTGTCTGGATCTGCCACTGTAGCTAAGACCAACCTTTAACTGAAGAGCTGCTAGACACTTGATCTGAGAACAGGAGGACAATTCAAGGCATCTCGTTCAGTAGAGTTCTTTAAGATTTCACAGTCCTGCCAAATAGCCATGCTAAGAATAAGGAACACATTTCTCAATGGAAGTGGCTTGTGTTAGAATGTGAGATGAGACACAGAAATCAGATTTAACAGGTAATCATTAATCTAAGGAATGCATGATATATGTATGAATGTATCCTTGTATGACTGTGATATTTTGAATGTAATTATATGTATGAATGACTGTATGAATGTATGAGCTCGCTCCACAAGAGTTTCTCTGTCTGAGATCAATAAAGTATATCTTATCTTATCTTATCTTATCTTATATATCAGGAACAGGAAACTAAGTTATTGATACTTGAAAACAATGCATTGGGCGTGGTTGCGCATACATGTATGAAAAGGCAGGATTCATCTACAGTTTAACTTTGATAAAAGGTTGTTGGTACATGCATTTTATGGAGCAATATTCACGATTTCAAGTATGTATACATCTAAAACTGTAACTGTATATTAAAACAAATTGTCTGTTAATTTGTTTCCCATGAAGTGTAGTGGGATTTTTAAAACATGAAGTCTCCTTCAATTTCAACATCTTCTCCCAAATCATTAATATAATTCTTAAATCTGAAAATTGAGTTAAAAATTCATTTCACAAGGATTTCTGTCACGCACACTAAATCACAACAGCGTGAAGAATCTAGCTTAAACAATTAAGTCATTAAAGAAGTGGAAATAATGTGATAATTAATTGCTTTACCAGACGAAAGCCTAAATTACAAGATTTAAGAAATGGCAGATTAGCACATCATGAAGATTCCTGAAAGTGTTGGGAAATAGCAACAAAATATGCCAACATTTGTAAAAGCTGAAAGAATTCAAGTGGTCAAAAAATGTAGGTCATGCTAAATCAGAGAAAAAATGCATGTTTTTCGATGTAATTTCAAGTCTATCTCGCTAACTATAAGAAGTGATGTCATGAAAGTTTAGCACAAGAATGTATTTAAAGCGATCATGTAACATGACATTGTCATACACAGCGATTCTCAAATTTGATATCCCAAGTGAAACTATGCCCTGTGGCTTCATTAATTTTGGACAAGGCCTTTGCACAGGCCTAATGAAAAATCAAATATATATACTGATTATACTCGTAGTACTTTCATTAAAATAATCAGAATAATTATTGTATAGGGAAATATGGAATATACAAATTCAAAATACGGCAGAATAGTTGACATATAGTGAGCAGTGAAAGAAACAATTAATAAAAGCAATATGGTAGAAGAAAGAGAACAAAAAAAACAACACAAGAATCCAACAAAACATTCAGCCAAAATGAAGTTTTTTGCAATTATTCCCAGTAGAAATTGCAAGGGAAAGAGACCTAGCTCTAGCAGCAATCCATATGGCAACTTACAGAATCCGCAGTATCTAGCATTTGATTTGATTGCCCAATTTATATTCATATGGTGACTGTTGGTCAGCCACAAAAGGCAACTGCTCTCTATTCTGCTGCAGTGGTGGGTCACACAAATGATGTAATATATAAAGGTACTGTATGACAAACATCAATGCTAGCAATATGTTTTCTATACTGGTACATATTGACATAGTTATTTGTATCATAAATATAAAAATATAAAAAATTCTAAGTAAAATTTAGTAGCATCATTGGCAGATGACATGTATTACACAAACATGATTAGCAGCATTAGTTCCATAATTACAAGACAATAATATTATTAAAATCACACATAGTTTGGGACTGCATTTGTGCTGATGCAATCTGTACCAATTGATGAATACATAAATGGTTCAATGCAGTGGCTCTGTGTTATAAATACATTATTATTTAGCTTTGATGTCACTATCAGACTGAAGCAAGTAGAAACCAGTACAACAGTGGAGGGAATCGATGATATGACTGTCGCTTATCTTGAATTTCTGAGACACAATACCAAAATCGATGTTTGAAACTCTTAGTGGCAATCCAATGCTCCCACAGAGATCAGAATAGTGCTTACGTGTAGCTCAGTGTGGATTATATGGTGAGATAGTGTGTTGTGACATTGGGCAAAGCTAAAACCTTCGGTAAATAACCACCTGAAATGTTAGTTATACACCCCAAATTCGTTATATAACCTATACTTATATATATACATTTAATTCTTGAAGAGCGGACTTACACAACAGGAAGACAAACATTCAAATCTGCTCTTTCGCAGAAACTTTAGGATTCCACTGTCCTCCCAAACAGCCATGCTACGAATACGGAACACCATTCTAAAAGGAAAGAGCTTGTGGTGGAATGTGAAATTAAACACTGAAGTCAGATTTAAAACGCCATGCATTAGGAACAGGAAACTAAATTATTGATACTTGAAAATCACTCGTTCGTAGATTGTGTAGAAACACTGTAGATAGATATATACTCTAAGTTTCCCCATATGAGCCCAGGTCTGGGTACTTGCCATGGTTGATTTATGAGCTTTGAGAGAGAATGCTACATATCTACCCAGTGTGAGGGATTTGTTACTTGTTCAGCACAGACACTGATACAATGGCCCGTAAATTTAAAGTCTTATTCATATATTACAGCCAGCTGGAATTTAATCTTGGAAGAAGAAATAGGAACAATGAAGGTGACATCTAGATGAGAGAGTCTGTACATATGTATCTATTATCACAAGGTCAAAACAATCACATGATCTTTAACATTCCAATGGAATGGGATTTAGCTTGGAGTGCGTCAGCTTTAATATCAATGGTCGTTTTGTTAGAGAGACATTTTTAAATCAGAAAATTGGGTTAAATTTTCATGATCACAAAAGGATGTCTGTCACGCACACTAAATCACAAGAGCCTGCTGAATTTAGCTTCAATGCTTAAGCGATTAAAGAACCTGAAATAATGTGATAATTAATTACTTTTCCAACTAAATGATTGAAGTTCATGTTTCAAGAAATGGCTGATTAGTAAACCCATGCTTAAAGGGTGGGTTGATTTCACATGATTTCAGTGACATCATCATGTGAAGTAGCAGGAATCTGCTAAAATTATAATCTGTGTTGAACTGCTGCACAGTAATACATGAGCATTAAATAGATGGATCGATATTGGAGATTCATGTCCTGTGTTTATAAATTTGGTAAGCTAATCGGGCACAAGAAAACTCAATATTTTTGTCCTCGAGAAACTAAGTGCCTAAGACCACGAATGGTGTTGAAAATTAGAAAGGGAATGGAAGGAACAGCAGAAGTAAGTGCCGAACCAACAAGTTCTACTCCTGGTGCAGATAGGGTCTGTGGTAATCCTATAGGCAGGACTAATACAACCAGCATGGAAACAAAAGATTCTCGTCTGCCATTGCAGTAATTGTGATGGATATAGGAGTAATATCTTCCGCAAACTTGATTAGCTGAAAGACAACAAAGTTTCTTATATTTATGCTCCAGTAATTCATTCTATGTAATCATATCCCCCGAAACAAAGATGTTGGGGTAATCGTTTTGTCATTGTTGATGAGACTAACTTTCTGTCCATTGTCATACCGAGTTGTTAATTATGGACCAATGCCACAAGTTGGTAAAATTTGGAACTTCTGGTGAAATTGACCAAAAAATCAATAATCACTGATATGCTTCCTATGTGTTATTAGATTCCAAATCCAAAAATTTGAGGTTGTATATGCGTTTTTGACACATCTATGCCACATTATGCTAGTAAATTTAAACATGAATGTGAAGAAAATACTAATTTGAAATGCAGTTTATTCAAAACGAAACTTTGTTTCTTCAATTACCTCTGCAGCAAAGAATTTTTAAGATATCACTATGACACTTGCACACATTTTGTTGAATAATATTCTTAAAACAAACAAAAAACAGATTTCTCATTATTTGCCTTCTCATACCTTCTATGGTGTAATTAGCAGGTAATGCCGAAAGCAAGCTTTGCATTTCTTTGTCAACCATAAACACAGAGCCATTATACCATGATAGGTTTCACTAAAAACCATATTGTATATACCAATGGAAAGCCAAGCTCAAGTGTAACAACACAATATCAAACAAGAGAAAATTCCAGCAAATAGTCTTTATCACAAAGCATTTGAACAAGACATGTCTGAACACACATTTTTACAAAGTGTAAGAGTGCCACATTTGTTGTCAGTGACAAAGACAGGCCACTTATACCATGATAGGTTACATTTACAACCGCGTTATATAGACCATTAGAAACCTGGGCTCATGAGCAACAAAATCATATCAGAAAAGGTAACTTTCCTTCCACTAGCCTTCATCAAGAAGCGTGTAAAGAAGAAAGGTCCTCATAAATATTTCAAAATGTGAGAGCGTCGCATTTTTTGTCAGTCTCAAAAATAGGACTCTAGTGCCATTATGGGTTAGACTTCCTACCCTATTCTATACACTAATACAAAGCCAGGCTCATGAGCATGACAATAATACCAAGAATGCAAGAATTCCAGCAACAAGCCTTCATAAGGAAGTACCCGAACAAGAGAAGTCTCACAGAATGTTTGCAGAATATAAAAGCGTCGCGCTGTTGTCAGTCTTACTCAAGCCTTCACAGCTCCTGGCACAACAGCCTTAGCCACCTTAAGTGATATATTCCTGACAGACAAGGTCATGAGCAATGCATTGGTATATCAAATTTTCCGAAAATGTTTCGATCAGTGGTTTATCTGTGGCATCAAAAATCACATTGCATTTTTAAGCTTCACCCGGGACACACCAACTGAGGATTACAAAACGTGTATTAAAAAAATATAGAAACATCCAATTGCCATTTTTCTGGATTCACAAGATGCACACCTAATCAGGGAACAATAATGCATTGCAATTTTGATCCTAAATTCATCCCTTTTCCTGTATTTGAAAGTTGTATTTAAAAATTTTACATGCAGTGTCCCGGTGGGACACCAAAAATTTCCCTAACTGCAATCATTGATCACTCATTATCTCAAGACCAGTGACATATGGATGCAATTGCTGCTATTTACATCAAAGAAGATATTTTTGCCTATCATTCGATCCATAATACCGGCATAAATTCCTTTACGGGGCTGAGATATGACCTAAAATGTAAGTGCATATTGGCCCAAAACTGAAATTTTACCAACTCACGGCAATGCATTGTCTTGTATTACGCACAATAGATAACAGGCAATGTGGAAAGCGACATACAATGGTTTTGTCTTAGATTATTATTGTGGAATTGCTTGGGCTTTAGTAAAAGAAAATATTTTCAGTTGTTCACTGTCATCTGAAAAAAACAAAAAACAACAAAAACAAGCAAATGCTTATACCAATGGGGAGTACGAATCAATGACATTTTGTCTTCAATAATAAAGTACATGGTAAAATCAATGTCCAAGTAAGTTGACTAATCATTTGCCTGCAAACAGAGAAGGAATTGAACCACAAATAATGGCATCTAATAAACAATGAAAATACAGATTCACAGCCATGGCAAATTTCTTGAAAAAAAATATGTTAAAATTCAAGTAAAGACATAATTGTAAAGTCCATGTTGATCAATGCTATATCTGAATATATGAACTCTGTATTATACTCCAGGGCATTCAAGTTGGAGCTAGAGTCAGGAGTCTGAGTCAAGTGAGTCATGGAGGTGGAGCTTTTTGGGTGAATTCAATGTCAAACTTTAGTCTTCTGGTGCAGTCAGAGTCACTAATAAAAGAAAACAACTAAAATGAAGTTTTTTGCCGTTACTCCCAGAAGAAATCGCAAGTGAAAGAGGACCAAACCCAAGTGGCAAACCAATAATAACAATGTCTAGAATTGCAGCATATATGGCATTTGCATTCATTGCCCAATTTAGATTCATATGGTGACTGCTGGTCAGCCACAAAGGCTACTGCCCTTTATACTGCTGCAGTGGTTGGTGCAGAAATCCTGTCTCTACAAAATGATATAATATATGATAGAAACATTATCCTTTTTTGCAGGACTTTGGAGTCGGAGTCGGGAGTCAGAGTCGTGGAGTTGGAGGTTTTTGGGTGGAGTCTGAGTCGAACTTTTATTTTCAGGTGGAGTCGGAGTCGAATATTAAGTTCGTTACTCCTGACTCCTAAAAATAATTAATATAATTTACAGAAATACAGTTACAAAATATTTGAAATGAATCCCAAATTTCACATTAAAGTTCCTCAACAATTATTCATGTGCAAAATCCCATGAAAGCTTTGTAGAATTACTTTTTCTCCCCTGCTAGCTATCTAATATTTGTGTGCAATAATGCCTATAAGCGGAGTCGGGAGTCTGAGTCGAAGTCGCAATTCAGGAGACCCAAGGAGCTGGAGTCGGGGTCGGAGTCGCTTTTCAGAAAACCAAAGGAGCCGGGAGTCGGTTCGCTTGCTTCTCGACTCCAAAGCCCTGCTTTTTTGTATAATGACTTGTATCATATACATTGTATGCATGTTCAAAACTGAAAAAATTGTTTAGTGATAATTATAAGTGTCATTGAGAGATTACTGAAATTATACAAACATGATTAGTGCAGCAAGATGGTCACATTTCTTTTGTGCATTGTTCAATAATTGCTAAGACAATAGTACCGTATTATTGCAATAAATTACATATGGTATGAGACATCATTTACGCTCAGGCAATATGTCCCAAATAAAGGTACAATGCATTGGCTTTATGTTGTAAATACATTAAGCTGACATCACTATTTGACTGAAGGAAGAAGATGCCTATAGCATAGCAGATGATGGGAATCAATTAGATCAAGACAAAGTGTTATTTAGCACATTGAAATGGAATCACATACAGACTGAGAACATTTAATTTAAAAAAAAATTCAATTTCAGTGACATGATGAGACTTTTTTGTCACAAGTTACATGTAGATGAGTTTTGCACAAAATATGAAAGTTAAATTGTTTTCACAATTAAATTCTTTTCACAACGAATGTGTGACAAATCTATAAATTGGTCATTAGTAAAGTATTCCTATTGGTCTCCTAAAAATACACAAAATTATTAAGGAGATGTCTCTCATGCTTCAGTGACACACGCCTCGTTTGAATGTCTGGAGCAGTTAATCGATTCAGACTGCAAAAAAGGCCATGAGCCAAATTTGGGTTAAAGTGAAAAGATCAAATGGAGGGAAATTGACGTTGACATTGACTCTTTTCAACAATATGCAAAAATAGTTGCACTGAAAAATGTTCACCAAGGAAATCATAGCTTACTCAGGTGATAAAAAAACTTAAGCAGTTCAATAGAACTGGAATTATTTGTTCATTATCAGAGAAATGCCAAAATCAATATTTACATACATTTGGCAAAATATGATCAGTCATAGAATGGCAATGTCTTCATATACCGGTTGCTTCAATAAGTGTATGATGCATGAGTATAGTCAGATTTGGTGCGATTTTAGGTTTGAAATGATATAAAGAACAATGGAACATGATTCAATAATTGTTTTGTAATAGACATCTACATTCGATTGTTGATGATATGACTGACACAATAGGAAGACCATTCAAAGCAACTCTTTCAATAACTCTAAGATTTCAATTTTTGCCCTTACCGCCTGGCTAGGAATAAGGAACACATTTCTAAAAGGAGAGATTCTGTGGTAGAATGTGAAATAGACTCAGAAATCAGACTTGTTAGGCTGTGCACAAAGAACAGGAAACTAGATTATTGAAACCCGAAAATTACTCATTCATAGATGGTGTAGATAGATAGCTAGATATGCTAAGTGCTACCCTCTAAGCGCAGTTCTGGGTACTCACGATAGATGATTCATGAGTTTGGGAGAGTATGCTGCACATCTAGCCCATGTGAGGGATTTGTTGCTTGCTCAGCACAGACACTGATACAAGGGGATATGAATTTAATGTCTTATCCATATTACATCAAGCTGGGTTTTTGCTCCTGAAAGAAGAAATAGGAACAATGAAGATGACATCTGGATCATATGGTACATAGCTGTTTCCCCAATTTTAAAACAACTGTGTTGTTCAAGAATGGAGTAGAATGGGAATTAGCATGTGAAGTGTGTCTGCTTTAATTTGGATGGCCGGTTTCTTAGAGAGATTTTTAAATCTCGAAATTGGGTTAAAATTTCATTACAACAAAAGGATGTCTGTTACGCGCACTAAATCACAACAGCCTGCAGAATTTAGCTTAAATGATTAGTTGATTTAAGAACCAGAAATGTGATAATTAGTTACTTTTCCAAATGAAAGAATAAAGTTTAGGATCAAGAAATGGCAGATTAGTAAACATGCTTTATGGGCTTATGAATTTCACATGTCATGACCACAAGATGTTACAAGGACACTGATCTCATCAAGACATTTTAATTCCCTGATTATAAAGGAGTTTATTTACTGACAAGTACTCCTTTCCTCTTTGTCATAAAGTATTCAGTGTATGAATCCAAGGCTGTTATAACACAAATCAACATTTCTGAGAGAGCAGGTGTTTATGTCTCGACAATCAGATGCAAAAAATTGGTAAGATTATCGAGAGACAAAATAATAGCACAAAATGCAAATTCCACAAGTTCTACTCCTGGTGCAGATATGGTCTGTGGTAATTCAATAGGCAGGACTAATACAGCTTGCATGGAAACAAAAGATTCTCGTCTGCCATTGCAATAATTGTGATTGATATACGAGTAATTTCTTCCACAAACTTGATTAGCTGAAAGACAACAACATGTCTTGTATTCATATTGCAGTAATTCCTTCTACGTAACCATATTCCACAAAACAATGATGTTGGGGTAATCGTTTTGACTTTGTTGATTAGACTAACTTTCTGTCCAAAGTCATACTGAGTTCTTTTAAAATACATTGTCTTATATTACGTACAGTGGAGAATAGGAGACGTGGATAGCAAGTTCTGATTTTATCAGTGTTTTGTTTTGAATAAAGGAATTTGGAATTACTTAACATGTGGCTTTAATCAATGGAAATATTTTGCAGTAATTTGTTTTCATCTGAATGAAACAAGCAAATAATACCTAAAATCAACGGCGAAAACGAATCAATGACATTTCGTCTTCAAGGAATGAGGCTAAGGAAAAATCAATGCCCAAAGGTAGAGACGTCTTATACTTCCAACAAAAGAAAGGAGCAGCTTAGAAAAGGAGAACAATGTTATCGGTGATACATGTACAGAAGAGTGCATCGTAGACCCCCTGTTGTAAGACCTGTTTCCCTCATGCGACCCCCTTCCTCCCACTCTAAGTGGTATTTTTAGAGACTACACCCCCACAAGAGACCGCTCCATGACCGCAGAGGGGGCGTCTTATATTGCAGGAACCACTGTATAAGCAGATAACGGTTTATAAAATGCAAATGAAGATTCACATTTCACAGCGAAACATTCAAGTTAAGGTACAATCAACAAATACCAGAAACACAGAACTTTGTGCATATTTAGCAAACATTCAAGTTTTGTTAAAAATCCGCAGGAAGGTTTGAAATCAGACTGCCCCTTTCCATGTGTCTAGCCAGGCTACAGCAGCCTTATGTAGTTGCGAGCGTCAGCGAGCAGGCTGCAACATTTCATTCGTGGTACTGTATATCATGTCCTTGCTCACATGAATTTCTGGCTGTATGCTGCCCAGTTCTGCCGAGTCCTGCAGGGTGCGGACCTGATTGGCAACAGATCGGATTTTAGTCCTACTTGCCTAGATTCCAATTCGATACCCAATTCGACCTCACTGAGCACAGTCTGCTGTAGAAGCAGGCGAGCGAGCGAGGCTGCAGACTGACAAAATTCATGTCAAATTGGATATCGAATTGGAATCTAGGGCAGTAGGACTGCTGCCCCTAAAGTCTCCTCTGCTGCCAATCAGATCCGCGCCCTGCAGCACTCAGCAGAACTGGACAGCAGACTGCCAGAAATTCATGACAGCAAGGACGTGAAATACAGCATCACCAATGAAATGTTGTAGCCTGCTCGCTAACGCTCGCAACTACAGCAAGTACAGTAGCTGTAGCCTGCAATTCGACATGAATCTCGTCAGTCTGCAGCCCTGCTCGCACGCCTGCTGCTACAGCTGACTGTGCTCTGTCAGGTGTCTAGCTGCTTCGAGTTCATTACTGATAACTTTCTGTGAATTACAAATGAAGAGAGGACTGGTAGAACCATCCAGTTCCCGTGGAGTGATCACATGCTTTTATTTTGAGACCAACTTGCTTTGTATGTAGATGATGAGGCCATTTCAAAGCAGGTTACTTTATTTTCTTACAATACAAATAAAATGTGCAGATCTCAAAGATATACTAATGTGGCTTACAACCAGCTGAATTTCAAATATGTTGTGACAGTTTCAAGGCCATATGACACCCTGGGACCATATAGACAAACACTTTGGGACAAGTGATATGTCAACCCCGGGTATGACACTCCATAAATATTTTCGTGAGCATAATGTAGTGTAGTGGCATTGCTGACATTATGTAGGACACAACAACTTTGAAAATAAGATGGTATATCAGAGGATTAAAAAACACAAAAGAAATGAATATATAATACAATGAAATGCTGTGGTACAGTGGTTTGCTAGTTTGTGTTGTTTGTATTGAGATACAAGTTCAAAACCAATTTAGTCCTATCCACACGTTACATTTCCACAATAGGCCCTTACTCATTTGCTTGCCATTTTCTGTTTTAAGCACCCTTGCAGCTTTGAGCCAATGTTATTCTTTATAGGAAAAAACGATCACCAGTGTGTCACCCCCCCCCCCCGGCCATTTCTAGATAGAGCCCTGCAAAGAGTATATTGTTGTGGTTGATGTTTTTTTTGTGGTCTGTTATTCGTGATTCAGTTCCAAGTTGAGGCGTATTCAGAAACAACTGACACAACCTCTCACAAAATCATTTAATATCAAGAGAGCTCTCTTGTCTGGAGGGCACATCACGACAACACAACATAACTGGATTGTTTACCTTGTCTTTTTCGAGTTCGCCTATTTAGATATGAACAAGGAAACATTTTACAGCAAAATACCAGGTATATCTTGATTTTTTGCATTGAAGATATATGAATAGATGGATAATATTGGCTCATGCTGTACTCGCTCACCTTGTGGACAAAGTAGTTCAGGACGGAAACGCAAAAAATAGGTGAAAGATGATTGATACAGTTCAATAAATATGAACATCAAACAGTGGTTTCAGTGATGCCGAAAAGCTCTTCTTATATTCATCTTATAATATGTGTCTTGGATTATTATTTAGTGTTGCCACTGCCTACTTGATTAGCACTTTACATGTCTATTTAGAATTATTAAAAAAAGGTGATCTTCATTGATATTTTCATCAAGATTTGACAGCAAGCCTGAGACAATCTTTGCAAGTGAATCACACAACTTGTGACACAAGTCACAACATGAGCAAAATTGTCCTATACACCTACTAAATTATAATATATTTGTTTTTTTATCTAAACAAATCTTGATCAAATATGCGTAACTACATACAGTACAGGCAAACAGTTGCAACTTGAAAATGGCAAAATGGGGAGATCATGAATTGAAAATATGCACACAAACTTGTGACATACTGTTTATGGTCACCTTTGTCCAGCATAAATATTGCTAATTGACAGGTGTTTGGCTGATGGCAACTGCCAAGGTTATACAGTCAACCCTTAAAGGAAATCAATAGCTTCAGTGTATATATTGTATGGTATAAATATTGACTGAAGTCCTCATTAGACATTGCCATCTACAAGCTTATTAATGTTTACTGTGTCGATGATAAGATATAATATGAAGGTGACTCAATGAACAATTTAATAGGCACATAACGCAGTGTAGACCTTTATAATGCATGGCTGGTACAATGCAATACCGCAAGATTGGATTGGAGAGAATAATTTTTCAGGATATTTTAAGACTTTTTGTCTGGGAGACCAATGGAAAAAACCATACACAATAATTACTTGTCGAACCGCAATGCGCAACATAAATCAGTTGAAGATCAATTAGTTGAGCAAAACAGAAAACTCTGAGACAGATGCTGCAGACAATCTCTAAATCGTGCCCAATTTTACAATCGGGCATGGCTATTAATCCTATTGGCAAACTATTTCAACTATTGGCAAATTATTTCTCCTATTGGCAAAATCTTACAACTTTTCCCAAAGGAGCAATTTGCTATTCTAACTATTGGCAAACTATTGTAACTATTGGCATAATTTGCCAAAGGAGCAATAAGCTATTCTAACTATTGGCACACTATTGTTCCTATTGGCAAAATTTGCCCATCTCTAAATATCTTTTCGGGCCGCTTAGAACATTAACAAATGGTTATTTCGTGCCCATTCCTGCAATTATCGCCCACTTTCGATATTAAAATGCGGAGCACAGCAGCGGAAATCCCGAAAATGCCGGATTCGGTTTTTTGCTATTTGCGTGGCCTCTAGTGAAGATACAAACTTGATTTTTTTACCATTAAATTCGGCTCGAAAATAGCTATTTTTAGAGGTCAGTTTCATCGCCGTAGCTGGATTAGAACATTTTCGAAAATTTTTCCAGTTAGTGTCATAACTGTTGCAGAAAATTTCCAAAAATTGGAATAAGAATATAAATTCTTTACAAAATTCAAAATTGACTGATTGGTATATTCATGGTTAATGCATCTTTATTACTTGTATCAAAAAGTCTACATTTGAGAATCCGTTCAGGCCTATACACTTGTACAATTATGTCAAAAGCTCTGGCATGGAGACACTGTTTTACAAACATTTGGCAGGGCAATTTAACAACCAGTTCGCTACCAACTGAGCTAACCCTCTCATCTATATATAGCCCTAGTCCTATGGAAAATAAATTAAATATAAAAAAAAAAAAAAAAAAAAAAATGTTCAGCTTTCTTTCTGGCTTGAGTCTGATTGCTCATGATCCACATATACCACAGATGACCACCTAACTCGTATTCTTAGTTTAAAGCGGTTCAGGGGATTTAATCAAAATTTCACAGATTCATTAATTTTCAATTTTAACGAATATTTGAACGTTTTCCAAGTTTTGAACCTCTACAGGGTGGGTAACCGAAATTTTCCATGAATTTTGTTGTGCTAAAAAAGCATCTCATTTCTACAGGAACATTTTGAAAACAATACAGCATAATCATTAAGGTATCAGCCATACCTGTAGAAGGTTAGAATGATCTGTGATTAAAAATGACTCAACAGGAGACAAAAAGGAAGAGGTGGTCAGATTTGCTTCAGTGCCAAATGGACTAAAAAACAATCCCTGGCATAGTCAGAGCCATCTCACAACCAGAATACAATATCATGAAGGCAATCAATGATGGGAAAGGAATAAGAGGGAAGTATGGGAGTTTGTCGAGAGAATTAAGAGAGAAATGGAGCATTCCTGGTGTCACTGACGACAAAACTGACCATGTACCTGCAATATCCATGAGAGAGGTGGTTGAAGAGCTTCAGGTGGACCTCAAGTCTGCCAGAGCGGCTCTGCAAAATGATTTTGGCCTGAAATCATATGTCAGGACTCCAAAGACCACATTCGGCCTATTCCATGAAGGCCAGAAGATAGAAATGGTGAAAAAATGATTGGCTACATTAGGAAGCATGGCTCGATATTCAATTTTTTTTTCAAACTATAAACGTTTGGTTGTGGATTCTATTGTCAACAAAAGAAATGGCAAATTCTATATAAAATCAATAGAAAATGTCATTGGGACATTCAGGGCAAAGTATCCAGCTCAGGCAATGGTTTCGGGAGTCATGACTTCAGATAGAAAAAATTATGCTTTATTTCTTTGTCATGCAAGTAAAGGGGGACGGACCTGATGCATGCTACTAGGTCCAGTGATGTCATGTTTTGCCATGGCTGGATGTGAATTACCCCAATGGCAACAATAGGAAGACTCAGGATGGTTCCCCATGCCTTACGGCCAAGAAAGTTTAGGATTTCCACTTAAAGAAATTTCGGAGACTTCTGGGCGGCCAACTTCTGGCCCTTCTCCAGCTGGGACCTCAATTCCCCTTACTTTTCCGTGTGGGGCATCTTAGAATAGTTGGTCAACAAGACCTGTCACCACAATGTTGTTGTCCTCCTTACTGTCTTCATGGCTCAAGACCTCAAAATATGAAGGCGCTTTTTTTCAAAGCATCACCAAGTTCAGACGGCCATATTGAATAGTTTGATTGGAGATAAGAGGAGTCAAACTTCACAAAAAGGATCCCTTTTGTTTTGTTTCTAAGGCCTGAAAATATGAATTTGTTATGACTTAGCAAAACCTTTCATTTCGAGTGAAGTTTGAAATATTCCAAATTTTGAAAAATTTGCTTCCTCACCCTGTAATCTAGCTGAATGAACAAGTCTCTCCAAGACGCATCTATTGGTGCAAAAAATTCGCTTCTATCATTATTAGAAGTCCTTCAGATAAAAAAAAAACCAGCCTAACTCACTCACTTCTATAAAAAAAAAATCTGCAAGTTCCGAAGATGTAAAGCAGCATTCTGAATAGATCTAATCAAGACAAATCCAATGGTGAAAAAATTACGACTCTATCTTCACTAGAAGTGTTTCAAATAAGAAAATACCCCCAGATTTACACACAAGGCCCAATTCTAAAGATAAAAAACGAATTCCGCGATCCCGCATCCCGCAACCCCGTCCCGCATATCAGAAAAGACTTAATGGGCGATAATTGCAGGATTGGGCAACTTCAATTCACTATTTGTGAATGTTCTAAGTGGTCCGAAAAGACATGTAAATGAGCGATAATTACAGAGATGGGCAAGGTATTTTCTTTGCCAATATCTAAATCAAGTCTTTTTGACAATTTGTGATATTTGGAGATTGGCAATTTAGAGATTGGCTGACGCAACAGATAAAGGTTGGGACTCATTCCCTATTTTAAATCAAGCTCAGGACAAGACAACAGATACATTCATTCAGACTCAGACCTACAAGACAAACATGTTGAATTGTTGATGGACAACGAGACATGAAGACGCAGACATATATTATAATATATTTAGATGATCTTGAAGGAGCCCAACTGGAGAAATTGGTTATCTAGATGACCTTGGAGAATCTTGGAGCATGGTTGATTCACAACAAGAAAGATGATGCAAGAAGAAATATCTTGAAAATTGTGCGCTGATTGTTTGGATACTTGTCGTGTAGAAGGTGCCTCTAAATTAAATACAAACAGAAATTTCAAAAATAGTGTCCAAGTTATTTTGTTAAATAATGGTGTTGGTGTTAAGGACCTTATGGATTCTCATGTAAAACAAAAATCATCAGATGATGCTGGAAAAGGAGTTTGTTTCTAAAATTATTCATGGAAAACTGAAGTTGAGAATGAAAAAAAAACTCTTCTGGTTAGAAAATGAGTGATTATCCTCAGAGTAAATGCAATATAAAAATAACCCTTTAACAGTCACACAAATATTAGATGTCAAGTTGTTGCAAAAACAACCACGCGATCATATTAATCTGGTATTTTTTTCACTGTCCCTTTGATTTAAAATATCCGATTCGTTTTTCATCGATTACATACTATACATAGTCCATATAGTTGTGCTACAATACAAGATTTCAATTTTTTGGCACATACATACTTTTTTCAAGTGATATTTTATTAAAGCAAATTAGATAGAAAGTACCACAATGTTTACATCTTGCGATAAATCAGAAAGAAATGGTAAATGTATACCGAGGGCGATGCTGCCATCTGCGGTCTTACCAGGATGATGGCAGGATAATGAATTTGCTACCAGCAGACGACAGTAATTCAACAGTCAGGAACAAGAGACATTTTGTCTGTCTTTGCAGAAATGTTGATTGATTTATGAGCGATGTAATTTGCAAAGACGATTAGTCTGAGGTTTTGTTCTCATATATTCTGATAAATCCTTTCCTGAACCCACATTTAACAAAGGAAAAAAATTACAGCAAAATACCAGGTATTACTTGATTTTTTGCATTGAAGATATATGAATAGATGGCTAATTTTGGCTCATGCTGTACTCTCTCACCTTGTGGACAAAGTAGGTCAGGACGAAAACACAAAAAATAGGTGAAAGATGATTGAAACTGTTTAATACTGTAAATATGAACATCAAACAGTAGTTTCAGTGATGCCTAAAAGCTCTTCTTATATTCATCTTATAATATGTGTCTTGGATTATTGTTTAGTGTTGCCGCTGTCATCTCGATATGCATTTACTTGTCTATTTGCAGGTGATTTCATTACCATGTGATTCGTGTCATCCACACTTGGCTGTGAGGAATCAATGCTAAAACAGTACTTACTGCATTTGATAAATCCAAGATGGGTCTAGAACCTGAGAATCGCGCACTAATGAAATCACCTGTAAGGAAAGAAAAAAGGTGATCTTTATTTAAATTATTTTTCATCAAGAATTGAGAACGAGCATGGGACAATCTTTGTAACTAAATCACGCCTTATATTTTATACTATGCTAGCTTTCAAGTTCAAGTTCAAGTTCTTTATTGGAAAATAATTATTTAGCAAAATAAATAAATCATGTACAATTATAAACAATCAGATTTTCCTTAGTCAAGATACAAAAAAATGTATATATTGACGTATAGTTAATAATACAAATAATTTTTATGTTACATTGGTAAGAACTTCTAACAAACTAAATTATAACATATATACTGAAAACAAAATAATAATAATCTTATTATACATAAGAAAATTTAAAAAATTAAAATCAAGAAAAATAAAAAATAGAATTAATAAAATCATCCTTGGTTATTACAAAAATCTAAATTATTAACAAGGAGGTACTTCTTCAGGTGTTTTTTTAAAGTGGATAATGTAAGATTACTCATTATAACGTCAGAAAGAAAATTCCACACAATGACTCCCTTATATCTCAAACATCTTTGACAAAAACTACTTCTAAAAATGGGCAAGTGTAACTTATCGCATAATCTAGTATTATGAGCATGATACTGGGAATTAGAAAGAAACATGTCATTAAAAATGTCAGGGCTATCTCCTTTCTGCAATTTAAACATAAACAAGGCAACCTTGAGAACATAGATTTTGAAAATATCTAAAACTCCATATTTCAGGAAGAGGGGAATAGATGGTGTTCTAAGAGGTGAAAATGATAAAATCCTTAAAGTTCTTTTTTGAAGTTTATGAATTGGAGCCAAGCTTGTAGCGGGCACTGAACCCCATACCTCAATGGCATAATTAAGGTATGGATAGACAAGAGAATTGTAAAGACTGAGCAATGAATGTGAATTGAGCTGATGTCTGGCCTTTAATATTATACCTATGGCCTTAGCTATCTTCTTTCTTATAAAATGTATATGGTCAACCCAAGCAAGTTTTGAGTCAATAAAACACCATCTGAATAAATCTTGACCGGCTATACATATACATCCATAGAAACAGCTTCAAACTCAAAATGGCCGAATTGGGAGACCGGGGAAAGGAAAGTATGCGCACAAACTTCCAACATATTGTTTACAGGCAGTCTTTGTCCAGCATTAATATTGCTAATGACATGTGTTCGACCGCTGGCAGTAACTGTTGTCAAGGTAATAGTGTTAACCCTTTAAGGAAATCAATAGCATCAGTGTACACTGTATGGCATAAATATTGACTACATTCCTCATTATACTACTTTACAAGCTTATGGATATTTACAATGCCGATGATAAGAGAAATGTGAAGGTGACTCAATGAACAATTTAATTGGCAAGTTTACAGGATGAGGAAGCAAATTTTTCAAAATTTGGAATATTTCAAACTTCACTCGAAATGAAAGGTTTTGCTAAGTCATAACAAATTCATATTTTCAGGCCTTAGAAACAAAACAAAAGGGATCCTTTTTGTGAAGTTTGACTCGTCTTATCTCCAATCAAACTATTCAATATGGCCGTCTGAACTTGGTGATGCTTTGAAAAAAAGCGCCTTCATATTTTGAGGTCTTGAGCCATGAAGACAGTAAGGAGGACAACAACATTGTGGTGACAGGTCTTGTTGACCAACTATTCTAAGATGCCCCACAGGGAAAAGTAAGGGGAATTGAGGTCCCAGCTGGAGAAGGGCCAGAAGTTGGCCGCCCAGAAGTCTCCGAAATTTCTTTAAGTGGAAATCCTAAACTTTCTTGGCCGTAAGGCATGGGGAACCATCCTGAGTCTTCCTATTGTTGCCATTGGGGTAATTCACATCCAGCCATGGCAAAACATGACATCACTGGACCTAGTAGCATGCATCAGGTCCGTCCCCCTTTACTTGCATGACAAAGAAATAAAGAATAATTTTTTCTATCTGAAGTCATGACTCCCGAAACCATTGCCTGAGCTGGATACTTTGCCCTGAATGTCCCAATGACATTTTCTATTGATTTTATATAGAATTTGCCATTTCTTTTGTTGACAATAGAATCCACAACCAAACGTTTATAGTTTGAAAAAAAAATTGAATATCGAGCCATGCTTCCTAATGTAGCCAATCATTTTTTCACCATTTCTATCTTCTGGCCTTCATGGAATAGGCCGAATGTGGTCTTTGGAGTCCTGACATATGATTTCAGGCCAAAATCATTTTGCAGAGCCGCTCTGGCAGACTTGAGGTCCACCTGAAGCTCTTCAACCACCTCTCTCATGGATATTGCAGGTACATGGTCAGTTTTGTCGTCAGTGACACCAGGAATGCTCCATTTCTCTCTTAATTCTCTCGACAAACTCCCATACTTCCCTCTTATTCCTTTCCCATCATTGATTGCCTTCATGATATTGTATTCTGGTTGTGAGATGGCTCTGACTATGCCAGGGATTGTTTTTTAGTCCATTTGGCACTGAAGCAAATCTGACCACCTCTTCCTTTTTGTCTCCTGTTGAGTCATTTTTAATCACAGATCATTCTAACCTTCTACGGGTATGGCTGATACCTTAATGATTATGCTGTATTGTTTTCAAAATGTTCCTGTAGAAATGAGATGCTTTTTTAGCACAACAAAATTCATGGAAAATTTTGGTTACCCACCCTGTACTTAATGTTGAGCTTTATAATATTATTTAGGGAAAACTAATATCGAGAATGCAAAAGCAACTCTTCAAGTTAGAACATGAGTATTTATCCTCCGAGTGAATGCCATAGAAGAAACACCATAAAAATTTGAACAGTCGCAAAAGAGGGTGCTTGATGTCAAGCATTGGAAATTTCTGACAAAGCGACTATATCAATCTGTGTTCTTTATTCACTGTTCCTCTGATTTAGATATACTCCATTTTTTTCACTGGTCACAAAGTGCAGATTAAGTTGTGCACAATACAAGTTTTTTACTTGTTTGATACATCGATAGTTTCTTCAAATGTCATTTTATTTAATAGATCGAAAGTACCACAATAATTTATCTTTCAAAAAGTCAAAAGGAATTGGTAAATGTACACCGAGGGTGAAACTGCCATCTCCAGCTTCCAAAGGCAAAACCTAGTAAATCTTACTTTTTACAATGTGATTCACCAGGTTTGCACTTAGACACTGATACATAGATTTCCCATTTAGGTCAAATGCATTCTTTGCATGTGGGAGAATTACCATCAAAATGGAATTATCGCCCTTAATGCACATTATGCCAGTTAGGTTTTTATAAGGAAGATTAATTTATTAATTGATAAAGTATTTACTGTTTAACAGAGCGGTGTGATTCAATTTCAATTGGCCCAATGAACCATGACACAGATTTAACTGAAGTCCTAAAGGATGATTGCATCATCATCTAACTCAAATTACGATTTTAAAACCATTTTTCATATTTAGAACATGTATATGCTTCATGAAAGGCTTATTGTCAATATTACTATGTTTGATAATTATCTTATTATTGTGTTTTAGGAAAATGAATTATCCATGCAGACATTTTGTTTCTATTATGCCTGTCATGTTCAAGTCCTCAACAGTTTTCTTGTTATACATATAGTAAGATAAAAGGCAATATAATTTTAACAATTATTTCTTATACCTTCATTTTGATTGTTGTAGAAATCAATTTCAGCACAGGTGCTTACATGGTCTTAATCTATCCTCGATAGTTTTACAAAGTTTTAATATTATTGGAGACTGCTGTCACATGCATGCTTGAAAAAGTCTGTAACTTTAAGTCAATTTTACGGTGCATTCAGAACTAAAAGGTTTTGTGTTCACAGCTTCACATGAAGAAATGTGTCGATACAAGACCTAGTTAAATGTAATTCCTGCTGTGTATATGTATATATACATATATATTAACTTTCCTTGGAAAATAGCCCTGTAAGTACCTAGAATGGTAGAACAAAACCAAATACCTTTCATGTTCAAAGCCTGACATGCAATGCCAAAATCAATGTCTTGTAACAAGTGTAGGCTCTTAGTTGTAAGATCTTATGTGATGCAAGAAGACTCAGACATAGATCTCCAAAGTCTCTTTGGCTCAATGCAGATGTCATGAAAGGACTTTTTACGTCATCAAAAGGATAAGTCCAGCTCCTATTAAATTTGGTATGAAAAAGATATGATATATGACGGCATTATATGTGACAATAATACTGTCGGTCCTTCGAGTACAAAATGCCCCCCCTCTAAATACGCCCCATGCCTTCTTTTAAAAAATTCAGGGAAAATGTTACAGAGAAGTTATATAAATAGAATGCACATGTGTCAACGATTGAGTTTTTAGCTCTAACTTGAGTTAATTTCAAATATACAGGCAGTATAATACAATCATAATATTTCAAGTGCAGGAGGCTACTGGGAGGAGGGGATGATTACGGCTCATGCTGTATTTGAGGATGGTTAAGTGGAGCTATTCCCCACTAGAAAACTAAGACTTGTATCTAAAACATCTTTTCAAGGCTCTTGCGCACAAGGTATCAAACTTGGAAAGTCTTGCACAAAATGTTGTTGGTCAATTCCAAGGAAGTGGACCATTTTTGATGATATTTGAGTTCACTCTGATTAGTGTTTGCAATGATTGAAAAATTAAAGGTGTCATTGCATAAAGGTTGTTGAAATGCAGTGAGATTTTTGGTAAAATGCAATCTCAGAGTATACAAATCGACAAAAGACTAAAAATGAGAAAAATTAATATATTTTGGGAAGAAAAGAAATTTGGAGAGCAATCGAAACCTGCCTGCTGTGACAAAATGGGCATTTTTAGGGAAGGCATAATCAACTTATTATTATTATATTGTCGTTTTGTGCTGGATTCCTTGGCAGCATTTTTTTGTGTGTAATCAGACAAAAGGCAAAAACAGCTATTTTTCATTATATATCGTACCCTCATTCTGATTGTTCCAAAAATCAATTTCAACACAAGTCCATGCATTGTCTTAATCTCCTCTCCTTAGTTTACTGAGTTTCAGTCTTATTCTGCATGCTTGAGAAAGTCTGTAACTTGTAAGTCAATATTAGGTGTGTTTCTCAACTAAAAGTTTTGTGTTCACAACTTCACGTCAAGAAGTGTGTCTACACGAGACCACATTTACATATCATTCCAGCTGTTGATAGATACTTTAATAAGAAAATAGCCCTGCAAGTACCTGGAATGGTAGAGTAAAACCAAGGACGTTTCATGTTCAAAGCCTGACATGCAATGCCAAAATCAATGTCTTGTAACATGTGTAAGCTCAAGTTTGTATGATATTATATGATGCAAAAAGACTCAGACATATCCCTAAAGTCATATATTATAACAACGGATATTTCTGACCATTTTATGTGTTTTACTGAAATACATCACATTGCAATCAAGAAAACTTGTGGCGCCAGCTTCACATTCCGAAAAATAGATGACAGCTCTCTGCGAAATATTAAGGGTGCCTTATATAATATAAACTGGAGATATCTAGAAAATTTGACGGTAAATGAAGCAAGTGTAACAATGAATAATGAAATTACAAAAGCTCTAGATTTTTATGCCCCTATTAAAACTGTGAATGGTAGAAAATATCACAAGCAAAGAGATCCATGGTTTAGTGCAGGTTTAAGAACTTCTTCAGCTGGGTGCTTAAAAATGTACAAGGATGTCTATCTCCTCCCCCATGACAGTGTAGAATTTACAAGGTACAAGGAATATAGGAAACTATACAACAAACTACGTAGGCAAGCTAAGAATAACTATTACAATGAATTGATAGCAAGTAATCGATTAAACTCGAAAAAGCTATGGAATATACTTCATAGGATAACTGGAAAGTTGAACAACAAACAGAACATTAGTGATGAAATAATTATAAATGGTGTAAAGGAAACTGACCCATTCAAAATAAGTAATGGATTTGGAAAATACTACAGTGAGATTGGGAAGGAAATAGCTGAACAGATAGATGGTGAACCAAATACAGCAAGAGGTAGAGACTTGGAGAACAATAGGTCCTCTAGAATTAACGAAAGTTGCTTTTTTTATCCAACGACTGAACAAGAAATAGAAAAAATCATATTAAAACTAAAGTCCAAAAGCAGTAAGGGTTATGATGGAATTTCTAATACCATGTTTAAAACTATTTATACAAGTATATTACCAGCACTTAATATTGTATTTAACAAATCCTTGTCAAATGGGAAATTCCCTGATGACATGAAACTAGCCATTGTGAAACCTTTGTACAAAGCAAAGAACAAATCAGAGATTAGCAATTACAGGCCGATTTCATTGCTTCCAGTTATTTCCAAAGTTCTTGAAAAATTGGTCCACATTCGTCTTGTGAAATTTTTTGAAAGGCATAAGGTATTATATGAAGGCCAGTATGGTTTTAGGCAGAACAGAAGTACTTCTGATGCAATTTTGGACTTGACCGGTAATATATTAGATGGATTTGATAAAGGCATGTATACCTTGGGATTGTTTTTAGACATGACCAAGGCATTTGACTGTGTAAATCACCAAACACTCTTCCAAAAATTAGAATTGTATGGAATAAGAGGCATAGCTTTAGACTGGATTAAGAGTTACTTAGGGAACAGATCTCTTAAAGTGGCTGTAAATAATGTTTTGTCTGATGACTTTCGTGTGTCATTTGGCACCCCTCAAGGCTCAGTGCTAGGCCCATTGCTTTATATTATAGTTGCAAATGATATGCCCAAATGCTTGAAATTCGCTAGTAGCATCATGTTTGCTGACGACACAACTATATATTTATCTGGTAAAAACCTAAAATTTATATACAGGAATATGAATGATGATTTAAACAGACTAACACTGTGGTTTAAGAAGAATTCCCTATCTTTAAATGTAGACAAGTCATATTATGTACTGTTCAAAACCAAGAAAAGACTTGCGAATTATCAAGGTAATATCGAAATAGGGGTGTCAAATGTAAAGAAAACTGACTGTATCAAGTTCCTTGGTGTACACCTAGATCAACATTTAGATTGGAATAACCATTGTCAATACCTATTATCGAAACTTGCCATTGGTACGTACAGTTTAAACATGACAAAGAATATACTACCATATTTCTCAAAAAAGCTTATCTACCTGACAAATATAGAAAGTCATCTTTTATATGGGATATCTGCCTGGGGTCCAATGTTAACTGGAAGCAACTTAAAGAAATTAATAGTCAAACAAAACATAGCAATTAGGGCAATATCGAATGTCAAGCGTCGAGTGAGAATTTTGCCATATTACAAAAGAGCAGGAGTTTTAAAACTTGAAGATTTAATTGAGAATACATTACTAAAATTGTCTTATAGATATATAAATGATACATTGCCACAAAGAATAGCAAACATTTTTGAATTTAGCAATCACAACCATAATACTAGAAATAGTAACAATCCGAGAACACCCCATCATAGCCTAGAAATATATAACAAGAGTTATTTAGCTAGAGCACCACATTTGTGGCAAAATACACCACAACATATTAAAGATCAGCAAAATATTAAATCATTTAGTAAATGTATAGCACTATTGAAACTGGAAAATTATTAACTATCATGTACAAATATAGGTAGTGGTCGCTTCAGACCCTACTCTCTAATGTTTCTAATTCTTCAATTATAACAAGGGGAGCGGTCGGTCCAGACCCACCCGCAACTAAATAGTATTTTTGTATTATTACATCTGTGAATTACATGGGTCTTATTACTGTTCCAATTGTGGGATACTTAAAGGTATGATGCACAGGCATTGGAGGTCTGGCTATCCCAACTCTGCTGTTTAACATTGAACCAGATGAGGGATAGTACAAAACTGAAATTTGCCTGATGTCATTTTAGCTGGGGAATAAGTATTTATAATAATATCGATCAAATGTGTCATTGAGTTATTCAGACCCTACTGTCTAATGTTTCTATATTCTTCAATTATAGCAAGGGGAGCGGCCGGTCCAGACCCACCCACTACTAAATAGTATTTTTGTATTTATTGCATCTGAGAATTACATGGGTCTTATTACTGTTCAAATTGTGAGATATTTAAAAGGTTATGAGGCATGAGCATACGAAGTCTGGCTATCCCAACTCTGCTGTTCAACATTGAACCAGATGAGGGATAGCACATGACTGAAACTTGTTTGATGTCTCTTTGTTATGGTGTACCATATTATTTTTTTAGATGCGTGAATGTGTATTCATAATAATATTGATGTGTCATTGAGTTATATGTGTCATTGAGTTATATGTGTACATAGATTCAAAAGTTTTCTGACATAGGTTTATCAGTGGATTGACCTGTTAATCATATGAGACCTGCATAATATTTTGGGATATACGTATATAAGGGGGGAGGGGGTGCACCCACCTACGGGTTATGGCAGATATTCTGCTCGGGTGCCCTCCAGCACAACACTGTTAAATATTTATAATTACTGATTATATAACTTATGTATAAATTGTAAGTGCATTATGTTGTGTAAATAAACTTATCCAATCCAATCCAAAGTCTCGTTGGCTCAATGCAGATGTCGTGAAGTGACTTTTTACGTAAAGGATAAGTCCACCTTCTATCAAGATTAGTATAAAAAAGATACGATATATGACGGCATTATATGTGACAATATACTGTCTATCCTTGGAGTACAAAATACACTGAAGACAACAATTATTGCTTTTTCAGACAACATCTCATATCATCCACCTTCTCTCAGGGGCGTATCTAGAAATGGCCTGAGGGGGGGGGGGGCATTAAATGGGGGTGAATATGGTGCTCTCAGGATTCAGGGAAAATGTTCCAGAGAAGTTATACATAGAATGTGACAATCTATTGAGTCTTCAGCACTAACTTAAGTTTTCAAATATATAGGCAGTATAATACAGTCATAATATTTCAAGTGCAGGAGGCTACTCGGAGGAGGCGATGATTACAGCTGTGTTGCATCTATTCCAACAAAAGTCAGAGGGCCAGCCATGCCGAAATATGATGCCTTTGGGGGTATTAAAACACGTCAGAGGGTGGAAAATGCCACCCAATATAGTCTGGGATATAATAAATTGGGATAAAAAAATGCTCAATATCACGGCATGGGGTTGAGAAACTCGCTAGGGTCACTTTCTAGCAAGTGGATAGATAGAGAACAAAATGATAGGAGTTAAGCAGGGCAATAAAGCAAATCATCCTTTCAGTTCCAGGCTGACAAGTGAATTTGATTTTAAACTTCAATATGAGTCACAAGTTCATTATAATCCTTTTGTATACTTAGCATTTCTACAATATTATTTCTTTGCAGTAGATGTAGCCTACCCGACTTCATGTAATGTGGAATGGATCAAACTTGATTCATAATAATAAGAGCTGAAATAGACCATTTGAGGCTCAATGCTAAATCACCGTAAGCATTCCCTTCTTTGCTGGCCTCTTTTAGTCTTTAGTATCCAGCACCTCCTTGAAAGCCTGATTTCACACACCATTGCCTTTGATGCCATAAATGCTGCTTAATGCTCCAAGCGCAAGTAAAGGGGAAGTGCTGACTTACGGTCACTGATGCTGCAAAGCTGATGCAGTCACTAAAGTTGACATTTATAAAGTAACTGATGCAGCTCATGTTGCATGTGAGAATGCTTTAGGTGCAGTTCTTCCCTATTTGTAAACTGACTTGTGTCTGAGACATCATTTCATGGAACTTGTGCACAAGATACCATCCAAGGAACGTGCTGCTTAATATACCAAATATTGTAATATTAAGTGGTTTTGGGAATCTTTACCAAACTGATTTATGTTCAAGGGTAAAAACAAATGTGTATTATACTGAATGTTGTACATAATCTCAGTTTCATCTGATCTTAGAAAAAAGGCATCTCTTACGAAGAGTGTCAGCTATATATTCAGCAAATACACAGATTGATTGGTATTTCATCTGCACTGAGAAAAAAATTTAATTAACCAAGTAGATTTGTTCGATGTAAGAGCTTTCTAGAACATTTTTCTTTTTTTTCCAAACAAATTTGGAAAGTAAATCTTTTCACTTATCCTGGAAATGGAGACCAACTCTCTCCTGTCTAAAATCTAAATCAAATATGCACTTAGTTTGAAACCTTCTTACAATCACCTCACAATATTGTAATAATATTTCAAAATAGTATTTGCAACCAATGTTCTTCAATACCTCACGGAGGTTGCAATAATATGTTAATAATGCATTTGCAGATGAAACCACAAATATGGAAATTGAATACGTAAATAAGATGAATTTTCCCATAGGGAATCCAATGCTTTGGCACTGAATTCATCATGCAGCAGAGAATAATTTCTTCATGAGATTTAATAAGTCATTTTCCTTATGAAGGAATGAAGCGCTAATGATGCACTTGAAAATGAAATACGGCAATTGAATATGTATAAACCAGAAATGATTTTGGCACCTGTAGACTTCCTGATACAGCAAATTCAATTTCTTTGTGATATAAAGGACGTTGACTCATATTAAAGATCCAGGATTAAAGATTCAGTTTATTCCCATACACAAATCAAATAATAAATAGAGAAAAAAGAAATGGTAATGTTCAAATTACCGTACAAAGCATAAGTAAGTAAATGTTTTTCGATAACAGAAAATTTAACTTCTTTTTTAGTTGTTTCTTGTTGGTTTCAGATGTAGAAAGGATAGTTTTACTTCAAATTCATGAAGAAGTTATAAGAAGCAAGTCATTAGCTGTTTTCTGATTAAGGACTGGCATGACACATGCAGTATATCCTTGCTGGTATACAAATTAGGGATGATATTAATCTTAGGAAGGGTGTAAGTGGCTTACAAAAACAAATAGCATGCGAGTTATTTGTGTGCTTCAGCAATAAATCGGCAATAATTTGGTTTGTTGCTATGAATTTCAGACATTAGGAACAAAGACATACATCCTTGAACAAACACGCATAATTATTTCAAGAACCCTCTTTATTGCATTTTGACTAGCCATATATATGACAACCGATAATTAGAGTGCTTGAAAAGGACTTGATTCATAATATGATCTACAAGAGACCATTTTATGATTAACCTTGAAGCACAACAGGCATGCTGTTCTCTTGCATCCTCTTTTAGTCTCTTCCAGTCTTTTGTGCCCTCTTTATTACCTGGTGCGTCACTGAAAGCCTTATTTGACACACCAATGCCTTTTATGCCATAAATGCTGCTTAAAACTATGAGATCAAGGGGAAGTGCTGACTTGCGGTCACTGACGCTGTAAAGTGGATGCAGTCAATAAATGCACTGTCACTGATTGATTGGAATTTCACTTCAACATTCTAATCAACCATATAGCATATTTCTGTAATAGCTGGCAAGTCACTCCTCTCCAATTCAGATATGCACCGAGTTAAAAATCTCTCATCACCAGCACTCAATGTTGTATTAAATCACATAATCATCATTGTTCTTCAATCAGTCACTCTCATCATTAAGGAATGATGAGATTCTGATGCATTAGCTCATGAAACCACAAATATTGAAATTGAATTTAAAAAAAAGACAAAATGGATTTGCCATGTGGGAATTAATGTTGTTGTCTGAGTCCTTTGGTACGGCTGGATATCTTTTATTTATGAGATTGTCTTTAGAAATAATTAATAAGATCGATGGTCTCTCCTGCATTCAACTCAAGACTGACAATTAAAAAAATTAGAAACAGAACTTTAGTAAAAGAGGTTTCAAGGCAAATAAGTTTCTTGCAAGAACGAGTTAAGTTCTGACTAATATATCAGGATTGCTATACAAATCATAAACAAATTAAATTGTTTTCTGAAGAGAGAACTTCTGTTTGAAATGTGAATGAAAAAGAAGCAAACCATTAGCTACCAGCCATTAGCTGTTGTCTGATTAAGGACTGGCTTGACACATTTATCCTTGCTGGTACAAATTAGGGATGATATTAATCTTAGGAAGGTTGCAAGGGTCTACCAGAAAATATAGCTTGCCAGAGACGTGTGTGCTTCAGCAATAAATTTTGCTGCCAAGTAATTCAGGCATAAGGAACCAGGACAAGTTTTTGTGTCAGGACTTCAAAGTTTTCAAATAATTCTCAGCAACTGAAAATGGTTTATAATATCAGTTACACATAAATGAAGCCTATTGTCTGAGGAAACAATTTTGCAAGCATGACACCCAAATTGCTCCCATAATTGAAACCCTCTAGTTACGCCACTGCATGGTTATGAGATAAATACATCTGTTGCATGATGTTTCAGCAGTAGTCTCAAGTAATTCAATAGGCCGGAATAATATGGCATGTATGAAACAAAAGGCATTTGTCCTACCCGACCTTATTGTGATTTATATGCAGGTTCCACAACCAAGCTGCATGATTAGCTGCAAGGCCACCGAATTTCTTTCAGTTCATGTCATGATCTCTTCTATTAGACTGGCGGGATTTTTGAAATATGTGAATGGTACGAGCATTTTGGGGTAAAAGTCGGGAACCCATCATTATAGCATATTTCAGGTATGCTGAATAAAAAAAAACCGGTTCCCAAGCGATATTCCGAGTCCTTCACCTCCTAATTTGCATAACAAAATGGCCGCCAAATTAGCAATTTTTTTATCGTTTTAAAGCAGTAACCTTCAATATACTACTGTTTAGGAAAGCACAAAAGGCAAACTTAGTGGCTCAATCCATGTTATGAAGACTAGGGAATAACACACACCATTTTAGAATTAATTATACAAGTTTGAAGGTCATTAATATGCTAATAAGTAGCCGCCATTATACAATAATGCCTTTTATTCAATAACTTTCTTACTAATCAACCAAAGTTAACAAAGTAGGGTTCTATACCAATATTTTGAGGGTCAATGAAGATGATGAAACCATGTATTAAGTCATAACACTCGTCCTATATTAATTATGCAGGAATAATGGTCATTAGTATGGTAATTGGCGATGAAATATTACAAAAAATAACAATCTTCTCAGTATCACCTCTGCTTATCCAGCAAACTTTACAAATTAAAGTTCTGACTTCTGTACTAACATTTTAAAAGTCAATGAAGATAATGAACTTATTTAAAAAATGATAACAGTTAATGAAATATTAATTATGAAAAAAATAGTCATTAGTATGCTAAATAGTCATGAAATATTACAGAAAAAAAAAAGTTTTTTCATATCCTCTCTGCTAATCCAGCCTACTTTGCAAATAAAGGTTCAGTACCAAAGCTTAAAGAGTCAAAGGATATTGAATTTATTTATAAAGTCATGACATTCATAAAATACTAATTATGCAAGAATAATCGTCATTTGTTCTTATATATAATATATATATATACTAATTAGCAATGCTTTATTACAGAAAAATATGTTTTTCTTAATATCTGCACTACTAACCAACAAATTTTGCAAATAAAACTTCTATACCACTGCCTTAAGGGTAAAAAACCCCGTTCATAAAGCCATAAAACAAATAATATTTTAATAATGCATGAAAAATAGTATTTGTATGATTCTAAGCGATGCCATATTTGCAGAAAAAAGTGTTTCTTCAGAATTTTCAGGGACTCAATGCATGATGGCACTTGCCACTCTTGAATTTCAGCAAAGTTCTCACAAATCATATCTTCCTGATTAGGTGTATCAAGATGATATATGCATTATTGGAAGATCCTTCAACTCAGAAATGAAGTCACCTTGTCACTTCCATTATACTCAAAATATTCTGAGGCAATACTGACACTCCTACTATAATAAAACTGCCACTTTCCCCTTAAAGCCTACACGAAGAGCAGACAGAGTATTCATTCTTTTAATTAAAAAATGGGATGTGTGCATGGAACACTGATAGTGAGAGAGAAAGGTAGGGATGGTCAGGAGATATTCTAATTGGACCACTTGACGGAGACAATTGAGCGCCAAGGGAGGAGGAGGGTACCAAGAGAAACTGGGAGCAAGCAGGGATGGAGGAGGCATTTATATAAGGTAGTAGTAGCCAGAGAGTGATTGAAGAACCACTCTGGAGGAGGAGGCAAGAGCTAGTGGAAGCAGACAAAAGAGGGGAGAGCTGATGGGTAGGAGGCAATGCAGGGAGGAGGAAACCAATATCAGGAAGGAGCTAAGAAGTAGACAGTGAAGGGGGGACAGATGAGCTATTGAGTAGGGAGGCAGGAGTTAGGCAGGAGGCAGGAGCTAGACAGGAGGCAGAGGAGAATGCATAGATGGCGGAGAAAAAAGAAAGATGAGCAGGGAGGTAGGAAACACAATTTGACAAAGCAAAAGCAGTTGGAATAACTTGGGATGAGGCTGACTGGGAGTAGACAGAGGTCAGAATGAGGAGAGAATGGCTGTTGGCGAGACAAGAGCTAGGAGGAGGCAGTCAAGTGGGAGACATGAGCTATCAGACAGAAGGGAAGAGCTAGGAAGGAGGCGGAAAGGGAGATTATGGAGATATGGGTCACCAGAAAGGATGGATAATGCGATGAAGGAGGCAAGAGCTTTTGAGAGGAGGCCAGAGCAATTGAGAGGGAAGAGCCATGAAGAAGGCATAATATTATTATATAGAATGTACCTTGGCAAGTAGGCAGCAAAAAACCAGAGAGCTTAAGTTTCAAATTTGTTTGCTGCATTTGATCCCACACAGAATACCAAATTATAACAATTTGAATTGTTATGCCCTTCTTTATTTTGTTCAAAGCATTTGAGTGACTGCTTCATGTTTTGTGCAGCTCTGTAGGCCATTGTTTAGCATGCCTACCCTGCATGGGTACATTGGATAATGGTTCATACTTTACTAATTTGGACACTACATAAAATGATAATACACTGATTCCTTGTCTTTTATGGTTGAATCAGTGCTTCAGATTGCTTAGAAGGCATTTTGTGCCATCATGCATGAGCCACTGTTGAATTATGGGAGCTCCTGCCTGCTTAACTTTGCCTGCTCCAAAACTGAATTCCAGCTACAGCCCTGATCTTCCCTGCTATTCCAGCAAACTTAACAAACAAAACAAATTTAGGTAGATATCACTGATATTATTATGCTAGGAATTGAGTTCATGATCTGCATTGACCCTTGAAGTATTGCAGACTAATTTTGAAAAAACTAAAATTGTTAGAGAACTTCATTTGCTTAAGTTTGCTTGATGCGTAGGAAAGATATAAGAATACACTTTTTTATTTTCAGTTATATGACACTGCTAATTTTATTGACTACAGGTCTTGCATAACTAATATCAGATGAATGTAATGACTTTGTCAATGACTTCTTCATTGACCCTTAAAATATTGGTATATACATTTTAATCTGTAAAGTTTGCAGGATAAACAGCATCGTTATAACGAAAACTGTTCTTCTGAAACATGTCATGCTAATTAGCATACTAATGACAATCATTTTTCCATATTTAATATTTGATGAGAGTTATGACTTTATGAATAAGTTCATTATCTTCATAGACTTTAAAACATTGGTATAGACATTTATCCTTTAATATGTAAAGATTCCTGGATTAGCAGAGAAGACACTGAGAAGATTGTATTTTTAATTACCATACTAATGACCATTATTCTTGCATAATTAATATTTGATGAGTGTTATGACTTAAAAGATGGTTTCATCATTTTCACTGACCCTCAAAACATTGGTATAGAACCTTAATTTGTTAACTTTGGTTGATTAGTAAGGAAGTTATTGAATAAAAGGCATTATTGTATAATGGCAGCTACTAATTAGCATATTAATGACCTCCAAACTTGTATAATTAATTCTAAAATAGTGTGTGTTATTCCCTAGTCTTCATAACATGGATTAAGCCACTAAGTTTGCCTTTTTTGCTTTCCTAAAAAGTAGTATATTGAAGGTTACTGCTTTAAAACGATAAAAAAATTGCTAATTTGGCGGCCATTTTGTTATGCAAATTAGGAGGTGAAGGACCCAGAATATCGCTTGGGAACCTTTTTTTTCGGAATCGGCATACCTGATATATGCTAAAAAGATGGGTTCCCGACTTTTACCCCAAAATGCTCGTACCTCTCTAAATAAAGCCATTTTTCAAAAATCCCGCCAGTCTATATGAAGCCATATTCTACAATAGAGATGCATGGAAAATTATGAGTGCAGCTTGACAGGAATTACATTTGGTCCATATCAAAATTAGGTCTCCCTTTGTTACACTGTATGTGACAGTAATGCAACTACCTTGGTGCTATCTCATAAAAATGTGTTGATACAACTAACCAAGCCATACTGGATGTTTCGGTGTATAAATATTTAGCTTTCATGTATTCATCTATTACTTCAACAAGGCATGCAGTTGGATAAAATCATTGATAAACTCTGTATATATCTTCAAAGACTGAAACACAATGCCCAAACAACATGTCTGAACCTCTTAGTTGTGAGATGTTGCATGATCATGGTGACGTTAGAAGACTTAGACCTGAAGCATTAAGTATTTTGATATCAGCTGTGCCTGAATCAAAGCTCTGTGATTGGTCCACAATATCTGTCATAAGATGTGAACCATATTATTTTTCAGTAAAGAGAAATACAACAACAGGTGAACAATGAAGCAGTAATATCAATGGGAGTCAGTTGTGTGTGATGTTAGCAGTTTGCCCGTGTGCTAGACTGAGTGGGCATGATGATGCCTTGTGGCTGTAAAGCATGTCAGAGGATGGAACACAGCAGCGCAATAACCAGTCTGGGGTAATATTAGGATGAAAAATGATATTGCACAATATCACGGCTTAGGGTCTGCAATCCCTTAAAAAAGAGCCAACAATGGTTGGATGAATGGATTATTTGGGTTTTTACGTCCTGTTGTGAGGCACTTGGTAGGACAGTTAAAACAGGAGGGCATAGCATTGAGGCTTGGAGCGTGATTGAAACCGCCTACTGCGCCCAGGTGAGAGCACACACTGGATAAATTTTTGTAATTAAAGATTAGTAACCTTAACAAGTAAATAATGGTTTTCTTGAACAGGTTAAGAGTAATTGAATCAGATCTCAATAACAACCTATTTTTCAAGAAATACATAAACAGAACTGATTACACAAGCATTTCTTATATATCATTGTTTTACATTAAAGCAGGAGAACCATCTAATTAGCAGTTTTAAAGAAGCAATCTCTTGAGAAAATTAAATCCCTGTGGATCTACTTGCACTGTAAATTGGTGCAATGTAGCTTGAAATGTTGCATTTCATTTCAGAAAAAAAAGGCATCCTCTAAGGGCCAATAAACTTCTTGTATTCCCATACTAAATTCCTCCCCCTCTGCTTCATTCCCAATTACTTATAAGATTTTGTAAAATCATTCTTGCATTAACTTTTAAGATGGACGAGTTATCAAACCAAAATGATAAGTAATATTGGATCATTAGTCAGAATGTTAATGTTGTTGGCTAAAATTTTGAAGGCATATAACTTTGATTGAACGATACGAGGGGCATTCAGAAAGTTCACATCCTTTGTTTATATGGACACTCATTCGAGAACCTCTACTTTTTGTGTTGACTGCTCCCAAACATAACCAAATCAATCAGTGTTTCTTCCTGACGTTTTGAAAGCAGCATAATTGGCTTTTTTTTTGGTGTGTGTAATAAGGTCTTTGAGGAGGCATTACGCAAAGATTAAAGAGGCTTGTAAAGACTTGCAGAACCAAAAGGAGGTCACACAGGCTGGCATGCATTGTGTGTCAAACCTTGCAATTTCAATGGTTTTTGCATTTATTAGTACACAACCATTACATCTCCAATGGTGGGCTTGGGAGTATCTAACTTGTATATAACTTGTACATTTATTACCTTTGTTTCTTGTCTAACAAATCAACTCGCTTGTGTTCACTGTACGTAGCACCAGCGAACCAGCCAACTTGCCTACACACTAACTTAACTAGCCAACTTGCCTAACAAACTAACCTGCTTGTGCTGCCCATAAGTAGCACTTGCAAACCTGCCAACTTGCCAAACTAACTAACCTGAACCAGCCAACTTGCCTAACAAACTAACCTGCTTGTGTTGCCCATAAGTAGCACTTGCAAAGCTGCCAACTTGCCAAGCTAACTAACCTGAACCAGCCAACTTGCCTAACAAACTAACCTGCTTGTGTTGCCTATACGTAGCACTTGCAAACCTGCCAACTTGCGAAACTAACTAACCTGAACCAGCCAACTTACCTAACAAACTAACCTGCTTGTGTTGCCCATAAGTAGCACTTGCAAACCTGCCAACTTGCCAAGCTAACTAACCTGAACCAGCCAACTTGCCTAACAAACTAACCTGCTTGTGTTGCCTATACGTAGCACTTGCAAACCTGCCAACTTGCCAAACCAACAAACCTGAACCAGCCAACTTGCCTAACAAACTAACCTGCTTGTGTTGCCCATAAGTAGCACTTGCAAACCTGCCAACTTGCCAAACTAACTAACCTGAACCAGCCAACTGGCCTAACAAACTAACCTGCTTGTGTTGCCTATACGTAGCACTTGCAAACCTGCCAAACCAACAAAGCTGAACCTGACAACTTGCCTAACAAACTAACCTGCTTGTGTTGCCCATAAGTAGCACTTGCAAACCTGCCAACTTGCCAAACTAACTAACCTGAACCAGCAAACTTGCCTAACAAACTAACCTGCTTGTGTTGTCCATAAGTAGCACTTGCAAACCTGCCAACTTGCCAAACTAACTAACCTGAACCAGCCAACTTGCCTAACAAACTAACCTGCTTGTGTTGCCCATAAGTAGCACTTGCAAACCGACCAACTTGCCAAACTAACTTACCTGAACCAGACAACTTGCCTAACAAACTAACCTGCTTGTGTTGCCCATAAGTAGCACTTACAAACCTGCCAACTTGCCAAACTAACTAACCTGAACCAGCCAACTTGCCTAACAAACTAACCTGCTTGTGTTGCCCATAAGTAGCACTTGCAAAGCTGCCAAGTTGCCAAAATAACTAACCTGAACCAGCCAACTTGCCTAACAAACTAACCTGCTTGTGTTGCCTATACTTAGCACTTGAAAACTTGCCAACCTGCCAAACCAACAAACCTGAACCAGAAAACTTGCCTAACAAACTAACCTGCTTGTGTTGCCTATACGTAGCACTTGCAAACCTGCCAACTTGCTAAACCAACAACCCTGAACCAGCCAACTTGCCTGACAAACTAACCTGCTTGTGTTGCCTATAAGTATCACTTGCAAACCTGCCCACTTGCCAAACCAATCAAACCTGAACCAGACAACTTGACTAACAAACTAACCTGCTTGTGTTGCCTATAAGTAGCACTTGCAAACCTGCCAACTTGCCTAAAAAAAAAATAGCCAGAACCTGCCAACTTGCCAAACAAACTGACCTGCTTGTGTTGCCCATACGGAGCACTTCTGACAGCTTAATTATGTCCCAACCAGTCAGGCTGTACTCTGACGTTGTGCGCACTGGATTAAAAGATTTGGAAAATGGACTCAGGTCAAGTCAAATGATCAAACAAAAATCCAGAACAAGGGATACTCCCAACAATAGAGAGTCCCAACCATTAAAAGCTTGCTTATGGAATGCACAAAGCCTGCGTCAAAAGACACAGGTGGTGAAGGATTTCAGAGATGAATTCGATCTTGACGTCTTTCTTTTCACTGAGACCTGGCTAAAAGCAGATGACAAAGTTGAAATCGGTGAACTGGAAAGAAATGGTGAATGTTTTTACTTGGGTTCACCTCGTGAGGACAGACCAGGAGGTGGAGTAGGTTGCATTGTAAAAACGGGCATTAGAGCAACGAAAAAGGAAACCCTGAAAACAAAGACTTTTGAGCATATGGAAGTTCATTTACAGTTAAATGGAAGAATCCTCACAATTCTTTTGGAGTACAGGCCTGAACCCTCTAAAAAGAACAAATACAATTTATCAGAATTCTTTGATGAATTTACAAACTTCTTATCCCACTATCAGACGTATCACAATGAAACTATAGTAATTGGGGACTTCAACCTTCATGTGAATAAACCAAACGATGCCAAAGTTATCCAATTCAACAACATTCTTGAAATGTTTGACCTTGTTCAACATGTGTCTTCACCAACTCACAAAGATGGAAACACACTTGATTTAGTAATAACCAACAAAATAACAACGCTCAAAGATTGTTCTGTCCATGATCTACTGTCAGACCATAATTGTATCCTCTTCAATATCGACATTAACAAAGGCAAGAATCCACAGAAGAAGATCGCCTTCCGGAAGACCCGCAGTATAGATATATCAAAATTCAAGAAAGACGTTGAACAGCATTTGTCACAGAAAGTACGACACCATAATCGTTCAATCTACCTGAACAGACTTGTAGCGCTCTACAGATCAACTGAAAAGATCTTTGACAGACATGCTCCTGTTAAGACTAAACTAGTGACAGTGCGTAAACCTAACCCATTCACAAATCAAGAGATAAAGCCACTTAAAAAGGAAAAGAGAAAAGCTGAAAAACTATGGAGAAGAACTGGTCTGGAAAAAGACTGGAACACCTTCAAAGAAAAACGAAATGCACTAAATGAAAGGCTTAATCAGCTGAAATCTGATGATCTTAGGTGTAAAATTCAGGCCACAAAAGGAAATTCCAAGGCGATGTTCAAACTTCTCAATTCACGCCTCAACAGAAAACAAGATCTGCCTCTTCCCCATCACACAAATGAAACGGAACTAGCTAATGACTTCAACAACTTCTTTGACGAAAAAATCAAAATTATCAGATCTAAATTAGATTCGGGACTTACGAACACAGCTGAGGCCTCTCAAATCAACCTCAATCGCAATCTTTATCAGTTTAAGGCTCTTTCAGAACAGGAAGTTAAGAAACTGATCAATGAGATGCCTGTCAAACACTGCCAACTTGATCCTATGCCAACATGGCTACTGCTTGAATGTATTGATGAATTTCTCCCAATTATAACTAAAATAGTTAATATGTCACTAACTATTGGAGAGATGCCCCTGGAACTCAAGCATGCACTTGTCAAACCACTCTTGAAGAAAGAGGGTCTTGAATTGATCAAAAAGAATTATCGGCCAGTGTCGAACCTTTCTTTTCTCAGCAAAATCATAGAGAGTGCTGTTATCAAACAGTATGTTGATCATCTCACCACAAACAATCTTGAAGATGAAAGACAATCAGCCTACAAGCAATATCATAGCACAGAAACCCTCTTGACAAAACTTCACAATGATATTATGCTTAATCTGAGCAAGGGGGAGGTGACAATGCTAGTATTGCTAGACTTGTCAGCTGCATTTGACACAATTGATCATGGAATTTTGCTAGAAAGATTGCAAAACAGGTATGGTGTGCAAAGTGCAGCTTTAAGATGGTTCAAATCCTACATTTCTGAAAGATCACAGTCTGTGATAATAAATGACAAAACCTCAGGCAAACTTCCACTGAACTTTGGAGTTCCTCAAGGTTCCAAACTTGGACCAATCTTATTTAACTCCTATGTTGCCCCAGTCAGTGAAGTAGCAAAAAGAAATCAAGTTCATGATCAGAAGTATGCTGATGATGAGCAACTTATTCTGTCATTTAAACCAACCTTTCTGGGTCAAGAACATGCAAAACAGAAAATGGAAAATTGTATTGCTGAAATCCGAAATTTCTTACATGACAACAAGCTGTGCAATAATGGAGATAAAACTGAGCTTCTCCTGATTGGAGCACCAAACCAATTGAAGAAACTTCAAATAACATCTATCAATGTAGAAAATGTTGAAATCAAAACTGCCAACCATGTCCGTAACTTAGGTGTGCTTTTTGACAAAAATATGACAATGGAGAAGCAGATCAACAAAATGTGTCGTAACGCATATTTCAATTTGAGAAACCTATCAAAACTCCGAAAAAACCTTGACAAGGAAACAATTAAAACTGCTGTCAATGCTCTTGTCACCCCTCATTTAGACTATGGAAATGGATTGTTGTATGGCACTGCCAGCAGATTGTTAAATAAACTTCAGGTTGCTCAAAATTCAGCAGTTCGATTAATTGAGAGATTGAAAAAGCATGACAGCGTTAGCCAAAGCAGGAAACAACTGCACTGGTTACCAATCACAGCAAGAATTCAGTTCAAATTGATGACAACTACATGGAAAGCAATAAACAATCAGGCTCCACAATACATTCAAGAACTCATTCAAATCAAATCTCAACAGGAGCATAACCTGAGAAGCAACCACAAGCTACTCTTAGCAGAGCCTGCCCCATGCAACAAAAATAAGTGTGAAGATCGGGCATTTTCCTATGCAGCGCCAAAGCTATGGAACAATTTGCCTGAAAATGTGAGAACTGCACAGACATTAGAAAGCTTCAAGAAGAATCTAAAAACACATTTGTTTCAGAATTCCTACAATTGATTGATCTGAAAGAGCGCTGATGAGCAGTTTACTGAAATTAGCGCTTTATAAATCCATATTATATTATTATTATTATATCTTTAAACAATAAATCTGCTGACAAAACGCATTGTTTTTTGGCATGTAGATCTGGCATCATGCTGATAAGAAACAAATTTATCACTGAAAGTAAAATGCCTCTGGGACAAAAAAGATTTTGTCTGATGATGCATTAGTGGAATATCAGCATTTTAAATCAGTGTTGTGTAATGGAGTATGAATAGCAACCCATCTTTGAGACTAGATTCGGAAAGAGCAAATGTGAGACATACACTCTCCAAAATGTTCGCATTACCATACGATTATTCCGCTACTTAATATTCTAGAAAGGTTTTGTGTTTACAATTTTGACTAGTCAAATCAGCAACAATGCTAATTGTGTATCCAATGGGCAACATTATGTTCATTTAATCTCAGTTCTGCATGATAATGTCACAATTTGGGTGCAAATTAATCAGAATTGTTTGGTAGAAATGATATTGTATATTTAATTGTGAAGCATGATGACTAAGTCTCACATCAATTGTGATAATGCTGTAGGGATGTAATATATCTACCACACATTTCTATGTGACAATGGACAGATCCACCACGAATTAGCAACAATGTGTTTACATGTAGGCTGTATGCCCCTTGTGATGTCACTTTGAAATGTATCAAAATCAGGTGATTAAACTGTGTCTGCGATAAGTATCAGTTATATTATGTCATCTTTCTGAATTTCTTTTGTGATTAGAAATAAATGTAGGACATGTATTTACTCATAAACGTTTTGCTAACATGTCCAACTCTCTTAGGTCTAAAACCTTTCCTGGCCTTGCAATGATGGGCTATAGTCCATGATATTGGTTTTGGTCTGACAATTGCAACAAAATTGAACATTTACAGTGTAACGCGACTTAGTCATGTAGGCAAATTGCATGGCTGTGGTTAATCAATTGGGCTGGTGGTGCTCAGAAAGACTACAATGGCCTTTAAGGGTTACTATAGCCAAAAGAAAGTTATTATCGCCGTTTTATTGGAACTGTCATGTGAACAACAGGGCTTGTCAGCGGTATTTTATTATCTGAAGCAAGCAAAGTGACTACTAACCACTTCAGAATTAGTTGTTTTTTTTTGGTGAAATAACACGATCTACAGAAAATCGAATAGAAAATTGAATATAAAATCATTAGGAGCGAGATGTTGTTAACCTAACATTGCAAATATGTGCAGATAAATTACTTTTTCCTGAAATTATGTCATCACACATATACTGATCATCATAATATAACAAGTGACACACAGTGAGCTCCTCTGTATAATGAAATGATGGAGAATATTAATTTTTGTACGAAATGTATTACTGAAATGACTAAACATTGAATAACACTGAAGCTTTTTTGAATTACATAATAACATACAGGCACAACGAGTGTGCCAAGCAACTTAAAATAGATTGCACATTTAGACATCTCAAATCTGCTTCATGTTCAGAGCGGCTTAATCAACATATTTTTAAAACTACAACAGCCACTTTAAAAATTGCTTATAAAATGATTTTGGCTCTGAATCAGGTCGTATGCTAATAGCAGTACACTTAGGTTCTGATTCTAATGTCTAGTGTATTAAATCTATCTACATACCTAATTTTAGGCCAAATTCAAGCGAACATGTCTGAATTCCAGTAGCCATTTTAAGTCCATGTTTCAAGTCGTTATTCATGAAGATGACCTGACTTTAAACGAATGGGGCTTTGCCAGAATCTGCTACACAGCTAAAATGTCCCTTGCTCATCCATCAACTCGTGTTCATGTGCAGTGGCAAGTGAAGGGCAACCCATTCATGCTCTGCCCTTTCAGTGCCTTTCTGACGCTATACGGTCAACCACAGCAATGTCCAACTACAAATGCTAGGAAAACCAACTAAAAATACACATGGGAGTCATAGCTACTCCCTGGCACACATTTTGTAGGCTGGTTATTGCAATTACTTGTTTGGCTTCAGTTAGCTAAACAGATTATGTAATTTGTAAGATATCTTTAGGGCTAATGATGTTCCACAGCCCTTGTAATTAAATAACCTGAGGTCCCTTTTAGTGATATGTATTTTAATGTCATTTCAAAATGAATGAATGAGAATAATGCTAGCCTTGTGAATTGTGTGTATCTGCAAGATCACACTGTAAATTTTCCTTATGATGCAGAACCCCACAGTACAAGGCAATTAGGTGAGTGCCTTCACATTGGCAGATTACAATTTAACCCCAAGTTTGATTCAAGCACAAGGATTGCAGTACTATTTTCAATCTAATTTCTTTTTTTTTGGACACAATTATACATATAAAGTTGGTATATAATATTATCCAAGTGTCAACATCCTTTTTTTTCATCCTTTTGCTGCAAAGAATTCAAAATGAAGTTCTGTCAGAAAACATTTATTCAATCAATTGCTGTTGTGAACTTGTAAGAATCCTCGTGAAAAGAAAGACTTAACTGAAAAAAAAAAGGAGATGCTTTACCAACCAATCAATTAGCTGCTGTTGATTTAGACTTGCGTAGACACGAATCCTTGGTGCTAGAAATTAGGTTTGATGCAAATCTTACAATAGAGATAGGAGTCATAACAGAAAACAAATTGTTTGCCAAAGAACAGTGTTTTGATAATAAATGTGCTGACAACATATATTGCTGGCATGTCTTTAAGGCATCAGGACATAGAAGTCTCTGTAACCAAAGTCAATTTGCCTCCAGATTTAATTTGTCACGAAAACAAACTAAGAAATTAATCAACTTTGTGATGCCCTTTGCAATGAAGACTGGAGAATCCTCACATGGGCTGCATGATCTATTAGGCATTATGGTCTAATCTGCAATGTTAGCATGTCTGCCTTGTGTGCAGTGGATGCGGGTTCAAACCCCGCTCCGGCCATATCCAGAGGTTATCACTATTATGATTGGTATGATTGGTATGATTGACGTTAATTCAGTATGGTGAGCCCGGGTGAGCAGATTTATCTTGAATGGGCAACACATAAAATCATTCTATAATATCATTATTATTATAACCATGAATGCCACCTGCAATACACTTGCAATTGGACTTGCATTGTGCCATACAAACATCTCATTTTAAAATGTCTAAAACGAAACAAAATCTAGTATGATATCCAGCTTTCATCAATATTTTTCTGAAATAATTCTGTATCCATTTAAGGATGGACCTGGGCACAGTATGTAGTAGAGAGTGTTTTTAATCCTAAAGGAAGTGATTGACTTGAGTGTGGCTATAGGTTTCGAAAGACTTCAATCTTCATTCATGAAATACACTGATTGATTAGAATTTCATCCCTCACCAAGACATTTTTTAATCAATCCAAGTAGATTCTAAGTATGCAAGAAACTTTCTACAGAATTTCTTTTCACCTTTTTTTCAAATTTAAGTTGGAGTGTGGGCTGTTAAACTCTTCGAGGTAAGCCACAAAGATTTAATTCACTCAACTGTCAGTTGTTGAAATTAAATATGCATTAAATATAAGAACTACAACCACCAGCTCACAGTATAAGAATTAATTAAATATTTGTATCCATTCATCTGCAATAACTCACTCATCTTGAATATTTAAAATGTAATGGTTATTTTAGAATGCATTTGCAAAAGAAAGTTAAATATTAACTTATATTATTATTATCACTTGATGTCAATATTTTTCAAATTTTCAATTTTTAAGTAATTTTCACAATTTTGTTATTTTCTCAGTTCATACGTTTAATTTAATTAAAGGTAATGGAATCACACTTGACTCGGCAACGGAATCACACAATTTCCTTAAAAACCTATCCCAAAGCGAGCAGTACAATTTCCATCTGTAAAGACCAGAGTCCATCAAAATGGAACAACTTAGAGAATAAAGGCCTTGGATAAGCACTGTTAGTTGCTTTCTCCAATAGCTGGAATATTTTTCTTAAATGAGATGATGAGATAAAAAAAAGTCATGAAATTGGGAGTTTTTGCTTGTAATCCATTACCCAAAGTTTGGTTTGCCATAACAAAACTGATTGGGTCGATGACAAAATTCTACATGTCAAAAAATTAAGTTTAAAGCAACATAAATCAGAAAAAACCCAAAAGTTATGATTTTGTCCACCATATCTTTGGTATTGTGTTAAAAAAGTACAATTTTCATGAACCCACGGAGATACTGTTACCATGGAATTCATGATTAGAAAATTGTGGGAGACGATTTGAGTTTTTCTTCTTGCAAAAATTATATATTTCATGTTAATGGCGATATATTTTATTTATGTCATGTCTGTGATGTCCCCATATATGTATTCCTTTATGATTCAAGAAAGAACCTGTTGAGAAATTCCGGATGAATGATTCTTGGTAATATAGACCACTCATAAGTATGCTGCTACCAGGACTTTCAGGGAGTAACATCAATATGATTTTTCACCAAAGGAGATGCCATGAAAAATCTTTAAATCAATGTCTTTATTATTTACCATGTGGGACCATGAGATAATTTGCTGAAAGCCCTGTTAAAATTACTGAAAGAAAAAGACTTCTCACAGCATTAATATTATGGTAAGGTAATAATGGCTCTCTTGAACTTTATTGAAGTAAGAATTGATAGCAGACAAACTGATACACTATTAAGAAAATTGTGTTTAATTTACACAATATCATAATATGATAATTTTTTATGAAGAACCTTTGAGTTTTACGAGGCGGTAAACTATTTTATCAACCTTACCTATCAAGGTATACTCCTTCCAGTTGTCGGACCCCTAGTCATTATAATGAAACTAGAGAACTGCATGACAATCATAAACATTACTGAAAAAAAAAACAGATGTGTAGACAAAAGGATAAGTACAGCAACCCTCTAAGCCTAGCAATGGTTGAGGAATTATTTCATGTCAATTGAAACTTAGTGGTAATCACTGCATGCATACGTGGAAAACAAAGTGATTTAAAAGATGGCTGTCCTCATTAAAGAACCAACACAACAAAGAGAATCAGTAATCTGCTTTTAATGTAACAAAACAATGAAACTCAGCCGAAAGATTTTGATCGACTGTTAGCTCATTCTGGTGTCCCAGATGTGTAACATCCCCCGTGAATCAAGACAGATTAGACCATCATGCCCGATGAAACTTGCATGATAATTCTCTATTGCAAGGAGCACCATTATGTCCTGTGCTTCTAAAGACGTCTCCTGACAAAATCTTTTCCTTCCCAGACCCCTTAATTCTAGTGACAAATTTGTTTCTGGATAAAGACACTTTTCTTTGTCCCTAATGCCTGAATTACATGCCCACTACCCATGATGTCAGCAGATTTGTGACGAAAGCAAATTCATCTTTGACAAAACAAGAAAGCAGACATCTTATCTCAATATGATTTATATACAGATAGATAGATACGGCAGATGCAACCCTCTAAGCCCCGTTCTGGCAGTTAATGAGGTTGACTGATCAGAGTGAGATTCCTCAACATGTTACACATTTACTCCATGTGAGGGGTCTTTTCTTTGTCCGGTATAGACATTGGTTCATGAGGCCAATTGAGCAGGCCTGGTCTCTAACTATCAGTGTGAATGTATCAGAGTAATCTTAGTTTATAGTTACTGATAAGACTGGCAAAGTTACTTGCTATCATGATTGATATTATAATTTACTACAATGACTGGGATAACTGTTATTCAGTATGGAAGGCACCAGTGAGCAGTTATGTCTGGAAAGGGCACAAAAATATCCTACCAAAATATATTATGGTATATCTATATATACATTCAAACTAAATGCTAATGAGATGCAAATGAGGTCATACCACGTCACACGATGGTTGCCAGCTAAAAACTCCCTCCACAGGCCTGTCCTTCCCCTACACCCTTCACCTACCCTTCTTTCACCCTGTTCTTCTTCTGATGACATCATAAATTGCTGTTTCCCTTGCTGTTTCCCTTGCTGTTTAATGCACTTTCTGTGTAACATCAATGGTACTTCCCCCTCTCTCCACCAGAGCTCCTCTTATGCAAATAACCTCCTGGGTCACAAATTGTTCGCCCCTAAAATGTTATGCCAGATCGCAGCACCATCTTAATCTCATGGAAATACAGTACTTGACTTACAACTTTTCATCACCATCCCATCAAAATTTCCATTCACCTGTTCATTCCCTTATTGCTTTCTGTGATTTCAATGGGCTTTACTAGTTGCTTATATTGCTATTAAAGATATCAGCTGTGAGTGGGTTGGGAGGGGGGTACATACCCCCCCCCCCTGACTTGCAGAACCCCCTCATATAATAAAATTGATTTGTTGATTTGTATGTTTATGCAAACAATTAGTACCGTGGTTGCCCCCTCCTGCAAAAGTGCTACCAAATGTGTCCCCACATGGAAGACTCCCCAGTGTACACGAGATTGTACACGAGACAAACACAGCTGTTGCATGTTTCTGTGGTAATCATCAGTGATTCAGTAGGATGGAATAATATGGCTTCTATGAAACAAATGGCAATTGTTCTACCCCACCTTATTGTGATTGAAATGTCTGCGACAAAGCTGATTGGCGAAAGGGAAACAGTATTTCTTTCAGCTTCTGTCATTGTCCCTTCCATGAAACCATATTCTACAGTAAGAATGTCTGGAAAATCATATTTACGCTGCTTGACAGGAATTACCCTGTATTCCATACCAAAATTAAGTGTTCTGTTGTTGCGTGAGAGTGCAACTGAGTTTGTGCTATCACCTGAACTGCGTCATTACAATTTACCAAGCGATGTTGGATGTTTCGGGATATTTATTATCTATCAGTGAGTCAAGAGAAGAATCCAGCTATGGAAAAGGGCAAACATCGACAACCTTAAAGCAGACTGCCTAGTCTTTCAACATCAATTTATGAGGAAATACGCAAAGTCGAAGACCAGAGACGGCACATCACTGACAGAAGAAATGTGGGAAGAAATACAGACTAACTTAACCAAAATCATCAACAACAATGTGCCATCAAAACTCACCAGCAGTAGCTACAACCAACCATGGATCAACCGAGAGGTCAAGCAACTATCCAGGAAAAAGAAGAAATACTTCATCAAGGCAAAGAACACACAAGACACCGAAGACTTCCGAAAATACAAAGAAGTAAAGGCAGCAACAAGAGCAGCATGCAGGAAGGCATACAGAGAATACATAGAAAATATCATCTCTCCGGACAGCACATCAAACCCTAAACGCTTCTGGAGCTTCATTAACAGCAAAAAAACCGAAAACTCCGGTGTGGCATCGCTTAAGTCTGTAGACGGACTAACTTACTCAGATCCAATGAAGAAAGCCAACATCCTGAATCATCAATTCTCCTCTGTATTCAATTCAAACGAGCCAGAAGATAACATCATAACCCCAGAAGGAAGAGACAGCTGCATGGAGGACATCAACGTAACCCCGAATGGAGTCAACAAACTGCTCAGGAATCTGAAGATTCATAAAGCAACTGGCCCAGATGGAATCCCGACAAGACTGCTTAAAGTGCTCAGCGAGGAAATCACGCCCATCTACACCCTGTTCTTCCAAACCTCCATCAAAGAAGGAAGAGTTCCAATGGAATGGAAGAAGGCAGATGTTGTTCCAATATTCAAGAAAGGCGCCAAGAACAAACCAGAGAACTATCGCCCAGTATCCCTCACTTCTGTCACCTGTAAAATTCTAGAGCACATCATTACAAGCAGCATCATGAGATACCTAGAAGCAAATAACATCCTTACAGACCTCCAGCATGGCTTCAGAAGTAACAGATCATGTGAAACGCAACTGATTACCACCATCCACGAAATAGCAGAGACCATGGATAACAAAAGTCAAACTGACCTAATTCTACTTGACTTTTCTAAGGCGTTTGACAAAGTGCCCCACAAGAGACTCATGAAGAAACTCCATCAATATGGCATTAAAGGGAACACGCACAAATGGATCACCGACTTCCTGCAAGACAGAGTGCAACAAGTAGTCCTAGAAGGAGGCAAATCAGACAGCGCACCAGTTGAGTCAGGCGTCCCCCAGGGCAGCGTTCTTGGTCCCACACTGTTTCTTCTATACATAAATGACCTGCCATCTTACCTCACAGAAGGAAGCAAAGTGCGTCTCTTCGCCGATGATTGCGTACTCTATAGAAGAATTGATTCCACCTCAGACTGCGATAGGCTCCAAACAGACCTGAACGATCTACAACGCTGGGAAAGAGACTGGATGATGGCCTTCCATCCGCAAAAGTGCCAAATTATCAACATTACAAACAAGAGGAACCCAGTAAGATACGACTACGCCATTCATAGCCAGACCCTGGAAACTGTAGATGCAGCCAAGTACTTGGGTGTCACCATCGACAAGAAGCTGAACTGGAACATCCATATAAACCAGGTTACAAAGAAAGCCAACAACAGCAGAGCTTTCCTCCAGAGGAACATTTATCACTGCCCCACCTCCACCAAGCAGCTATGCTACAAAACACTGGTACGACCGCAGATGGAGTATGCTAGCGTAGTATGGGACCCATACACCTCCTCTAACATAAAGAAACTGGAGATGGTCCAGAGGCGAGCAGCGAGATTTGTTATCAACGACCACCGGCGAACCAGCAGCGTCACCGATATGCTAGCTAAACTGAGATGGCCAACCCTTCAAGACCGTAGGAAGTGCAGCAAACTGGTCATGTTCTACAAAATAATCAACAACCAAGTCGCAGTGCCACATGATCACCTCGTGCCTTTACCATCAGTCATCAGAGGCCATAGTCAGCGATATCTAATACCGCACACAAGAACACAAGGCTACAAAACGTCCTTCTTCCCGGACACAATAAGGCTGTGGAATAACCTACCGGCATCGTCAGTGGATTGCACCTCGACAGAGGTTTTTAAATCAAATATACTAAGAACGGCAATTTAAACAACCGTTCAGGATTTTAGACTGTACATAGCATTATTTTTATTCCAATGGAGTGGTGACTTTTACTTTTACTATGTACATACACATGCCGCTTCGCGCACAAGCACAAGGTTCAAGGATACGCAAACGCGGGCTGAACCTAATTGGAAGAAGAAGAAGAACTTGCATGCTGGAGGATAAAACTTATTGATATTATGTCTTCAAAAATAAAACACAATGCCCAAACAAAATGTCTGAACCTCTCAGTTGTTAGAATGATGTTGCATGATCATGGTGATGCTATAAGAAGACTCAGACTTGTATGCATCTGGTATCTTGATATCATCTATGCCTGGATCAAAGCTCTGTGAATGGTCCACAATAGTTGTTATAAAAAGTAAAACATATCCTTTTTGGTAGGGTGAAATATAACAACAGGTGAACAATGAAGCAGTTATATCAATAAAAGTTAGTAGTGTGTGACGCCTGCAGTTTGCCAGTGAGCTAGACTGAGCTAGCATGGTGGCTTCTGGTTGTAAAGCATGTCAGAGGACGGAACACAGCAGCCCAATAAACTGTCTGGGGGTAATATTAGGGTGAAAAATGATATTGCACAATATCACGGCTCAGGGTCAAGCAATTGCTTTAAAAAGAGCCAACACTGGATGGATGAATGGTAGATTTGGGCTTTATGTTCTGTTGTAATGCACTTTTTCCTTCAGACCACCTCTGTCTTAAGTGATTCCTTCTGGCACCCTTGGATATCATTAGGATGAAAATGAGACCCTTTTTTGTGGAGCATCTGCCTCACAATCTTGTTTTGTCCCTGACGCATTAAATTTCGAGTGATGAATTTGTTTCTAGACCCTTTTCTTATCATCATAATGCCAAAACTATTTAGCAAGGTCCAACAAACCATTTGGATTTATCGTTTTAAAACTGATTCAGATTTCTAACACAACACACTGCCAGTTCTTTTGGTGGAATTTCGGACATGCATTCTATTTAGGGAAAAACTATGTCATAAGTTTTTTGATGTCACTGTTCCTTGGGCTACAAAATATATGTCCAAGAAACAATTCATATGCAGTCTCAGTGTCTACAGCAATCATCTGTAAAGAAATGAAGCATAAAAAATATTTTATATATCAGTGTGTTAGATTAAAGCAGGAGAACCATATAATTAGCAGTTTTAAAGAAGCAATCTCTTGCGAAAATTATATCCCTGTGGATCTACATGCAATGTAAATTGGTGCAATGTAAATTGAGATGTTGTATTTCATTTCAGAAAAAAAGGCATCCTCTTAGGGCCAATACATTTCTCGTATTCCAAAAATAAGTTCCTTCCCCTCTGTTTCCTTCTTCTTCTTCTTACTGGTACATCCGTCCCCTTATGGAACCACCTTCTTTCGAAGTCAGATAGCCTTGATAACAGCTTCTCTGGAGGTGTGTAACATGAAGATGTAATATTGTTACACAAAATATTAAAACGTGTAATCCAAGAGGATGAATTTCTACAGCTACTGAGCACCCCCCCAGTCCCCCCATTTAAGATCGCTCTCACAAGAGAATGGTCACTCATCTTATCATCCACCGAGTCCTGGAGCATCTCTAGGATGTCTGGTAGCATCTTTTCCCTGATTTCGTTGTGGTAATTCCATTTCAGTAGGAAGTGGCTCATCGTCTCTTCATCTTCCTTGCATAGGTTGCATGAAGCATCCTTGGTCCCGTTGAACCTCGAGATTTTGTCTTGCAGTAGGTAGGTCCCACACAGCAGCTTTGCTCTGATGGCTGCCTTCTTGGTGTCGACGATACTGTAGATTACTGAATGCCAGAGTGGATGAGCTTGTCTTCTGTCACATAGGTTGATGTCCAGCCAGCTGAGTGAAGATTTTTCTGTAGCCTCTCTTAGTAGATCTGTGAAGCCTGTTCCAAAAACAGCATCTTTGATGTAGTGCTTCCAATGCAGAGCTTCCTTCACAAATGCTCTATAAAATTTCATAAAATCATTATTGCATTAACATTTAAGATGGATGAGTAACTTAACCATAATGGTAAGTAATATTCGATCAGTCAGACTGTTAATATTGTTAACTAAAGTTTCCATAGCATAAAAGAACCCTATTTTTTGTGACTGCTCCCAAACATAACCAAATAAGTCAGTTTTGCCTCCTGACGTTTTTAGAAAACAGCATAAGTGGCTTTACAGGCAATGGTTTGTCAACTAAGGGCTTTGAGGAGGCATTAATCAAAGTTTAAAGATGCTTGTAAAGCCTTGCAGAACCAAAATGAGGTCACACAGGCTGGTGTGCATTGTGTGTAACATCTCCAAGGAAGGGCTTGGGAGTTTCTTTAAACGATAAATCTGCTGACAAAATGCATGGTTTGTTGGCATGTAGGTCTGGCATCATGCTGACAAGAAAAGTGTCCAGAAACAAATTTGTTACTGGAATTATAACGCATCGAGATTTTCATCAGATGATGCCTTTAGACAAAATGGTGCTCCTTTAGTGGAATATCAGGTATCAATCAGTGTTGTGTAATGGAGAATGTTTAGCAACACATCTTCCAGACTAGGTACCGAAGGAACAAATGTGCATCACCATACACGTTATAAACTTGGTTCGCAAAAGGTTTTGTCTCAACAATTCCAATATGTCAAATGAATGATAATGCTAATTGTGTATCCTAATGGGCAAGGTTACGTTTCATCACAGTTGTTGTCCATGATATTGGTTGTGGTCTGACCATTGTAACAAAATTGAACAATTACAGTGTAGCAGGACTTAGTAATACTGGCAAATTGCATGCTTTTGGTCAATGTATTGGGCTGGTGGTGCTCAAAAAGCCTACAATGGCCTTTATGGGTTACTATAGGCAAAAGAAAGCTATCATCACCTTTTTATTGGAACTTTCATGTGAACAACAGGGTTTGTTATTGGTGTTTTATTGTCTGAAGCAAGCAAATTGACTCCTGACACAGATGCCGTAAGATTAGAATTAAGGTCAAGTAGTCATTATGTTATAGTCATTTGTAGTGTTGTTGAATCATTCGCTCAAAGCAAAAACAACTTCAGATTTTGTTTGCAATTGATTTTTGTCAAAATGGTAGCAGACCTAAGAAAAAGCTTGCTTTACGTCTTTGCCCACAAGGTTTTGGAATAGAATTATCAAGCTGAACTATGTTGATTTTCAAAGTCAATAATCCAAAAGTTAGGGAAATCATGTTTTATTGATTTTATTTTGTCATCCGGATCCACATGAATCTTAGACAACATGGCTAAAGTCACGTAACCATTTTAAGTCCCTATTTCTTGAAGAATGACCTGACTTTGAAGGAATTGGGCCTTGGTCATCCATCAACTTGTGTTCATGTGCTGTGGCAAGTGAAGGGCAACCCATTCATGTTCTGCCCTTTCAGGGCCTCTCTGATGCTCTGATGCTGTGGTCAACCACAGCAATGTCCAACTACAGATGCAAGGAAAACCAACTAAAAATACACATGGGAGTCATGGCTACTCCCTGGCCTACACTTTGTAGACTGGTTATTGCATTTGGTTGTTTGGCCTTAGTTAGCTAAAAAGATTAAGCAATTTGTAAGATATATTCGGAGCTAATGAGGTTCCATAGCCTTTGTAATTAAATAATCTGAGTTCCCTTTAAGAGATATGTATGTTAATATAATTTCAAATTGAATGAATGAGAATTGTCCTACCATCGAGAATTGTGTATATCTGCAAGATAACCTAAATATATTTTCCTAATGATTCAATACACCATAGTAAAAAACAATCACGTGAGTGCCTTTACTTTGGCAGATAACAATTTAAGTTTAACACTTGGTGCAACATCAGGATTGCTTTACTATATTCAATCTAATTTCAGTTTATTTACAGATACAATTATATTATTATGGAGTTGGTATATCCAAGAATCAACACCCTTTTTTCATCCTTTTGCTGCAAAGAATTCAAAATGAAGTTGTGTCACAAACATTTATTCAATAAATTGTTGTTGTGAAATCCCCATGAAAAGAAAGACTGAACTGGAAAAAAAAGAAGATACATTACCAACCAAGCCATTAACTGTTGTTGATTTAGACTTAACCAAAGTCAATTTGTCTCTGGAATTAATTTGTCAGGAAAAAAAGATGTTAATCAACTTGGTGATGCCCTTTGCAATGAAAGATCGTAGAATCCTCACATGGGCTGCATCAGATCTATTAGGCATTATGGTCTAATCTGCAATGTTAGCATGTCTGCCTTGTGTGCAGTGGATGCGGGTTCAAACCCCGCTCCGGCAATATCGAGAGGTTGTCACTATTGTGATTGGTATGATTGGTATGATTGCCGTTAATTCAGTATGGTGAGCCCGGGTGAGCAGATTTAGCTTGAATGGGCAACACATGAAATCAAACTATAATATTATTATTATTATGACCATGAATGCCACTTGCCATACACTTGCAATTGCGATACAAACATCTCATTTTGAAATGTCTAAAATGAAACAAAATCTAGTATGATATACAGCTTTCTTCAACATTTTTTGCCAACAATTCTGAATACAGTAAGGGATAGATCAGGGCACAGCATGTAGTAGAGAATGTTTTTAATCCTAAAGGAAGTGATTGACTTGAGCGTGGCTGTAGGTTTCGAATGACTTCAATCCTACATTCATGAAATACACTGATTGATTAGAATTTCATCCCTCACCAAGAAATTTTTTTAATCAAACCAAGTAGATTCTAAGTATAAAAGAAACTTTCTCCAGCATTTCTTTTCACCTCCTTTCTTAAATTTAATTTGGAATGTTGTTAAACTCTTCCAGGAAAGCCAAAAAGATTTTATTCACCCAACTGTCTGTTGTCGAAATTAAATATGCATTAAATTCAAGAACTACAGCTGCCAGCTCACCATATAAGATTAATTAAATATTTGTATCCATACATCTTCAGTATCTCACTCATCTTGAATAATTAAATTGTAATGGTCATTTTTAGAATGCATTGAATTTTGCAAAAGAAACTTAAATTATGTGGGAGAAAAAAGGTATCTCAGTATAATGTGTTCTATAATACTGCTAGTTTAAGTTGGCACTGAAGTATGGTTTCTTAGTTCTATTTGCAATAATAGACATGTATTTTGGGTGACTAACTCATTTTAACCCTCCTACGGTCCACCAAAGCATGATAATATAGTTATTTATTGACTTTATGAAATTCTGGTTAAGGGTCCACCATTCCACCATTTCATCTTTAAGGGGGGGGGGGTTGTTGTTTTTGAAAAATAAATATTTTTTTGCTCAGCATCGGTAGAAGAATGAAATTCTTTATGGCAGTCTTTAAAAAATGTTTTAGTTTCTGTTTATGCAACTAAAGCGTATTGATTCAAGCAATTTAATAATTGGGGAGAGGGATTTGAGTTTGAATTAGCGGAAATTATATATTTCACATCAATGGCAATATAGTTTATTTATTTCAGGTCTATGATGTCCCCAAATATTCCTTTATAAATCAAGCAACATCCTGTTGAGAAATACCAGATGAACGATTCTTGGTTATACACCACTCATAAGTATGCTGCTACCAGGACTTCCAGGGAAAAACATCAAAATGATTTTTCAGCAAAGGAGATTCCATGAAAAATCTTTAAGTCAATGTCTTAACAATTTGCCATGTGGGACCATCGTTTTGATGAAAGCAGACAACTGCATGACAACCTTAAGCATTACTTTAACCAATAGATACAGTGAGGAAAATAAGTATTTGACCCCTACTATATTTCCTGTTTTGGGCATTTGTGCTTGCGCAAACAAAATTTTTCAGGTACATCTGGTTCAACATTTGAAGACAGGTAATGCACAGAAATTAAGTGAAAGAAGCATTATGTAATATTTTGCATAATAATCCCAATTGTCTTCGGAAATAAGTATTTGAACACTTCGTTTGCAAAGGGTTTATTACCAGACTTTTATAAAACAAACACTTGGAAAACTGTCATATGTTGCTGTAGGCCAAAGTGATGCAATGTCGTCATAGTGCCTCTCTTGCAGAATAATCATGCCATAGCCCACGAATTTCACCCAATCATCAGCAAAATGGTTCCAGATGCCAACTGTCAATTTTAAGTAAGCTTTGGCATGATTATTCTGCAACAGACGCACTATGACAGCACTGAACCACCTACTGCCACATATTGCACTTGTCTTTACCTCTTGCTGGCAGAGTTGCAAACTGCTTCTAGAGCTTTCGTTCTATTATCAATTGTTAGTCTAGGACTTTCTAAAATGATTTTCGCACTCGCGGACACCTGCGTAGGTCAGATTATAGTGACACTGCAGATCAACTCTTCAAAATGAAGAAATTACCAAAAATTCTAGTAGGTGTAACTGAGGGCATTAAAAACTAAATGAAATTGGAGGAAAACAACTGAAATAGGTTTGATTGTAATAAATTTCAGTTATGATAGTTTTCCAAGTGTTTGTTTTGTAAAAGTCTGGCAATAAATCCTTTACAAACGAAGGGCTCAAATACTTATTTCCGAAGACAATTGGGATTATTATACAGAATTATTACTTAATGCTTCTTTCGCTTAATTTTCGTGCATTCCCTGCTTACTAATGTTGGACCAGATGTAGGCCTACCTGAGATATTTCAGAGTTTTGGAACGAGTGCCCAAAACAGAAATTATGGTAGGGAGTCAAATATTTAAATTCCTCACTGAATGTAGAAAAAAGGATAAGTGCAGCGAACCTCACAGCCTAGCTATCATGTTTGAGGAATTATTTCACATTAATTGCAACTTAGTGGTGATCACTGCATGCATAAGTTTATGTTAAAGTGATTTAAAAGCTGGCTGTCCTCATAAAACAACCAAAACAACAAAGAGAAATAGTGATCCGCTTTTAATGTAGCAAAGCAATGAAACCAGCTGAAAGATTTTGATCGACTGTTAGCTCATTCTGATGTCCCAGATGTGTAACATGCCTCGTTAATCAAGACAGATTAGACCATCATGCCTGATGGAACTTGCATGATAATTCTCTATTGTGGGGAGCACCATCATGTCCTTTGCTTTTAAAGACGTCTCCTGACAAAATCTTTTCCTTCTCAGACCCTTTAATTCTAGTGACAAATTTGTTTCTGGATAAAGACACTTTTCTTTGTCCCTAATGCCTGAATTACATGCCTGCTACCCATGTTGTCAGCAGTTTTATGACTCAAACAAATTCCTCTCTGACAAAACAAGAAAGCAGATATCCTATCTCACTATGATAGATATATAGATAGATACATGTCGATCGGATGGGTGCAGCCCTCTGAGCCCCGTTCTGGCAGTTAATGAGGTTGACTGATGAGAGTGAGATTCCTCAACATGTTACACATTTACTCCATTTAGGGGTCTTTTATTTGCCTGGCATAGACTTTGATTCATGAGGCCAACAGAGCAGGCCTGGTCTCTAGCTATTAGTGCGAATGTATCAAAGTAATCTTAGTTTATAGTTACTCTAATGACTGGCAAAGTAACTTACTATCACGATTGATATGATAATATACTATAATGACTGGGATAATTGTTATTCAGTTGATGTGTATGTTTATGCAAACAATTAGTACTTTGGTTGCCCCCTCCTGCGATCGTGCTACCAAATGTGCCCCCATACAGAAGACTCCCCAGTTATACATGTGTACACCACTGCACACAAGAATGTACATGAGACAAATACATCTGTTGCATGTTTCTGTAGTAATCTTCAGTGATTCAGTTGACTGGAATGATATGACTTCTATGAGCAAAAGGCAATAGTTCTACCCTACCTTGTTGTGATTGATATATATAAGTTCCGAAACAAAGGTGATTGGTGAAAGGGAAACAATATTTCTGTCAGCTTATGTCATTATCTCTTCCATGAAACCAGATTCTACAATAAGAATGTCTGGAAAATAATATTTGTGCTGTTTGACAGGAATTACTTTGTATTCCATACCACAATTAAGTGTTCCGTTGTTGCATGAGAGTGCAACTGAGTTTGTGCAATCACCTGAACTGCGTCATTACAATTTACCAAGCGATGTTTGATGTTTTGGGATATTTATTATCTATCAGTGAGTAACTTGCATGCTGGAGGATGAAATTTATTGATATTATATCTTCAAGCCTAAAACACAATGCCCAAACAAAATGTCTGAACCTCTCCGTTGTTAGAATGATGTTGCATGATCATGGTGATGCTATAAGAAGACTCAGACTTGTATGCAACTGATATTTTGATATCAGCTATGCCCGGATCAAAGCTCTGTGATTGGTCCACAACAGTTGTTATAAAATGTAAAAACATATCTTTTTTGGTAAGGTGAAATATAACAACAGGTGAACAATGAAGCAGTTATATCAATAAGAGTCAGTAGCATGTGATGTCTGCAGTTTGCCTATGAGCTGGACTGAGCCAGCATGATGGCTTCTGGTTGTAAAGCATGTCAGAGGACGGAACACAGCAGCCCAATAAACAGTCATGGGATAATATTAGGGTGAAAAATGATATGGCACAATATCACGGCTCAGGGTCAAGCAACTACTTTAAAAAGAGCCAACACTGGTTGGATGAATGGTAAATTTGGGCTTTATGACCTGTCGTAATGCACTTTTTCGTCAGCCACCTCTGCCTTAAGCGATTCCTTCTGGCACCCTAGGATAGTATTAGGATAGAAATGCGACCATTTTTGTGTAGAATCTGCCTCACATTTGATCATTATTGTAGGGTACAAAATCTTGTTTGCCCCAGTTGCATTAAATTTCCCTTAGTTTTTGCCACTGTCACCAAACATTGCCCAATCAGTCAGTTTTACCTCCTGACGTTTTTTGAAAGCAGAATCAGTGGCTTCACAGCAATGGTGTGTGAAATAAGGGCTTTGAGGAGGCATTACTGGAAGATTAAAGAGGCTTATTGAGACTCGCAGAACCTGAAGAAGGTCACACAGGCTGAAGTGCATTGTGTGTCAAACCCTGCACTTTCAGTGATTTTTGCATTTTGAACACAACCACTAGATCTCCGAGGGTGGGCTTGGAAGTTTTTAAAAACGATAAATCTGTTGACAATATGCATGGTTTCTTGGCATGCCGTTCTGGCATCATGCCGATAAGAAACTGTCCAGAAACAAATTTGTCGCTGGAATTATAACGCATCTGGGACAAACACAATTTTGTCGGGTGATGCCTTTAGACTATGTGGTTCTCCCAACATTAGGGTCAATCAGTGTTGTGTAATCAGGAATAGATAGAAACTCATCTTGGAGACTATATTTTGAAGGAGCAAATGCAAGACAGACACTCTTCAAAAATGTTCACATTGCCGTATACTGTAGGTTTGTATAGACACTTAATATTCTAAAAAGGTTTTGTCTTAACAATTCTGATTTCTCAAACCATTGACAATGCTAACTGAATATCCCAATTGGCAATGTTTCGTTTCATCACAGTTCTGATAATGCTACAATGTTGGTGTAAATTATGCAGAATTGTTGGGTAGAAAAGATGTTGTATTTGTATTTATAGAGCATGATGAGAAAAAACACATCAATTGTGCTAATTCTGCAGCAATGTAATTTCTACCATACATTTCTATGTGACAATAGACAGATCCACCACCAATTAGCAACAATGTGTTTAGGTTGTATGCCCCTTGTGATGTCACTTTGAAATGTGTCAAATCAAATGATTAAACTGTTGCTGCGATATGTATGAGTTATATTATGTCATCTTTCTGAATTATTTTATGAATAGAAATAAATGTAGGACACATAATATTATATACTCATAAACGTTTTGCTAACATGTCCAACCCTCTTAGATGTAAAACCTTTCCTGGCCAGTGATGGGCTGTTGTCCATGATATTGGTTGTGGTCTGACCATTTTAACAAAATTGAACAATTACAGTGTAACACGACTTGGTCATAATAAATTGCATGCTTGTGGTCAATCACTTGGTCTGGTGGTGCTCAAAAAGCCTGCAACGGGCTTTATGGGTTACTGTAGCCAAAAGAAAGCTATCATCACCTTTTTATTGGAACCTTCATGTAAACAACAGGGCTTGTAAGTGGTGTTTTATTGTCTGAAGCAAGCAAAGCGACTCTTGACATCGATGACGTCGATTAGAATAAAGGTCAAGGGGTCATTATGTTATAGCCTTCTATAGTGTTGTTGAATCATCAGCTCAGAACAAAAACTTACAGATTCCATTTGCAATTAATATTTGTCAAAATGGCAGCGACTTGAGAAAAAGGCTTGCTTTACATCAGTGCCAGCAAGGTTTTGAAATAGAAAAGCTGAACTATGTTGATTTTCAAAGTTGCCAGAATCTGCTACAGAGCCAAAATATCCCTTGCTCATCCATCAACTTGTGTGCATGTGCAGTGGCAAGTGAAGGGCAACCCATTCATGTTCTGCCCTTTCAGTGCCTTTCTGATGCTCTATGGTCAACCACAGCAACATCCAACTGCAGATGCAAGGAAAACCAACTAAAAATACACATGGGAGTCTTGGCTACTCCCCGGCACACACTTTGTAGACTGGTCATTGCATTTGGTTGTTTGGCTTCTGTTAGCTAAACAGATTAAGCAATTTGTAAGATATCTTCGGAGCTAATGAGGTTCCATAGCCTTTGTAATTAAATAATCCGAGTTCCCTTTAAGAGATATGTATGTTAATATCATTTCAAATTGAATGAATGAGAATTGTCCTATCCTCGAGAATTGTGTATATCTGCAATATAACCTAAATATATTGTACTATGATTCAATACATCATAGTACAAAACAATCACGTGATTGCCTTTACCTTGGCAGATAACAATTTAACCCCAAGTTCAACACTTTGTGCAACATCAGGATTGCTTTGCTATATTCAATCTAATTTCAGTTTATTTACAGATACAATTATATTATTATGGAGTTGGTGTATCCAAGAATCAACACCCTTTTTTCATCCTTTTGCTGCAAAAAGAATTCAAAATGAAGTTGTGTCACAAACATTTATTCAATAAATTGTTGTTGTGAAATCCCCATGAAAAGAAAGACCGAACTGGAAAAAAAGAAGATACATTACCAACCAAGCCATTAGCTGTTGTTGATTTAGACTTGGGGTTGACACAATTCATTGCTGCCAGAAATTAGGTCTGATGTAAATTTTACAATAGAGATAGGCGCCTCAATGGAAAACAAATTGTCTGCCAGAGAACAGTGTTTTGATAATAAATGTGCTGACAACATATATTGCTGGCATGTCTTTAAGGCATTAGGACAGAGAAGTCTCTGTAACCAAAGTCGATTTGTATCCAGAATGAATTTGTCAGGGAAAAAAAAAAGATGTTAATCAACTTGGTGATGCCCTTTGCAATGAAAGATCGTAGAATCCTCACATGAGCTGCATCAGATCTATTAGGCATTATGGTCTAATCTGCAATGTTAGCATGTCTGCCTTGTGTGCAGTGGATGCGGGTTCAAACCCCGCTCCGGCAATATCCAGAGTTTATCACTATAATGACTGGTATGATTGGTATGATTGCCGTTAATTCAGTATGGTGAGCCCGGGTGAGCATATTTATCTTGAATGGGCAACGCATCCAGTTGTCGGAGGCAACAGATGTGTAGACAAAAGGATAAGTACAGCAACCCTCTAAGCCTAGCTATGGTTGAGGAATTATTTCATGTCAATTGAAACTTTGTGATGATCACTGCATGCAGAAGTGGAAAAGCTAGTGATTTAAAAGATCGCTATCCTCATTAAAGAACCAACATAACAAAGAGAATCAGTAATCTGCTTTTAATGTAACAAAACAATGAAACCCAGCCAAAAGATTTTGATCGACTGTTAGCTCATTCTGGTGTCCCAGATGTGTAACATCCCCTGTTAATCAAGACAGATTAGACCATCATGCCTGATGAAACTTGCATGATAATTCTCTATTGCAAGGAGCACCATTATGTCCTTTTCTTCTAAAGACGTCTCCTGACAAAATTTTTTCCTTCCCAGACCCTTTAATTCTAGTGACAAATTTGTTTCTGGATAAAGACACTTTTCTTTGTCCCTAATGCCTGAATTACATGCCTGCTACCCATGTTGTCAGCAGTTTTATGACTAAAACAAATTCTTCTCTGACAAAACAAGAAAGCAGATATCCTATCTCACTATGATAGATATATAGATAGATACATGTCGATCGGATGGGTGCAGCCCTCTGAGCCCCGTTCTGGCAGTTAATGAGGTTGACTGATGAGAGTGAGATTCTTCAACATGTTACACATTTACTCCATTTAGGAGTCTTTTATTTGCCTGGCATAGACTTTGATTCATGAGGCCAACAGAGCAGGCCTGGTCTCTAGCTATAAGTGCGAATGTATCAAAGTAATCTTAGTTGATAGTTACTATAATGACTGGCAAAGTAACTTGCTATCATGATTGATATGATAATATACTATAACTAGATTTACCCATGATAAAAGGCAGGACGATAGTGCAGTGTTATGTACACTGCAACCCGCTGCGTGCACATTATAAAACAAAAGTAGATGCCGTTAAACACAATGGTGAAAGGGCACACTGTTGTATTGAGGGTAATATGACACAGATTCGATGAGTAGAAGTGGGTGAGCCACTGTGCACTATTGAGGTGTGGCTGGCTATGGTCTGTGTGGATGTTTTTGGCGGGAAAATGGAGACGGTGGCGCCAGTCCCTGGCGATGTCATAAGCGGAACTACTGAGCAGATTCATGCGCCCCTGGTGGCAGAGGACAGTTTCCGTAGAAAAACGTAAATAAGACAGCAGTGGAACTGCTTTCTGCTGTTATCAGGATGAGAGGATAGAATAATAAAGATAGGTGGATAGTTCAGGTGTGTGTGAGGGCTGGGAAATGCGTTTTTAGGTGTGGCAGGAGTGAGAATGTCACCCATGATTTTTGCATCTTATACCCGGCAGGGATGACTTGGATAATTGTTATTCAGTTGATGTGTTTGTTTATGCAAACAATTATTACTTTGGTTGCCCCCTCCTGCGATCGTGCTACCAAATGTGCCCCCATACAGAAGACTCCCCAGTTATACATGTGTACACCACTGCACACAAGAATGTACATGAGACAAATACATCTGTTGCATGTTTCTGTAGTAATCTTCAGTGATTCAGTTAACTGGAATGATTTGACTTCTATGAGCAAAAGGCAATTGTTCTACCCTACCTTGTTGTCATTGATATATATAAGTTCCGCAACAAAGGTGATTGGTGAAAGGGAAACAATATTTCTGTCAGCTTATGTCATTATCTCTTCCATGAAACCAGATTCTACAATAAGAATGTCTGGAAAATAATATTTGTGCTGTTTGACAGGAATTACTTTGTATTCCATACCACAATTAAGTGTTCCGTTGTTGCGTGAGAGTGCAACTGAGTTTGTGCAATCACCTGAACTGCGTCATTACAATTTACCAAGCGATGTTGGATGTTTTGGGATATTTATTATCTATCAGTGAGTAACTTGCATGCTGGAGGATGAAATTTATTGATATTATATCTTCAAGCCTAAAACACAATGCCCAAACAAAATGTTTGAACCTCTCAGTTGTTAGAATGATGTTGCATGATCATGGTGATGCTATAAGAAGACTCAGACTTGTATGCATCTGATATTTTGATATCAGCTATGCCCGGATCAAAGCTCTGTGATTGGTCCACAACAGTTGTTATAAAATGTAAAAACATATCTTTTTTGGTAGGGTGAAATATAACAACAGGTGAACAATGAAGCAGTTATATCAATAAGAGTCAGTAGTGTGTGATGTCTGCAGTTTGCCTATGAGCTGGACTGAGCCAGCATGATGGCTTCTGGTTGTAAAGCATGTCAGAGGACGGAACACAGCAGCCCAATAAACAGTCTGGGGGTAATATTAGGGTGAAAAATGATATGGCACAATATCACGGCTCAGGGTCAAGCAATTACTGTAAAAAGAGCCAACACTGGTTGGATGAATGGTAGATTTGGGCTTTATGTCCTGTCGTAATGCACTTTTTTGTCAGTCCGCCTCTGCCTTAAGCGATTCCTTCTGGCACCCTTGTATAGTATTAGGATAGAAATGCAACCATTTTTGTGTAGAATCTGCCTCACATTTGATCATTATTGTAGGGTACAAAATCTTGTTTGCCCCAGTCGCATTAAATTTCCCTTATTTTTTGCCACTGCCACCAAACATTGCCAAATCAGTCAGTTTTGCCTCCTGACGTTTTTTAAAAGCAGCATCAGTGGCTTCACGGCAATGGTGTGTGAAATAAGGGATTTGAGGAGGCAATACGCAAAGATTAAAGAGGCTTATAAATGGAGACTAGCAGAACCTGAAGAAGGTCACACAGGCTGAAGTGCATTGTGTGTCAAACCATGCACTTTCAGTGATTTTTGCATTTTGAACACAATCACTAGATATCCGAGGTTGGGCTTGGAAGTTTTTTAAAACGATAAATCTGTTGACAATATGCATGGTTTCTTGGCATGCCGTTCTGGCATCATGCCGATAAGAAACTGTCCAGAAACAAATTTGTCGCTGGAATTATAACGCATCTGGGACAAACACAATTTTGTCGGGTGATGCCTTTAGACTATGTGGTTCTCCCAACATTAGGGTCAATCAGTGTTGTGTAATCAGGAATAGATAGAAACTCATCTTGGAGACTATATTTGGAAGGAGCAAATGCAAGACAGACACTCTTCAAAAATGTTCACATTGCCGTATACTGTAGGTTTGTATAGACACTTAATATTCTAAAAAGGTTTTGTCTTAACAATTCTGATTTCTCAAACCATTGACAATGCTAACTGAATATCCCAATTGGCAATGTTTCGTTTCATCACAGTTCTGATAATGCTACAATGTTGGTGTAAATTATGCAGAATTGTTGGGTAGAAAAGATGTTGTATTTGCATTTATAGAGCATGATGAGAAAAAACACATCAATTGTGCTAATTCTGCAGCAATGTAATTTCTACCATACATTTCTATGTGACAATAGACAGATCCACCACCAATTAGCAACAATGTGTTTAGGTTGTATGCCCCTTGTGATGTCACTTTGAAATGTGTCAAATCAAATGATTAAACTGTTGCTGCGATATGTATGAGTTATATTATGTCATCTTTCTGAATTAATTTATGAATAGAAATAAATGTAGGACACATAATATTATATACTCATAAACGTTTTGCTAACATGTCCAACCCTCTTAGATGTAAAACCTTTCCTGGCCAGTGATGGGCTGTTGTCCATGATATTGGTTGTGGTCTGACCATTTTAACAAAATTGAACAATTACAGTGTAACACGACTTGGTCATATTATAGACAAATTGCATGCTTGTGGTCAATCACTTGGTCTGGTGGTGCTCAAAAAGCCTGCAACGGGCTTTATGGGTTACTGTAGCCAAAAGAAAGCTATCATCACCTTTTTATTGGAACCTTCACGTAAACAACAGGGCTTGTAAGTGGTGTTTTATTGTCTGAAGCAAGCAAAGCGACTCTTGACATCGATGACGTCGATTAGAATGAAGGTCAAGTGGTCATTATGTTATAGGCTTCTATAGTGTTGTTGAATCATCAGCTCAGAACAAAAACTTACAGATTCCATTTGCAATTAATATTTGTCAAAATGGCAGCGACTTGAGAAAAAGGCTTGCTTTACATCAGTGCCAACAAGGTTTTGAAATCGAAAAGCTGAACTATGTTGATTTTCAAAGTTGCCAGAATCTGCTACAGAGCCAAAATATCCCTTGCTCATCCATCAACTTGTGTGCATGTGCAGTGGCAAGTGAAGGGCAACCCATTCATGTTCTGCCCTTTCAGTGCCTTTCTGATGCTCTATGGTCAACCACAGCAACGTCCAACTACAGATGCAAGGAAAACCAACTAAAAATACACATGGGAGTCATAGCTACTCCCCGGCACACACTTTGTAGACTGGTTATTGCATTTGGTTGTTTGGCTTCAGTTAGCTAAACAGATTAAGCAATTTGTAAGATATCTTTAGGGCTAATGATGTTCCATAGCCTTTGTAATTAAATAACCTGAGGTCCCTTTTAGTGATATGTATTTTAATGTCATTTCAAATTGAATTGTGTATATCTGCAAGATCACACTATATATTTTCCTTATGATGCAGTACACCATAGTACAAAGCAATTAGAGGAGTGCCTTTACATGGGCAAATTACAATTTAACCCCAACTTTAATAATAAAACCACACTTGGTACAGCACAAGGATTGCTTTACTATTTTCAATCCTATTTCAGTTTATTTTTTGACACAATTATATATATATATATAGTTGATATATTCAAGTGTCAACATCCTTTTTTTCATGCTTTTGCTGCAAAGAATTCTAAATGAAGTCCTGTAAGAAGACATTTATTAAATAAATTTCTGTTGTGAACTTGTAAGAATCCTAGTGAAAAGAAAGACTAAACTGGAAAAATAAGAAGATGCTTTACCAACCAAGCCATTAGCTGCTGCTGATTTAGACTTGGGGTTGACATGAATCCTTGCTGCTAGAAATTAGGTCTGATGCAAATCTCACAGTAGAGATAGGAGTCACAACAGAAAACAAATTGTTTGCCAGAGAACAGAGTTTTGATAATAAATGTGCTGACAACATATATTGCTGGCATGTCTTTAAGGCATTAGGACAGAGAAGTCTCTGTAACCAAAGTCAATTTGCCTCCAGATTTAATTTGTCGGGGAAAAAACAAAGAAATTAATCAACTTGGTGATGCCCTTTGCAATGAAGACTAGAGAATCCTCACATGGCTGCATCGGATCTATTAGGCATTATGGCCTAATCTGCAATGTTAGTATGTCTGCCTTGTGTGCTGTGGATGCAGGTTGAAACCCTGCTCCAGCCATAACCAGAGATTATCACTATTATGATTGGTATGATTGCCGTTAATTCAGTATGGTGAGCCCGGGTGAGCAGATTTAGCTGGAATGGGCAACACATGAAATCAAACTATAATATTATTATTATTATGACCATGAATGCCACTTGCCATACACTTGCAATTGGAATTGCATTGTGCGATACAAACATCTCATTTTGAAATGTCTAAAATGAAACAAAAACTAGTATGATATACAGCTTTCTTCAACATTTTTTGCAAATAATTCTGAATACAGTAAAGGATAGATCAGGGCACAGCATGTAATAGAGAATGTTTTTAATCCTAAAGGAAGTGATTGACTTGAGCATGGCTGAGGGTTTCGAAAGACTTCAATCTAACATTCATGAAATACACTGATTGATTAGAATTTCATCCCTCACCAAGAAATTTTTTTAATCAAACCAAGTAGATTCTGAGTATTCAAGAAACTTTCTCCAGCATTTCTCTTCACCTCTTTTCTTAAAATTAATTTGGAGTGTAGTTGTTAAACTCTTCCAGGAAAGCCACAAAGATTTAGTTCACCCAACTGTATGTTGTCAAAATTAAATATGCATAAAATACAAGAACTACAACTGCCAGCAATATGAGAATTAATTAGATATTTGTATCCATACGTCTTCAGTATCTCACTCATCTTGAATAATTAAATTGTAATGGTCATTTTAGAATGCATTAAATTTTGTAAAAGAAACTTAAATTATGTGGGAGAAAAAAGGTATCTCAGTATAATGTGTTCTATAATACTGCTAATTTAAGTTGGCACTGAAGTATGGTTTCTTAGTTCTATTTGCAATAATCGACAGGAATTTGGGGCGACTAGCTCATTTTAACCCTCCTACGGTCCACCAAAGCATGATAATATAGTTATTTATTGACTTTATGAAATTCTGGCTAAGGGTCCACATTTCATCTTGAAGGGGGGGGGGGTTGCTGTTTTTGAAAAATAAATAACTTTTTGCTCATTTTCGGTTGAAGAATGAAATTCTTTATGGCAGTCTTTAAAAAATGTTTTAGTTTCTGTTTACGCAACTAAAGCACATTGATTCAAGCAATTTAATAATTGGGGAGAGTTAGTTTTCATTAGCAGAAATTATATATTTCACATTAATGGCAATAAATTTTATTAATTTCAGGTCCTTGATGTCCCCAAATATTCCTTTATAAATCAAGCAACATCCTGTTAAAGAATACCAGATGAACGATTCTTGGTTATACACCGCTCATATGTATGCTGTCACAAGGACTTCCAGGATAAAACATCAACATGATGTTTCAACAAAGGAGATTCCATGAAAAATCTTTAAGTCAATGTCTTTACAATTTGCCATGTGGGACCATCCAATAAGTTTCTGAAAGCCCTGTTAAAATGACTGGAGAAAAAAGACGTCTGACAGCGGCAATTTTATGGTATTAATGGCTCTCTTGAACTTTATTGGAGTAGGAATTGATAGCTAACAAACTGATACACTATTAAGATAAACATGTTCAATTAACACAATATCATTATATGGTTATGTTCTATGAAGAACGTGTGAGTTGTCTGAGGCAGGAAACAATTTTATCAACCTTACCATTCCGGGGAAAGGCTTCTTCCAGTTGTAGTTTTCGTTTTGATGAAAGCAGACAACTGCATGACAACATTAAGCGTTACTTTAACCAATAGATACAGTGAGGAAAATAAGTATTTTACCCCTACCATATTTTCTGTTTTGGGCTCTTTCGCTGGCGGCAAACCTCTGAAATTTCTCATTATGTAAATTTTCGCAAATCCTTTACAAACGAAGGGCTCAAATACTTATTTCCGAAGACAATTGGGATTATTATACAGAATTATTACTTAATGCTTCTTTCGCTTAATTTCCTGTTTACTAATGTTGGACTAGATGTACCTGAGAAATTTCAGAGTTTTGGAACAAGTGCCCGAAACAGAAAATATGGTAGGGGGTCAAATAATTATTTTCTTCACTGTATGTAGAAAAAAGGATAAGTGCAGCTAACCTCTCAGCCTAGCTATTATGTTTGAGGAATTATTTCACATTAATTGCAACTTAGTGGTGATCACTGCATGCATAAATTTATGTTAAAGTGATTTAAAAGCTGGCTGTCCTCATAAAACATCCAACACAACAAAGAGAAACAGTGATCCGCTTTTACAGCCGACGAACGACGAGTACTTACAGTGTACATTTGGATGTTAATGGACTTCAATGACCTCATAGCAGGCCCTATCCATAGCATTGAAATAAGCTGTTAACGTGTCATTGAGTAACTTGTGACCTCATTGACACCTAGTTGGTCTCTAGATTTGATAACATTGCAAGTATAGGCTATGACTTCATAAATTCCTTATGACTCACTAGGATAACATGGCATGTATAAGGCTCTGACCTCACAAGGAACATTTCAGTCCAGATCTGTAAGCACTTGATGTTCGTCTACTGTAATGTAGCAAAACAATGAAACCAGCTGAAAGATTTTGATCAACTGTTAGCTCATTTTGGTGTCCCAGATGTGTAACATCCCTCGTTAATCAAGACAGATTAGACCATCATGCCTGATGGAACTCGCATGATGATTCTCTATTGTAAGGAGAATCATTATGTCCTGTGCTTCTAAAGACGTCTCCTGACAGAATCTTTTCCTTCTCAGACCCTTTAATTCCAGTGAGAAATTTGTTTCTGGATAAAGACACTTTTCTTTGTCCCTAATGCCTGAATTACATGCCCCCTTCCCATGTTGTCAGCAGATTTGTGACTAAAACAAATTCATCTCTGACAAGACAAGAAAGCAGATATCTTATCTCATTATGATAGATATATAGATAGATACAGTGGGTGCAGCCCTCTAAGCCCCGTTCTGGCTGTTAATGAGGTCACTGATGGGAGACAGCGTGGGAGTCCTTAACATGTTAAACGTTTATCACATGTGAGGGATCTTTTACTTGCCCAGCATCAATATAGATTTAAGAGGCCAACACAACAGGCCTTGTCCCTAACTACTCTGTCACTCAGTTGATAAGCATCTTCCTGAATATCTATCAGTGAGAATTTATCAAAGTAATCTTAGTTTATAGTAAATATAATGACTGGCATGGTAACTTAGTATGACTTCATTGATTGGTATAGTTACTACAATGTCTTGGATAATTGTTAATATGATAATGGCACAACCATGAAATTCGCGTAGCGATTGCATTTCATATACACCTGCAACAGTGCAAGGACATCTTATGTATGACATACAGTGATACAAACATTGTCATGGCAAGTGAGGAAAAATAATGGAAATAAATTGGCACTCGTATATTGTACAGCAATTGTTGTTGGTCCTGCGATAAGAAAAAAATATGAATACAAAAAACCTACCATGAAATTCACAACCCATCAGGCAAGGCTTTTCTTCTCATTCATCACAACAAATTTAGATTTTTGAACGTGATTTTTTTCTCGAATGTGGTCAAGTGAGAGAAGAACCACAAAACTGACAGAAAGTTGAAAGATTGAAATGGATAAATAACCAAGAAATCCACAGCCCATCAGGCAAAGCTTTTATCTTGTTAATCACAACAAATTTAGATTTTCAAATGTGGTCACTGACCGAAACTTTGCAAGATTGAAATGGATAAATAACCATGAAATTCACAGACCATCAGGCAAGGCTTTTTTTCGGTCATCACAATACAAGAAAAAATTCGATTTTTAAACACGACTTTTTTCTTGTTCCCCACGAGAAATTTAGATTTTCGAATGGGGTCAAGTGAGTGATGCACCACAAAACTTACAGATTGAAATGGAAAAATAATCATGAAATTCACAGCCCGTCAGACAAGGCTTTTATCAATTTTTACCCAAAAAATGTTTTTCATAGCTACAAATATATTATACAATTATGGACTTCGGTTGAGGTCAATATCAGGTTTTACGGACCTGACCGGTGATATTCACCGAGGCCGAAGGCCGAGGTGAATATCACTAGTGCAGGTCCGTAAAACCTGATATTGACCGAAACTGAAGTCCACAATTGTTTTGTTCCATGATAATTTTTTTTTTTGGGAAAATTTTTTTTTCGGAATTTTTTTTGTTTTTTTCGGAAAAAAATTTTTTTTGGGAAATTTTCTTTTTTTGGATTTTTTTTTTTTTTGCACAATTTTTTTTTTCGGAAAAAAATTTTTTTGGAAATTTTTGTTTTTGGAAATTTTTGTTTTTTGGAAAAAAAATTTTTCCGGAATTTTTTATTTTTTTTTGGAAATTTTTTTTTTTTTGGAAATTTTTTTCCAGGGAGGTCAATAACAAATGTTATATTCACTGATGAGTGAATAACACTTTTGTTATTGACCTGCCTGTGACACACCACTGCACACAAGTGAACATCACATTATGCAGGTGGGTTGTTGGCCAATCAGGGGGCTTGTTACATAGGGGTCATGGAACAAAGCGAAATATCCAATCCACTATTAAATCCCAATTAAGGGTCATTTAGGAACACAAGTTTTCATTTAAATTTAACCCAACACCAAATTCACATGTTTAGGTTCATGCTATGCTGAAGGAACACTTCATTTCAATTTACATAACACCAAATGCAGTACATTACGGTGAAACTTGAATATTATGCAGAAGGAACATTTTCTTTTTTCAATTTACCTAACCTTTGATTTTCATATTACCATAAATTATTACGGTGAAATTCACGTTTTGCTGAAGGAACTTTTTTTTTTCAATTTACCAAACATCAAATTCACTTTTACGATGAAGTTCACATGTTATGCAGAAGGGACATTTTCTTTGTTGAATTTACCAAACATCGAATTAATATTAAATTTACCACAAAATTCACATGTTATGCTGAAGGAACATTTTCTCATTGTTTCAATTTAACAAACATCAAATTCACAAAATGATGAAACACACATGTTATGCCGAAGGAACATTTTCTCGTTGTTTCAATTTACTAACTACTGAATACACATTACAATGAAATTCACATGTTATGCTGAAGGAACATTTTCTTCTTTCAATTTACCAAACACAAAATTCTCAATACGATTCCATACTATGCCAACAGAACATTTTCTCTTTTGTGTGGTATTCCCTGGAAAAAATCAAACTACGTATTTAATAGGACTCAGCCAATTAATCAAAATAATCAATTAAGGTGAAATTTCCAATATCAATTATGACCATAATTGATTATGAGCCATCAACATTTTTGACTATTTTTTCACACTAATTCATCATAAGAGCAAGATTGTAAGAACACAAATTTAGCAAAATGGTGACAATATTGTGAAATGATTAGCATACAGATAGCAGTATTGGGTTCAATACAGTGGAAAGTAATCTGTGTTTCATGCATAATAATTTGGCAGAGGAAACCATCAAAGTAGTCCACTAGAATTAAATTAATTTATTATTACGAATTGAAAAACCAATCATACTTTTAATTCATGGACCCTCACACTACTCCAGCCAAACTACTGACAGTTATGAAAACTTGCATGCCTTAGCAAGGTTTGCTCTTTGTAATTACAGTCACAGATATTGAAGTGATGTTTTCTTAACATCTAAATAGATCTAAAAATAATCCTCTTATTATTCTCCTCTGACAAATCTTCACGTTTTATGCTTAATTATGAAAATGGCTTTATTTCTTTCTTTATAAGTATAGCGAGTCCAAGGGTAGATAGATCGACTTCAACTTAGACTGCCTCTTGTATGCTTGTCTGGGTGCAAATTATGAACATTATCAAGACGAATGGCCGTGGTAGTAGTGGATATCGCTGTGCCCCATCACTTAGCTGTCCCTCAAAAGTTTACTTCATTCTTCTTCTGTTAATCTTCTGCACTCAACCCTCAAAAGTTTACTTCATTCTTCTTCTGTTAATCTTCTGCACTCAACCTGAAATGAAAACAAAGTATTTGAGTATGACAGAAGTAAATACATATTTCCCTTGTCCCCAATTGCATGTCTTGCCCCTCAGGGCCAAACTCCCAACCGCACCTATGTCAAAAATATCAGTGGTGCCTAAGGGGTCGCTCAGATGATAGTTCATGCCAATTTAAATCTAGAACTTGTCAGTAATGCCCCTTTCACACATTCCCGGTTTTGCCTTGACAGCACTGCCGGTTCTCAGAAAGCCAGGAACCGCGGCTGTCAGCCGATAATCCGCCGCTGGCCGCCGACAAGTCCTCCGCGTTTTACGGCGTACCGTTTGATTTCTCCCCAGGCAGCTATGGCAACGAATGAACCGTAGAAATACGACGTAATTACGCCGTGTTGTCTTGATTGAAATGTTTAACCATAAGAACAGTCCTTAATATTGTCGGATTTCCAAGGGTTAAACTTGTCAAACTGCCGACATTACTGCGTGTCTCCGTTCATTACTGCGATCTTACTGCGTAACTCCGTCCATGAAAAAATACATGCACAGCCAAATTCCTAAGAAAAACGGAGGATTTCCGTAGGATTTCGGCCGTTTTTTTTCCGAAGATTAACCTTGAAATACTCAAGGAAAACCGCCGTAATACACTGTCAGGCCATCCAAGGCAACACCACGGCAAAACCGGGAATGTGTGAATGGGGTTTAAGAAGTGGCCCTTGTGTTATTTAATTTTAAATGTTACTCATGATTTTTTATGGACTTTTCACCTGTAATTGTACGATTTACACATTTTTTGTTTTCACTGGTGAAAAAAGGGGTCAACAAGATTGACTTTGGGTAATTATGAGGTTCAAAAAGACTCATCTTAGGCCAAAAAACGAGGGTCAAAACTGCGGAGCATGGGTATACAATGTACACTTAATACATTGAGAGCCCCCCCCCCCTTCCTCCCCTGGCTTACCTCCCACTAGCATCAGTGTGAATTTCGCAAAATGCTTACCCAACTGTCAAAATAAACAGACACCCCAAAGTTGAAGCATTTTGATGATGGAATAGATTTGCCACTTTTGATTTCCTGAAAACGTCAGGCTTTGTGAAGGCATAAAAGTGTACACACACTCTCCATAACCCTTGCTGAAGTGGCAGAACAATCTATATCTGTTGATAAAAACATTATTTGGGTGAAACAAGCCTAACAAAGTTTATAAATTCACATACCAGCTTTTTGTTCATTCCTCCGACAACACAGCCACTCGTCCTGTTGACCTAGATCTCTAAATGTGTCACACGAAATGCACGAAACCAGTCCAGATGGCGCTTACCAACAAACGAACCCCCTAGTGCATAAACAGAAATATCGCTTCATTTAGCAATTCTTGGTGAAAATAAATCAATGGCCACGTGAATTATGTAAATATGACTAACTGCTAGGTGTAGCAGCTAAGTTAAGTGGTTAATAAGCACAAGTCTGCTGATACAGCATTATCAGTGTTTGATCAGTGCTCGTTCGTGGTGGCGCTGCAGTCACCAAATCGTCTGCCACAATTTCGTGGATGATTTTCTTCCATTGTGGCTTAAAAATCGATTTATCCACCGGAAGAAAGCATACAGAAGCTATCACTACTCAAGATTTGAATATTGATGCACTTTGGAGAAACAAAAGGTACGTTTTTCGACATTATTGGATTCGAAACGATGCAGGTGCGTTGTGGCTGGACCTGGAGCGTCAAATTTGTCGACCATCGATGTTTTGAGGTCCAGTAGCAGATCTCAAATGGAGCATGCTTAAGCTAAGTACGCGAATATTATGGATGGCACCAGTGAGCAGATTTATCTACAGAAAGGTCACAAAATTATTCTATCATATCAAACTATATTATGGTCGCTTGCTGTTGAAGATATCAACTGTGGCCAAAACTCACTACAAAATTAAAAAAGTCCGCCAGACCAAGTCGGATGAGCAAATTGCCTGCTTGCGGTCTATGAAGACTTATTGGTCTGAGTTTTTCAAAAAATGCACCTTAGCTGTATAAAACATCCTCTAACATGCATTCTATCCATTGTGTGGCCATTTTGACTTGTATTGAAAGTTTCATGATGATGACAGCACTCTAAAAAATGTCGCGACAAAATTGGTTTTTTAGATTCAAAATGTTTTTTTGAAAAACCAAATTTCAATGCAAAACCAACATGGATTTTTAAAAATATCCATGTTGGTTTTTTGCATTGAAATTTGGTTTTTCAAAAAACCATTTTGAATCTAAAAAACAAATTCTGTCTGAATTTTTTTAGAGTGAGGGTTGGAGTCACTTCTTTATTGAATGAAGCATGCAGGATGACTCTCACATTGTTCAAAGAGGTCGCTCACTGGAAAACATGAAGCATTGTCGCATAATCGAAGTACATTTTATCTGAGTGTCTTTTTAATTGGATTGTTCTGCCTATTATTAATTGATATAATCATTTTACATTTTAGTAGGCATTGCCTAGCCATTAACACCAAGTTCACCCTCGAACAGGTGTGTTTTATCTGTAGTGAGGTCATCACTTCATGTGACATCTCGATGACTTTCGGTCAGAAGTTAGTAATGCCATCCAAAAATTATATTGACCAGCAATGTGTGGTGAACATTTTGTGTTTTGGCAAAATGTTCACATGATAGGCTTATAGTTTATTATAAGAGGCAACAACCTAACCTGGATTAAAATCAATGTTTGTCTCCTTAGATGACACATTTAGAACCAAAATCAATGCAATGCATCATTATCATAATGTAGAGGCTCACCGTTTGCAACCTGTTGAAGTGTTTTCCTAAGATTCCAAGAGAAAAAGCAATTTACCTAATATCTTTAAAGTTTTAAAGTTTCAGGCTCACTTTCTCCCTTGTTTTCCTATTAGCTTTCAAGATAACTGGCTTGAGATAAAGCAAAGTTGTAGAAAGTGCTGTAAATGTTACAGTTGCATAACTTACTGCATGTTTTAGATTAAAAGATAATCAATACATTTTCAACCCCTGTATTATAACGCAATGTGGTTGAAGCCATGCACTTGACAACTCGAAGTTACATTTGTCTCATAATTGAGATAATAATATTTCACACCAAGCAGATCAGACTTTCTTGACATCAAATGTTACGGATGATTTTGTAATTGTAGATTCTGAAACTGAATTTCATCTTCTTTCTGGGACATTTTTTCTATTGGGAAAAGTGACATTAAAACACTTGTGACATCCCAATAGATAATGTGTCTTCGGAAATAAGTACATTCAGTCTCAGTGTCTCACAATATGAAATCATCTGAAACACATTTAATTTAGCCTTGAAAAAGACTCACCAACCAAGCTAACAACCCGGTGCTTGCAATTGATGTGCATTGACTGCTGAAATAGTGCCAGGAGTCACTTTGCTTGCTTCAGCCAATAAGAAATGACCTCCAACCCATGCCATCCACATAAAAGGTTCAATGAAAGTGAAAATGGCCATGCAATGAGGTGAATACATGGCAGAGTGAGCTTTAGTATGGCGAAAGTGACCCGTTAAGGTCATGGCATGTCTTCTTTGAACACTGAGGCTGTTTCATTGTTAACAAACATGCCATATGCCCATTTGACTTGTTCCACTGTAATTGGTCAATTTTGTTAACATTTCTTGACCATCGTTGTTACCATCAGCAACCGCTGACTAATGGCAAATAAGGCATTATAGTTTTTTCTACTTTGGTCAGTGTATGAAGAAGCTACATCAGTAAAATATGAACATTGTGTTCTCAAATAATTTTCTTTTTTTAAAAATTGAATTATATTCCATGTTGTTTCAGCATGCATTCTGACAATTATCAATCATCCCTGCAAAATATATCATGGTATTTAAATGGAGATGGTATTCTGTGGGTGTTGTGGTTAATGCATATTTGATTTAGACTGAAGATGTTGCCTGGATTATCCTTCTTGCCAATGTAGTGAAAATATCTGCTGAGAAATACAAAAGATATAAAATCAATTTCCAAATAAGTTACTCTTCTCCTAAATCATGTAGTTTGATTAAAAAGTTTAACTGAAAACATGCATTGTAAAATCAGAAGAACTGGTCCAGCTTAAGTGATGGAGTGGGTAAGTAGCACAATTCCCTTGAGCTAACATAGCTTGTTTTTGTTTTTTGTTTTTCTTTTTTTCTATCTGTGATACCAGACGGATTATCTTAGCTGAAAAACAAAGAACAAGCAAGCTATTATAGCTCAAAGGAATTTTCGACCTGCTCATTCAATCGTTCAAGCTGACTCAGTTCATCCAATTATGCTGTGTTCATTAAATGCCTCTTTTTCCAGGTCATGATTTTTTGTTGCAAAATACTAAGAAGTTAAAAGCAGATTGACAACGACAGTCATCCTTATGATGATTAATTTATTACAAGTGCCTCCAACCCAAACTAATGTAATCAAATTAGAATGGTCACTTCACTCACCTTCCATACATATATCAAAAAGTATCAGAAGCAGTCATCATTTTTCTTGTAGTGTATCTCAGGGAGTTTCCATTGTTCCCGTGTGTATATTTAGGTTCTTCCTGCATTTACAATGAAATACTTCAATTGATCACAAACCAATGTGTAAAAGCTTTGGCACAGAATTGATGCATTGCCCTACACTTGCCACAGCACATGACCTCAGCTTGATGGAAGAGCAAGGACATTTCAGTTGTGTGGTAGATGTAGCAAGGCTCCTTTCTTTAAAATCAGGTCATTCAAGTCAAGTCAAGTCAAGTTAACTTTATTATATCCCATCTTCTATTATTTTGACTTGAAGTGGTGACTTCCAATGCTTATCAAATGTTTACAGTAGTTTCAAAAATAATTTAGTGCTATGTATTCGTCCCTCTAAGGAACCAGGCAATAATCAAACTTACTAATTTACAGAAGGCATGTCTATCAAATTGTCGGGAGACAAGGAGGGACCATCTAATTAACGATTTCATGGGAGCAATTTCTTGAGAAATGATTTCCCTCTGGATCTCACTAAAATTGGTGTAATATTCAAAGCATTCCTTTAGGGAAAACAAAAACTTCCTATTCTCATTTTTAATTCCACTTTATATGGTTTCATTATTCAATTAAATGCATTATAAGACCGGTCAATCCTGCATCAATGATTCAAGAATGGATTTTGCTACAGCAGTAAATATATGGCTAAGAGTAAGAATATTTGATAACTTGTATATAATTTTAGTGCTTGGAAAGCCTTAGTTCATTAGATTTTACATTTGGACATTTTGCAAGTTACTCAAATGGAATAAAAAATATAGCTTTTTTATGACTGACCTTATTGCAAAAGTTGCGAGAGCTCCCCCATTGAAGTTGGACACTGTTGCAAAGCATAATATAATGTGCTGTTTAGCTGCCTTGGTTTTTTTTTTTCAAATAAAAATTGTAAACTAGTGGCAGTTGCTCAAAAAGTTATTGTTTTACTCATACTTGCAAATTTTAGGCCTCTCAGATTAAATTACAAATAACATGACACACCATTAGTATACATTGCACAAATTGCTTAATCTTTTAGCAAGCGGCCAACCAAAAGAAATTACCATAATACAAAGTGAAGGCCAGGGAGTTCCTATGACTCCCAAGTGTATAATAGCTAGTTTTCCTAGCATTTGCAGTTGGGCAAGGGCAAGACTGCAGTTGGCCATAGAGTGATGGAGAAGCATTGAAAGGGTAGGGGATGAATGGGTTGCCCTTCACTGGCCACTGCACTTGGACACAAGTTGATGAATGATCAAGGGACATTTTGTCTGTGTAGCAACTTCCATGCGGCAGGCTGTTTCCTCTAAAGTAAGGTCATCTTTCATGAAAATTGACTTTAAATGTTAGCCTGAAATGGCCATGTGGTTTCTTTGGGTTCCCACGAAGGAGAAGGATATGCAAATCACTTATGATGTACATACTGAGACAGGTTAGTAGCCCATGTCTGATGCCTGGCATATAACCCTTATCAAATCGTAATTTGACAGATTTTGCTAAGCATTCAAATTTCAGTAGACATAACACATAATAAATAGAGCACATGAGACCTTGTTAGTATAGTACATATAAAGTTCAATCATCCCATGATTATCTACCCAGTGCACCATATCCTGTGTCTGAATGCAGATTACGAAGTAAGTAATTATTGTTATATGTGTAATATTAAAATAGGAATATTCAAGTGGAATGGATAACATTCTCATAAATACATTGTATATACCCCATCTTTTCATATTACAGCAACTAATACAGATGTGGATTATATTGATTTTTGGTGCTGGACGTGTCCTTTGAAGAGACAATCATTGATTTTATGGTGAATCAATATTAAGAGTGTCAAGCATCCTAGTATGATATATATAAATGTATTAAAGTTCATGAGAAGAAAAACTGATACATTTTTGTAACAAGGTATAATTTATCCTCTTATATGTTATCTGTTAGATCCTATATAGCAACGGAAAATAACATTTCAAGGAACAGAATTTTTAATTTACAAACACACTTTATTTAGAGAAAATCATAAACATTTGGGTTAGAATATCTTTCAAGCCTACTCTTAAGAAACAACTTGTTAACTTGTGATTAATTTCAAGAATTTTCCTTTAATACTTAATATCTGGTAATTGATTATGCATATATTCAACACTAATATGTCTTTCATATACCAGGACTCCCCAGGAGTAATTCAATATAGTTCTCATCAAAGGAGAGTAGTTGTGTAAATCAATAAATCCATGGCTTTGTAAGCTGTTCCATGTGATAATTAGGTGACAAAGTGCGATAATCATGAGGAAAACCTTTGGCAGTGACTACCAGAAAATCAATAAGAACTTGTCTATTTTAAGCTAAACTGAACTGTCATAATATAATTTTATTGAGGAAAGCACCACACTGTTTACCAGTACTCCAGTAGCATCGTTTGTCTATTCGTGACCAATTTGTAAGGTTGAGAATGTACCCAGAAGTGCAGTTCCGTAAAGTCCGCCGTAGAGATCAGACACCTTGACATCTTGTTTAGCCATTCCATAACACCTCAGCTATTCAATTGTTAAACAGGCATGAGACCCTGTGATGGGGCTTTCAAAGGAGCGATCAACTGGAGCTCAAAGAGCAATAGGCGATAGGAGCTGAGCAACAAGGCAAAATGTCATGATGTCGGGTGTACTCAGAAAATGGCACTTTTCTGACTCGATGGCTTGTTTCTCAAAAACCGATGATAAAGATGGAGAAAAATCAATCAATTGACCCCTATTGTCAAGAAAACTATTTTTAAGGTAGAAAAACTATGTTTAGTCATTTTATCAGTAAATTGCTCTGATTGTAACACAGGATGAAACCCTGATTAGCTGTTACTGTGTTTGCTCATCCCAGCCTTCTAAATTTGTGACATCCCTCATAAATCAGAGCAGCTAAAATGATTATACCTGGTTTTGCTCGCGGGATATTTCTTTATTGCAAGGCGCATCATTTTGTCCTGGCTCCTAAAGACATCTCCCTTCCCATTACACATAATATTTAAAAGAATAATATTTGAACATTGTAAATTATAGGAAAATAAAATAAATCTGAATCTGAATCTGAATCTCCTGACAAAATCAAATCTTTCCCAGACTTTTTACCTCCAGTGACAAGTTTTCTTCTGGATAAAGACATCCTTTCTCTATCCCTAATTCCTGAATTACATGCCCATTATCCGTGTTGTCAATATATTTCTATCTGGAACTAATTCATCTCTCACAAACACAGCCAATCTTAGTCCAAGAAAAGAAACGCACAGTGAGGCAAAAACTTACGGACTGTGCAAAGTGTGCATAAAGTAGTCATTCTTACTTGCTAAGTACTTGGCTACATAGTATTCAATCATAAGTCTAAAACTGGATTTGTGTTAAATCAATGTTTTTTTCATCAATATATTCCCAGTGACAAAAATCAATACAATGCCCCATCACCATGCTGGTACACTATTCGTTACAAGTTGAGTTATTCTTCTTGAGATTCTTGGAGAAAAATTGATTTCCCTATCCCTTAAAGTTTAATATTATGATCTCTTCCTTGTTATCCAATTAGACATGCCAAGAGGCAGAGGGATCCAAATGAGTACTGATGAATGACTGTTACGATAGGTTAAGTTTAGTATCTCCTCAGTCCTTAGACCACTAATGTAACAGTTCAATCTGTATCTGGAAAACTCCAGATAACTTCTTTATTACGGTTGCACTGTATCTAGTTCAGACAATTAGAACGACGTCCAAACCCTCCTAGCTCCATAAAAGGTTCAATAAAAGTCTAAATGGTCACACAATGAGGCTACTGCATGGCTAGAAAGCCTTCCTTGTGCCTATAATGACCAATGAAGGCCATGACATGACTTTTTTTGACACCAAGGCCATTTCATTGACAACAAGCACACAATTTGCAAAAACAACTTGTTCCACTCTAATTGTTCAGTTTTATCATAAAGTTTTGACCACAGTTGTTACCATCAAAAACTGTCCACTAATAGGCCACAAAGTGGGCACCTGCTTTTAATAATTCTGCGATCGTCTAAACAGGATGCATAAAAAAAAGTATATATATAGATATCTATTCAATTCCTTTTTCTGACATTATACTTGTTATTTTCCTCAATGTCCTAGAGCAAGGCAGAAAAGAGTGTTGAAATTCGAGTGCCACATATTACAAAGTAAGATTTCACATTCTTGTTATCTTCACAGGCAATTTAAAATCTCCCCTTCTGCATACAACAATCAGTTTGGAGTAATAAAAATCAAGTATGAATAAAATAAGTTAAAATGATATAAAAACAAGACAATTAATATTTACAGCAGATTAATAATCTAGAATTGGTAAATGAACTGAAACCCGGGTACATGAGCCTATTTACATATTTTACATATGCATCTATTGCCATTGATGGCTTTTAGCTTGAACTTAAGAGCGTCAATGGTTGTACAGTTTTTAAAGTCCACTGGGAGGCTATTCCATAATTTTGGCCCTTGGGATCGAAGTGAGTGATCTCAAAATCTTGTTGTCCTTGCCCTTGGGATTGCGAAGTTTAACAATGCTTCATAAAACAGTTATCATATCTGAATCAATTATCAAGATGGGTGAGTTTGTCATATTCAATGCAGATTTAATTGAGACAGAAAATTCGGGTTGAATTATCAATGCTGCATCTGCAAGGAAAACAGTAGAAGAAATTTTCAAGAGTGGTTCTACTGCTTTATTTATTTCAGCCATTTTATTTGTGATCATGTTTGCCTTAGTGATAAAAGTGTGAGACAATAACAACCATCTAAGTGATTAAGATTTTATTGTAAATATCCACATGTCAGAACTAATACAATAATATTAGGGAGATCAAGTTTCTTCCTCCATGCTATTTACAGTGTTTAGGATAGCCATCTATCATTTTGCAATTGTAATTTCTAGAAATGTATCACAAGCAGTCACAATGGCTCTTTTGCGTACACGCAGGTAGTTTTTTCAAAGTTAAATTTAGGTTAACCATAACAGTTACTATTATACCTTTAAACAACCTAGCAATCAACCAACTTCCTTGTCTATGTTTATCAAATTGTCTGGAGAGAAGCAAAGGAAACCGTTCTAATTAACAATTTTAAAGAAGCAATTTCCTACAAAATGATTTCCCTCTGGATCTCACTTAAATTAATGTAATTTTTAAATGACACATTGCATTCCCTCAGGGCAAAATAATTTCTCTTGTGCTCATATTTAACTTCAATTCATATGGTTTCATTTTCAAATGTAATATAAGACCAATCAATCCTGCATCAATGATTCAGGAGGGTGCTTCATTAAGAAGTTGGTGGATAAGAATAAGAATATTTGATTAATTATGTAATATGGGGTGCTTTGAAATCCATAGTTCAGTATATAACATGTGGAAATTTTCACGTTAATTTGAATCGATCTGTAACAATCTTCCCTTTGAAAGAAATCAAGCACTGCAGTCCTGTTAAGGGTTCACCTCATCTATGCTATCACAACCCCTTTGATAAGAGTGTCTAGACAACTCACAAAATAGATTTACATAACTCATCATGTCAGATTAAATAACCATGAACATGGAACATCATTAAGCTTATATGTCTTATAAATATGTTGCACAAAGTGCTTAATCTTTTTTGCTAGCAGCTAACTATTTTTTAGGTAGAAAAACTATGTTTAGTGATGTTATCAGTAAATTGCTCAGATTGTAACAAAGGATGAAACTCTGATTAGCTGTTAATGTGTTTGCTCATCCCAGCCTTCTAAATTTGTGGCATCCTTCATAAATCAGAGCAGCTTAAATGATTATACCTGGTTTTGCTCGCATGATAATTCTTTATTGCAATGAGCATCATTTTGTCCTGGCTTCTAAAGACATCTAATGACAAAATCCAATCTTTCCCAGACTGTTTACTTCCAGTGACAAGTTTCTTTCTGGATAAAGACACCCTTTCTCTCTCCCTAATGCCTGAATTACATGCCCATTATCCGTGTTGTCAATATATTTCTGTCTGGAACTAATTCATCTAGGACAAACACAGCCAATCTTAGCCCAAGAAAAGAAATGCGCATGGAGGCAATAACTTACTGACTGTGCATTAAGTAGTCATTCTTGCTTGCTAAGTGCGTGGCTACATAGTATTCAATCATAAGTCTAAAACTGATTTTTTGTTAAAATCAATGTTTTTTTAATCAAAAATATTCCCAGTGACAAAAATTGATACAATTCAACATCACCATGCTGGTTCACTATTTGTTACAAGTTGAGTGATTCCTCTTGAGCTTCTTGGACAAAAATTGATTTCCCAATCTCTTTAAAGTTTAATAATGTGATCTCGTCCTTTTATTAGACATGCCAAGAGGCAGAGGGATCGAAATTAGTACTGATGAATGACTGTAACGATAGGTTAAGTTTAGTATCTCCTCAGTCCTTAGACCACTAATGTAACAGTTCAATCTGTATCTGGAAAACTCCAGACAACTTATTTATTACGGTTGCACTGTATGTGTATTTACTATTGGCTACTTAAAGATATTTACAAATAAAATTCTGAGGAGTCACAGTTCTTGCTCCAGACAATTAGAATGACCTCCATCCCTCCTAGCTCCATACAGTACAACCATCTTAAAGTGGCTCAACATAGTGATCTGTAGTGATCCAGAGCAGTCCAGATAAAGAGTGATCTGTAGTGATCTGAAATGATATTACTCTATATGTAGTGATCTACTAATTCACTTTTAGTGAAAATCAATCATGTCAATTTTTTAGGATTATAAGTCAAGGAACAGATAAAATCCATCTAACAATTGAACATATTGATTAAAGAAACATATCCAGAAGTTATCTGGTACTGAAAAGTAAATTTATTAATATTAATTTTGATATAGAGATACAGATCACAACAGATAACTCCGGATCGATCACTCCATATCAACCAAGATCGCCAGGGATCAATATAGATCGATAGATAAGTGTCGATCCAAACTGACGAGCCATTTTAAGATGGTTGTACTGTAAAAGGTTCAATAAAAGTCTAAATGGCACACAATGAGGCTACTGCATGGCTAGAAAGCCGTCCTTGTGCCTATAATGACCAATGAAGGCCATGACATGACTTTTTTTGACACCAAGGCCATTTCATTGACAACAAGCACACAATTTGCCAATACAACTTGTTCCACTCTAATTGTTCAGTTTTATCACAATGTTTTGACCACAGTTGTTACCATCAAAAACTGTCCACTAATAGGCCACAGAGTGGGCACCTGCTTTTAATAATTCTGTGATCGTCTAAACAGGATGCACTAAAAAAAGTATATATATATATTATATATATATATCTATTCAATTCTTTTTTCTGACATTATACTTGTTATTTTCCTCAATGTCCTAGAGCAAGGCAGAAAAGAGTGTTGAAATTCGAGTGCCACATATTACAAAGTAAGATTTCACATTCTTGTTATCTTCGCAGGCAATTTTAAATCTCCCCTTCTGCATACAACAATCAGTTTTGAGTAATAAAAATCAAGTATGAATAAAATAATTTAAAATGATATAAAAACAAGACAATTAATATTTACAGCAGATTAATAATTTAGAATTGGTAAATGAAATGAAACCCAGATAGGTGAGCCTATTTACATAATTTAAATCTGCATCTATTGCCATTGCAGGCTTTTAGCTTGGACTTGAGAGCGTCAATGGTTGAACAGTTTTTAAAGTCCGCTAGGGGGCTATTCCATAATTTTGGCCCTTGGGATCGAAGTGAGTGATCTCCAAATCTTGTTGTCCTTGCCCTTGGGATTGCGAAGTTTAACAATGCATCATAAAACAATTATCATATCTGAATCAATTATCAAGATGGGTGAGTTTGTAAGAATGCTTACTTCTTCAGGATGTTAAATAAATTAGGATGTTGTGAGGTTGTACTATTTGGTTGTCATACTAAATGCACATTTTATTGAGACAGAAAATGTGGGTTGAATTATTGATGCTGCACCATCAAGGAAAACGATGGAAGATATTTCTGAGAGTGATTCTACTGCTAAGCCATTTTATTTTATCATTGTGTTTGCCTTACTTGGTAGTATGAGACAATAACAACCATCTAAGTGATTAAGATTTTATTGTAAATATCCACATGCCAGAACTAATACAATAAAATTAGGGAGATCAAGTTTCTTCCTCCATGCTATTTACAGAGTTTAGAATAGCCATCTATCATTTTGCAATTGTAATTTCTAGAAGTGTATCACAAGCAGTCACAATAGCTCTTTTGCGTACATGTACACGCAGGTAGTTTTTTCAAAGCTAAATTTAGGTTAACCATAACAGTTGCTATTATACCTTGAAACAACCTAGCAATCAACCAACTTCATTGTCTATGTCTATCAAATTGTCTGGAGAGAAGCAGGCAACCGTTCTAATTAACAATTTTAAAGAAGCAATTTCCTGCCAAATGATTTCCCTCTGGATCCCACTTAAATTGAAGTAATTTTTAGATGACACATTGCATTCCCTCAGGGCAAAATAATTTCTCTTGTGCTCATATTTAACTCAACTTCATATGGTTTCATTTTCAAATGCATTATAAGACCAATCAATCCTGCATCAATGATTCAGGAAGGTGCTTCATTAAGAAGTTGGTGGGTAAGAATAAGAATATTTTATTAATTATGTAATATAGGGTGCTTGGAAATCCACAGTTCAGTATATATAACATGTGGGCATTTTCAGGTTAATTCAAATCGATCTGTAACAACCTTCCCTTTGAAAGAAATCTAGCACTGCAGTCCTGTTAAGGGTACACCTCATCTATGCTATCACAACCTCTTTGTAAAGAGTGTCTAGAAAACTCACGATATAGATTTACATAACTCATCAAGTCATCATGTCAGATTAAATTACCATGAACATGGAACATCATTAGGCTTACATGTCTTATAAATATGTCGCACAAATTGCTTAATCTTTTTAGCTGGCAGCTAACCTAAAGCAATTACCATAAGACAAAGTGTATGCCAGTGAGTTCCTATGACTCCCAAGTGTATATTTAGCTAGTTGCCCTGGCATTTGTAGTTGGGCAAGTGCAAGACTGTAGCTGGCCATAGAGTGATGGAGAAGCATTGAAAAGGCTGGTGGATGAATGGGTTGCCCTTCACTGGCCACTGCACTTGGACACAAGTTGATGAATGATCAAGGGACATTTTGGCTGTGTAGCAACTTCCATGTGGCAGGCCGTTTCCTCTAAAGCAAGGTCATCTTTCACGAAAATTGACTTTAAATGTTAGCCTGAAATGGCCATGTGGTTTCTTTGGGTTCCCACAAAGGAGAAGACTATATAAAGCACTTATAATGTAGAGATAGAGGTTGGCCCATGTGTGGTGCATGGCATGTAACCCTTATCAAATAGTGTAATTTGACAGATTTTCGAAAGTATTCAAATTTCAATGGACATAGCGCATAATAACCTGAACACATGAGGCCTTGTTAGTGCATAGAATTACATCATACCATGATTATCAACCCTATGCACCATATCCTGCATCTGAATCAAGATTTAGAAGTAATTATAGTTAAATAATAATATTAAACTAGTTCTCAATTATTCCCAATAAATTTATCTGGAATGAGCATTCACCAGATCTTACCTGGAATTTTGAAGTATGTAATTTGTTAAAGTTTATGACATCACATTTCATCTTTGATTAAATAATTAGGTAAACGGGACAAATTGTGGACTAGTGCTTCCTATATTTAAACTTTCAGGACTTAGATTAACAAAGACATCTAACTTTAACAACTATTAACATGGGCAGTTAGGGGGAGTTGTAATGGGAATTACATCAGTTGGAAGGATTTAGCAGGAGAACCAGGCAATCAGCAGGAGGTAGTGGGGCACACTGGATGTTGCGAAAGTTCAAAGGAGACAATTTCCAGGCTTCTAACTTGTTTTGTCAAGATGTTATAATTTTCATAGTAAAAAGAGAAAATTCAGGTTTTATGCACTTACTGGATTTTAAAATGTGTCAATTTTTCTGTTCTTCCTACAAGTGATAGCAGCTTTATTCCTGATCATTAATATATTGGAAAATATTTCCCTGGATTCTCATGTAAGGTTTTGGCCACTAGGGGGCGCTTCGTCATACCATATTTAAAAATCAGTATCTCAGGAACCGTAGGAGGCAAAATTTCCAAATCTGACTGGGTCATTGTAACACCTTTGGAATCTTTTCTCACAAATTTTTGTCAAAATCCCCGTTGCGGTTTTTAAGTTATGAAAGAAATTGCAAAATGCACGTTTTTCACTCTTTTCCTCATAGCGTCGCACTCGGTTATAGTATTTGCTTGGAAAAAGTGCAGCTGTGCTCCTTTTGCATTGAATTTTTGTTTGTATATGGCTTTTCAATTCCAATAAAATTTTAAAATTTTTTTACCCCTCATTAGTCTAGTAGGAACGGGGGGTTCCCATGCACCCGAAAGATATATTTTTTTAACTTTGGTTTTCGGAATCCTCATAATGTGTAGAAAATATTTTTTCATGTTCCCATCGCCAATTATTGTCCCATGTCATCCATACGGCGGCCATCTTGGATTAACGTCGATAATCCCATAATTTTGACAAAAAATCACTAACTTCTAAACTACTGGTCACAAATAGGCATATGATACCATTTTTTCAGTGTAAATCCACCTGGAGAGATGATTAAAGAGGTCTCATTTGTGATTTGTTCAATTCTAAACATATAAAGGTAAATAAATAGGCAAAAATGGTGAATTTTTCACCAAAAAATCAATGTTTTTTTTTAATACAAGTAAAGACAATCTCTTCAGACACATTCTGATGGACATATTGGTAAGAAAAGACTAGCTGTGTATAGATCTATGCAAGACGTTTAAAATGACACCAAAATAAATAGTTCACTATGAGTAGAAGCAATTCTAGGTCAAGATAACTGAATGGAAGCGATTCAGTAGCGTCGCTGATGGCACAGTTTTAAATCTCACCTGGACGCCACTTCTGAAGTACTTGTCATTTATTGGCATATGATACCACTTTTTCAGGGTAAATCAGTCTGGGAAGTTGATTAATGAAGCCCATTTTGTGATTTATTCAGTTCTAAGTGCATTAATGTTAAAAATTATTCAAAAATGGTAATTTTCGTTTTTGGTCTTAACCAACCGTGCAATTCAAGAAACATCGATTTCTGCAGGCATCGCAAATGGAAAGCTGCACTTGAAAATGTTAGATATATTTGTATCCCATTCAAGACATTTAAAATGAAACTGAAATATATAGCATGCTATTTGCAGTAGGGATTCTAGGTCTGAATCTATGTTGGTAAATATCATCCATGGTGACGTTGTCATCAGTTTTCCTCGAAGTCACACCCAGGTCTGGAATTGTTGGTCTACATCAATGGTTGGACACATGTAAATAGAAATTTAGAGGATGTCTGGGAAATGTAATTTGAATTGGTCATAGAAATCAGATAGGCAAATTAATGGTAATTATTGAATTTGGTCTTGAATATGTAAGGAATTTACTTTCTTGATTTTGAGACAGCAGCCTGAATCGCTTTCGGAAAAGGAATGTCACAAAGGCCTATATACATTATACAAAACTAAACTAGGAAATCGGAAGTGCTCCACGAAGGTAGTCAGGGTTGCATGTTATGGAGAAGTGTGAAGTTTAGCCAGGTGGAAGTCCAGAAAAGGCTTGTTTTTTGTAGAGTAGGTCAATTATGAAGTCAACATAAATTTTGTTGATTTCTTATGATGTCACTAAATCTAAAAATTGTCCCCCAGGACAAGATTCCTTGAGTCAGACATCTTGAAACAGCCAACTTACCTCTATTGGTTACCTATACCTGGATTTGGTACCAATCTTTTGCTTAAGACTTCCTCTATCCATTAAATATACCAGGAGATGGTGACAGCCGGTAGGCCTGTTTCAGTGCCGCTAACAGGGACTGGAAACAGGGTGAGGCAAGAACCCACCAAGCCTGTTGGTAGGGAGCCTGAACTCAGAAGGTAGGCCAAAGAAAGCCATCAACTGAGCCAGGCAGAAAGACAGGGAGCCTCTGAAGGGTCTCCCTGCTACAGATGTCAAGGCACATCTGCCGAAATAACGCCGAAGACGAAGTGAGGATGAGGCCAGGACCCGGACAACAGGGCAAGGGTTACCATGACCAAACCTGCACTAGGTCTGTCCTCTGCCACGCGTCTATAGGACCCTGGGTGCTCTCCTCCCCTCCCAGTTGTAGAGGCCCGCAGTCTGGGGTTGTGGTCGGGTTCCAGTCTTTGATATCCTGCTGCCCTATACATACTCTGTAGTCAGTCACTCTTCAGCTAGGGGTCCAGTCCATGCTTGGGTGATAGCAAGAGGTGGCTGACCAGGGCCCCTGGTCTCCCGCTTCCTACTTACTCAGGCCTGGTTGTGCCCTGGGCTTGGAAGTGCGGGGGAGGGGAGCATCCCTACGGGGAATAGCCTCAAGAAATGCTTGCAGTACACCTTCCATTCTGGGGCCTCTGGGCTTGGTCATGACGAATGGGTTTGCATCTGTTTCGGGCTTCTTCACTCAGTTCAGCCTGCCTCGGCCGCCCTCCTCCTGCTTCGCTTTGAGGGTGATCCTACTTCAGGCTAATTGGCTTTGGCCATTCCACCCTGCTGCCACCTCTGAGATATGATGTGCCGGCCATTGGGAATCCACCCAAGTGCCTTATCAATGGATGTTCCTTTTCTGGTCCCTTAGGGAAGAAAATTCCGAGAGCCCATAAGTTGGCTGGGTTGGCCTGGGATGTCCTCACAGGAAGCAAGTTATATGCCATCTGCTGGGGCAGAGTGACCACAGGGAAGTCTGAGGAAGAGGAATTTGGTCAACCAAACAGACCTAGCGGGGGTCCTGGCCAGAAGGTTCAAGGTCACACACCAGGAAAGTGCCACACTCGAGAAGAGGAGTTACACGTACCACAATGAAGCAGAGGTACCAAGGACGATCACAGAAGGCATCCAGGAGTGGCTCAAGGGCCAACACTGCCAACAGTGTCAGTTCCATCATCAGCGAAGAGGCAACTGACCATTGAGAGCAGAAGGACCACCCTCAGAACAACCGTCAGGGAGACCAGCCCCAGAACGGAAGAGGCAGGGCATTCTGGAAGGATAGTCCGAGACCAACTGTGCACCAAGGAGACTCCAGGAGATCCCTGCGGCCAGTGAGGCCCCACCAGACGAAGGGCGTTGGCACACTTGCAGCAACAGTGGCCATGGACTAGCAGGGAAATAAAGAGCCCAAGTAGGAGAGGAGTGGATTGAAAAGAGACAACAGGTCAAAAGAGGCCCCACCCAGGGCAATTCAACAATGTCAGAAGAAATCTCCCTACCCAGGCAAGGGAAAAACAGACAGGGCTTAAGTAAAGGAGACCTCCGGCAGCTGAGCGTGCCAGCCATCAGGAACAACACCTAGCAGGCCATCGGGGAGCCTCTGTGAGACACGGAGACCAGCCGGTCATGCCGCCAGGAGGGCCAGCATCTAGAGGCACCATCTGACTCGGGCCATGGAAGAGCCTTAGATGGACTAAGGAGAGGTATTGCATGATAGGGGAGGGGGTGGGAGGATTTCGAGGCAAAGTCACAAGACAGAAAGGCCAAGTGAGGAACAAGCAAAACAAAGGCCACCAGGCCACCCTAACTATCACCCAGGTGAGCAGTGCTAGAGCGAAGTCTAGGTCCAGGGCTCCACTTGCCAAGGGGAAGCTGCCCCAGAGCAGCTCAAATGTGGGAGGCCGGAAAAAAAGCATGAAGCCCAGGTCCAATGCTGAGGGAGAATGGGCTGAAGGGCACGAAGCCATCCCCCAGCAGGCATGAGGGAGAGTACTTGCCTAGGCTGGAGTCCAGGCCAAGATTGTGAGGGTCGGAGAACCCACCCAAATGCAGTAAACAAACCCCAGAGGGCAGTGAGTGAGTGAGTGAGTGTGTGTTTTAGGCCCCATCAGCACAGGTGTACCCCAGAGGGACAGAAAATTAAGATATTGAGACAGTGAGACATCAGGAGGAGCCTTGACAACCCACAACAAAAGCAATCGAGTCGGAAGACAACAGCCCAACACTCAACTGACATGAAAGATGACTCAGAAACCGCAGCTAGATGAAGAAGCAGCTAAGGAAGAGGCAGCCAGACGACCAGGCAGCCAGTGAGAGGCCCTCGCCCGATGTCCCAGCGGCACACAAAAGACCATGCACAGGGTAAAGCCACCACTGGCAACCCAGTCATATGAGGAGACTAGGACAAGGACAAGACATGCCAGGGCGAAATTGGAAATTTGAGGACCAGCCAGGATGCTAGGACAGCCTCGACTCAAGACGAGGGATATGAGGGCAGCAAGAGAAATTCACGGAAGAGGGCCAGCTTCTGCGGAAGGAGACCAAGGTCCCCAGCGGTGACCACGATGAGTCTAGGGTGGGAGCCCACCTAGTGTGGGAGCCCACCCAGACGCGTGGAGCAGCCGCAACTGCAGGAGGAGCAACCCTGTAAACAACTAATATTTTTCAATTATTTCTTGCCATGTTGCATGTGTCATATGCAAATGTTAGTGTTAATTATTATAGTTAAGCCTCCCGAAAGGTTCTGGTAACATTTTAGTGAGGATGCCGCAAGCTGCTAGTGACATTTGAGAAATATGTTATTTTCTAAGGTTTTAATAATATTTCTGCAAGATGAAAAAGTTATATTATTCCAAAATATTTCATAATATTTAAAAATTATGTCTTGTTAACAATATTTTAACATATCTCTGCAACATTTATGCATTTTGTTTATTTTGATATCTGCCAAATGTTGTTTTAATATCATATGAGATATTTCTGTCAATCTCAGTTTAATATGTGTGAGTATCATGAGGACATTGTCACTTTCTAATATTTGCTATAGGACATAAAGAAATGTTCAAGTACATGTTATGCAGACAACTTTAAAACATTTCAAAAAATATAAATTAAGATTATAATTGACATATTTCAAAATATTATGTTGACACTAAAATGGTCTATATCGCATAGCTATTTAAACTATATATTTGTTCGAACATTTTCCTGATGAAATTGAAACATTTCAATTCGTATGATTATTATCATTTTGTTGATGTTATAAAATGTCATTAAGATAGTCAACTTTTTAAACATCACAGAGACATTTTTGATATATATTAGTACTGAGATTGGCTTAACATTTTTATGATGTTGATTTTGAGATTGATAAGCATGTTTAAGCAATATTAGTGAATGCCACGGGGACGTTGTCATTATCAATATTTTTAGAAGGATGTGCAGAAAAGTTAATGTCATTATTCTAAAAATAATTGGAAGACATTAAAAAATATATAAAGGTAGATCATTATTGACATATTTCTGAATATTATGTTGACACTAAAATGATCTATATTTCATGACCATCTCTTCTACATGTTTGTTTCAACATTTCCCTAATGAAATGACAACATTTCTTAAACTGTGCTCACTAACATTTGTGTAATATTATAAAATATCATAGGAATACTAAAGTTTTGAATATTGCAGGGGTATTTCTTTAACATATTAGTGATGAGATAGACAAAATATTTCTCTACTGTTGATTACAACATTACCATCCATGCTTAAAAATATTTGTGTGCAACGTGTGGACATAGTTGAATCCATGGATGTAGAAAATAACAATTTAAAATGTTAAGCTTACCATTATCCCGATATAACAACAAAGTTTGAAGGAACATTAATTTTATTGTTCTAATGTTTCCACTTATATCAATTAATGATCCCAAAATTGTTCAATATTGTTAAATTATTTCTTTAATATATATCGGTTTTAGCTTACTACCAACACGTACGGGTAATATAGAAAATCGGAATCATTATTTCTGTTATGATGGCATATTCCTATCTCTACAAGTCTGTAATTTTAGCTGTTTCTTTGAAATATCAACTTTTCGTAAGGACTCAATAATCAACAACATCCCTTTAAATTTAATATGTCTAAGCAGGCCCATATCAGCCAAGATGTATGCATAAAAAATATATAATTTGACAAATTATATAAATACTGAACATGGACTAATGGAGCAGGGAAAGTCCATCAGTGACAATTTGTTAAAATCAAGAAAAATCCTGCAGTCAACACAATTATCATTCTTTATAAATACCACCAGTCTATGAGGTATTACACCCCAAGGTCTTCATTTATGGTTGTGCTACAGACATAAATTCAGAGCACCAGTCCATGCTGTATAAAACTCCATATATATCCTCTAAAATTCACTTTTGGGGGGCTTTCGTGACTTGACACCAGAGGGCAATAAATTAACTAAATAAGCCAAGATGAAACCTAACTGACTTATGAACACGACACCAGAGGACAGCAGGATACACTGTTTTGCTTTCAGATAAGCCCCCCCCCCTGCCCCAACCCCCTCATTTCACCCTCTGGGCTGCTAATTTGTAAATGGGGTGCACCCTATGACTGCTGCTAATCTTGTCTCATTAGGCTACATCTGGTCTAGATACTAGCATGGATCTATAAGTTACTCTATGCTATAAGTTAAATTACCATGACAAAATGTTTGTGAAAAATTTGTCACTGCATTAATTTTACTGGAGCCATCTTTTATAGACATCTTAATCATGTTAAGTTTTATCTTTCCCATTTTGTTTGTGTCCATATAGTTATAACATAGTGCAAAAATTATAGAAATAACTCAAATGAATTTGATACTACAAAATCAAGAAATACCAAGAAATTGGGTAAAGTTTTAAAAATTTCAGAATCAATCAATAACTCATTTAATTAATGATCCAAAATATCTGTCGATCTATCTATCTATCTATCTATCTATCTATCTATCTATCTATCTATCTATCTATCTACCTATCTACCTATCTACCTATCTACCTATCTATCAACTGATCCATCTATCTATCTAACTATCAATCTATCTAACTATCTATCTATCTAACTATCTGTCTAACTATCTGTCTAACTATCTGTTTATCTAATAATGATCCTATCTATATCTATCTATCTATCTATCTATCTATCTATCTATCTATCTATCTATCTATCTATCTATCTATCTATCTATCTATCTATCTATCTATCCATCTATCTATCTATTGATCTATTGATCTATCTATTGGTCTGCCTATCATAGATAGACAGACAGATTGTCACTAGATAGATAGATGATAGATAGATAGATAGATAGATGGATAGATGGATAGATAGATAGATAGATAGGAAGCAAATTTTGTGTTTTTATTGGGTATTGGACATTCTTGGCATATTGCTTCATACTAGCATAACAAAAGTGAAGACTTGGGATGGAATGGAGTAATATAGTAATTGCAAGTGTTTAGAAAACCTTGTTAGAGTTTTAAGAAAGCATCACTTCAATATCAGGGACTGTATTCACAAACCCTATTAAAACCTGCCAATGCTTTGAAGTTTTCATTACTGTACAATCATTAGTTTGGCTGTAGTAGCATCAAAGGTATGTGAATTTGTCGTATGATGATATCACAAAACAACCATGTGATAATTCAAAAATGAAGAGAAAGTATTGATCTGTATATCTTATTCAAAATGTTGTTGTTCATGACACTTAGGCCCAAATTTTCATGTAAGGTTTAAGCTTGGTTTAACCGAGGGTTTTACCCAGTTAAACTCAGTTTCAATAAACCAAGTTTAACTTGAGTTTAGACCCAGTTTAAAAACCGAATTTTCATGTCTGACAAACCTTGGCTAGACCAGGTTTATGGAGACTGAGTTTAAACCCAGTTTGCACCCAGTTTGCACCAAGTTCCGAAGCAAGAAGAAGCAAAATTTAAAAAGATAAGTAAGGAGCAAAAGAAAAGTAGTAAACAAAAAGGAAGAAACAATAAGTAATAAAAAGAAGAATGGGGCGCTGTTTCTTATACAAGAAAGGAGGTAAAGAAAAAAATGAAGGAAAACATATAATACAGCCCCAATTAAGGAAAAAAAGCGGGAAGGAGAAGAAATATAAGAAATATGAGAAAGAAAAAGGAATAAAGAGAATAAAAGAAAGAAAAGAAGGAGGAAAGGGATGAAATAGGCCACGAAAGAAGGAGATAACTGAAATGAAGAAAAGAGAACGGGTAGAAAATGAGGACGAGTGCAAATAAAGAAGCAAAAAGATGCAGGAGGTAAAAGAAAGCAAACAAAATGAAATAACAAAAGAAACCAGATTAAAAAGAAATGAAGTAAGAAATAGAAGACAAAAAGGGAAATATTAATAGAGAGTGAAGAAAAAAACGTAAAAAATCAAAAAAGGAAGATACAACAGTTAGAATAGATAATTATTAATAGAATGAATGATTATGTAAATGCCAAAGCATGAGGACGGCAACACCTGGACCCAAAAGATACATTTTAAAGACAATAAATTGTAATGAGCGACAAATACTTGTATTACTATATATAAAAAAGAAAAAATGTATAAAAAGTTTTTTGGGAAAAATTTTGGGAACTAAAAGAAGAATTTGACAAAAATGTCCACATTGGGGAGTTATGAAAAAAAGAAATGTTGAAACTAAATTTGGAAAGGAAACATTTTTGGGGGAAAAACTTTCGAAATTTTTTGGGAAAAATTTGGGGGGTGGGGAACATTGAAAAAAAAATTGGGATAAAAATATTTTTGGAAAAAAATAATTCAGAGTACAATCGATATCGTTAACTAAATCAGTGAAACGGAAATCTGACTTTGCAGACGCAAAATCCACACTGAAGGCTTCCAAAACCAGGAGTAAAACCACCCCTGAGCAGGTTTCTGCTAAAACCACAAGAAAACCTGGTCGATTTTTAAAACCAGACATGAAAATTTCGAGAAAAGAAAAACTTAAGTTTTAATATCTTAAACTGGGTCTAAACCTAGTTTATCCACAAACCAAGTTTAAACTATAGATGAAAATTTGGGCCTTATAGTCCCATTTAGAGGTTTGACAGAGGCTTCATTAAAAAAACGTGCTGCCTATTATTTTACTTATTTATTTATTTCAACTCCCATAATTTGGCATAAATGGCAAAATATAGAAAGATGGGAAACCCCATTCATCAACTTTGAGAATCAATTAACTTTTCCCTGAAGCTATACATCCAATTATTCCAATATGGCTTCCATCTTATGTTAAAATGTATGAATACAACAAAATAAACAACAGCAGGAGTACCCTTGAAATTTATAAGAAAATATTCTCGCAAAATATTTATGCATTCATTCAACAATTGTTTCAACAGGAATGCACCATTTAAAATGCATGTTAAAAAAGTCAGAATGACAATGTTAAAGTTATTATACAGTTATCGCACAGCACCGAGTGCAATATCAGTTTTTATGTTACCGAGGTGCCCTAAAAACTGATATTCCACGAGGTGAAGTGCAATAACTGTTATATCACATGGTTTTTTGCTGCAAAGGCAAAGAAAAGGGTTGGAATTCTGATGTCCAAAATCTTTTTGTGTTTCTTTAGACCTGCATGTTTAAAATGTATCTCGTTGAAAATCAATAACTATTTCACCCATAAAAAAATGTTTCATCCTTTTAGAAGCCATAGATGATATACTTGATGATTGGTCTTCTTTACATTTTTTTTTCTCAAACTTGTAGTAAGACCTCTAAACACAACGAAGTCCCTGAAAAATGGGAGGAAAATGCTGTTTTTCGCCCAATTTTAACTTTAAATATTCTGATTACAAAAATAACATAAAGTGTACAAAAAGTTGACATCCACTTAGCCCTTTTATATACGCATTTTTTTGCCACAACAATCATTTTCCTATCTATTTCCAGTGCTGTGCAGTGACTTTTTTTTCACTAAAACCAACAAACGATCTTGAGCTGCTTCAACAACACTCAATTTGTGTTTCTTTTTTACCACATACTTAAAATGTATCTCATCAGAAATCGATCACTATTTCGCTCACACAAAAAATGTTCACACTTTTGGAACCAAAAAATGATATACTTGATGATAGATTTAGTTTTTGATTTTTTACGTGAACTATATAGCAGACTTTGTACCTCTAAACACTAAAAAATCTCCAAAAATGCTGTTTTTCTGCCATTTATTGCTTTATACCCTATAAAGCAAATAATATAATCAGTACAAAAAGTGCATGTTTTAGTAAAAGTGATAAACAGATTTCGTTTGTTTGTGGCTGCAGCAGCACTCAAATATGGTGCTTCCTCTCAGGTCCATCCAATCTCCTACATGTTAAAATGAGGGTGCAATAACATGCATGCAATATCGTAGAATATGGCACGGCTGTCGGCCAATGAGGAGCGAATATTTCGGCTAACCATATGATATAAGGGATTATTTCATGGATCCTAATTGTCAATTTCCGCAGAACTTTGTTGTATTTGTGAGTCATCATACTTATGTTTGTCATAATCATACCCAAACTTTCAATGTTAATTTGATTTAAGGAGACTAATTCTGCTTGTTGGTGACAGGCAAACGAATGGCTTAAATGCATCTGATTTTTACTGTAAAATCAGTTAGGGCTTATGACAAAAATAAATCTCCTTAAATCAAATTAACATTGAAAGTTTGGGTATGATTATGACAAACATTAGTATGATGACTCACAAAGTGCCATTTTCACAGTACAACAATACACTCTTTTTGCATATCAAATTAACAGACTGTAATGAAATATGTTTGTTCTCAATGTCAATACTGAATTGCAAAAGGTGATTTTCATGTGTCTTGGACCTATTGTACAAGGGAGTTGGAAAGAGTTTCCACACAATGGTGATATTGAGCATTTTGTTTGTAAACAAATTTTCTTGTTACTTTTTTCTCATAATATCATACCGAATTACAGATATATAATCACTATTTGGAGCACCCTCTTGCGATCATTTAATTACTACACAGACTATACCCCCCTGGGTTTACATTTGTTATATGTTTACAACTCAGCCTGCCTTCAATGACCTATGACCTTAAATCCATGGGCCCTCCAGTGGCCTCCACCCCAATATCATCCTGACTGGCCATGCCATGTCTAGCAACAAGCACATGACATTGTCCTCTCTGCAAAATATGAAGGTTCCCAAAAAATATATTTGTTTTTGATAGAGAGAGCAATACATTTGAATTCATATTACTGTCAATTTTCAGGTTTGAAAATCTATTAAAATATCCAATTTTATTAGCCTACCCAGTGCATTAAAGCAGGACATAAAGCCCAATCATCCATCCATCCCATTGAAATGGACATGATAATTAAAGGCATTGAAATACCCAAGTCATTGCAAACCAAGTACTGTATAAATTTGATATTAATCTTTAGCTTGATACTTCTTCCTTAAATTAGGTATAGAAAAATTGGTTATTTAAAAAACTACTTTTTTGTAAAACATTTAAAAGTATGATGTTGCTTATTAAATAGGCTGCTTGGTGAAAATGACCTTTTAAGATTAGGAGGCTGGGGCAGTGGGGAGAGGGAGGGGGGTGTTGATATGGTTGAATGCTGAAGATAACCAAAGGCAGATTGCTCTAACTGATAATGTTGCAGTATATTTGGGCATGTGTAAACAATTAAATAGGTTAATGAGTTCCCACAAACTATAAGCCAGTTCTTTTACTGTATATCTGTATGAAGCACTGGGCTAAGACAACCCCTGCCCACACAGGCTGCATAGTAACTATTCTGGGGCAATGCAGCATGGGAGAATGATATGCAGCTGATTGTGAGAGCTCCTCATTACAAGTCCAACCAGCATTTCTCAAGAAGTTGGTCAACCAACCAACCAAAACCAACCAACCAACCAACCAACCAAGTCAGTCAGTCAGTCAGTCAGTCAGTCAGTCAGTCAGTCAGTCAGTCAGTCAGTCAGTCAGTCAGTCAGTCAGTCAGTCAGTCAGTCAGTCAGTCAGTCAGTCTATCTATCTATCTATCTATCTATCTATCTATCTATCTATCTATCTATCTATCTATCTATCTATCAGCATTATTTTATATGAAAAATGCTATAGGCTTAATTGTGTAATTATTGAGGCGGGGCCCCCACATATGAAGGTGTGTCCTTTTCAATTAGTGTGGTTGCAACCCACAATCATGAACCTGCGAGCAAACGTTTGCTCTTTTCTGGAATTTTTATTTTTTGACATCTTGTCTGGGCAAAACAAGAAATTTGAGGAATTATGGACATTTTTGGTTTGATATTATGGACATCACAAATACATAACTGACTAAAAACTTGCACATTAAAACTTAACACTTTTGACTAGACTCTGATAAAGAGATTGCATAAAATCTGATTTTTCATTGCTTGCTTGATGTAAAAAATAACCATGCATGCAAGTCAACTTGAAATGATTTACATAGGATTAGATGCAGGTTTGCTTTTGATATCATTACAATTCTTTAAATTATAACAACATTTTCAAAGCCTGACACTGCCTATTGATCAGCCTAATGGAGTGAGAAAGCAAGGATGAATGGATGGTTGAGACATTTATATCTATCTGTGTATCTATCTATCTATCTATCTATCTATCTATCTATCTATCTATCTATCTATCTATCTATCAATCAGCCCATTCTCCACCCCAGAATGAAATACGTACTTTATGGACTTTTTGCACCTAACTATAAACACCGGTCTTCATTCTGAAGGAACAAGAAGGACGTCCTTCATTCTCTTGTATAGATCACAGAACTGTTGAGAATGAACACCGACCTTAATTTCTACACATTACTACAAAATAAAAGCTGGTATTCATTTTCTCAAAAGCAGGACGAAAATGAAAGATGGTCTTCATTGTGAAGGCGAATTAAATACTGCGTTTTATTATTTAACCTGTTGAAGAAAATGAAGGACAGTCTTCATATCCAGTCAAATTGTTATTACTCCAGACCAATACCCTGAATTATTATAACTCTTCATTGAAGTTAGTTCTTTTTTGCATAAATGAAAGGTCCACTGTTTGTAAACTAAGATTGGGTTTTATATTTCAAGAAACATCAATGCTGAATTCTGCAGCCCTCATTTCCGAAATTTGGGTACATTCAGCAATGGAAATATATTTTTGCTGAACAGAAGAAGCTTATATCATATTTTAGGGGGGTGTGCTCCACATCAACCCCCCCCCCCCTCGGTTCTGCCACTGCTGTCCCATTTACCATGGAGCTAACTTTGCAGCACGTACTAAACTCATCATGTCAATATTTTCAATCATTTTACTCATCAGGTACAGGGGGGGGGGGGCTTTAGGGGGTTAACCCCCTCCCCTTTGGCCTGCACGTTCTAATTTTAAACAAAGGAAAATTTCCGAATATGTTTAGTACATTTTCATTTGTAAAGCCCCTGTCCGACATTATAACAAAACAACCCAAGTCAGGGTCACTGAGTAACAATATCACGAGCTGTTGTGTGAATTAATATCACTCGAGCCCGCAGGGAGAGTGTGATATTAATTCACACAACAGCGAGTGATATTGTACGAAGTGCCCTGACGCGTGGTTGTTTTGTTTTTATCACCTGGTTTTGCCTCAAATTTTTAATTATAAAGAGAGACTATTTTCTGCCATTACAAAAATGCGACGTCTGCATGGAGCAACAATGGATGTGACATCACAATCCTATTGTTTTGGCCATTGTTTGATTTGTGACATCATCAGGCATCTGAAATGCCGGTGATGTCATAACCATTGTTAAAAAATATCGCCCTTCAAGGGTGGTATTTTTTACAATATCATAGGCCCTGATATTTTGACTGTAAACAGTGATATTCACAGCCAACCAGGTGATAATTTCTGGATCCGCCTTCGTCCCCCCCCACTTGTTTGCAGATTTGGTACTCCATGGTTGCTTTATCTGGTTGGGGGGGGGGGGGTATGAGTGGGGGAGCTTCACTTGATCCATAAATGTTATTGTGCATGTTTTAGTTCTGCAAATATAATGCCTTTTTATTTAATGACTTTTAAAATAACATATCATCAATATCATATTTTTAACATGGTGCATTAAAAAAAACTTTTTAAGATAAATTTAAAATGTTTTAAAAACAGTGTTTCAATAACCCCTTTACTGATTATCTAACCTAAATGAAGTCCATTGAATGCATCATTGCTCAGGTCATTATTATAGGGGTGAAGTCTTATCTCATTATCATTTCTTGCACCCCTTCCATTGTAATACATGTATAATAGCATTTATTAGATAATAATAGCTGACCTATTTACATATTTGTAAGTTATATTCAATATTGATTGACTGTATTCTTATAAATATTACAGACTTTTGAGAACAGTTCATTTAGTAAATTTTATCATATTTGAATTATTATCAAAGCTCAAGAATTTTTCCAATTATGAATTCGGTCCTACTTCATTTAAGGTGTTCAGACTCAGTAATCATTTACCAATAGTGTTGATTTTACCATTTTGCAAGTATACAATGCTTAAATAATCTTAACCTCTCTTATTTCTGGATATAGGCCTAAATTCTTAAATATCATGAAGATAATTAGGCATGACCTATTCCTTTTTTGGACTTTAGTGGCTTGGGGATAAACCTGCTAGGTCTGCCTATTCAAAGTCTTGTCCATTGTTAGCTTCCATGCAGTCACGTTATAACCATTGAATTAACTAAATTATATTCTGTAATAGATACACTCATACAGTATCTTCATAAAAATGTTAACAAATTGTGTTTAATCCCAGCAAAACCAGTGATTTTCTGATTTTTTTTCTTAAAAAGCAAAGACAAATGCCAAATAATTATTTATTTATTGTCAGTTGAAGTCTTACAGGTAACATTAATTAGCTCACGAGCTATGAGCTGACGAGAAAAAGCAAGCAATCCATTAACTTGGTGGCAATATACATGGCTTTCCTGGGGTAATAAAACCAACTAGACTCACTTAATGAAAAACACGGAAATATAGAGACACCCCCTCCATTCAAATACTGTGTAAAGGGGAGGGGGGGTTCTAATCTAAATTTGATAGATATTTCTGTAGAGGGAGGGAAGATGGACGCAGAGCTGTAAAGGGAGGACAAGAGAAAGAAGGAAGGGAGGATCTCGAGGGAGGAAAGGGAAAAGGGAGAAGGGAGGAAAGGAGACGAGAGGGAGGAAAGGAGAAAGGGGTGAAAGGAGAACACAGGAGGGGAGGAGCAGAGGAGGGGAGAAAGGGAGAAAGGGAGAAGGGCAAAAGGCAGGAGAGAAGAAGATAGAAAGAGAGGAAGAGAGGAAAGGAGCAAGGGAGAAGGGAGGAAAGAGAAGTGAGGAGGGGAGAGGGAAGGAAGGGAGGTGGGAGGGATGGGAGCGAGAGGAGGGGAGGAGCAGGAACGTTGGGTGGGGAAGAATCTATATTGCATTTTGATAACTACAAGCTTGAATGCTTGCAAATTTTATCAAAATCTGTCTACTGATATATTTCAAGCATATATCTAACATTTTCTGACTGAAACTATTGATTTATCGTTATTCTAGATCCGAATTAAGGTGCTGTAAGCTTCCCATTAAAGCCCAACAATGACTATTTTTGTAATATTAAATATCAGAAATTACATCCCAGAGTACAATAAAATGCCCATTCAATCACGTGAAGTTCAACACAAATCTGCTGACAGTCTAACTTCAATAGGTATGACATCAGTGCAGGATTTATATGGGGAAAAGGATGGTCAAAGAGGCCAATTCCACAGAAAGCCGGTCCATTTTCAGCAATTACCCTTACCATAAGCATCTATATCAGAAAATGAATGACATTCTTCATCTTGTACATGTTCCTTCAGAATTAAATACACCCTTCATTCCCAGGTGACAAAAGTCCATAAAGTACGTATTTCATTTTATCCCATGTCTTGGCACATTTTCTCCCCGATACTGTGTTTTTCCCTGGGCAATACAGCAGGGAAAAAGTCAGTATCGGGGAGAAAAAGCAGTATAGGTCACCTGACCCTGTATACGACGTTTTTTCCCTGTAATTACAGGGAATATACTGAAAACAACGAATCAGAGAGCAGTATTCAGACACACCCACAGAAAGTGTGTATAGCGTCACATTCTCTGCTGCTGCTTTATGATCTTTTGTTGTAATTTTCTGAGTACAAAAAACGACCACTCTTTTGCAATTTGCCACTGATCTATTAGGGCTAGAAAGAAACGGTTTGAAGCATTAGATCCAGAAGAAAATAATACATCAGATTAAGGCAGTTTTTACTTTCTCTTTGGTATTGAAAATTTTCCAAAGCGATTTTCGGAAAATTCACTAAGTATTTCCAAAATGACTTTGTTGAACTAATACTGATTTATAAAAATTTATGTTGTGATGAGGACCCCTTTTTATTTTGTTATATTGTTTTAGACAGTATTTTGCAACACATGACAAAGTAATAATGTTAAATTCAATTTATTGGTATAGTTTCAGTTAAGTTGTTAATTGATTTCAGAAAGGTTTTTCTGCATTCCACTGCCGTTTTATTTAATTACTCTGGATCTGATCAACCCAGGTGTATAAAAGTTAGCATATACTGTTATACATATAGTATAGATTTCAAATCCAAAATTTGAAGACGATATCTCAAAAACTCTGGTCACAAAAAAATTATAACTGGAACAAGAATTTTCAGTTCTAGCGTGAAATCACATATTTGAGTCAACATATTTTCAAGGTCCATGGCCGTTTTATTCTATATCTCAGGATATGATAACAACAGATCTATAATTTTCACCAGACCTTTTTCGTCATATTTCAAAGGTTACTGATTTAAAATTTCACATTGATATCTCGAAAACCCTTGCCATGAAAAAATTATTACTGAAACAGGAATTTTTAGTTCAAGCGTTACATTACAGATTTTGTGTCAACGGGTTTTTAAGTTTCATGGCCGTTTAATTCTATATCTCAGGATCTAAATATACCAGCTCTACCATATCTACCAGTCACATCCATCATATTGTAAAGGTTATTGATCCAAAATATCAATGTGATATCTTAAAAACTCTTGCCATAATAAAAATATTACTGAAGGAAGAATTATCAGTGCAAGAGAGGATTACAAGAAACAGTTATAATGAACTTATTTATAAGAAAAAGTTTTAAATTATTTTGAAAATGTGCCTAGACATGGGATAAAAAGGTCATACCATGGGTAGGTGCAGTACATCCCAGTATACTCCCCTCGACTCCAGTATATTCCCTCGACCCTTCGGGTCTCGGGAATATACTGGAGTCTCGGGGAGTATACTAGGGATGTACTGCACCTACCCATGGTATAACCTCATAATATGTGGAGAATGTGTTGCTATCAATCTATCTATCTAATTATCTATTTATCTATCTATCTATCAAGCAATTTGAAAATTAATCAATATGTTAATCCATTGTTTGCTTAATTATTCAGTTTTTCTATCCGTCTAACTAATTTTTATTTAATCCTCCCAACCCTTCAGACATTAAATCAATAATTTTGTCAAATCAAGCTGATATGTCTAGCTATCTACATTCAGAGTGGCTATCTATTTGTCAATCTGGTTATTGTCTTTTCCCCTATCTATCTGTCTATCTGTATATCATACAAATATATTACACAAATTTCTACTTTTATTGCCTGAAGTGAAAATTACAAGCAAATCAATTCTTTTAAAATAATTAGATAGGATTAGATGGAGATTTGATATCAAAATGTATTGAATTAGGTCAGTCCAACTGAGTGAGAACACAAGGATGGACATATGATTGAGGCTTTGCATCCTGTATTTATGCACCTGATAGACTATTAAGAACATAGGGAGGACACAGCAATGCTTTGAAGGCTGCTGAATGATTATTGAAACTGTTGTCCAACTTAATCCAGTTGACCCAGCAAGAGGGGGAATCGAACCTTGGATCCAGTAAATAATTTGCTGCCCAGAGTGCATCCAACTGAGCTACCCTACCCCGATTCCCCCTAAGAAAACAAGGAAGACTGTAAATAAATACAAAGTCAAGAAGAATGGAAAAATGGAACATAGAAATAAAGGAAGGAAGTGAGAAAGAAATGTGGAAATGGACTCAGGTGTGCCGGAACAGGGGGGCAGGAAATTGCCCCTTCGGCCATTGTCTAGGGGGGGGGGGCAAGTCATACCGTTTTGATCTTAGAAAAAATTACATTATTAGGCCTTATTTTACTTAATTTAGGCACAAATCAAATTATTATTGATGCTCTCGAAATATTGTATGCAAATATGATTTGCCCTTTTTTCGTCTGACTGCCCCTGCCGCCCGCATCTCCTTCTGGCACTCCTGAATGGACTAGAAGAAAAGGCAGAAAATATGGAAGGAAGGACTGACAGTAGTCCAGGAAGGAAAAAGTGGATGATTGGCCTGCATGTTCATATTTACTCATTTCTAAAATTAAATACAATTTTCAGCCTAAAGTTGTCTGCTTATTTTGCAAACTACAGCGGGGGAAGGGTGATCTGGTGGTATGGTCTGGTGGTAGCATGCTAGGCTGCCAATTGCTGGGTCCAGGGTTTGAAGCCAACTCTTGCCGGGTCGCCTGGGCCTATGTTGGATGGCTGTTTCAATCATCCTTTGCCTCATTGCCCTGTCCTATTTAGCCTACCAAGTGCATAAATGCAGGATGTAAAGCCCCAATCATCCATCCATCCATTGCAAACTGCAGCTGGCAGGCTTGCCAGGCAGGCTCTTTAATATCTGTTCTCCACAGTTTAAACTTGAAGAATCAAAAGTATAGGATTTGTTGGTGAAATGGCTTGAAATGCCATTAAAACACTTGACTACCATCAGTATCAAAGAGACGAGCATAAAAGCGTTTTTTAACAATTTTACAAAGTTTTTGAAATATTTTGTTAAATTATTATTTGTTCCCATCTTCAGGAAGAAGCATAGCTAATAGGAACATTAAAATTCGGCATTTTTGCTAATTCATAAAAAAATTAATAAAATTTTTAAAAATCAAATATGACCAAAAAATTTCATTGTTTAAAAAAAAATTACAAATATTTATTGCTGCAAGCATATATCTTGGGCATGGATAATCATTTGTTGTTGCCAATTGGATAATTGTACATGAACATGTTACATGTTGATGAAATGGTTTTTCTGAATTGAGACTAGTCTTAAGCAATAAGAATGGTCTAAGCAGGTTGGTGAAATAGGGCCATTAATATGTAGTCTTGTTTTTTCTCTGAAAACACTCAAATTTCTGAAAGCCAGTTCACATCAATTGATAGATTGATTTTTGAGGCTGTTTTGTACTGTCATTGCATGTACTAAAGAATTGATTTATTGAAAAATACCTTGACTACATGCAGGGGTGAGGGAACAGGTAGGGGGGCAGGGGGTTGGGGAAATTGCCCCTCCTGCCATTGTCCAGGGGGGGGGGCAAGTTGTGTCCCTTTGATCTTAGAAAAAAGGACATTATTAGGCCTTATTTTTACTTAATTTAGGCACTAATCAAAATTATTATTGATGCTCTTGAAATATTATACGCAAATATGATTTGCCCTTTTTTCGTCCGACTGCCCCTGCCACCTGCGCATCCTTCGGCACCCCTGACTACATGAAGTGCAATATTGTATGTACAATTTTGAATCCTATGATGGTATCAGCCTATACATATGTACACAAAGAAATGATAAAAACATGTATATCTGAATGTTCAGGAGAGACCGATCTTTTTTGATAAATGAATATTGATCAATTTTCCAATGAGCTGTGCCACTGAATAACATCTTTAGTGTGTACATTGCACTTGTTTTTACAAGCGATTGTAGGTGCAAAAAGTATTTCAAATGTACATATAATTTTTTCTTTATTTTTATGAACAACTAAATTACTAAAAAAAGTATCCTATCTATCTATCTATCTATCTATCTATCTATCTGTCTATCTATCTGTCAAGGCAGTTATCAAGGCAGCTATCAAGGTGGATATCTAGCTATCTACCTAGCCATCTATCTATCTATCTATCTACCTGTATTTCTATCTTGACCACTGGCTTTGAGGGCGTGGGTTCAAATCTCACCCCGGGAACTCACTTTAGTCCGAGCCCATGGGACATTAAATGGAGGCGGGTTGTATCCAGTATTCTATGCTGGGGCAATTGAAAGACCCTGGGCATCCCTGAATTAATAGGGTATGTTCCAGACTCATAGTCTTCTCATCTCATCATCATACGGCGGTCGCCTGCCTCGATATAGCCCACCAAGGTGCTGCAGAGGCATAAAACACAAACAAACAAACAAACAAACCTGTATTTCTATCTATCTATCTATCTATCTATCTATCTATCTATCTATCTATCTATCTATCTATCTGTCTATCTATCTATCTATCTATCTATCTATCTATCTATCTATCTATCTATCTATCTACATATCTATCTATCTAAACCTTATTGCAATTCCATGTCACACAACCAGCTATCTGATAAATATGCTGTACCTTTTACACCTTTTTTGTCAATGATAGATTGTTGAGTGTGGAGTATAAGGTTTCACTTTAGTATTTTAAATATTGAGACTGAAAAATAGAACACAGAATAAGACTCATGCAAAGTCAAAATGAATGACCTCAAGCTCAGTGGCTAATGCCCTGCTATTGATTATCAACAGATGTCCACAATCAGTTGATGCATGTCCTAATTGACCTGAGAAATCTACCAAGCAAGTGTGCTAATCTATAGCAGACACTGTAAAATTACTATTAGAATAGGTTAAATGTACACATTTTTCCCCAAATGATTGAAGTGCTCTTCGTAATATGAAGCATTTACTTTTCATCCAATAGTGTAATGTTGTGATTGATGGAAAATTAAGCAACTGAATGTACAGCAAATTTTTAAAGTGCAGAGGTAAGCAAAGCCAATGCCAGAACATGCTGTATTGGTCACTTTACAACACATGAGTAAGAAGACATGGCAGCCAGTGCATTGAGCTCTCCATTATTAGACACTTACTCCATTTTGCAAAATTGACAGAATCCACATGTAAGTTGTTTTTAACATTTCTTGCTGCTGTTGATAATTTTACTGTTTACTTTGTTATAACATCATATCTACACTAGGATATATTATTGTGAAAATTAATATGTGATATCGCAAGTAGTTTATAATATATAGGCCTATATTTTGATATTTGCACACATATGTAGAATATTCTATCATATGAGCCTCCTTTTATTTTGTTGCTACTTGTTGTCTGCAAAATTTGTGTGGTGTCATTTTTGGATGAGGCTATCATGGCCCATCTGTAAGCAGGAGCATGACTAGTGGTGCCACCTGTACAGATACTGTCAGATAGTGTGCTCCCCACATGGGGTTGAGACAGGGGTTGAGAGCAATTACATGCTGAAAGGGACCAGTGTCTCCACCTAGTGCTTAAGGTGAAGATTCACCAAAAAAATTATCTCATCCCATGAGTTGTCCCATGCATTTCCTACCTCAGGGGGTAATCATTAGATACACGTATACACTGAGATGGAGGCAGAGGCTTGGAATTATAATTTTTGAGAAATGCTTTTGAAGAATTAAATTAAATTAATGAATTCTTTCCTTAAAGAAAGAAATAATATGAAGACGGATTTCACAATAATGTATTGATTTGTCTGAATACAAATATGGTGAGGTATTAAATATTAAATTTCATAAATACCCCCCCCCCCTGGATATCTAATGGTTGCATACCCAAAGCAAAGAAGCATTTCATGCTCTGCTCTATTCAATGAAATATGTCACTGCACTAGCAAAGGAATAAGAATTTTCAAACTTGTGTAATTCTAAAATTTTTAGATTTTCAAAAGTCCACTAGAAAATATGAAAATGAGATGATTTCTTTTAAATGCTTCCTGTGGATGCTAATATTTCTTAAAGAAACACACAGAGTAGTCCTCAAGAACAAGTCTGAATCACATAAGACCCATGGTGAATTTGGTGACATCAATCTTAATCATTTTGTTGTTATTTCAGAGTTGTGCAAGTGTGGTACAACAGTAGAGATGATGTTGCTGAGCTGAGAAGAGGATAAAGTAGAAGAAGTCTTGTATGTTCATTGAGAACTGTGAGGCTGAATCTCTCCATATGATTGACTCTGTTTTGATTTCAAATGCTGCAATTAATAACTATCTGCGGACACTATGTATGACTTGAACACTTCTCATTGGATGAACATTTCTTCTGCGGACTAAGTTTTTTATGAAAACCGTGTGCATGGTAATGCAGTCGAATGGATATGAAATTGACTCTGCTTATTATCATTTCTTTGGACTATACCAAGTGTAATGTGGTTATTAACTGTGAATGCAAAAGTTGAATAGATAATATTTGTATGATCACAATTTGTGATATTTGTGATCATCGTGTTTTAATATTGATTGTATGATAAAATAAATATTTAAAGAAATATTATTTTTGTTTTTCATTCAACCTTTCATAGAGAACAATGCAAATCTTGTTTAAATATCATTATTAATATTTGACTAATATTTACCTTTAATAATGATTTGAAATATTTCAAAAACATTCTGACAATATTGTGATCATATCAGAGAAAGCTTAAAAAAGTAATTGGGGCCAATATTTTTCACTAATGTGGTGATAAGGTTACCAAGGCCTTAAGAGAATGTCTGCAAAATATGAAATACATATATCAGGCAAAACCTTGTGGAAATATTAGAAAATAATATTTACATGATGTCATATTGGTGTAAGTTTCGCATTTCACAAATGTTGGCAACATGTTAGAAAATAATATTTTCTTTAAGGTTTTCAGCATGATGTAAGAAAATTACGGAGAATATTAAACAAAATATCACTATCAAAGGGAAAGTGTCCACATTTTGACCTTAAAAATATATTTAAAATAATACGCGAGTGAGTAATTTGTAATATTGTGGTAATATGTTGGAAATATAAAATTGTTTATAGGGAAAAGGGCCAAACAGCCTGACAAAGGGAGAACCTGACCACCCAGGGAAGGGAGGCTCCACAAGATGAGCCTTGTCAGGAGAGAGGACCTGAACTTGAGGACACCTGCAGCTACCGAAGCCCACCTCCAGAGGTGGCACCGGGGGCCCTTCGACACCCTGAGCAATGATGCCCAAGGCAAGAGCCAAGCTGAACAGTGGTTGAATGGATGTCCCCAAAGCCGTATGGGACCATGAGGGTGGGGGGACTCCCAGCCTGCTGAGGGATGGAGGGTTCCAGCCAACCAGGAGGCAGAGTTGGGCAATGAGTAGCGACAGAACAGTGGCAGGGGCAGCCCAGAGCAGATTCAAACAGCAGGGCCAAGGATAGGGAAATCCCCTGGATAGGGATCTCCCCTTACCCCCTCCAAGGTGAGGGCAGATTTCACGAAAAGTGCTCTTAAAAGGTACCTTAAACTTTCCATCCCTCTAGTTATCTCTCTGTTGCTTCCTGAAGCAAGTAAACCTATTACTAAGTACATCTGTGAGGTAATGAATAAATATCAATAAAATATTCCTCAAATATGTAGCTTTTTCCTCTTAAAAAGATATTTTTTTATGCCTCATGAGGACAATTTTGGACGACCAAACTTACTAGTGATCAGACATGCTTACTTTGGCACTCTGTGGAATCTGCTAAAACCAATTCAGGAAAATGTAATGGTATGTGATTGATAAAAAACATCTTGGAAATTATTTTGGAACTATTTTTAATTGTCTTGGTCATTATAAAACTTGAAAAAAAAAAAAAAAAAAAAAAGACTGCTAATGTAACTCGATTCCATCACAGGACACTGAGGTTACATTAGCAACTTTTACATGGAAATTTTTCTGTGTTCTCGCCACTTTTGCCAATTTCAAACATGAAATTATAATATTTTATTGAATAATGTATCTTATTTGCCTATATACATCACCAAAAACATAAACGACTGGGTGTGGTACCTGATTCTTTATTGCTAATGTAACTGCAATTTGCATCCGTCCATTTCATAGTGTTACATTAGCAAAATGTGTACATAAAGATTACGTTAAAAAACACATGATTAGATCTCAAATTTTTTCTGAACTGAAAGCCAGGTCTCCCAAGAGCAGGCCAGGTGGGATACCCTGTTGGTGACTTCATTTATATTGCAGTAGGATCAGCATAAAAAATTCCGTCCTCCATCATTCATCGTTGTTACATTAGCACAAGGCCATATTTTTAGCTACTCTGACCTACAAATCCAACAGAAAAGATTGTGTACCCATGATTTTATTTAAGGGATTGACACAATAAAAGATTTAGATTTCAGCTTTTTTTCTTGTCCTGCCAGCTATCCTCAGAAGAAGCACCCTGAGAAAATCTGAGAATCTACAAATCGATTATGTCTGGCCTTATCAGTATTGTGCTAATGTAACTTGTGGACGAGTTGTGGTAAGTCATTTTGCAGCTTTTTCGTGAAATCTGCCTGAGTCAATGTCTTGGAAGGCAGACAGAGACAACGCAGCATGGGGCCCTGGCTAGCCAGACAGGACCCGAGATGAAGAATGGTGATGACCAAAAAGTAGCCTGCAAGCCATGGGACCCAGAGTCTAGCAGAGATCGGCCCCAAGGCCAGAATCCCCCACAACCCAGCAAACAGGGCAGCAAGGAATCCACAGAAGGAAGGTTTCATGTAGTAGGAAGCAGGTTGCACTGGCACCAATAAGCACAATATTAAAGAATTAGAGCAAGTACAATGTCTAGAATTACTCAAAGACCCACGAAAATGTCAAAATTCATTCAATCAGCTGTAAGCAAGTGGCTGTCCAGCACACGTCTGACACGTTGAACAGCGGAGAAGAAAGAGGAAGGTTAAGCGCAAGGGACTGTGGGTATTAGGAGGTGTGGCAATGGTGCCAAATTTTAAATCTTGGCTGTGAAAAAGTGTGAAAGCTTGGTCGAAAAAATATAAGCACAGGTAAGCGTTGTCACTCTCTTAGACGAGTGACAATAAAGCTGTGGGGCCATGGGTGAAGTTAGAGATTACCATTTTTGTAACATTTGTTTACATTTATGCACTTAGGACTGGATAAATCACAAAATGGGCTTCATTAATCAACTTCCCAGACTGATTTACCCTGAAAAAGTGGTAGGGGAGACCGGGGCTGGTTGTCACAGGGGCAGGTTGTCACACTTTTTATTGCATTGAACTATGGAGTTACACAACTCAACCAATCATTGTATACTGCTTTTATAACCCACTGGAGTATTTTTGAAAAATATTGACCCCTGGAGGGGAGTTTGGTAGGCACACGGTCTATTAAAAATTTCCGGACACAAAAAGTAAATTTTTACCCGCAACTTGCATGTCATCCTACTCATTAACAAATAGTCGTTGAAAAAGGTAAAGTTTATACACATACCATGTAAACAAATCTTTAAATAATGATAGGAAGAAATAGTGAAAAATATGATAAGAACAGCCTTGGTCTGCCCGTTTTTTGCATTTTCATCAGTCGGGGCAGGTTGTCACAAAAAGACGGGGCAGGTTGTCACACTTTTTGGAGCTGGTTGTTACCCATTAGGACCAGTCTTTTAAACAAAAAAAACTATCACAAGTATAAATTGGTAATTTATACATGCTATTTATGACTAAAGATGTATGCAGATATGGCATAGTGTCAAAGTAAATCGATTTCAAATTTATGAAGAAATTTTCATTAAAAAATTGTGATTTTCCTCCTCCTGATCAGAATGCTTTTCGGCTGCTTGGTAAGCTTTCATTTGTAGCACCCTTGTACAGAGTAGCGAGTTTGTTGAGGTCTGCATTGGACAAGCAGAGGATGCCTCATATGTCCAAAATAACTTATTTTAGTCAAAATCTGCATTACGGAGTCCCACTTCCTGCATCTGAGCTCTTAACCAAAAGTGTGACAACCTGCCCCGAGAGTGTGACAACCTGCCCCGAAAGTGTGACAACCTGCCCCGAGTGCTGAATAAAAAAGAATGTCCCATAAGATGTCAAGATTTCAAATGATATAGATATATATTGATCAGATAGGTTTAAGTCACCCCCCTTTTAACATTCATATAGATTGGCAGTGCTCCTGCATGCCTTAAATAGAAATAGTAGCATATTTAAGTTCTACACAGTGTGACAACCTGCCCCTGTGACAACCAGCCCCGGTCTGCCCTATCATATGCCTGTAAATGACAAGTAATTGAGAAGTGACGTCCAGGTGAGATTTAAAACTGTGCCGTCAGCGAAGCTACTGAATCGCTTCCATTCAGTTATCTTGACCTATAATTGCTTCTACTCATAGTACACTATTAATTTTGGTGTCATTTTAAACGTCTTGCATAGATCTATATACAGCTAGTCTTTTCCTATCTATCTGTCCATCAGAATGTGCCTGAAGAAATTGTCTTTACTTGTATTAAAAAAAACATCGATTTTTTGGTGAAAAATTCACCATTTTTGCCTATTTGTTCACCTTTATATGTTTAGAAATGAACAAATCACAAAATAGACCTCTTTAATCAACTCTCCGGGTGGATTTACCCTGAAAAAATGGTATCATATGCCTATTTGTGACCAGTAGTTTAGAAGTTAGTGATTTTTTGTCAAAATTATGGCATTTTCGACGTTAATCCAAGATGGCCGCCGTACGGATGACATGGGACAATAATTGGCGATGGGAACATAAAAAAATATTTTCTACACATTATGGGGATTCCGAAAACCAAAGTTAAAAAAATATATCTTTCGGGTGCATGGGAACCCCCCGTTCCTACCCAACTACATTTTCTACATTTTTTTGGCGCCAATACGTATAAGTAGGAGATGAAGATACAAAATGTCAAAAGAAAGGTCAAAACCAGGTACTGATACCTCTTTTAGTTTGTGAGATATCGGCGTTTTCGTGCAAATTTTTCGCAAAAAGTGTTGGACTCTATTTTTTTTTTTTTTTGAAACAAAAAGATAATTGTGTGTATTGTGTGTGTTTTGTCTCCCTCCTTCCGTTTCCCCTTTGCTCTCACTATTCATTATCCAGTATTATCCAGTATTCACAATATTTTTGATCAAATAATTTCATTTCAATCTTTCTCTGGCTCTTTTCTTTAGATTCGTGACATGTGAATTGCATTGCATTCGGAAATTATATTTCTTGCAAGCCGCACAAATGACAGCTTCAAGATACCCATTTTCGTTTGAATTTTCATCACGTATTAGACTGTAGAGCAACTAACTGTGCAATTTTCATGCATGTGCTACTGCTGGTTCCTGAGTTTTTGTCGAGCAATTGCTTTTCACCCTTTTGTGGTGGGGTAGTTACCCTGTTTTTGATTTTTGCTTTTTGTTTGCTTAAAGTGTCTCTATTATGGATTAGGCAGACAACTGTGAAGTCCTGGTTTCAATATCTCAAATAGTTTCCATAATAGACCTCCCAAAATGCTGACTTTGAGGTGACCTCTGACCTCGAAAAATAGGTCAATGTCAAAAAAATTTTGCACAACTTCTTTTCTCACTTAGGACTACCTATCCACCAACTTTCACTAACTTTCTCCAATTTTAGGTGGCCTGAAAAATAATAATAATAAGAGCAAAAACAATACCATTCACCATGTATTGGTGAATGCTAAATATGAGTGTTCAAGTGCAATGGATGATCATATGAGATTCTCAAAAACTAGAAATGTCATAACCGGAAACCGGTGAGTGATGCGCTGCCCGGACTGAGTCCTAAAGATGAATCACACATGTATCCGTAGTTAGTGTATATACCTCTGTGTAATATTTCAGTCAAATCTTGGCTCACAGGATCACTGCTGTCTTGGCTAAATACACATTTCCTGGCCATCCCACTGGCCAAAACTATCGACCTGTCTTTGATTTTACTCTCCTTTCTTTCTGCCCAGGAGTAATTTACCAGCTTGTTATTGCTCTCTTATTTATGATTAGCAACACTGCTATTCCTTAAAAAAAAACGTGCAAGCACTTTTAAGAGTTGCTTGCATCTATCTATCTATCTATCTATCTATCTATCTATCTATCTTTCTATCTTTCTATCTATCTGTCTATCTATCTATCTATCTATCTATGTGTTTAGCTGTCTGTCTATCTGTCTATCTATCTCGAGGCCTTCCCTTCCTTCCCCCACTACATTCGGTATAATCACGAAATAGCCCCCACCCTCTGATAACGGAATGAGTGAGACCATTGAAAAGCATAGGTTGCCACTCATTCCGTCACAGGTGCGGGGCTTATTTCGTGATTATGCCCTACATTCCTTCCTTCATGCCTTTGTTCATTCCTTTGTTCACTCCTTCCTTCATTCCTTCCTTCATTCCTTCTTTTCTTCATTTCTTCCTGCATTCTTTCTACCGAATTTGTAAACACTGGATCTAGCTGGCACTAGGATGCTTTTAGGACAAATGTAGTATAAACAAGTTGTTGATAACAGCTAACTTTTACAGTTAACATCAAACAGGACTGCTACAAGGTGTGTCATGTTTCTCACACAATGTCATGTTTATGTAACCTAGTTCTATGTGATAAATGGACATTCTTGAAGTATAAAGTATATGCTGACCTGCTGTTTTCACTTCTAAGGGAATACTTGATATGTGAACAGGAATTAAGGTATGTTTTTCTTTAGGCTTTCTTATCATTGTCAGCTAATAGTAAATAACATGTCACATGAAATATTGTCCATTACATTTTTAATATGATTGCACCATTTTCAATAAACTTTCTGTTGAGATTAATTGAATACAAGCAAGCACTGACATAGACCAACTGCACAAATCAAGTAAAAAAAGCATTGTACTTTTGAAATTAAAGATTAGATCTGCCAATTCTGCATAGAATTCAACTTGCATTAAAGTAACACAAACTGGTAAATTAACAACATTGGGGTGATATGAAACAATACCAATCAACACAATTGCATGTTTTTCAGAATTAAGTGAGTTCATTTTATTAGTCCAGTAGAGCCCAACTATGTCAGAGGAACCAAAAAAGCTGTAAAACAAATCTCACTGAATTGAAAGCAAGTGCCCCCCTCAATGATGACTGTGATGCAGCCATAGTCCTGTGCCCTGCTATGTGAATGCATACAGGCCAGCAGACCAGGCTAATGCAGCCATAGCCACGCTGGGAGAGCCCTGTGTGTAGAACTGGGCAAGAAATACTTTAAATATGTCACAATAAAGCCACTAAATGTTAGTTTAAAGATTCGTGGACAAACTTTATGACAGTAACGTAATATACAGTGACGAAGGGCTCTGAAAGTAGTGGCAGGTGCCCAGTAGCTTTTACATAAAATTGGGCCAAGAATGTTAACATTTCAGTGTGTGCAAAAAAGCTTCCTTACGAAAACAAGTGCTTGCCCAAGGGGGGGGCACCCCCAGGGCAGCGCAAATAACTAGGCCATCTTTTCATATAGCTACTAAAAACGATGTGTATTATATTTATTTTTTGGTGCTGGACATGTCCTTCAAAGAGACAACCATTAATTTTTGTGGTGAATCTATATCAAGAGTGTGAAGCACCCTAGTATGATGTTAATAATATAAATGTATCAAAGTTCATGAGAAGAAATATTGGTCAATTTTTGTGACAGGATATTAATTTACCCAGTTACATATTATCTGTTCGATCCCAGAGAGCATTTGGAAAGAAAATTTCAAGAAACAGAATCAATTATTTACAACCCACTTTTCATATAAACAATTATAAACATTTGGGCAAGAATATCCTTTGGGCGTACTCTTAGGAAACAACCTGTTATCTGTTAATTTGTGATTAATTTCAAGTGAGTGCACCTTCGTTGTCTTTGAGTTGTCTTTTAATATTCAATACCTAGTGATTGATTATCAATATATTTAATGTTAATAATCCTTTCATATACCAGGACTCCCTAGGAGCCATGTCAATACATATATATAGTTCTTATCAAACCAGAGTAGTTGTGAAAATCGATGAATCCATGGCTTTATAATTTGCTCCAAGATACCATATGATGATCGGGTAACACCATGTGATGATTAGCTGACAAAGTGTGAAAATCCTGAGGAAAACTTTTTGAAGTGACCACCAGAAAATCAATAAGAACATGACAATTTTAGGTATGATGAAAAGTCTTATTATGATTTTATCGAGGAAAGTACTACACTGTATACCAGTCGCATTGTGCAGTATTTGTGACCATTCTCTGAGTTTAAGAAAGAAATGATGTGTGGAATGGCCATACATTATGGCATTGTTATACTGGTAAGAGATGATTTGTTAGATATTGAATTTGCAATAGTTTTGTTAGGGTCATTCTTTTAATTGTTTTTTTATAATTTTTATGAATAGTATTTGTCAAGTAGAGTGTGTAACCATCTAGCTAGTAGTTCACATTGATGACAGATTCAGTATTTCCACATTCCAAGCAAAGAAACTATGTTTCAATCAATTCCTCCGAATGTAACACAGAGATGCAACACTGATTACAGGTCTGTTATTGTTTTAGCTCATCCCAGTCTCCCAGATGTAACATTTCCAATAAATCAGAGCAGATAAAATGATAATGCATCCTGGTGCACACATGATAATTCTCTATTGCAAGGAGTATCATTATGTCGTGGCTTCTAAGGACATCTCCTAATGTTTATTAATTGAAGTGCCAAATTTGTTTCTTGATCAAGACACTTTTCCTTGTACTTAATGCCTGAATTACATGCTCAACAATGGCCAACATTTGTGTTGTCAATACATTTCTGTCTGGAACTAATTCATCTCTGACAAACTATTATGCAGCCAATCTTAACCCAAGAAAAGAAATGCACAGGGAGGCATTATCTTACTAACAGTGTATATAATAGACATTCCTGCTTGCTAAGTGCTTTGCTGGTATTCAATCATCAGTCTCAAACCCACTTTGCCATAGAATCAATGTTTTTCTCCCCAAATATATTCTCGGCAATAGAAATCAATACAACACACTGTCATGCAGGTTCACTATTTTTTACAAGGTGAAGTGTGATAATTATGCTATGGCTTCTTCTTCAGTTTCTTGGATGAAAATTGATTTCCTGATCTCTTTCTTGTTATCCAATTAGACATGCCAGAGAGGGATCCAAATGTGTACCAATGAATAACTTTACAGATACGTAGATTAGATTTGGTATCTCCTCAATCCTCAGACCACTACTGTAACAGTGCTCTCTGTATCTGGAACACTTCATATAACTATTTATTTATGGTCACACTCTATTTAGTTCTGGTTATTTAATATATTTATAAATAAAATTCGGATAGGAGTTACAATTCAGGCTCTAGAGAAATAGAATGACCTCCAAAACGCTCATATCCACATGAAAGGTTCGATAAATGTCTAAATGGCCCACACAATTTGGTGACTGCATGGCGAGAAAGGCTTTCTTCTGCCAATAATCACCTATGAAGGCCATGGCCTGTCTTTCGTTGACACTAAGGCCATTTCATTGACCACAAGCATGCAATTTTCCTGTACATGTTCCAATGTAATTGTTCAATTTTGAAACAATGTTTCAACCACAGTTGCTACCATCAGCATTATTCAAAACCACCAACTAAAGGGTCAGAACATGCATACTTGCTTTTAAATAGAGTAGGTCGGGGCAAGAAGCCCAGGTTAGGTGAGAGGCCCCCCCAGGGTTATATCCAAACTTACGTTTTTGGTGTGTTTATCTATTGATAGGATTGAAGCGAGAGGCATTTTAGGTGACGTCACAAATTTTCAGGGCACACAGCACCAAACCATAGTAGAAATTAAAGAAACAAAAAATGTGCATGATTTTTGTAACTTTGACAAATTCTTTGAAAGGGGTTGTCAGAAATAACTTTGGAAATATTTAAAAATATAATGGATATCTGCATTGTTTTACTTTAAGACCATCACATAAATATGATTAGGATCATGTTTTTGCATTTTAGTTCAAAATATAGAGGTCAAATTAAAATATGTGGGTTTGGGGAGAGAGGCCCCGCATGATATGGGGCATGAGGCCCCCTTCACTGGGGGGTAGGGTGCATCAATTGCCTCTTACCTATTCAGATGTTGATGTCTATGTGATATGTTTGGAGGCTGGATAATAAAAACATGAAAAAAAAAAGTCAGCTCAAAATTTTGATGGGAACAGCCACCTCCAGGCTCACGTTTGTATAAAATCAGAGTATCCCAAAAAATCTGAATATCTCAGGAACCACTTGGCCTAGAGACTTGGCATTGGACTCAAAATGTGCGGAATGCCCATATTTATATTCACTTCGATTGAAACTATCCCTCTATCTCTAACCGTTTTTCCGTTATTTGACAAAAACACAATTACACTCGGAAATTCTGCAAAAATGGGTATTTATTAAAAATTGGGCACTACCTAGTGTACATTGATCCTATCTGCATTATTTCTACCTCAAGTCATTCAAAGAGGGTTCATGTATGCATAGTGTACATTTCTGGTGATGGATCTTGTTCAGTCTGACTTTTGCTTCAAATCGAAAATTGACTTATTCAATAAAAAATCAGTTTTTCCGATCTTGCTCTGAAACTATTGGTCCCAGGACGAAAGTTACAATTGTAATGAAAATAAACTCATTTATTCCGCACATTTTGAGTCCATTATCAAGTCTCTCGGACCATTGGTCCTTGAGTTATGACAATTTTGCATAATATTGTAATTCAGCTTCATTGAAATATCATTGAAATAAGTAATGCTCTGGAGGTGGCCGTTCCCATTGGAATTTCAACCTGAAATTTGGTGTACATGCCCAGGACACCCAACCTCCTAACATATCACATAGACATCAAAATCAGAATAGGTTGGGGGCAATTGATGCACCCTACTGGGGGGTCAAAGCTGCTTCAGGAACCATTTAATAATGTGTACTTTACCTTAAATCTTGATAGAATAGTTAATTAAAATAGAAAAAATTTGACCCGAAATTGAAACAGGGCAAAAAATATTAAAAAATAAAAGTATGAACAGAAAAATTCTGAAATTCAGAAAAAGTTAATAGAATGCCTTAAAAATGATAGAAGAACCCTAAGAAATAACTTTTAGGCTGAATGCGCTGGCAAAAAAAATTACCATAGGATTAAATAGGGGGGCTTCTTGCCCGATGGGTGGGGTAAGAAGGCAATTTTAATTTTTTTACAAAAATGGCCGTAACTCCTTTATTAAAATTGGTAGACATTTGTTTCACTAGTTATTAGTAGAGTCAAGTCATCCCTTCCTGACAGCATCAGCATTCAAATAATCGCCCTCAGAAAGTAGGTCAAATCGCACCTCGAAGTTAAGGGGGGCCGCATGCCCCGACCTACCCTAATTTAATAATTTCTTTAAAATGACTTGTAAAGAAAATGTATATGACAACCCTACTCTAGTCTGTTTTGGCAGACATTTGAACCTACGACGTAGATTCCTGTCCGCCTTTATTATAGCATGCTAAGGCTTAATCTTAGTTGATCAATAGTCATTCAGTTTTTTTAACATTATTTCTACCAGTCCTTTATTTCTTGGAACTGGCAGAGAAGTGTATTGAAATTCAAATAAACATTATATAGTATGATATACCATACTTCAGAGGAAATTTTACTTCTCCCCTTCCATAAAACAATAGTCAATAATCCAATTTTGATCCAAGAAAGTAACAAATCTGGTTATACTTTTTTTTTCAGGTGTAAAGACTAATGTTCACTGTGAAAACAATAGTTAATCCGATCTTATTAAAATAATATCTTGACAAAAGCATTTTGCTCAGTATCGCATAATTACAAAGACCCAAGTAAAATCAGAAGGCTTTCCTTTTGGCAATCTTAACCTGGCCTTAAATTCTATGACACATCACTTGATTGACAATGCATCATAAAACCAAAATTATTTTTGCATTAATTACCAATATGAATTCATAAGAACGCTCTCTTCTTCAGAATGATGTTGAATAAACTGATTATTGTGAGGTTGTATTATTCGGTTGGCATATTCAATAAACATTTAATTGAGACTGAAGATTCAGGTTGAATTTTCAATGTTGCATCTACAATGAAAACGGCAAAAGAAATTTTCAAGAAAGTGGTTCTATTGCTAAGCCATTTTGTCTTATCAACATGTTTGCCTTACTTGGGGATAAAAGTGGGAGACAATAACAACCACCTAAGTGACTAAGATTTTACTGCAAATTTCCATATCAATTATCTTTTTAATGCCATTTTTAGTGTGAAGATTATTTAGAATAGCCATCTATCATTCTGCAATTATCTTGAAGTGTATCACAAGGAGTCTCCATGGTACATTTAGCTGGTAAATATAGTTAGTATTTCTATGCAAAGTTAGGTTAACCATAACAGTTACTAATTAAATCTCTTAACAACCATGCAATCAACCAACATACTTTTCTATCTGGAATGCTTCCCAAATCGTCTTGAGAGAAGCAGGGAAACTGATCCAATTAACAATTTAAAAAAAGCAATTTTCTGAGGAATGTTTTCCCTATGGATCTCACTTACTTTTTTAGTATAATTTTTTAATGACACATTGCATTCCTTCAGGGCAAACTAATTCTCTTGTGCTCATATTTAACTACACTGCATATGGTTTCATTTTCAAATGCATCATAAGACCCATGAATCCAGCATCAATGGTTCAGGAAAGTGCTTTATAAAGCAGTGAATAGTTAAGAATAAGAATATTTCATTAATTATATGATACAGGCTGCTTGGAAATCAACAGTTCGTTATACATGTGGGTATTTTCAAAGTTATTTGATTAGACCGTCAATTTGAAAGAAATCTAGCACTGCAGTCCGGTTATGAGTGCACTTCGTCTGTCCTATCACAACGTACAGTTTTAATAAGAGTATCTAGGCAACTCACAATGCAGATTTGCATATCTCATCATCTCAGATTAAATTACAAATAACATGCAACATTGTTAGGACTATATGTCTTTTATATTGCACAAATTGCTTAATCGTTTTACCTGGCAGCCAACCTAATAAGGCAATTACCATAATACAAAGTGTGTGCCAGGGAGTTCCTATGACTCCCAAGTGTATATTTAGCTCGTTTCCTGACATTTGTAGTTGGGCAAGTGCAAGACTGTAGCTGACCACAGAGCGATGGAGAAGCATTGAAAAGGTCTGGGATGAATGGGTTTCCCTTCACTGGCCACTGCATTTGGACACAAGTTGATGAATGATCAAGGGACATTTTGGCTGTGTAGCAACTTCCATGTGGCAGGCTGTTTCCTCTAAAGTAAGGTCATATTTCATGAAAATTGACTTCAAATGCTGTCCTGAAATGGCAATGTTTTTTCTTTATGGATCACTTAAAAAGGAAGAAAGATATGCAAAATGGTAATTTCATCCTTATATTTTGGTTCATATTTCAGTAGAAAGAACATAAAATGGACATGACACATTATTCTCTGCTATATATATAGTTGACTCCTTTTTTGTGTCATCCCTTATTTAAATGACTTCTATCGTCTCATAATGGCATACTGTATCTGTGTTTAACCTTACGCCATATTTCGCATCTGCATACGGACTTTTTGTTATTCAAATCAGAATATTCAAGTGCAATGGGCAATTACATGTTATTATATAGGGATTTCTTTTCTTCATATAACGACAAGACATTATACTGATTTTTTTACTTGGATTTACATTCTTAAATGAGACATCCGTTAATTTCATGGTTAATCAGTATTGAGAGTGCGACGCATCGGAGTCCGATATATACAAAATTAATGTTAAAACTTGTATGAATTTGTATAAATGTTACGAGAAGAAGGTTTCTTTTAAATTCAGTCAAACTCTTCCAGAGGAAATAATTTACTCAAGGGAGCTTGGTTAAACAAAAGTTACCTGATTGCCAGGACAGCGATGGTCATACAGACAATTACAAGGTGCGGAAACTTAAAGTAAAAAACTCACCATAAATTCGGACAATTATAAATATTTGAGCTAAATAATTGTCTCATTTTAGAACATTCTCTTGGATCTAATTTGTTTATTTGTGATTAATTCCAGGTTAGTGCACCTCAGTTGTCCTTACAATTCCTGGTTATAGATTATGTATACTATTTAACACTCATATGTCTGCTTATGCCAGGACCATATCAATATATTTCTCTTCAAAGGAAAGTAGCTACGTAAACCAATAAATCCATGGCTTTGTGGTTTTTCCATAACACCTATATAAATAGATGATACCATGAAATCATTAGGTAACAGAGTGTAATAATTATGAGTAAAACCATTTAAAGTCTTTACCAGAACATCAACAAAAGAGAGTCAATCTTTTTCTCCACAATCCAAAAAATTGCATGTTACATAACAGTGACAAAACTGAGCTGAAGGATTTTCATTACGCCTGTTACTGTGTTCACTCATCCCAGGCTCCCAAATGTGTGACATCCCCAATAAATCAAAACAGACAAAACCACGATGTCTGGCGGTGCTCACATGATAATTCTCTATTGCAAGAAACACCAGTATGTCCTGTGCTGCTAAAGACATTTCCTGACAAAATCTTTCCATCCCATAGTTCTGGTGACAAATTTGTTTCTGGATAAAGACACTTATCTTTGTCCCTAATTCCTAATTACATGTCCACCATCAGTGTTATCAATATATTTTGGCTGAAACAAATTCATCTCTAAATAACTATCAGACAGCCAATCTTAACTCAAGAAAATAATGCGCAGGGAGGCTTTAACTTATTGGCTGCATATACAGAAGTCCCAGGGTTAAAAGCGGTCATGGAGTGGTCTCTCATGGGGGTGCTGTCTCTCGTCAGGGTGCAAAATTCACTAAAAAGACTACTTGTTGCAGGAGGAAGGCGGTCATGCAAGGCAAGAGGGTCTTAAAACATTGGGTCTCTTCTTGCTAAGTGCTTGCTTGCATTGTTATATCATAAGTCTAAAACCTGCCTTGCCATAAAATGAATGTTTTTCTCCTCAAAATATATATCTTGGTGACAAAAATCAATACGATGCAGCACCTTCAATGTCCTTCATATGGGTTCACTATTTATTATGAGGTAAAGACTGAAGTATGATAATTATGCTAAAGGCACCTCCCCAGTTTCCCGAACGAAAACGGATATATTGCCTTTAAAATTTATGATCTCTTCCTTGTTATCCAATTAGATATGCCAGCAGGGACAGGGATCCAAATGTGTATAGATGTATAACTTTCCAGATAGATTAAATTTAATATCTCCTCAGTCCTCAGACCACTACTGTAACAGTGCATTCTCTATCTGGAACACTCCACATAACTTCTTTATTTATTACGTTTGCACTGTATTTGGTTTTGGCTACTTAAAAGTATTTGCAAATAAAATTCCGAGGAGTCACAATTCTTGCTCCAGACAATTAAAATGACCTCCAAACCCTCCTATCTCCATAAAAGGTTCAATAGAAGTCGAAATGGCCACACAATGAGGCTACTGCATGGCTAGAAAGCCTTCCTTGTGCCTATAATGACCAATGAAGGTCATGCCATGTCTTTTTTTGACACCAAGGTCATTTCATTGACAACGAGCATGCAATTTGCCAATAAAACTTGTTCCACTCTAATTGTTCAGTTTTATCACAATGTTTTGACAACAGTTGTTACCATCCGAAACTGTCAACTACTAGGCCAAAAAGTTGGCGCCTGCTGTTAACAATTCTGTGATTTGTGATCTAAACAGGATTCATTAAAAAAAGTATATATATATATCTATTCAATTCTTTTTTCTGACATTATACTTGTTATTTTCCTCAATGTCCTGGAACAAGGCGGAAAAGAGTATTGAAATTTGAGTTCCACATATTACAAGTAAGATTTCCCATTCTTATTATCTTCACAGGAAATTTTAAATTTCCCCTTCTGCACACATCAATCAGTAATCCAATAATGATCCTAAATGCACATTTCATTGAGATAGAAAATGTGGGTTGAATTATCGATGCTGCATCTGCAAGGAAAACGATTGAAGATATTTCCGAGAGTGATTCTACTGCTAAGCCATTTTATTTTATCATCGTGTTTGCTTTACTTGGTAGCACGAGACAATAACAACCTTCTAAGTGATTAAGATTTTATTGTAAATATCCACATGTCAGAATTAATACAATAGAATTAGGGAGATCAAGTTTCTTCCTCCATGTTATTTACAGTGTTTAGAATAGCCATCTATCTTTTTGCAATTGTAATTTCTAGAAGTGTATCACAAGCAGTCACAATAGCACTTTTGCGTACACGCAGGTAGTTTTTTCAAAGTTAAATTTAGGTTAACCATAACAGTTGCTATTATACCTTTAAACAACCTAGCAATCAACCAACTTCATTGTCTATGTCTATCAAATTGTCTGGGGAGAAGCAGGCAACCGTTCTAATTAACAATTTTAAAGAAGCAATTTCCTGAGGAATGATTTCCCTCTTGATCTCACTTAAATTGATGTAATTTTTAGATGACACATTGCATTCCCTCAGGGCAAAATAATTTCTCTTGTGCTCATATTTAACTCTACTTCATATGGTTTCATTTTCAAACGCATTATAAGACCAATCAATCCTACATCAATGATTCAGGAAGGTGCGTCATTACACAGTGCCCCTGAGCAAACTTTAAGATTTAAAAAAAAAAGCGAGAAGACCAATAGCACGCTGTTGTAGAGCAAGGTCAGGAGAACATTTTAAGACAAAAACGAACAAATTCTGTTGGGAAAATTTTGAGTTATATCGATTTTAAGTTTTTTGGTTTATCACACTCACATTTCAATGCTGAAACGGAGGCAAAGTCTTTGAAGGAAATGTTTTAGATCATATGCAGGGACAATTGTTGATGGAAAGACAATATCATTAATTTCTGTAACCATTGCATTTGTGTAAAACATGTTTTGCCTAAATATAGTGTGCAGAGTGTGACAAACACATGTGACTGTTTGCTCAAGACCAATAGTACAGTGATGAGCAAGTTTGTAGCCTTCCAACATTGTCCCCAGCAATCAGACTAAATCAGTAGTATTGTTTCTGCATGGTTAATTGTATATAGGCTGGATTTAAATTAGATTAGGCCTATATTGAGAATGTTTTATGTCAAACATGTCACAGAATGGTGTTGACTGTGTAGTTGTAAGACATATCTGTGAAGTTTCATTTAACAGCATCCTCAATGGTCATGAGGTGCAGAAATTACCTTTCCACATTTCCCTTTCCCAAAAATTTTTATTAGATAATTAATTTTTTTATTTGTCCCACCATTGTTCAATGATCTACTTACACCATTGTGTGCACACTCATCATGACAATTCAAACATGTTTCAATGTCAAATCTCAGTTTGGTAGAAATATCAAGCTAATTAGGTTTTCGCCTGCAAAATATGTTGGTCTAGAATCTCTGGAAGTCTTTTAAATTTCATTTTTTTGTCCTAAAATTAATACAATCATGCAGTCAACATTAATACATACAATGTCATACAAGAAAAAAACAAGCCATGACTTTGGGTTATTTGTAAACAGATATGCATTGTTAACATGACTTATTAAAGACAATTGTACTGGTCATGCTCTGTGCCTGTATGGATTATTCATAAATATCAATGATATAAGATATCCGAAAAGCTGCATCTGAGACCACATTTTGTCATGAACATGCAGCAAAAGACTCCAAAGAAAGGCTTAGCTAAATGCAAACCCACCCAGAAGCAGTTGAACACTCAATAGAAGCATAGAGTCAATTTAGCAGGTCTAAAAACATAGTATTTTTGACAAACACACAGTCAAGTGAGTTTATCACTCTGCACACTATTTTTTGATATAACATGTTTCACACACATATTATAGTCACAGTGATTAAAGATTACTGTCTTTCCTTCAAAAACTGTATCTGTAAATGACTTTATAACTTATATCCACTTTTATGACCCCACTTTTAGGCAGAAAATGTGGGTGTGATAAACAAAATCTTAAAATTGGTATAACTCAAAATTTTCCAAACAGAATTTTTTCGTTTTTGTCTTTAAATGTTCTCCTGACCTTGCTCTACAACCGCGTGCTATTCGTCTTCTCGCTTTTTTTTTTTAATCTTAAAGATTGCTCAGGGGCACTGTGATATTAAGTAGTTGGTGGGTAAGAATAAGAATATTTGATTAATTATGTAATATAGGGTGCTTGGTAATCCACAGTTCAGTATATATGACATGTGGAAATTTTCTAGTTAATTTAAATCGATCTGTAACACCTTCCCTTTGAAAGAAATCTAGCACTGCAGTCCTGTTAAGGGTACACCTCATCTATGCCATCACAACCCCTTTGATAAGAGTGTCGACAACTCACAATATAGATTTACATAACTCATCATGTCAGATTAAATTACCATGATCATGGAACATCATTAGGCTTACATGTCTTATAAATATGACGCACAAATTGCTTAATCTTTTTAGCTAGCAGCTAACCTAAAGCTATTACCATAATGCAAAGTGTATGCCAGGGAGTTCCTATGACTCCCAAGTGTATATTTAGCCTGTTTCCTAGCATTTGTAGTTGGGCAAGGGCAAGACTGTAGTAGGCCATAGAGTGATGGAGAAGCATTGAAAAGGCTGGAGGATGAATGGGTTGCCCTTCCCTGGCCACTGCACTTGGACACAAGTTGATGAATGTTCAAGGGGCATCTCGATCGTGTAGCAGCTTCCACATGTATAGCAGGCCTTTTCCTGTAAAATAATGTAATCCTATGGAAAATTTACTTTAAAAACTCCCTTGAAATGGCAATGTTTTTCCTTTATGGATTACTTAAAAAGGAAAAAAATCAGAAAATAGTAATTTCATCCTTATATTTTGGTTCACATTTCAGTGGAAAGAACACAAAATGGACATGTCACATTATTCTCTGTTAATAGACTCCTTTTTTGTGTCATCCCATATTTAAATGACTTCTATCATCTCATAATGGCATACTGTATCAGTGTTTAAACTTACGCCATATTCCGCATCTGCATACTGACTTTATGTTATTCAAATCAGAATATTCAAGTGCAGTGGGCAATTACATATTATTACTATATAGGGATCCCTTTTCTTCATATAGTGATAAGACATTATACTGATTTTTTTATTTGGATTTACATTTTTAAACGATACAACCGTTAATTTCATGATGAATCAGTATTGAGACTGCGAGGCATCCGAGTCCGATATACAAAATTAGTGTTAAAAACTTGTATGCATTTGTATAAATGTTACGAAAAGAAGGTTTCTTTTAAATGCAGTCAAACTCTTCCAGAGGAAATAATTTACTCAAGGGAGCTTGGTTAAACAAAAGATACCTGATTGCAAGCACAGTGATGGTCATACATGCAATTTCAAGGTGCAGAAACTTAAAGTAACAAACTCACTTTAAATTCGGACAATTATAGATATTTGAGCTAGATAATTTTCTCATTTTAGAACATTCTCTTGGATCTAACTTGTTAATTTGTGATTAATTCCAGGTGAGTGCACCTCAGTTGTCCTTTAAATTCCTGGTTATAGATTATCTATACTATTTAACACTCATAAGTCTGCTTATGCCAGGACCATATCAATATATTTCTCTTCAAAGGAAAGTAGCTACGTAAACCAATAAATCCATGGCTTTGTGGTTTTTCCATAACACCTATATAAATAGATGATACCATGAAATCATTAGGTAACAGAGAGTAATAATAATGAGTAAAACCTTTTAAAGTCTTTACCAGAACATCAACAAACGAGTGTCAATGTTTTTCTCCACAATCCAAAGAAATTGCATGTTGCAAAACAGCGACAAACCTCAGCTGAAAGATTTTGATTATGACTGTTACTCTACCCAGGCTCCCAAATGTGTGACATCCCCAATAAATTAGAGCAGACAAAACCACAATGCTCACAGGATGATTCTCTATTGCAAGAAACATTATTATGTCCTGTGCTCCTAAAGACATTTCCCGACAAAATATTTCTATCCCAAACCCTTTAATTCTGGTGACAAATTTGTTTCTGGATAAAGACACTTATCTTTGTCCCTAAGTCCTGAATTACATGTCTGCATCAGTGTTGTCAATACATTTTGGCCGCAACAAATTCATCTCTAAAAAACTATCAGACTGCTAATCTTAACACAAGAAAAGAATGCGAAGGGAGGCTTTAACTTATTGGTTGCATAAACAGTAGTGCCAGGGTTGCTCTTTTGCAGTCGTGAAGTGGTCTCTCATGGGGGATGGTGTCTCTCGTCAGGGTGCAAAATTCACTGAAAAAACTAGTTGTTGCGGGAGGAAGGCAGTCACCCAAGGCAAGTGGGTCTCAAAACATTGGGCCTCTTCTTGCTTAGTGCTTGCTTGCATTGTTATATCATAAGTCTAAAACCTGCCTTGCCATAAAATGAATGTTTTTCTCCTCAAAATATATTCTCGGTGACAAAAATCAATACGATGCAGCACCTTCAATGTCCTTCACGCGGGTTCACTATTTATTATGAGGTAAAGACTAAAGTATGATAATTATGCTACAGGCACTTCCCCAGTTTCCCGGACGAAACGGATATCCTATTCCCTTTAAAATTTATGATCTCTTCCTTGTCATCCAATTAGATATGCCAACAGGCACAGGTATCCAAATGTGTATCGATGAATAACTTTACAGATAGATGAAATTTAATATATCCTCAGTCCTCAGACCAATACTGTAACAGTGCATTCTCTATCTGGAACACTCTACATAACTTCTTTATTACAGTTGCACTGTATTTGGCTTTGGCTACTTAAAACTATTTGCAAATAAAATTCAGAGGAGCCACAATTCTTGCTCCAGACTGTTAGAATGACCTCCAAACCCTCCTATCTCCATAAAAGGTTCAATAAAAGTCAGAATGGTCTCACAATGAGGTGACTGCATGGCTAGAAAGGCTTTCTTGTGCCTATAATAACCTGTGGAGGCCATGGCATGTCTTTTTTTGACACCAAGGCCATTTCACTGACTACAAGCACACAATTTGCCAATACAACTTGTTCCACTGTAATTGTTCAGTTTTGTCACAACGTTTTGACCACAGTTGTTTTCAGACGTAAGTTTAGACCACCTGAAATTTTTGTTTATCACACATATTCAAGGAAGTGATAAAAATAGATCAAGTTTTCTCTCTTGTAGAACTTCCCTGACACATAGGAAAGAAAATCCAGGCAGAAAGTTTTCAGCTAAGCACCTATTTTCCCTAATATTGCCAAAAAATTGACGTGGCCTAAACTTTTGTCCGCTACTGTACACGGGGGTTGTGCCCATTTTTAACGCATGGCGTGTAACCTTTCATTAATTATATGCTATATGACAAATTTTCATAAACTAATTTCTATGGACACAACAGTCATTACTTATGATGGACATTGGACAGGACGGATGATGCATTTTCATTAGATTAAATGTTAGTGTGTCTTCATGGAATTAAACATGTTCACATGGAATTAAACATGTTCACATTTGATCACATGTTCACATTTGATCACATGTTCACATTTGATCACATGTTCACATTTGACCACATGGCTTTTGCTTGAATGCATTGATGAATGCCTTCCAATTATAACCAAGATTGTCAATAAATCACTCACACAGGGAGAAATGCCTCTTGAATTGAAGGATGCTTTAGTGAAACCTCTTTTGAAAAAATGTGGACTAGATCTAATCAAAAAGAATTATAGACCAGTATCAAATCTGTCTTTCCTTGGCAAACTAATCGAAAGCGCTGTTATTAAACAATACACAGACCATCTTGCTCTTAACAACCTGGATGATGAGAAACAGTCCGCTTATAGAAAATTTCACAGCACTGAAACCCTCCTGACGAAAATCCATGATGATATAATGTTGAATATGGCCAAAGGTGAGGTAACGATGCTTGTACTGTTGGACCTTTCAGCCGCGTTTGACACAATTGATCACGACATTCTATTGAAACGTTTGGAAAGCAGATACGGTGTTCATGATTCCGCACTATGCTGGTTTAAGTCATACATTTCTGAAAGGTCCCAGTCAGTGATAATTAATAACAAAACATCAAACAAACTGCCGCTCAAATTTGGAGTTCCTCAAGGCTCAAAATTAGGACCAGTCCTATTTAATTCATACATCGCTCCATTAAGCGAGGTGGCTACAAAACATCAAGTCAAAGACCAAAAGTATGCCGATGACGAGCAACTTATTCTCTCCTTTAAACCAACTTTCTTAGATCAGAGAAATGCAGTAGTTAAAATGGAAAAGTGCATTGCTGAAATCAGGAAATTTCTACATGAAAACAAGCTTTGTAACAATGGAGAAAAAACAGAACTACTGCTCATTGGCAGTCCACACCAACTTAATAAACTCCAAGTATCATCAATCCATGTTGACAATGTCAAAATTAATGCAGTCGATCATGTAAGAAATCTAGGTGTAATCTTTGACAAAAACATGACCATGGAAAAACAAGTCAACAAGATGTGCCGGAATGCCTATTTCAATCTGAGAAATATCTCAAAAATTAGGAAGTCATTGGACAAGGAAACTTGCAAAACAGTAGTCAATGCTCTTGTGACTCCTCACCTTGACTATGGAAATGGTCTTCTATATGGATCTTCAAGTCGTTTTATAAACAAACTTCAAGTGGCCCAAAACTCAGCAGTTCAACTCATTCAAAAAATAAAAATGCATGACAGTGTAAGCCAGCATAGGAAACTGCTACACTGGCTACCGATTCCATCTAGAATACAATTCAAACTCATGTTAACAACTTGGAAAGCAGTCAATGGACAAGCTCCTTTGTATATTCAAAATCTGATTCAGCCGAAATCTGAACGAAACTTCAATCTGAGAAGCAATAACAAAATGCTCTTATATGAACCAACTTCCTACAATAAAAACAAATATGAAGACAGAGCCTTTTCGCATAGTGCTCCAAAACTGTGGAACCAACTCCCAGAGATCGTCAAGGCCTCGAAAACTTGTGAAGGCTTCAAGAGAAATCTTAAAACTCATCTGTTTAAGAGTTTCTACAAATAAATCCATCATGCACAAGCGCTACTGAGCAGTTTTAAACTGGAATTGGCGCTATATAAATGTCTATTATTATTATTATTATGATCATAATTCAAAAGTAACTGAGCAAAATTTTCTTCATGGAGCACATCATAGACAGGCCAGTATTACATACATGTACCTGGGCCTGCTTGCATGATGGTCCCAAATGGATAGAGGTCGGCGCCGCGACCTATCCACCACAGGACCAATGGTGGAACCTAAATTTTCGATCCAGAATCAATTCAGAAATGGGTTGAAATGATGCAGATGATGGTGGAAATACCTAACAAAAGTCATTTTGTGCCTTACCTGGGGCGTATAGGGTCACAGAGCCTGTGGAACCCTCCATTCCACCACAGGATCAATGGTGGAACCTTCTTTTTTTCAACCCAGAACCAATTCAGAAATGGGAGGAAATGATGCAGATGATGGTGGAAATACCTAACAAAAGTCATTTTGTGCCTTACCTGGGGCGTATAGGGTCACACAGCCTGTGGAACCCTCCATTCCAAAACAGGACCAAATGGTGGAACCTTCTGTTTTTCAACCCAGAACCAATTCAGAAATGGGTTTAAATGATGCAGATGATGGTGGAAATACCTAACAAAAGTCATTTTGTGCCTTACCTGGGGCGTATAGGGTCACACAGCCTGTGGAACCCTCCATTCCACCACAGGACCAATGGTGGAACCTTCTGTTTTTCAACCCAGAACCAATTCAGAAATGGGTTGAAATGATGCAGATGATGGTGGAAATACCTAACAAAAGTCATTTTGTGCCTTACCTGGGGCGTATAGGGTCACACAGCCTGTGGAACCCTCCATTCCACCACAGGACCAATGGTGGAACCTTCTTTTTTTCAACCAAGAGCCAATTCAGAAATGGGTTGAAATGATGCAGATGATGGTCGAAATACCTAACAAAAGTCATTTTGTGCCTTACCTGGGGCGTATAGGGTCACAGAGCCTGTGGAACCCTCCATTCCAAAACAGGACCAATGGTGGAACCTTCTTTTTTTCAACCCAGAACCAATTCAGAAATGGGATGAAATGATGCAGATGATGGTGGAAATACCTAACAAAAGTCATTTTGTGCCTTACCTGGGGCGTATAGGGTCACACAGCCTGTGGAACCCTCCATTCCACCACAGGACCAATGGTGGAACCTTCTTTTTTTCAACCCAGAACCAATTCAGAAATGGGTTGAAATGATGCAGATGATGGTGGAAATACCTAACAAAAGTCATTTTGTGCCTTACCTGGGGCGTATAGGGTCACACAGCCTGTGGAACCCTCCATTCCACCACAGGACCAATGGTGGAACCTTCTTTTTTTCAACCAATAACCAATTCAGAAATGGGTTGAAATGATGCAGATGATGGTGGAAATACCTAACAAAAGTCATTTTGTGCCTTACCTGGGGCGTACAGGGTCACACAGCCTGTGGAACCCTCCATTCCACCACAGGACCAATGGTGGAACCTTCTTTTTTTCAACCCAGAACCAATTCAGAAATGGGTTGAAATGATGCAGATGATGGTGGAAATACCTAACAAAAGTCATTTTGTGCCTTACCTGGGGCGTATAGGGTCACACAGCCTGTGGAACCCTCCATTCCACCACAGGACCAATGGTGGAACCTAAATTTTCGATCCAGAATCAATTCAGAAATGGGTTAAAATGATGCAGATGATGGTGGAAATACCTAACAAAAGTCATTTTGTGCCTTACCTGGGGTGTATAGGGTCACACAGCCTGTGGAACCCTCAATTCCACCACAGGACCAATGGTGGAACCTTCTTTTTTTCAACCAAGAACCAATTCAGGAATGGGTTGAAATGATGCAGATGATGGTGGAAATACCTAACAAAAGTCATTTTGTGCCTTACCTGGGGCGTATAGGGTCACACAGCCTGTGGAACCCTCCATTCCACCACAGGACCAATGGTGGAACCTTCTTTTTTTCAACCCAGAACCAATTCAGAAATGGGTTGAAATGACGCAGATGACGGTGGAAATACCTAACAAAAGTCATATTGTGCCTTACCTGGGGCCTATAGGGTCACACAGCCTGTGAAACCCTCCATTCCAAAACAGGACCAATGGTGGAACCTTCTTTTTTTCAACCAATAACCAATTCAGAAATGGGTTGAAATGATGCAGATGATGGTGGAAATACCTAACAAAAGTCATTTTGTGCCTTACCTGGGGCGTATAGGGTCACACAGCCTGTGGAACCCTCCATTCCACCACAGGACCAATGGTGGAACCTTCTGTTTTTCAACCCAGAACCAATTCAGAAATGGGTTGAAATGATGCAGATGATGGTGGAAATACCTAACAAAAGTCATTTTGTGCCTTACCTGGGGCGTATAGGGTCACACAGCCTGTGGAACCCTCCATTCCACCACAGGACCAATGGTGGAACCTAATTTTTTTCAACCAAGAGCCAATTCAGAAATGGGTTGAAATGATGCAGATGATGGTGGAAATACCTACCAAAAGTCATTTTGTGCCTTACCTGGGGCGTACAGGGTCACACAGCCTGTGGAACCCTCCATTCCACCACAGGACCAATGGTGGAACCTTCTTTTTTTCAACCCAGAACCAATTCAGAAATGGGTTGAAATGATGCAGATGATGGTGGAAATACCTAACAAAAGTCATTTTGTGCCTTACCTGGGTCGTATAGGGTCACACAGCCTGTGGAACCCTCCATTCCACCACAGGACCAATGGTGGAACCTAAATTTTTGATCCAGAATCAATTCAGAAATGGGTTAAAATGATGCAGATGATGGTGGAAATACCTAACAAAAGTCATTTTGTGCCTTACCTGGGGCGTATAGGGTCACACAGCCTGTGGAACCCTCCATTCCACCACAGGACCAATGGTGGAACCTAAATTTTTGATCCAGAATCAATTCAGAAATGGGTTAAAATGATGCAGATGATGGTGGAAATACCTAACAAAAGTCAATTTGTGCATTACCTGGGGCGTATAGGGTCACACAGCCTGTAGAACCCTCCATTCCAAAACAGGACCAATGGTGGAACCTTCTTTTTTTCAACCCAGAACCAATTCAGAAATGGGTTGAAATGATGCAGATGATGGTGGAAATACCTAACAAAAGTCATTTTGTGCCTTACCTGGGTCGTATAGGGTCACACAGCCTGTGGAACCCTCCATTCCACCACAGGACCAATGGTGGAACCTAATTTTTTTCAACCCAGAACCAATTCAGAAATGGGTTGAAATGATGCAGATGATGGTGGAAATACCTAACAAAAGTCATTTTGTGCCTTACCTGGGTCGTATAGGGTCACACAGCCTGTGGAACCCTCCATTCCACCACAGGACCAATGGTGGAACCTAAATTTTTGATCCAGAATCAATTCAGAAATGGGTTAAAATGATGCAGATGATGGTGGAAATACCTAACAAAAGTCATTTTGTGCCTTACCTGGGGCGTATAGGGTCACACAGCCTGTGGAACCCTCCATTCCACCACAGGACCAATGGTGGAACCTAAATTTTTGATCCAGAATCAATTCAGAAATGGGTTAAAATGATGCAGATGATGGTGGAAATACCTAACAAAAGTCAATTTGTGCATTACCTGGGGCGTATAGGGTCACACAGCCTGTGGAACCCTCCATTCCAAAACAGGACCAATGGTGGAACCTTCTTTTTTTCAACCCAGAACCAATTCAGAAATGGGTTGAAATGATGCAGATGATGGTGGAAATACCTAACAAAAGTCATTTTGTGCCTTACCTGGGTCGTATAGGGTCACACAGCCTGTGGAACCCTCCATTCCACCACAGGACCAATGGTGGAACCTAATTTTTTTCAACCCAGAGCCAATTCAGAAATGGGTTGAAATGATGCAGATGATGGTGGAAATACCTACCAAAAGTCATTTTGTGCCTTACCTGGGGCGTACAGGGTCACACAGCCTGTGGAACCCTCCATTCCACCACAGGACCAATGGTGGAACCTTCTTTTTTTCAACCCAGAACCAATTCAGAAATGGGTTAAAATGATGCAGATGATGGTGGAAATACCTAACAAAAGTCATTTTGTGCCTTACCTGGGGCGTATAGGGTCACACAGCCTGTGGAACCCTCCATTCCACCACAGGACCAATGGTGGAACCTAAATTTTTGATCCAGAATCAATTCAGAAATGGGTTAAAATGATGCAGATGATGGTGGAAATACCTAACAAAAGTCAATTTGTGCCTTACCTGGGGCGTATAGGGTCACACAGCCTGTGGAACCCTCCATTCCAAAACAGGACCAATGGTGGAACCTTCTTTTTTTCAACCCAGAACCAATTCAGAAATGGGTTGAAATGATGCAGATGATGGTGGAAATACCTAACAAAAGTCATTTTGTGCCTTACCTGGGGCGTATAGGGTCACAGAGCCTGTGGAACCCTCCATTCCACCACAGGACCAATGGTGGAACCTTCTTTTTTTCAACCAAGAACCAATTCATAAATGGGTTGAAATGACGCAGATGACGGTGGAAATACCTAACAAAAGTCATATTGTGCCTTACCTGGGGCGTATAGGGTCACACAGCCTGTGGAACCCTCCATTCCACCACAGGACCAATGGTGGAACCTTCTTTTTTTCAACCAAGAGCCAATTCAGAAATGGGTTGAAATGATGCAGATGATGGTGGAAATACCTAACAAAAGTCATTTTGTGCCTTACCTTGGGCGTATAGGGTCACAGAGCCTGTGGAACCCTCCATTCCAAAACAGGACCAATGGTGGAACCTTCTTTTTTTCAACCCAGAACCAATTCAGAAATGGGATGAAATGATGCAGATGATGGTGGAAATACCTAACAAAAGTCATTTTGTGCCTTACCTGGGGCGTATAGGGTCACACAGCCTGTGGAACCCTCCATTCCACCACAGGACCAATGGTGGAACCTTCTGTTTTTCAACCCAGAACCAATTCAGAAATGGGTTGAAATGATGCAGATGATGGTGGAAATACCTAACAAAAGTCATTTTGTGCCTTACCTGGGGCGTATAGGGTCACACAGCCTGTGGAACCCTCCATTCCACCACAGGACCAATGGAGGAACCTTCTTTTTTTCAACCCAGAGCCAATTCAGAAATGGGTTGAAATGATGCAGATGATGGTGGAAATACCTACCAAAGTCATTTTTGTGCCTTACCTGGGGCGTACAGGGTCACACAGCCTGTGGAACCCTCCATTCCAACACAGGACCAATGGTGGAACCTTCTTTTTTTCAACCCAGAACCAATTCAGAAATGGGTTGAAATGATGCAGATGATGGTGGAAATACCTAACAAAAGTCATTTTGTGCCTTACCTGGGGCGTATAGGGTCACACAGCCTGTGGAACCCTCCATTCCACCACAGGACCAATGGTGGAACCTTCTGTTTTTCAACCCAGAACCAATTCAGAAATGGGTTGAAATGATGCAGATGATGGTGGAAATACCTAACAAAAGTCATTTTGTGCCTTACCTGGGGCGTATAGGGTCACACAGCCTGTGGAACCCTCCATTCCACCACAGGACCAATGGTGGAACCTAATTTTTTTCAACCCAGAACCAATTCAGAAATGGGTTAAAATGATGCAGATGATGGTGGAAATACCTAACAAAAGTCATTTTGTGCCTTTCCTGGGGCGTATAGGGTCACACAGCCTGTGTAACCCTCCATTCCACCACAGGACCAATGGTGGAACCTTCTTTTTTTCAACCCGGAACCAATTCAGAAATGGGTTGAAATGATGCAGATGATGGTGGAAATACCAACCAAAAATCATTTTTTGCCTTACCTGGGGTTTATATAGGGTAATACAGCCTGTGAAACCCTCCATTCCACCACAGGACCAATGGTGGAACCTTTTATCCACCACAGGACCAATTGAATAGTTAGAGTGAGCTTTGATAAAATGCCTGTAATATATCTCTTAAATGTCATTATGAGTAATTAGTTCAGTATGGGTATAAATGATTGACGGAACCTTGCAAACCACCTTAGGACCTGTGGTGGTTCCTGACCTTCAGAATCTGTGCAGGACAACCCCAAATATTTCATTATTTCCAATAAACATCTCCCCATAAATGCCCAAAATGACCAGGAACATCATCTTCCACCACAGGACCAATTTTGGCACATGACCTCCTGTACAGGGCAACCGCCAGTATTTCATTATTTCCAATAAACACCTCACCATAAATGCCCAAACAGACCGGGAACCTCATCTTCCACAGTAGGACTACCCTCAACATTTCATTATTTCCAATAAACGCCTGATAATAAATACCCCGAAGGACCATGAAACTCCTCTTTCACTACAGAACCAATGGTGGGACCTAACTTGCAAATTCAAATAAATTCAAATTCAAATAATTTTATTTATACTCGATTAAAAATATAATTATGCAGCACAAGACTACCCTCAATTTTTTTCATCTGCTGCAATAAGCATCTAATATTAAATGCCCAAGATTAGGGGAGACCGGGGTAAGTTGTGCCATCTTTGGCGTCAGGCTGATTTTCCGAAAAACCGAAGCCTAATCAAGTAATCTGAAAGTCAGACATCAAAATACAATACTTTGGCCAGAATCGACCAAAGTTTCAGAGCAATCTGACCATTGGGAAGGTCATGGTAGGCATTTTAAAAAAGTAGGTGCCGGGGTTAGTTGTGCCGCATGACGGGGTAAGTTGATCCGCTTAATTTATTCCAAAAAAACCTTGTATTTCACCCTTTCTTAAGATAGATCATTTGTATCATGTTTTTAACTTATGGCTGACATGTTACATGTCATTCAAACATTTTATGCAAAAATGAAGACAAGTAAAGATGAATGAAAAATTCATTCCTATTTCATACCATCGGCACAACACACCCCAATTATCAAAATGGCACAACTTACCCCAAATTGATTTTATGGATGAAACTGGTTATCAAAAATAAATAAACAGTGCGAGAAGAAATCTAACAACACAAATGTCGAGATATACCTCCTAACTCCATCCTACCAGAGGGACATCATCTCATTATAAATACCAAATGACGGAGAAACAAGAATGTCAGTCCTCGGCACTTCAAGTTTTCAGTAACAAAATTGAATTTATGAGTGTAGCTTTTCATACCATTATATTTGGCAGTTTTTTTTCCTGGTGCCAAATGATGTTGACCAAGTGGGTATATATGGTAGGCATTGCCTTCTTTGCCCAGTTCTTCATTTCACCTCAACAGTGGGCGGGACAACTTACCCCGCGGCACAACTTACCCCAGTCTCCCCTACAACATTTAAATAATGCCTGGTAAATTTTACATGAACTCCGCTGCATCCAATGGCCAGACGACATTAATACAAAATCAAAATTGTGTACTTACAATTTAATCATGAATATATATTGCCTTGAATTATATACATTGTATGTCACAAAATTCATGATTCGTACAAAGAACGCTCTTTTCTTGCACTGTTTAGGACAGGCATACTTCCACTGGAGATCGAACATTGATAGATGGTATTGCAAAAGTGTAGAGGAATATTTGGGTAAATTATAAAAAGGTGATGTTGAACTCGAAGTTTATTTTCTTTTACAATGTAAGTTTTTTGAGGAAGAACGAAATTAAAGTATTTTGAAAAGCTCAAAACGGGCAAAACCACATGTATATTTTTTGAAAACTGGAGCATCTAGAAAAATTTGAATATTGATGTCAGAAATTAAAGTGACTGCTAAATCTATCCTTACTTGTAAAAGAAATAAATATCTCTTCAGCTACAGCCATGTTGCTAAAGATGCAGTAATCCCTATTGTAGTAAGTTTTGTAATTACATTATTATCCTGTTTGAAACTCAATGAAACTAAATAATACTAATGCATAGAATCTTCTTGAAATATTTTAGTTATTTAATTTATCTTCTGCTGACCACATGATGATGTGTAGCAGATAAATTGATTTGAGTAACTATTATATATATATCAAATTATTCTTCTTAAAATACTTAGGGGAAGAGGTTCCAGCATTGGTGCTGTGGTGGACGAGGAGGTTACTTGAATGTGTAGCCTCCATCATTCCATATTTAGTACCAAGTGGTAAATTTTAAAAGTGGTCCTCTCGAGGGGAGTAGGTCCCAGCATTGGTCCTTTGGTGGAGGAAAAGATCAATGATTTGTGTAATCTCCATAATTTTATATTTAGCTCAAGTTAATAAATTTTAACAATGTCCTCTTGAGGGCAAGATATTCCAGCATTGGTCCGCTGTATGATGAACTTCCATACCTTGTGCAGCCTTCATAATCCCTGCCGGGTATCCCTGCCGGGTATAAGACACAAAAATCTTAGGTGACATGCTCACACCTGCAACAGCTGAAAACTCCTCCCCTAGCGATGCCACTCACCTAAACTATCCAATATCCACCTATCCTTATTGATCTATCCTGTCCTTCTGATGACAGCAAATAACAGTGAAACAGCTCCCTTACTTACGTTTTCTGCCTCTACTGTTTTTCCCCACCAGGGGCGCATGAATCTCCATCGTAGTTCACTGCCTGCTCATGCCAGAGGCTGGCGCCACCGTCTCTCTTCCCGCCAAAACCATCCACACACTCCAGTGTCAGCTGCTTCCAATGCCTGCGCACTGGCTGACCCACTTCTACTCATCGTATCTCCCTCATCTTACCCTCATTTTAAAGCTCTTTCCAAGCCCTAAACGTATGTACATGTCTGAACTATTATCCAAGCTCCAACACGCTATCTCTCAAGTCTAATCTGCATAACACAATCCAATCACCAATGCATTTTTCATTTCGCCCAGGTTCATGTTCAAGCACAATCTCACAGCAGAGGAGTGCACATGACTGCTGTGTAGGATTTGGCAATGTGCCAAAATATCATATATATATTTTATATATATATATATTCTTTTATTGACATCTATAAATATCACAATTGATACATATGTCATTTGTAATGGGAAAAATTTAAATAAAATATATAAAATAGTATTATTATATACAAGATTAATCATATACATAAAATTGATTATACACATGTTATAAATAGCTAAAATCAAGTGAGCATAATGATACAAACATATACGAGTAACAGTATTTTCAGATAAAAAGAGCACTCAGCACAATATTAAAATAAATACAAACTAGGTTCCAGCCACCAAAATAGTTATAAAATGAAGTAGGTATCAAACACCAACTAATATAGATAATAGTCAATAAAATACACACACCACTGATACTGATCACTTTCAAATAGCCATTTCAGCTGATTAAGAAAATTATGATTTATGATATATATAAGACCTTATCAAAAGACATACAAATTAACAAATTTATAGAATAATTAATAATGCTTGATATTTCATATTTGAACATTATATACAAAACATGCATCAGATTACATACATTGTTGCTTTAATATTGATCGTATTTCTATACTGAATAGTTCATTTTATGTTAGAGATAACTTATTTCTTAAAGTGTACATTGTATGCTTATTATCATAATTATTATGATTTTGTATTATTAGTGACCGTGTGGATGTAGGAGATAAGTTGCTTTAAATTTAAATATCAGCCTGAAGTAAAAATTTCCCTAGAGCATTCAGTAGGTCAGGTTCCTTACTTTTCATTATTGATGTGAACTTGTCACTGTCATTCAAAGATAGAAAATTGTTGATAAATTTAGCAGCTGTTGAAAACAGGTTTTCACGCAACGATTCATTAGCAGGGCATACAACAAGGCAATGGATTTCATCCTCCACCATATTTAATGAACACTTTTCACATATTCTATTTGCTGCAGGAATCACTGGCTTTTGATGTCTGCCTATTTCAATTTGTAGACTGTGAGAACTTGTCCTGAATCTGGCAATCTTAGTTAACACCTTGCGGTTTAGTCGCAGCCTTAGATATGGCTCTAATCTTCGGTCAGTTTTAAAAAGCTTATATGTTCTAAGTTTTGGTTGCTGTGTACTATCATTTATAGATATGAGTAGTTGTTCCTGTTCTATTTCATAAAGTTTTGATTTTACAGTTCTACATATGCTGTCAATGTCTAAGTTAGTATTGTTACTTGTTTCATATTCAATGTTACAAGTGCTTAAAATGTTTATTATTTTACTGAACCAATTAGTTTCATTGGCTCTGTTCGTATGATTATCTTTCTGAATTTGTAGACATCTCCTTAACAGGCTACCATCTGGTGCATTTTCTAATCTCATCCAATAATTGATCATTCTAACTTTTTGTCTAACATGCAATGGAAATCTTCCAGTTTCACCATAAACAGCCAGAGATGGCGTTTGTTTTCTTACGCCTAACATACGTTTTAGATAGCCAAGTTGCAGAACTTCTAATTCAGATACAGGTTTTTCACTACTCCATATTTCACTGTTGTACTCAAGGATTGGTAGAACATAAGTATCAAACATTCGCAAAGATATAATTGGGTCCATGTGTCCTAGGACTTGCTTTGAATCACTTTGTAGGGCAAAAAGTGCCTTATGAGCTTGCACTGACAGGTATTCTGCCATCTTGCTGTGCACTTTACGTTTGTTAGTTAGCATATGACCTAGATATTTGAAACTGTCCACTTTTTCTAGTTCCGCACCATTGCAAAAGAAGGAGTTAGTTGTTTTGGTACCAATTTGCATCACTTTGGTTTTACTGACATTTACTATAAGATGCCATTTTTTACAGAAAGTGTGCACTGAATTTATGCTATTCTGTAGACATTTAGGAGAATCAGCGATAAGTACAATATCGTCAGCATACAGTATGTGTGTTAAAGTGAAGTTGTTCAATTTTATCCCATCTGATTTGTCAAGATACTGGGGAAGGTCAGACATAAATTCATTAAATAACTTTGGACTAAGAATTCCCCCTTGCAAGACCCCACATTGACTGTCAATTGCATTACTAGTATTTCCACTCTGGTGAACCCTAGCTTTTGCCTTGTCAAACATACTTATAATAATTTTGAGCATTTTCTCCCCAATGTTCTGCTGCCTCAGTTTGAAGTATAGAGCATTCCTGTTTATGTAGTCAAATGCTTTGGTAAAATCTATAAAACACATGTACACAGGCTTTTTCTTTGCTTGTTGATAGCTTAAGACTGTATCCAAAATGAAAACACAGTCCGTGGTACTGGCTCCCGGTGTGAAGCCGAACTGACAGGGGTCATCAAGGTTCAGAGCCTCATTTTTGAAATACAACCGACTATTCAGGATTGAATCGAAGATTTTACCCATAACGACATTTATAGTTATTTTTCTATAGTTATCTGGGTCACTAACTCTTTTTCATCACCAATACTTCCTGACATTCTCTACCAATCAAAGCACATGCTTTCAGACAAACTGCAGATTTTCATCATTTCCCTGTCAATATTTCCAGTGCCATCAGTGGCAATCTACCTCTTCGTTTTCACATATAGTGGGGGGTCGGAAAGGGGGGGGCGCTCCATTCCCCCTAAAAATGTCCCTCAATGGGTATATCTATATTATATATATCTATTCCAAGCTTTTTTAAAAGAATCAAACAAATGGATAGAATTGGGAAAAAAATACACCCTGCTGGCCTATTTAAGTGGTATTAGTTCATAGTCATGTAACAATCCTTGATTTTGATCCCACTACTTAATTGGTAAGTTGATCTAGACTAGAATTAGAATTAGAATTAGAATTTATTGGTAAACAAAATACAATTACACTTCAACGAATCAACATAACAAATAGCAGAATTATAATACCAATAAAAAAAAAACTTACACACTGAATGTGTGTATGTTCCCTAGCAATTTCACAATATAATTTCTTAATCTTTATGGAACAGTGAATGAATATATATTATAGGAAATAAAAATTAATAATAATACTGATAAATTAAAAACATTAATAGGCACTATCATATATACAAAAGTGGTAATGACAATAATCTTAATAATAGTTTTGTATTACAGAATAGAAAAAGATATTCTAGGTAGAGACCACAAATTTCTTAAAATATTAGTTACTTTCTTTTTAAATGTAAATTTACTACAATTTAAATCAATGACATTCACAACAGAATTCCAAATTTCCGCACCTTTAAATCTGACATGCATTTTAACAATTTCTGATCTACAAAATGGTAATCGAAGGTTATTCATATTTCTTGTTCCGTAATGATAAAAATCAGCTGGATAAATGAACATATCTATAAACATTCTCGGCATTTCACCTCTTACAAACTTATACATAAACATCATAATTGAAACTTTATACAATTTAGGTGGTTGTACAATTTTTAAGTTAATCAAATATACTGTTCGAAGGTGTTCTTCGACTAACACCTTTAATTCTATGAACCGCCTGTTTTTGCAAAACTTATAGCAAATTAATATAATTAGTATAAGTATTTCCTCATATTTCAAGTGCCATCACCATACAATGGCCTTGTTATTGTAAACCTGGCCAGGCAGGTGCTGTCACCTTAGCGTTCAAAATACCATTTTGACCCAATATCCAAATACCTAACTCAAATTCATCATTCAACTAACAGAATTTGAATCTTAGATGTTGTGCGGTGACCCAGGTCTATAGAGCATTAATTATCAGGCATTTCTTAATAATCAAATATTGTTCCTTCCAAATATTAAGTTTGTCCTTTGCAGGAGGTCAGGTTCCATCTATGGTCCAGTTGTGGAAGTTGAGGTTCCCTGTCATCTGGGGCATTGACTATGAGATGTTTATTGGAAATTATAATTATGAAATATTAAGTGTAGTCAGGGGCAGGGGGTTAGGTTCCACCATTGGTCCTGTGGTTGATTGAAAGGTTCCTTTGTCAATGTAAGCCCATACTGGTCGAATTACTTATTATGATGTATTATAAGTGATATTACCCATGAATTTTATCAATAGTCGGAACAAACAGTAAAATTTCTTCTGTAAAATAAAAAAGGTTGAACCACTGGTTATGCGCCTGGCATGGAACGGATGGTTCCCCAGGACATGTGACCCTATATGTGCCTAGCTAATGACTCTGAGTAGATATTTCAACCATTATGCCAATAGTTTCAACCAATTTCTGATTTAGTCCTGGGTTGAAAAAAGAATCTGTCCTGTGGTGGATTGCAGGGTTCCTTCATCCGTGTAACCTCACATTGACCTAATTACTCAAAATTACTTTTAAGAGACATAAAACAAGCACCTGACTCAAACTATTCGATTGGTCCTGTGGTGGATAACAGGTTCCACCATTGGTCCTGTGGTGGAATGGAGAGTTCCCCATGCTGTGTGACCCTATACGTCCCGGGTAAGGCACAGAATGACTTTTGGTTGGTATTTCCACCATCATCTCAATCATCTCAATCAGTTTCTGAATTGGTCCTGGGTTAAAAAAAGAAGGTTCCACCATTTGTCCTGTGGTGGAATGGAGGGTTACCCATGCTGTGTGACCCTATACGCCCCGGGTAAGGCACAGAATGACTTTTGGTCGGTATTTCCATCATCATCTCAATCATATCAACCAGTTTCTGAATTGGTCCTGGGTTGAAAAAAGAAGGTTCCACCATTGGTCCTGTGGTGGAATCATAGAAATGCATAGAACATACATGAGGCTGTATGATGCCACATCAAGAAGCGGTCACAAAATCCGCCATATTGGAACTGTCCTAAGACATGACGTCACAATAGACTAATTATGATGTGACGTCATGCCATTATTATAAGTGACATCAATGTTATTGGTGATGTCACGGTTACATTGTGCCAGGATACAGGGCAGTTCCAAGATGGTGGATTTGGTTGCTTCATCTGCCAGAGCCTCATGTCCGTTCTATGTATTTCTATGGGTGAAATGCAGGGTTCCTCCTTTCCGTGTAACCCCACACTGACCTTATTACTCAAAATGACTCTTAATAGACATATAACAAGCATTTAAGTAAAACCTGACTCAAACCATCCGATTGGTCCTGTGGTGAATAAAAGGTTCCACCATTGGTCCTGTGGTGGAATGGAGGGTTCCCCATGCTGTGTGACCCTATACGCCCCGGGTAGTGCATAAAATGACTTTTGGTAGGTATTTCCACCATCATCTCAATCATCCCAACCAGTTTCTGAATTTGTCCTGGGTTGAAAAAAGAAGGTTCCACCATTGGTCCTGTGGTGGAATGCAGGGTTCCTTCATCATCGTAACCCCACACTGACCTAATTACTCGAAATGACTTTTAAGAGATATATAACAAGCATTTAAGCAAAAGCTGACTCAAACTATCCGATTGGTCCTGTGGTGGATAAAAGGTCCACCATTGGTCCTGTGGTGGAATGGAGGATTCGCAATGCTGTGTGACCCTATACACCCCGGGTAAGGCACAAAATGACTTTTGGAAGGTATTTCCACTATCATCTCAATCATCTCAACGAGTTTCTGAATTGGTCCTGGGTTGAAAAAAGAAGGTTCCACCATTGGTCCTGTGGTGGAAAGGAGGGTTCCCATAGCTGTGTGACCCTATACACCCCGGGTAAGGCACAAAATGACTTTTGGTAGGTATTTCCACCATCATCTCAACCAGTTTCTGAATTGGTCCTGGGTTGAAAAAAGAAGGTTCCACCCTTGGTCCTGTGGTGGAATGCAGGGTTCCTTCATCAGTGTAACCCCACACTGACCTAACTACTCAAAATGACTTTTAAGAGACATATAACAAGCATTTAAGCAAAAGCTGACTCAAACTATCCGATTGGTGCTGTGGTGGATAAAAGGTTCCACCATTGGTCCTGTGGTGGAATGGAGGGTTCTCCATGCTGTGTAACCCTATACACCCCGGATAAGGTACAAAATGACTTTTGGTCGGTATTTGCACCATATTCTTAATCATCTCAACCAGTTTCTGAATTGATCCTGGGTTGAAAAAAGAAGGTTCCACCATTGGTCCAGTGGTGGATTGCACAGTTCCATCATCCGTGTAACCCCACACTGACCTAATTACTCAAAATGACTTTTTTAAAAGAGACATATAACGAGCTTTATATCAAAAGCTGACTCAAACTATTCGATTGGTCCTGTGGTGGATAAAAGGTTCCACCATTGGTCCTGTGGTGGAATGGAGGGTTCCCCATGCTGTGTGACCCTATACGCTCCGGGTAAGGCACAGAATGACTTTTGGTCGGTATTTCAACCATCATCTCAATCATCTTAACCAGTTTCTGAATTGGTCCCGGGTTGAAAAAAGAAGGTTCCACCATTGGTCCTGTGGTGGAATGGAGGGTTCCCCATGCTGTGTGACCCTATACGCCCCGGGTAATGCATAAAATGACTTTTGGTAGGTATTTCCACCATCATCTCAATCATCTTAACCAGTTTCTGAATTGGTCCTGGGTTGAAAAAAGAAGGTTCCACCATTGGTCCTGTGGTGGAATGCAGGGTTCCTTCATCAGTGTAACCCCACACTGACCTAATTACTCAAAATGACTTTTAAGAGACATATAACAAGCATTTAAGCAAAAGCTGACTCAAACTATCCGATTGGCGCTGTGGTGGATAAAAGGTTCCACCATTGGTCCTGTGGTGGAATGCAGGGTTCCCATTGCTGTGTGACCCTATACACCCCGGGTATGGAACAAAATGACTTTTGGTCGGTATTTCCACCATCATCTCAATCATCTCAACCGGTTTCTGAATTGGTCCTGGGTTGAAAAAAGAAGGTTCCACCATTGGTCCTGTGGTGGAATGGAGGGTTCCCCATGCTACATGACAATATACGGCCCAGGTAATGCATAAAATGACTTTTGGTCGGTATTTCCACCATCATCTCAATCATCTCAACCAGTTTCTGAATTGGTCCTGGGTTGAAAAAAGAAGGTTCCACCATTGGTCCTGTGGTGGAGTGCAGGGTTCCTTCATCAGTGTAACCCCACACTGACCTAATTACTCAAAATGACTTTTAAGTGACATATAACAAGCATCTAAGCAAAAGCTGACTCAAACTATCCGATTGGTCCTGTGGTGGATAAAAGGTTCCACCATTGGTCCTGTGGTGGAGTGGAGGATTCCCAATGCTGTGTGACCCTATACACCCCGGGTAAGGCACAAAATGACTTTTGGAAGGTATTTCGACTATCATCTCAATCATCTCAACAAGTTTCTGAATTGGTCCTGGGTTGAAAAAAGAAGGTTCCACCATTGGTCCTGTGGTGGAATGGAAGGTTCCCTATACTGTTTGACCCTATACAACCCGGGTAAGGCACAGAATGACTTTTGGAAGGTATTTCCGCCATCATCTCAATCATTTCAACCAGTTTCTGAATTGTTCCTGGTTTGAAAAAATAAGGTTCCACCATTGGTCCTGTGGTGGAATGGAAGGGTCCCCATGCTGTGTGACCCTATACGCCCCGGGTAAGGCAAAGAATAACTTTTGGAAGGTATTTCCACCATCATCTCAATCATCCCAACCAGTTTCTTTATTGTTCCTGGGTTGAAAGAAGAAGGTTCCACCATTGGTCCTGTGGTGGAATGGAAGGTTCCCTATACTGTGTGACCCTATACACCCCGGGTAAGGCGCAGAATGACTTTTGAAAGGTATTTCCACCATCATCTCAATCATCGCAACCAGTTTTTTTATTGTTCCTGAGTTGAACAAAGAAGGTTCCACCATTGGTCCTGTGGTGGAATGGAAGGTTCCCTATACTGTGTGACCCTATACGCCTTGGGTAAGGCACAGAATGACTTTTGGAAGGTATTTCCACCATCATCTCAATCATCTCAACCAGTTTCTGAATTGTACCTGGGTTGAAAAAAGAAGGTTCCACCATTGGTCCTGTGGTGGAATGCAAGGTTCCCCATACTGTGTGACCCTATACGCCCCGGGTAAGGCACAAAATGACTTTTGGAAGGTATTTTCACCATCATCTCAATCATCTCAACCAGTTTCTGAATTGTACCAGGGTTGAAAAATTAGGTTCCACCATTGGTCCTGTGGTGGAATGGAGGGTTCCCCAGGCTCTGTGACCCTATATGCCACAGGTTATGCACAAAATGAATTTTGTTGGTATTTCCACCATCATCTCAATCATCTCAACATTTTTCGGAATTGGTCCTGGGTTGAAAAAAGAAGGTTCCATCATTGGTCCTGCGGTGGAATGGAAGGTTCCCTATACTGTGTGACCCTATACAACCCCGGGTAAGGCACAGAATGACTTTTGGACGGTATTTCCACCATCATCTCAATCGTCTCGACCAGTTTCTGAATTGTTCCTGGGTTGAAAAAAGAAGGTGCCACCATTGGTCCTGTGGTGGAATGGAGGATTCCCAATGCTGTGTGACCCTATACACCCCGGGTAAGGCACAAAATGACTTTTGGAAGGTATTTCCACTATCATCTCAATCATCTCAACAAGTTTCTGAATTGGTCCTGGGTTGAAAAAAGAAGGTTCCACGATTGGTCCTGTGGTGGAATGGAGGGTTCCCCATGCTACATGACAATATACGGCCCAGGTAATGCATAAAATGACTTTTGGTCGGTATTTCCACCATCATCTCAATCATCTCAACCAGTTTCTGAATTGGTCCTGGGTTGAAAAAAGAAGGTTCCACCATTGGTCCTGTGGTTGAGTGCAGGGTTCCTTCATCAGTGTAACCCCACACTGACCTAATTACTCAAAATGACTTTTAAGTGACATATAACAAGCATCTAAGCAAAAGCTGACTCAAACTATCCGATTGGTCCTGTGGTGGATAAAAGGTTCCACCATTGGTCCTGTGGTGGAATGGAAGGTTCCCTATACTGTGTGACCCTATACAACCCGGGTAAGGCACAGAATGACTTTTGGAAGGTATTTCCACCATCATCTCAATCATTTCAACCAGTTTCTGAATTGTTCCTGGTTTGAAAAAAGAAGGTTCCACCATTGGTCCTGTGGTGGAATGGAAGGTTCCCCATTAGGGTGGTTCGCAAAACCAACAATTTCACCAAAGAGGGCAAGACACCCCCTCATTTTGTTCCATTTGCCAAATGATACACCCATGCAAAATTTTGGACTCTTAAGTTAAATAGAAGTGGGTGCTCACGGAGCCTGAAGTTTTAGCCAAAACAGCAAAAAAATGTTAATACGCGAATCTGCGGTTTTGCATTACTTTGTCAATTTTAAAGCTACAAAGTTCTTACTATCATTTTTGAAATGGCCACAAAAAGACCTTTCATATGAATGGTAACATGATGGGTCTAAAAACCAATTGAGTGGTCAACGTTTTCTTAAATTTCAGTTTACATGAAAAAAAGTTTTCGAATTTCATAAATTGTTATTAACATCAATTGAGTGCTAAGATTGGCTTAAACAACATCCAGCATGCTCTAAATATCTTATATCCTTGGTCTATAGCAGCATGATAAGCCTACTGTGGATAGTGATTTGAATAATGTAAAAAATGTCAGAATACAGTGGAAATAATTAATGAAATATATTCAAACGCGTTTATGTCAAGAATGGGTCCTTTATGCAGGTTTAGAGGCAAATACCTTTGTTTGACTGGAGAATTAATACTTTACCTCATTGTTTTTAAAGATATATCTATTTGTAGATTCATTCTCATGTTAATGATACTGAGCTGTGAGCATACCGTTTTCCTTGATGTGATGTCTTAATACTTGAGTACTTAAAAATGAAATAATGTTTAATCCCAATGAGTACAACATATTATAATGAACACTTTGGTGATGTCATAAAATGCGCCATTATAGAGACAATACAACAAGAAGAAAATAATTTTGCAGTTGAATTAACTGAAATTAGATGCAGAGTAAAAAATGCAATAGATTTGATGAATGTCGCTTGGTAGATTGTTGTCACTTCTGGGTGTTTCCCTGGAACCTGTGGGAATGTTGGAGTATAACATGTGAATGTGCTCAAAATACAAAACATTGCCAATGATCAGACCTATCAATATTCAATTATTCATGATAAGGTCTGTCTTGAAATCACTGGAAATTATGAACCACAGCACACTTATAAGTGACAATCATTAACTGTTATTGAAGTTGAAAGATCTCAAATTCTCTACCCTGCTATTCTAGATAATTATGTATGAAGGATGTGACCATACAGTTCTTTATCAGTTCTTTTTTTTTTTTTTAAGTCTCAGACAAGTCCACATACTTTGGTTAATCACATACACAAATTTTGTATTAATTCACATTGTAACATCATCAAAGTATGTAGGCCAACGTTCAAATGTTAAGCTCCTTGCACAATTTTGTTTTCAATACTCACGATGCCTAGCAGTATTAGTACAAAAACATTAAATAATACTATTATTAACCAGATCATGTATCTCAATGGCATTTATTTTAGAAATAATGTTCTTGAGCGTTAATATTAAATCCAAATGAGTGTATGAGGTTTTTGCTACTGAATCAGTGAACCTGTTGCGAAAATATGGAAGAATGAATCCCCCTTATTATCTATTCTGACTTCATTCTGTTAAAAAATCTTCCCACAATCCCCAGCAACTGAAGTATCATACAATGAAGAAGTTAGGTATAAATTATATCTAGTATATTATGCAAGATGTCTTATGAAAATCAATTTAACCACTAAAATGATCATTATAGCAATTTATGAAATTCGAAAACTTTAATTTCTGGTAAAACAAAAATTAAGAAGACATTGATCACTCAATATCCTTGCAGACCCATCATGTTACCATTCAAATGAAAGGTCTTTTTGTGGCCATTCCAAAAATGGTAGTTAGAATTTTGTAGCTTTAAAACTGACAAAGTTATGCCAAACCGCAGATTCGCGTATTAACAATTTTTTGCTGTTTTGGCTAAAACTTCAGGCTCTGTGAGCACCCACTTCTATTTAACTTAGGAGTCCAAAATTTTGCATGGGTGTATCATTTGGCAAATGGAACAAAATGAGGGGGTGTCTTGCCCTCTTCGGGAAAATTGTTGTTTTTCGAACCACCCTATTCCCCATGCTGTGTGACCCAATACGCCCCGGGTAAGGCAAAGAATAACTTTTGGAAGGTATTTCCACCATCATCTCAATCATCCCAACCAGTTTCTTTATTGTTCCTGGGTTGAAAAAAGAAGGTTCCACCATTGGTCCTGTGGTGGAATGGAAAGTTCCCTATACTGTGTGACCCTATACAACCCGGGTAAGGCACAGAATGACTTTTGAAAGGTATTTCCACCATCATCTCAATCATCTCAACCAGTTTCTTTATTGTTCCTGAGTTGAAAAAAGAAGGTTCCACCATTGGTCCTGTGGTGGAATGGAAGGTTCCCTATACTGTGTGACCCTATACGCCTTGGGTAAGGCACAGAATGACTTTTGGAAGGTATTTCCACCATCATCTCAATCATCTCAACCAGTTTCTGAATTGTACCTGGGTTGAAAAAAGAAGGTTCCACCATTGGTCCTGTGGTGGAATGCAAGGTTCCCCATACTGTGTGACCCTATACGCCCCGGGTAAGGCACAAAATGACTTTTGGAAGGTATTTTCACCATCAACTCAATCATCTCAACCAGTTTCTGAATTGTACCTGGGTTGAAAAATTAGGTTCCACCATTGGTCCTGTGGTGGAATGGAGGGTTCCCCAGGCTCTGTGACCCTATATGCCACAGGTTATGCACAAAATGAATTTTGTTGGTATTTCCACCATCATCTCAATCATCTCAACATTTTTCTGAATTGGTCCTGGGTTGAAAAAAGAAGGTTCCATCATTGGTCCTGCGGTGGAATGGAAGGTTCCCTATACTGTGTGACCCTATACAACCCCGGGTAAGGCACAGAATGACTTTTGGACGGTATTTCCACCATCATCTCAATCGTCTCGACCAGTTTCTGAATTGTTCCTGGGTTGAAAAAAGAAGGTGCCACCATTGGTCCTCTGGTGGAATGGAGGATTCCCAATGCTGTGTGACCCTATACACCCCGGGTAAGGCACAAAATGACTTTTGGAAGGTATTTCCACTATCATCTCAATCATCTCAACCAGTTTCTGAATTGTTCCTGGGTTGAAAAAAGAAGGTTCCACAATTGGTCCTGCGGTGGAATGCAAGGTTCCGCTTACTGTGTGACCCTATACGCCCCGGGTAAGGCACAGAATGACTTTTGGAAGATATTTCCACCATCATCTCAATCATCTCAACCAGTTTCTGAATTGTACCTTGGTTGAAAAAAGAAGGTTCCACCATTGGTCCTGTGGTGGAATGGAAGGTTCCCCAAACTGTGTGACCCTATACGCCCCGGGTAAGGCACAGAATGACTTTTGGAAGGTATTTCCACCATCATCTCAATCATCTCAACCAGTTTCTGAATTGTTCCTGGGTTGAAAAAAGAAGGTTCCACCATTGGTCCTGTGGTGGAATGCAAGGTTCCCCATACTGTGTGACCCTATACGCCCCGGGTAAGGCACAAAATGACTTTTGGAAGGTATTTTCACCATCATCTCAATCATCTCAACCAGTTTCTGAATTGTACCTGGGTTGAAAAATTAGGTTCCACCATTGGTCCTGTGGTGGAATGGAGGGTTCCCCAGGCTCTGTGACCCTATATGCCACAGGTTATGCACAAAATGAATTTTGTTGGTATTTCCACCATCATCTAAATCATCTCAACATTTTTCTGAATTGGTCCTGGGTTGAAAAAAGAAGGTTCCATCATTGGTCCTGCGGTGGAATGGAGGATTCCCTATGCTGTGTGACCCTATACACCCCGGGTAAGGCACAAAATGACTTTTGGAAGGTATTTCCACCATCATCTCAATCATCTCAACCAGTTTCTGAATTGTTCCTGGGTTGAAAAAAGAAGGTTCCACCATTGGTCCTGTGGTGGAATGGAAGGTTCCCTATACTGTGTGACCCTATACAACCCGGGTAAGGCACAGAATGACTTTTGGAAGGTATTTCCACCATCATCTCAATCATTTCAACCAGTTTCTGAATTGTTCCTGGTTTGAAAAAAGAAGGTTCCACCATTGGTCCTGTGGTGGAATGGAAGGTTCCCCATGCTGTGTGACCCTATACGCCCCGGGTAAGGCAAAGAATAACTTTTGGAAGGTATTTCCACCATCATCTCAATCATCCCAACCAGTTTCTTTATTGTTCCTGGGTTGAAAAAAAAAGGTTCCACCATTGGTCCTGTGGTGGAATGGAGGGTTCCCTATACTGTGTGACCCTATACGCCCCGGGTAAGGCACAGAATGACTTTTGGAAGGTATTTCCACCATCATCTCAATCATCTCAACCAGTTTCTGAATTGTTCCTGGGTCGAAAAATTAGGTTCCACCATTGGTCCTGTGGTGGAAGGGTCGCGGTGCCAACTTAGTTGCCCAAATGAGAGGATCCCAAGTGCAGATGAAATATGCAAAGCTCACTTCTGCAAGAGTCATAAAGTTAATGCTGGAGATCAGGAGAAGACGTTTGCATATAAATGACCAATTAGAGAACATTTACTAAGTTTCTAATTAATATTTAATGAAGGATGCATAATTACTACTTTTTTTTTATTGGGGGCAACATTCAAACGATGTGCACTTTCTGTTTTGTAGACACACATATGTATGACACATTCTGGTGTTCGGGCAATCTCCATATAAATCTGAGAAAAATTCAGTTTGACATTAGCATTTGCTTGTTTCATTAGACATGTATGCATTTTAATGTAGTACCCCATGCCAAAGCAAAAAATGTCTACACTTCATCATTTATTAAAATTACAACTAATAATTTTGTCAGAAAACTGATTGCGCTGTTTTCATCTTGATATGAAGGTGAAAATGAAAATGAAGCATATGTGGCGCGCCACGTGAAAAGGGACCTTACGGGTGGTGACGTCATATCACAGAAAGTGCCCGGGAAAGTTGACGTCACCTAACCAGCTAAAACAAAAATTGGTAAATCGCGCACATGGTAGCCTCAATACTTGCGCTTGCTGGCACTCTCAAGAAATATTGCAAGCAAGGTTTCTAATGCACTTGCTAATATATATATATCAGTGCTTAAATTTACCTGTTCAAAGACTCAACTTTTGAACGCAGGATTTCGATTTTGTAGGGTTCCTATGCCCAGTCTGCATCAGAGATGTTGGTGTCACTTTAGCCACACTTTAGATCACTAGTGTTCGTTTTTGATTTTGGACCTATGCTTTTTGCCATGCTAGTTGGCACTTATACACTCTAAATTGTATCACCATCCATATTTCAACATGATATCTACAGGTAAATAAAATGGAACTCAGTTTTAGTAATACTTAGGCTTTCGACACCATTGACCACAATATTTTGCTACAAAAATTAGAGAAATATGGCATCAGAGGAATTCCCTTATCTTGGTTAAAAAGTTATCTTTCTGATCGTAAACAGTATGTGATGTTTAATAATTTCCAATCTTCTCATTTACCAATCACTTGTGGTGTGCCTCAAGGTTCAATTTTGGGACCTATTCTGTTTCTTTTATATATTAATGATTTACCTAATGTCTCTTCAATTACTATTCCTCTTCTATTTGCTGATGACTCAAACCTTTTTTTTGAAGGAAAAAATTTTACTAATATCTATAATTCTATTAATACGGAATTATCCAAAATTTATGAATGGATCCTTTCTAATAAATTATCTCTAAACATTGATAAAACAAACTTTATGCTCTTTAGACCGCGAAACAAAAAAATTGATATAAACAATAATCTCATAATTAATAACAAAAATATATCTTTAGTTAATACAGTGAAATTTCTTGGTATTCATTTAGACTCTCATATTTCTTGGCAATGTCATCTAAACTACATTAGAAAAAAAATATCTAAAGGTTATGGGATCATAAATAAAGTTAAAAAACTGTTTAACAAAAATACCTTAAATACACTTTATTACTGTTTTATTTATCCTTACTTAACATACTGCATAGAAATTTGGGGAAGCGCTGCTGCTGTTTATCTGGACCCTTTATTTAAGATACAAAAAAAATTTATTAGAATTATTTCAAACTCCCATTATTTAGCCCATACAGCCGAATTATTCACTCAGTATTATATTCTTCCTTTATCCAAGTTATATGTTTATCATGTTCTCTTGTTTATGTATAAGATTGACCATAAATTACTCCCGCCATTATTCTCAAATATGTTTTCCTATAATACATCTATACATAGGCACAATACTAGATCATTTAACAACTTCCATACTCCAAGCATGCGCTTAACTACATGTCAGAAATCTTTAAAATTTATGGGTGTTAAAATATGGAATTATTTCATTTCTTTGATCAGTAATTGCCTTGTTTTAAACTCATTTAAAAAAAAGACCAAACTATATTTAAATAATAATAACCTACCCGATTTTCTGTAAACTATTTCCTGTTTTGTTTTTATCACCGGTACACTTCCTGAATATGTTGTCACTTATTATTAAACTTAATGTATGTATATCAAATAATATTAATCCTACAATTTGTTTTTATTTGTAGCCCTAGTCTTTTTGTTTTCTTTTAAAAAAAAAAGAACTTGTTATTGCTGTTCTTGTTCTCCTTAATTGTATAATCAATTTATGTATTGTAATTGGGCAAAATATGTCCACCGGACATCTGCCCCCAGATGTAACTGTTATTTTTATTGTTTCAATACATACATGTATCCTGTTTACATTTGGAATAAAAATTGAATTGAATTGAATTGACTTGTGTGGAAGTCAGTGAACTGCTATTCTGCAGTACCGGTGGCTCCATCTATAATCTGATGTTGACCAGCACCAACTGATGGGCCCAGGTGTCAAGCTGTGATTTCAAGATTTGTTTAAAGAAGTTTGAGTGTTAACTTTATGGAAATAAAGTTAAATTATTTAAAATAGATTTGATAAGAGGCATATATATTATATACAGTCGATTGACACAAATACCATGTGCAAAAAAATTAAAGAAATTTAACCAACAACAGATTCCCATAAGTAAAAGCATTAAATTTTAAGAAAAACAACCACTGGTTCAGCTATTGAATGCTTCACTGTATCTTTGGCAAGTGTAGCCATTTCATTAATTGGTCAGTAAAGCCTACATGATATAAGATTTATTTCATGTTCATGATGTGGACACTGGTAATGTTGCATAATAGCTAGCAAGCACATCACTCACTGCCTGTGCAAAAAGTTTGTTTACAACTGGATACACTTGATTGACTTCCATGATGGCTCAGCTGATATGTGGATTACTAAAATTATTGGTTGTGAAATTCAAGTGTCCAAATAATTGTTTTGTCACCTGGTAAATGGCCAATTTAGTATGAATCAAGTGAATCTAAAAATAGAAATTCAATTAGCTAATAGTTGGTTGTTCCAAGACAAGTTTTAAAAGTTTGACAAAGTTATTTTAAAATCACAATTCATTATGTGGTTGCATATAACCATTAATTAGGCTTAATTCATATAGTATTATATGTGACAACAGCAAATAATATATTATAAGTTCAGCTTCTCTATTTCAGCATTCTTGCAAAACTTTTGTTTTGCTGTTTATGATGGGGCCCAGGTTTCGTTCTCAGATTGAAGACCTGTGTGCTTGTAAAATTGTGATGAATACTGATGAATGAATATAGAAAGGCCTGATGACTGGGAATGTAGAAACCAGATTTTTGAAAAAGCTCCGTTTTTGCAACTTTGGTTTTTCACACATAGCAGAATAAACATTATTTTATTATGGATGACTTCTTTGATTGTGTCCCAGGAATGCTGCTTTGGTTGGCGACGATCATCATGATGACATGTCAACAAATTCAGCAGATGTTTTTTTTACTGACTTTATGAATTATTTCAGGTCTTGTAACATCCAAGTGTGTTACCTAAAGCAGTTTAGACTTTGTGACCGTCTTCTGCTATAAATTGTGACAATTGGAGGCACTGAAAACAAAGAAATCTCAAGATTCGGCGGAGGTCTTTTTCTGGCACTTAGCATTGAATGCCATTTTGAACTTTGAAAGCCCAGACAACAATTTTTCAAGTCATCCACTTTCAAGTAGCCCTACAGAGGACAAAACAGCTGAAACAATTGAAGCCGGCAACGTAGGGTGACTCCTCGCTACTTTCAGGGAGAATTTCATTTTCCCTGATTTTTATAATTAAAAAAGTCATGGCTCTCCGGAGCTGCGCTATATGTCCTAACGGACGGAAGAGCGTTACATAAGAAGAAGAAGAATGTTGCTTTGCAACAATAGCCCCAATGAAAGCTAAATCTTTTTCCCGGGTACGCCTACTTCTGAAGGTAGGGAAATAGTCATTATTATATGGTTCACTGTCGCTGTGACTGACCACTGAATGAACCCATTGCAGAAATAGCATTATCTGGATTTTTTTTTTTAGTAAAAGAATCTCCCATGGCTGCCTGTAGCAGACTCGTTTCTGTCCACATATCAGTGGACAAGCAAGTAGTGAGTGACGTCACAAAGCGTTTGTGAATGAGCGGATATTGATTACATTGTTCTCTCGACCAATCAAATCACAGAAAGCGGTACTAGCTACCTAAGGTCATGAAATGCCGTGGATCCCAGATTGGCCTGTAGCCATTGAGAAGGATTGAGGTCATATTTTGATTTGGAGTACATCATTTACATCCACAACTGTTCTTATCTTTGACATTTTAAGTTTGGGTCTGAAGACCATAAATATGCAGCTGGTTGGTTGAGTGGTTACGATTCCTGCTTGCTTCGGTGATGGTCTTTGCCTGCATGGGTTCGAACCCCAGGCGGGGAACACTAAAATTTTAGTGAACTTCATAACCAAGATCCCAGCTGGATGTCGATGAGACATTAAATTTGCGACCCCCTGTGTCAGTGTCTGTGCTGGGCAAGTAAAAGATCTCTCACATACTTATAATAGGGTAAATGTGTAACATTTTGGGTGCTCTCTTTCTCCTGTCTCATCAGCTAACCCCTGTGGGCAGCCGGAGGTGGACTTAGAGTGATGCACTTGCCATGTCTATCCATCTATCTGTCTATGCCAACATATGTCTCAATTACTCTCTCTGAAGTGAGATGTCACTCTGAAAAGCACCTTAGTTATCAAATGAACACTTACCAAAATTGTGCTTTGCCTAAACAACAACTCAGACATCAGTAAAATTGCCAGCACCATGAAGGCTCGTTGAATGCCATGAATTCTTGAGCTATCAAATTCTTGCTGTGTCGCAAAGGGCTGTTTTGCAAAATGTCAGTGAATTGCAGAGCTGTTTAACATAAAATCATTGTAAAACAGGCCAAAAAAAATATCCATAACAATTAATTGCATTGTAAAGTTCACACAGAATAACCCCCACCCCTTGAAAAACATTTAACTCTCGTACCCCCTTCGGTAAAACTCCTATTCCCAGTCATATATTTTCAAGTCTGTTTAGTCCAGTTGGCGTGCTTGATGAGGCAAACTGTATTTCACTAACAATAGTTACTGCAGCATGTCACCTCTATTTGGCATCAATTCTTGTTCTGACACTGGTGAGTATTAAAGTGACACTTAATCAGAAGTCAATAGCAGTTACTCTCACAAAGGAACAGGATTACTCAGTCTTGGTCTTCACTCTTTAGGTCGTGCAATATAATATGTATGCAAATGTGCGAACTTTGTTGCATATTAAAAATGCAGTACCCTGTGCTGCATCGTTATGTGACTGATGTGTGTGATACCTGGTTTTGTTGAAATACACAGAACTGAGGGACTTCAGAGATATATAGGCCTATGAATACTTATTTGTGCATGAGCTGAAACCGTTTTAATTCTGCATAAAAAAGAAAAACACCCAAATCTTGTCAAAACGGCAAATTTGGTCAATTTTTACGAACGCTGTTTCCATGGCAACCAAAAATAATATCTCAGAAAAAAATACAAATATGTAACTTTTAAAAATGAGCATGTGTAGAAAGTTTGATCAAAGATCACCTGAACCACACTTTCCTGGATATGGCTTTCATGATTGAGTTTCTCTGTCGGCCGTTTTTGGATGATTTTTGTCAAATTGACTTGCATAATTAAAACACCCTGTAGAATACCAAAAATGTGAGGTATAGCAAAAACTTTTATATTTTTATGAACTACAGTAATATAACTTAAGTTTACCACCTGAAACTGATTTTTCATAATTTCACCCCTAAGGTCCCTTTTCATGTGGCTTGTCACATATATAGATTTATTTAGACAGAACAACTTTGGAAGTTAATTTGTAGTCTTTGCCTCATAAATCAAAAACCCGTTTGGAGAAAATGCGGCAAAACAAATCTAATTTCTTAAACTTTGAATTTCATCTTTGAAAACCTGGACTGAATCACGTGGCCTTTGTTGATTTATTTATTTTACTCAAAAACTAATTAACTAAGAAATATAAACAGATGAGCACAAGCAAAAAGGCAGTGGCGTAGCCAGGGGGGGGGGCAAGGTGGGGCAATTGCCCCCCCTGTGGCTGCTCTTGCCCCCCCTCTTATCCCCCTTTTGGCTTTGGAGTAAAATAAAATAAAATTAGCCTGAAATGTCCAGTGCATGACCTGGTTTTACTATTCTACTTAGGATGGCCTCTACCAAATAGTGTTTCAAACGCTGACCTAATTATTTAGCGGCCAAGTGACTGGTGGAGCCGAAAACTGCAGGGCCTCGACAAACCAACTGAACTCTCCCGAATTTGTCAAATTTATTCAACCATACAGTAAAATTGCAATGACAATCCCAGCGTCCAGTGCTTCTTGTGAGCTAAGCTTCTCTGTCATGAAGAGGACAAAAACCTTTGCGAAAATTCAATGGCAGATGAGAGGCTCTCAAACCTAAGAGTCATTCATATTGAATGACAAAGGTCAAATTCGTTTGATTTGGATGAGTTTGTAGAGATGTTTTCAAACAGGATCATGCTTCTTAACTCAGAGACTGATGTTGCTACATTGAAATTTAGTGTCTCTATTGCAGGCCTCCTAGAACTCCTACTTTTCCTACCTTTTTTAGAAATCATCCTACTTTTCCGTTTTGGCCAGTCCTACTTTTTTGAAATCCAGAAATGGTAAATTTAGTGAAGTGGTAAATCTTGTCTCTTCATAGGACAAATTTCAAGCTTTGAGTCAGAAATGTCAGATATTCGACTGAAAAAAAAAATCTTAAGGCTCATTGTACATTCTTTCGACAAGGTTTGGGACTTATCTTGAAGGAAAAAATTGTGTACTTTCAATGAAGGCGTCAAAAATGAAGACAATATCTTGTCCCTTTGTCTCCTTTTTTTTCTGGAGGCCTGCTAGGACGCCTGCTATTGTTATTACACTGCTCTGTTCTAATTAAGGATAGAGACCGTTTTTTATTATCTATATGACACTCATTACGTACATTCCTATAATATATTTATGAATAGTTTACAGGCCTAGTCTGATGAAAAATCTTGCAATTTTTCTGTTCTAGTTTGATGACATTGCCAAGATGATGATTGCTATGTGATGAGCATTATAACTTTTCAGTTTCTTGTTCAAGAATGAAAGAATATTTTCATTGATACCAGAATTCTTGTTTTGATAAAAATGTCACTTTTCTGATGTTTTTCTATGGTGTTTTCTTCATCTATGGATCCAATCATCTAGATTCAATATTTAGTGGCATTCATTCAAGCGAATTTATGCAAGATATAATAATAACTTAACATTTAGCAGCAAAATATCTAATGCCTTAAAAAATGATATGTAAATACAACATATAATTAAATTTCTTGCACTTCATGGTCAATTTAACTTGTTTAATGATGATGATAATGATCATTGTGGGAGTCATGTGAATTTTATCCGAAAAATGTCGATAAATATCTATAAAGGTCTTGCCCCCCCCCTCAAGAAGTCCTGCCCCACCCACTGCCCCACCTGTGGCAGATGTCTGGCTACACCACTGCAAAAAGGTACACGAAAATGGTAAAAAGGGCTTAGAATGAAAATATGATTAAATGAAAATGATTTGCAGTATAAGACCACCCGCATCACTTTCACGGCACCTGCTGTTATAAAACACAAAAACTGTAATTTTGTAGATGATGACCAATGTTATCACAGTAACATTTTTAATGGTCACTGTCATGAAATATGGCAGAGCTGGCTATTATGTCAAACACGAATCTTACCCATGAATATACTTTCCATGAATGACGTTGATCTGTCAGCTCGTCAAGAGGAAAGCGGGAGAGCCCTTTTAATCACCAATTTTATGAATTTTTTGATAATTTTCTCCTCAAACAGGCTGCATGTTATTTTAGATTTATAAACACTGCATTCCCGTGGGACAAACTAATCTTTTCTTTCTTAGATTCAATTGCATATGGTTTAATTTCAGATACATCATTAAACAATCTTACTTTTATCAATAATTCAGGGGGAAGAGATACCAGCCATGATTGATTAGAGTAATCAGGATTATTTGATTAACATTCTTGAAATTTTCATGGGGTTTTCCATAAAATGCTTGCTTGATTTAGACATTTGATGGCTCATAGAAAATTAAATGCTCATATTTGGCAAATCAAGAAAATGGGTCATTTTCATAAATTACGTTTGTATAAGTTAAAGCCAATGATAATGATTTTATTTTGAAGATCATCATCAAATTTGTCACTGGCTCACTCACTGTACTCCAATTTTATTTTGTCACCTACCTCTTCTTATCCCAATGCTAAATCTTCTATAATTCAGTAAAACCAGTTTAATTAATCTTGATATAAGAAAAAGACCTATACATGTATCACACTGAAGTATTGCTACAGAAATTAGATCAAGGCACTGTTGGTTTTGTGAGTATATAAAAATAACCATTTTTATTGGATGCTCCATGAAAATTATTGGATGTTTAAAAATAATGACATTAGGCCATGCAGGCGTAGTGTATTGAACAAATTGCTCAATCTTTCAGCTATGTATGTTTCATGTAAAAGAACCCTAGCTGAGGCAATTATGCCTCCTGTTGCTCCCTTGTGCATTTATATTTGGCATTTTTATTTGGGCAAAGGCAAGCATAGATCTGCTTGGAAAACTTATTGGGTTGTACTGTATATCTTTTATAAGTTTTCAAGTTTTTAAGGCAATACATTTGTCAGTACTGATGATGGTCAAACCACCAGCATCATTTGAGTAGCATCTCTGAACATCAAGACTAGAGAGTTGCAGCTGTTGACAGAATCAGTGACCGAGAGTCAGAGCTCTTGAACTTAGAGCTTTAAGCAGCGCTTATGACATTAAAGGCAATGGTGTGTGAAATGAGAGCTTCACAACAGAGCCAAATTGTAAAGAGGCCTTTTTAAAAAGACTTGAAGTGACCACAAGAGACTGGGAACCTTGTGTTGTGGCCTTCCCACTTTCAGAGTCCATTTACAGCTCTAATCTCAGAATCAATGCCATTTTCATGCCATAACTGGTCTTTAGAAATGGTTAATGCAAAGACAGTTGACAAGATGTCAAATGAGGTTGATTTGAAAATTATAAACACTTTAATTTTAAGAAAGATAATTATTTTTCCTTGTGAATAATAAATATTTATTGCTTCATTGTCAGAGACGAATGGATGATTGGGGCTACATGTCCTGTATTTATACACTTAATAGATTAATTAGGACAGGAGGACTGAAGGAGCACGTGGGAATGAGGAGAAGGACAATTGCAACAGCCATCCAACATAGGCCAATGTGACTCAGCAAACTTGTACTGGATCGGCAACCAAGCACACTACCTCTGAGCTTAGTCTCTCCTCCTCATCAGTATAAAGAATGCTATTTTACATGGCATGGTTTCATAAGCATTATGCACTAGAATTGTATATAATGGCTCCATGCATGATGGAACAAATACAAATATATACAGTTCCCTCAAAGATCAGTGGTGAAAATAGAATTTTCATGTTTACTTTTCCAGTGCTCAAGGAAGCCAATATTATAATCCTGTGATATTTCATTAGATAAATATATGCAACTTTGATTAAAATGTGAAGATAAAAGAAATATCCTTATAAAGTGGAATGCAACTTTCAGAAGCTTTTCCCATGGATTTAAGAGTCTAAACATTTTCGTTGTTTGGCTTTTATTTAGGTAAACATATAAATAAATCCAAACAAAGGAAAAAGCATTCCTCATGATTTTTGTACTTTCATATATTGAAATAGAAACCAATGGAGGTTTTTTTTGTTTTGTTGCATATGTTTCTATTTGGCCAAGCCAATATATTACTGACCTACGTAGGTGTAATCAAATAACATCATTAGGCCCAAAGGCCTGGTGTATTGCACAAATTGCTTAATCTTTTTAGCTAGATAAGTCCCATGTAAAAGAACTCTAACCAAGGCAATCGTGCCTTTACAAACTGTATTTCAGGGAGTTCCTGTGGCTCCCATGTGTATACTTAGTTGGTTTTCCTTGCATTTGTAGTTGACCAAAGGCAGGACTGCAATTGACCATAAAGCAATAGCAAGGCATTGAAAAGGCCAGAGCATGAATGGGTTGCCCTTACTTGCCACTGCACATGAACACAAGTTGATGGATGAGCATGGTAAATTTCAGTTGTGTAGCAACTTCTGTGCGGCCCTCTTCTTCAAAGTCAGGCCATTCTTTGTGAATTGCGATTTGAAAAAGAAATTAATTAGAAAGGAATGGCTCTGCAGCACAAAAGGGCTCAGTTGCAAAGGTTTTGATGCAAATATACAGCCGTTTTCCGTAAACAGTAGTAGTTGTAGAAATATCTGTTAGAGTGACATGTGTGCATGCGCGCCATAAAAATAAAAAATTTGCAGAATAAATACATTTACAGAACACACGAAACCAAGCAGGATTTATATGTCATCATTTTCAAGAGTAGAACTACACTAATAAACATTTAATAAAGCAAAGTGATTATACATTCTTTAGACAAGCATAACTTTTGTTTTCGGATTGCACCATATTTTCGGAGACTGTATGTCGGTGTTTTTACGCTTCATCAGAATATTGGAAACATGCGGATATCGCAAATTGTTACGATATGTGTCAGCATAATTAGTCATTCATCATAAATTTTCTAAAATCCTACAGGGTACTGGATTAATATTTCAGGTTTAGAAGGATACTAATGTGTCAAAAGTGATGATGGTAGAGCTTCAAATCACTAGAATCTCATGATTACATCAATGTGTCTTCAAATTTCAAAGTGAGAAGCAAAAGCAGCATTGACAGCATCAGTGATCAAAGTCCGAGCTGTTGAACCAAGTGGCATATGTGGTATTAAAGGTGATGGTGTGTGAAAGGAGAGCTTTGCAAAGGAGCCTTAAAGCAAAGAGGCCTTTTAAAACTAAAATTGTCCCCAGTCGACTGCAAACCTTGTGTTTTAACCTATTGCTGCCATTGGAATGTGTCTTTTACAGCTCCTACCTCAGATTGAAGAAAGACTGGTGTAAAAGTGACTTAAGCTGATCGTAAATGAAACATACCTCCTAAGCGATCATTAGCAATATACATTGATCTCAATGGAAATATTTTGACAAGAAAAATACCTTTTTTTTTTTTCATTGGCAATTTAAAAACGCTTCCAATATAAATAATGAATGTTTATGGTGTCATTAGTATTGTACCTAGTATAAAGGGCAACATTTATGGTTTCATAACTATTGTCCACTTGAATTTTGTTAAATAGTTCCATTATTGATCCGTGCATGGTTACTCACCAATGGATCATGAATGGAAATCATCAAGATGTTATAAACACCACTTTAGTTTAAGCCAAGTCAACAATCATTAATTACAGCGAAGACAGGGTCATAGGTTGCGCAAGATATTTAATAGGTTAAAATGCTGGCTAAGCTGACAAATATGGATGGTCATAGAATCAGCCAAGCATCTAAGTTTTGACAAGATTGTATAATTTGGTAAACTTTACTTTGCATAAAAAGTTCTTTGTGTCAGTGAAAATAGTTAAATTTTCTTAAATTGTGAAGATTTCATATGCTTTTTTAAGTGACTCATTAATATATATATATGTATATATACAAATTATCAAATTTTCAAAAATGTTTACTTTTACTGAAAATGTCTTTGAGTCTTACTGAATTTTCTACAGACCCAATTTATGTAATAAAACAAGATCATTACAACCGCAGGCCCAGTATGTTGCACAAATTGCTTCATCTTTTTATCTTAACTGCTCACACTTAAAAACGCACACTTTCAAACAGGTTAAAGATAGTACTTACTTCCTCTTAAAGTATCGAGATGAAAGTTTAAACACTTCTAGTAGATACCATCAGGCAGATCCATAAAAATTTACAAGTGCAGTACTTTGGTGTTAAATTAAATTGTTGGGGTTACGGTTGAAAATGCAAGTGACAAACTGCACTTCAACACAAAATGCACCAATGGAAATATTGGTTTTGTGGCATACTGGAAAGGATTATTCTTATGAGATTTTCACATGACAGGCACAGGACATCCAAAAACTGTCCTATGGAAGTTTTTGAAAAAAAAGTTGATGATAAAGCAGATCTTAAATTGAAAATCAAAATTTACGATTCAGCATCTGGAAATGAAGCAAGTGAACCAAAACTGTTAAATTATGGGGCTTTTTGCTTACCCAGGGTAGAAACACATACATAGACAATCATTCCACATCAATACTCTCAAAAATCTGAATAAAACATTTTTTTTTGGAGATTTTGACAAAAGTCTCCTGTAAGGGGCGGGTCAGCATTGACACTTAAATTTTATTAATTTCATCCTCTTTAATTGTAGTTTGGTAAAATATCCCTTTTACCCAACCAATCAAGCAGGTATAAATTTAACTTTTCCTGGCTTATAAAAAAAATATTGTGGAATGAACAGCTTAGTTGTTGAAATTAATGATCAGAGGATATTGAAATTTTGTGACTTGCATTTTCGACAGTAAGCACGACGATTTAATTTGACACAAAAGTACTGCAATTGGAGATTTGGAAATAGTGAATATACCTGATGGCAACTTCTAGGAGTGTGCGAACTTTCATCTTCATACCTTCAGAGGAAGTAGTATTTTTAACTTTTTTGGAAGTGTGCGTTTTTGAGTGCGAGCAGTTTAATTAAATCCCACGCAAATAACCAAAGCAAAAGCTATTTTTCTTCTTAAAGGTATATTTCAGGGAATTCCTATCACTCCCATACATGTGTACACATATTAGTTGTCCATGCATTTGTTGGGATTTGTAGTTGGACAAACACAAGACGGCAATTGACCACAGAGCAATGGCGAAGCATTGAAAAGGCCAGAGTATGAATGGTTTGCCCTTCACTTGTCACAGCACATGGACACAATTTGATGGATGAGCAAGGAACATTTTGGCTCTGTAGCAGCTTCTGGTGAGGCCACCTTTATTCAATGTCAGGTCACTCTTTCTGAATAGTAACTTAAATTGGTAATTTGAATGAATGGCTTTGCAGCTCAAACCGGCTTACATGCGGCATCAAAGGTTGTGGTGCAGGTACACAAGCAGTTTCTTTAAACAAGCATAATTATTATTGTTTTGTTATCATAAAATTTTGCACAATTTTACTGTAGATATTTAAGGCTTTCATGAGGCTATTGCTAAGTATTACTATCCTTGCACAGTATCATCAATATCTTTGTAGAAGTCCAACAATGAAAAAGATTCATAATTTAAAGTTTATAGGTATACACGAGGGGCGTTCAGAAAGTTCACGGCTTTTTTTTTATACGGACACTTATATTCAATGTAGAACTATGAATTTTTTCAAGTAAAAAATTCACACTCAGTAGTTTTGTAATGGATTTCCAAAAGTTTGGACAATTTGGACATTTTTAAGCCATTCAATGGTTGCTATGGAAACAGAAAAATCAGCAAGGTGGAGCAGGTGATACGGAGATCAAGAAAGCCAATGAATTGCGGCTGAGAGAGACCTCGCTCTACCACTTGTATTAGTGAGATTGACACTAATTGACACTAGAAATATGATATTAGCTTTTAAAAATACTCTTAAGTACACCAAAAGCATTAATTCATACACCTGACCTGTTGACATAAATGTTCCTTGAAGTCCTCCAGACAAAATTTTGTGAAAGCATTTCGGTCATCCAAAGTCTTTTCTCCTCCTGTATCTGAAACTATTGCCCCCAGTGACCAGTGGCGTAACTAGGGGGTCTTGAGCGGGGGGGCACCTGGGGGGGGGCACGCGATTCTCTAGGAGGGGGGGCACTCACAATACTAATTGCATATTTAAGCCAAGGTTGAAAGGTTCATATGGGGGGCACCTGGGGGGGCACAGGTGAAATATGGGGGGCCTGTGCCCCCCTGTGGCCCCCCCATAGGGACGCCACTGCCAGTGACTGAAGTAAAGGAAAACCAGGACTTATGTAAAGCTATATGTCACAGGAATAACTGGGATGGATGATGCTGTCCCTTTATGTATCTTGTTCATACATGTACCAGTGAATCCATGCTTTGTTAAAAGTCCTGATGTATTTAAAGACCCACATTGCGGCGCACAGCGAGCTTGAACAAACTTTGGGGTTAAAAAAATTCACCAAGAAAACGATTAGCGTAGTGATGTAGAGGAAGGTCAGACGAACATTTTGATGTATCAAACGAAAAAATCTGTTGGGAATTTTTTGATATATTTGCGTTTTAAATTTTTTATTTATCACACCCTATTCTTAGCATGGAATCTCCATCAAAAAGTGATCAAAATTGCCCATTTTTGCTGTTAGGTAATATCTAAGATAAAAGTCATTATCCAGAAGAAAAAATATGCAGTCATTGCCAAAAGAGCAAGTACATAGCACTTCATCCAGACTGACAGAGTGTGATAAACCTATAACAGTGGGAACATTTATGAAAATGTATAAAATATGTTTATTTGAGTCCTTGTCCTCAGTTTCATCATTCTGGTGAATAATTGTAGTAGAATCTACCTCCCTTTTGAACTCTATGGTGTATTACTGACTTTTTGTGTTTTTTTTTTCAGGAATTTAACCACTGTGAAACAAGTACTTTTGCAATCATGTGAAGTGTAGCCATTGTTGAGTGAATCATCAAAAAATGCTTAGATGGAATGTTTGGAAGCATTAAGTTATGTATGCAGTAAAATACTTGAACATTACAGTCTAAATGTGCAGTGCAATAGTTGTACATGTTTGTATTAACTACATTTTCACCTAATTTACTGAATTAATGCTATTTTTGCGGTTCTATACAACTAAAGACTGATTGATTTTGGATGCCAGATAACCTACATCAATATTAAACACACAGCATCCATTTTAAGTACTCAAAATACATAAAGCATGAATATTAATGTTTATTTATAGCTTTTTGTGTTGTTTTTGTATATTGGCCAATTTCAAAGAATTTTCATGTACTATCAGGAGATTCAACTTCGTAGTGAATCAAATACTTACAAACATTCTATGCAAGTGCTACCTGATAATTTACTCAACTTTATCTATCCTATTACGTAGTTATGAAATGCTTATTTCACAGTGGCAAAATGTGTGATAAAATGCACAAAAAACTCAACAATGCCTGTTACAATGAGATGATGAGACCGAATTTGCCAAAATTATCTATAAGAGTTATGTAACTAACACAACTAGGTATTGCAAACACTTTCTCAGGCCTTCAGCCAGAAATTTGGGCTGTTATTGGTTTATCACACCCCGTCAGTCTGGATGAAGTGGCACATACTTTCTGCAGAAACAATTACTGCATATTTTTACTTTTGAATAATGACTTTCATCTTAGATATTACATAACAGGAACAATAGGTAATTCTGAACATTTCTTTATGGAAATTCCATGCTTAGAGTAGGGTGTGATAAATAAAAATAATTAAACTTCAATATCTCAAATATTCCCAACAGATTTTTTCGTTTGATACATCAAAATGTTCGTCTGACCTTCCTCTACATCACTGCGCTAATCGTTTTCTTGGTCAATTTTTTTAACCCCAAAGTTTGTTGAGGCTCGCAGTGGGAGCCTCATTCTGTCTTGCCAAATCTTGCATGCAGGAATGCTTTCCTAACTGGGTTCAATGTAAGAATACAAACATTTTTTTAGTATGCTTGGAAGTATATTTAGAAGCTAATATCATATTTCTTGTTTCAAATATTGTCAATCTTACTTATACAAGTGATAGAGAGAAGTCTTTCTAAGCCACAATTCATTGACTCTCTTGATCTCCGTATTATCTGCGCTACCTAGCAGAACTTCCTGTTTCCATAGAATGACTTAAAAATGTCCATAATTTTGGAAACCCATTCCAAAACTACTGAATTGTCTCCAGTAAAAAATTCATAGTTCTACATTGAATATAAGTGTCCATATAAAAAAAAGCCGTGAACTTTCTGAACGCCCCTTGTAGACGTGTCAAAATTGATGATGGCGATGCTTCAAACAACTGGCATCATTTTAAAGGATATCCAGCATCTTCAAACTTCAAAACAAGTAAAAGAAGCAGTTTTGACAGAATCAGTGACCGAGAGTCAGATATCTTGAACTTTGAGCTTTAAGAGGCACATATGGCATTGAAGGCGGTCGTGTGTGAAATGAGTGCTTTGCAAAGGAGCCGTCGATCAAAGAGGCCTTTAAGACTAAAAGTGGCCACAAGAGACTGCAAACCTTGTGTTTCAACCTTTCCCTTTCACTGTCCTTTTGCAGCTCTTACGTCAAATTGAATCAAGGCCATTCTCACGCCATCTAATTACTGGCCTCCAAGAGATGGCTAATGCAAAGACAGTTGACTTGGCATAAAAACTGGCTTAAGCTGATTATGAAGGAGACTAAACTCCAATGAGGGGCCTTTAAGACCAGAAGTGGCCACAAGAGACTGGAAACCTTGTGTTGTGGCGTTGTCACTCTTAGTGTCCTTTTGCAGCTCCAATATCATGCAGAATCAAGGTCGTTTTCAAGCCATTTTCATAAATGGCCTTTAGAAAGCAATAATGCAGAGACAGTTCACCATGTAAAAAATGTGGTTTAGGCTGATTAACCTCCAATTTTATATGCAAATTAGACTTTAAGTAAATATTTTTGGCAGGAAAGTTTTTTCCTTGTAAATGACAACTTACACCAGCAATATAAATCATAAATATTTATAGTTTTGTCAACATAAAGATGGATGGCCCAGGTGATTCGGCAAGTACTGGATCCGAACCAGTGACCAAGCGATTGGCAGCCAAGCATGCAACAACTGAGCTTACCCTACTCCTTTATCAGTGTAAATAAAACATATTTATGATTTATCAGGTATTACACATTTGAATTATAATGAATGGTTTCATTATTCATTCATGGTTATCCATTGTCATATTTTACAAGGAAATCTTCAAGGAGCAACTGAACAACACTTTTAGTTTGAGCTAGACAACCCACAAGACAAATTTGCCGAGTCAACTTATTTTAGGAAAGTTCTACGAGTCAGCGAGCAGCCAAACAATCAACCAGAAATTGTTCACGACATCAGTCTATCAAATTGTCAGGAGGAAACTGGGTGAGCCAATCTAATTACCAATTTTATGTAAGTAATTCCTTGTAAGATTTCCCTTAGGATCTTATTTGAAGTGGAACACTGCAAGTAATTTCGAGTGAAACATTACATTTCCTAGGTGCAAACGTATCTCTCTTTTTGCAAATACATTTGCAATTTATTGGAAGAAATATAACAATGATTTTAGTATTTCCATCTGCATGCATAATTGCACATATACCTTGAAATGTATCCCAGGGTAAAATTAATTTCTCCTTTTCAAATCAAATTGTAGATGGGTTAATCTTTCATTAGAAAGCAATCTTTCCTTCATCAATACTGCAGGAGGGAGAAATTCACGTCAAGAATAATGAAGATAAGTTTATTGATTTAAAAGCAGGTAATTTAACAGATTTATCATTACATACAGATTCAACTAAAACACCGGATAGCTCTTTAGAATTAGTTTGGTATGTACATAGTTTGACCAGATTATATCAAATCATATTTTATGTTGAATGGTGTTTGTATTAATAAATATAAGCATGTTTCATTAAATTATGGGAATCACGTTATATCCCTACGTCATTGACTTATTTGTTGCCTCTTCAATGATATGAGGAGTGTAATTGTAATTGAATTGCGACACAAATAAAACATTCCAATCTGATCTGAAATCTGAATTAAGTCATTCCCAGATTATAAATTCCCCTCCTCTCATATAGTTGGCATGCATTTAGATAAATCAGTCAATACATCTGGATAACCCTCCCGAGCAGCATCGTAAATCAAACCTTTTGCTACGTAATTATTTTGGTTAGAATGAAACGTTGGGCCAACAACGTATGACAAGGGTAGGGCAAAGGTAATTTCCAAACATTGCATTCCGATGGAAAACCAAACGTAGGTCGCAACCTTAGTAAGAGTTTGGCAGATAGTTTGTTTTATAGTTTGGCCTAACGTTCGAGTCACACATAAGTCATACCTTTGGTTGAGAGGTTGGAAGAACGTTTGGTCGTAACGTTTGGCTAAACGTGTCAGTCATACATAAGTCATGCCTTTGGTTGAGAGGTTTGAAGAACGTTTGACTATTACATATGACCATACCTTTGATTCAAAGGTTTGTCGAACATTCATTTGAGAGGTTTTTAAAACCATAGACTATTACGTAAGTCATACCTTTGGTTGAGAGGTTTGAAGGACGTTTGACTACTATGTATGGCCGTACCTTTGATTCATAGGTTTGTCGAACATTCATTTGAGAGGTTTCTACAACCTTAGACTGTCACGTATGACCACACCTTTGATTCAGGTTTATCAAAGGTATGATCGCACATTTGGCAATACGTAAGTTCCAAGGTTTCTCCAACGTGTTTTTGATATGTATGGACGACGTTTGAAAGTAATGTACAGGGCAAACGTCTGATCATACGTATCTGCCAAAGGTTTGTTGAAGGTTTGCACAAAGTTGCAGAACCTAGGATCCCGTTTCTCAGAGAGCCTTGTAGCGCCATCTATTCCATACCTATTCCAATCTATCTGGTAACTTTGTAATTATAAAAGCTCCAACAGGATGCTTGCTGTTGACGATTAGATGAAGCCATGAAGAAAAAGTTGATACACCAGTTACAAAAAAAATCCAAAAATGTACTTTTAAAAATGTGAAAGCCTATCCGGGTTTTAAAAAAAATTAAATTTTTCCCACACCCACAAAGATGCATATGAGAATTATATAAGACCCAAGTTTAGTGGTGCCTCATTGCACCTGTCCTAGATGCTGAGAATGTTCAAATTTTATCACGGTAAAATTGCAGTGAAATTTTCAATTTCACAATGCAAGGTAAGTGTTTTTTATATAATTTTATCTTATAGTCCCTAAGTGGACTTGTAGACTGCTCAGTATAATGAGGAAGAAAAGTCTATTAATTTTGGGAGCATCCTTCTTGGATAGCTCTGTTTTTACCGCTTTAATTTTTTGCTTTCTATTTCCAGACATACATAAAAAAATCCCCCCCCCCTCCCAGTGGCTGGGCTGCCCCTGCCAACCCCCCCCCCGACCAGGGCCGCATTAACCTATGGGCAAACGGGGCACTTGCCCCGGGCCCATGACCTCAGGGGGGCCCATGACGAAGCTGAAATGTGTTCCGACAGTAAAGAAAGTGCGTCGGGTAACTTGGGCGCGAATGTACTTTTCAGAATTTCAGAGCATTTTTGCGGCGCAAGGGGGCCCACTAGAAACAGATTGCCCTGGGCCCAGAAATGCGCTAATACGGCCCTGCCCCCGACCCCCGGCGCATTCTACCTGGACAAAAATCCCTTCATTGCCAAAATATACCAGCATGAATAATAATAATCATCAATAATAAAATTTTCACAAACTTCATGTCCACATTGGGACACAAGAAGAAAATACATTTCAATGGTCAGGTTGCCTGGTCTGGATCCGCCCCTGAAAACCATATTGAAAAAATCGCATCAGATCATCAAGAGACTTACCTTTCACTCCAGCGCCGTGGGTCCAGTGACCAATTCTGGCCATATCTACGTCAGTGTGTCCTCCCGGGTCTGGAAACCGGGCATATCCATCCAGAATGGGGTATATATGTCCACTATTCAATCCAGAATTGATCACAAATACTGAAACCCGGGCGCTCTGATCATGCGCTTCGATCTGGCACATTGCCGCGGTCAAGATCTTTCAAAGTATTGAATTCCGAGCGTCTAAAACCGACTCAATCCATAGCCAATAAGTTACCCTATGGAGCTTGTTAAAGCGTTTAATCCTTCGTTATTAGCAAAAACACCATCCCAGATTTCACAGATTCGAGTCAGCCCGCCATTTTGGCTTCTTGTACACGAGTGCGCATGCACAAGAGGGGGCAGGTCATCTGAAACGCTGGATCCTAGAAAGCGGGAAGACGGTCAACGACTTAAAGTACGTATTAACGTCTGAGAAATGTGTCGACAAATTACGTAGTTTCGTAACGTTGGGTCCAAAGTGACTAGGAGGTTGAATGCTTCGTTAGACCAACATTAGATCTACCTCAATGTCTGAAAGGGAAAGCAATAGTAATTCATCTATTTTTCTTTTAATTTTAAATATTGCAATGAAAACCAGAGTAAAGGTTCTTTTTTGTGTAGTAGCTACCAGTGTACTATGTTGCTTCCAAAATGTCCAACTTACTGAATGTTTAAGAGACTCACTGAACGTAATCAAATAACATCAGCCCACCGGCCTAGTTTATTGCACAAATTGCTTAATCTTTTTAGCAAGATAAGTCCCATGTAAAAGAACCCTGGCTAAGGCAATTATGCCTTTACAAACTGTATTTCAGGGAGTTCCTATGGCTCCCATGTGTATACTTAGTTGGTTTTCCCTGCATTTGTAGTTGACCAAAGGCAAGACTGCAATTGACCATAGAGCGATGGGAAGGCATTGAAAAGGCCAGAGTATGAATGGGTTGCCCTTCACTTGCCACTGCACATGAACACAAGTTGATGGATGAGCTAGGGACATTTCAGTTGTGTAGCAGCTTCTGGGGCCCCTCTTCTTCAAAGTCAGGTCATTCTTTGTTCATAGTGACTTGAAATAGGAATTTGAAATGAATGGCTCAGCGGCTCAAAATAGCTTACAGTGTAGCCGCAAATGTTGTGATGCAGGTACACAATCATTATATTTAAACAAACGTTGGTTTTGTTTCTTACATGAGGGACATGCAGAATTGCAGATAGCACAAATTATTACTATCCATGTTTATCTCCATCAATTTTTAAAAATCCAACAAAGTATGGAATTTAAGTTTCCAAGTCTACAGGTATATTAATGTGCAAAAATGATGATGATTGTGCTACAAATAACTGGAATCTTTGAAAAGCAGCTATGCATTGACAGCATCAGTGACCGCGAGTCAGAGCGATTGAACCAAGTGGCGCTTATGGCATTAAAGGCGATGGTGTGTGAAAAGAGAGCTTTACAAAGGGGCCAGATAGCAAAGAGGCATTTTAAGACTAGAAGAGACCAAAATCGACTCCCAAAGGCTGCAAACCTTGTGTTTTAGCCTCTTGCTTCCAATGTAGGGTGTCTTTTGCACCTCTGATCTCAAATTGAATTACGGCCATCTTCAGGCTGTCTAATTACTAGTCTTTAGTCTTTCGAAATGTTTGGTGTTTAGACTGCTGACTTGGTGTAAAATGTTATGAAGTAAACCTCATCTAATATTATGTAGGAAGAAAAAGATGCTGTTTCATTATGGTAAAAAGGCAACAAGAAACAAAAATATATATTAGTACAAAGTATTTACACACTGGAATTGTGTTAAATTTCCCATTTCGGTTTGGGAATCAACAAATTTTTTTTTTGTAATTCAAAGAACACAAACATACAAGAGGAATGGGTTGAATATTGGGATATTTGACATCATGACCCTTGTTTCAAATTGGAGGCAAGGAAGACTAACTATGCAGCAGAAAATAGTTCTGGGTCATGAAAGTTTGTAGACAACACTGGCTCAATGCAGACAATAGAAACCATTCGTATTCATTGTGGAAGCTACGAAGCTCTATGATAAAGCCAGTTAGACCAAGGCTGATGGCTCTTCTGCCAAAATTGACCGTTTGATACAGGATAAGTGAACACAAGGTCGCAAAATGCATACTTGCATTTCTCAGCAGCCATGAGACGTGTGAAACGCAGACACCCAATCACAAGAAGATTTCATGTAATCCCTTATATCTATAACTGTGCATGTAGGTTACTTTTACATACTTTGTCAATAGTCCTGAAAGTAGGTCACTTTTATAATTATTTTTAGCCAGGTGAAACCAATGAATTTTTATTGCTCAGAATTTTGTGCATTCATGTCAGATATTTCAGGATAAAACTTAAATGGTAGACGCCTACTTTGAATTTATCAGTTTGTATTAACAGATTGTGATTTCCTATCTGTTATATTTAAGCCTATTTAAACACAAACAAATCTTTGTATAATTATAGTTTAATTACATATCATAATATTTAAATTCACTGTTTATTGCATCAATTTAATATATATGGTTACCATGTAACTAATATTTATCAATTTTTTTTCTTTTTTTGTAAACCTAAGTAATGATCCAGACCTCAAGCAAAAGAGTGGCATATGTGACATCAAGATGAGTACGGTTCTGAGAAGCACTGCATTAGTGTCTGTAAGTCAGTGCAGCATTTATGGCATCAAAGGCGATGGTGTGTGAAATAAGGCCTTAACTGAGGAACCACATTCAAAGAGGCCTCTTAAATAACAGTGACTATCTAAATGGCCACCGGAGAATGGAATGCCTTGTGCCTTAGCTTTTGACTTGCAGTGGCCTTCCGTTATAGCCCTCAGCCAAAATTGAATCAAGGACATTTTCAATCTAATTATTAACTTTAATAAATGCTCAGTGTAAAGATAATTTATATCGCCTCAGCTGTGGCTAAAGCTGCAAAATGCAAAAAAAAAAATCAATACATTTTCTTTTATTTATATCAAATTCAAATTGATTTAGCCTCACCACATGAACCGTAGGTGCCACTTCAACAGACAATGTAGGAGTCATAGAATTCATGTTTCAAAGATAATTGGTTATCTTCATCAAGCTTGTTTTTGCCATGCAAACGAAAACTAGTTATTTTTTTAATAAAACATGAAAGCATTCACAGTAAACTCATAATCATCTGAAAATTTTAGATATCTAGACAGTCTGTTTAACAAATTCTAGTAGTAAAATTTTTATAACTCACATGTATTTTTCAGATTCATTATCACTTAGAAAGTCTTAACTTAATTTTGTTACATGCATAATGTATAAATTTTGAAAATACGAGTACATCCCTAATTATGTGTGATACATGATAACTCTGGTTGGTTAATGCGCTTTTGAGCTTTTTGAGGGGTACACTGCTATTTCTTTAAATGCTGCTCTATTAAAAGCCATTCTGTATATTTCATCCAAATTTTCGGCATAAGGCTTCCTAGAAAATATGTCAAGGAAAAAAAAAATTTCAGGGGGGTCACTGTATTTTTTAATAGGAAAAAATGCTATTTTTAGCACAAACATGATAAAAACACTAAAAAAGAGGTCGAGGGATGAATTTTAATAGTAGAAATGCAAATAAGGTGTCAAATAAAAGCTGGGAAATAGCACTATGAGATGCTGGGGGCGCTTTTTTGAATTTGGGTCTGTGTACATTTTTTTGGCCTGTAAAAGATGAAAAAATTGCTAAATTTCAGCTAAAACCCATGAAACAGGCATTAAAATTCAAAAAAGCGCCTGCAGCATCTTATAGTGCTGCTTCTCAGCTTTCATTTGACACCTTATTTGCATTTCTACCATTAAATTTCATCCCTCGGCCTTTTTAAAAAGTTTTTTGCACATTTTAAGCTAAAAATAGCATTTTTCACCATTAAAAAAATATAGTGACCCCCCGAAAAAAATATTTTTTTTCCTTGACATATTATATTAGATCACTGATGCCGAAAATTTGAATTAGATATGTTAAACTACCTTTAATACAGCAGCATTTAAAGAAATGGCAGTGGAGCCTTCAAAAAGCTGAAAAGTGCATTAACCAACCTGAGAAGCTTGTCAATGGCTTTTTTTAAAGATTGAGCAGGTTTTCATCAAATATTCCTTTCTGCTAATCTTTACATGTATGACTTAATTAGGTATAACCCCAATTCAAGCAGAGAATTTCTAATGATGGCGCTTAAAAGGGACTCACTTGAGTAGATAAAATATGCAAGCGCTTTCTGCAACTAGAGTCATAAAGTTAATGTCAGAGATCAGGAGAAAGCATTTGCATACAAATTGCAAATTAGTGAACATTTACTGAGCTGCTGATAAATACTTGATGAAGGATGCATAATCATTCAGTTTTTCTCCATAAAATTTCAACAACATACCCTTTGCCTGTCTGTCTGCTAGTAGAAACATTCTACATTGCAAACTCTTCATATCTCTCAGACCTCAGCATGGTTGTTTTACCATTGGAAAAGCAGATATAATATAACTGACATTTATGCACATCAGGGCCCTGCTAAGGATTAACAGCACAAACAAACAATGATATTATTATTTATTTTGCCGAAATTACCACTGAAAAGGTTCAATTACAGAAGTGTATGAGGTCTAAGTCAGTTTTGTGTTCTGAAATGGATCCCTCCGGTCGAAACCTAATGACAAAAATGCATGTTACAACCCTCCAAATCATTGTCTATCTAATACTTCGATGCTGTCTGTGTTTTGATTTGTTTTTCAAAAGTGTTCATTGAAAACTAAAAAGATATTTGTACATGTTTAGGTACTTTATATCAAAGAAGGTTACACCCAGATTGGTTACAGTGACCTTAATTACATTTCTGTTTATCATATCAATTGGATAATTATAATGAAACAAGACGGTGGAAACAAGAGAGCATTTTGTCACCATTGTGACATTATGTTAGCATGGTAATTGCTTGACATCTTAAAAATGTTGCACAAGATGATGCTTCCATCTAAACAGGTCACCTGTGCTGGGAATCTGATGCCGGTCCTGAAGCAATTTACAAATGAGAACCCATTGAAAGCGGTCGTAGGTTGCCATCTCATCATAATTTCCGCCTCAATTAGCCTGTCAGGGGGAGGGTTGGTCTAGTGGTAGCGTGCTAGGCTGCCAATCGTTGGGTCCAGGGTTTGCATCCAGCTCTTGTTGGGTCGCCTGGGCCTATGTTTGATGGCTGTTTCAATCATCTTTTGCCTCATTGCTGTGCCATTTTCCTGTCCTAATTAGCCTAACAAGTTAATAAATACAGGATGTAAAGCCCAAATCCATTCATTCGTCCATTAGCCAGACTGATTAGCGAAGAAGGAGGTAACCATGGACAGAATGTATCGGCCCTTTCACTTTGAAAAATAAAGTAAACACATAATATACTCTTGTGTGTGATTTGGAGTGATTCTTCGCTCACATGTATCAAGCTTTATCATTGTGAAACATATTTCAGATTAATGGGGGTCTATAGAATCATATATGTTATCTTGAGTCATTTTTCAAGAGTACGGAAGGTTTTCATTTGGGGCATATATGGAAGGACATATTCTATTATATTCTCTCCATGCTTTTCAATTTGTAAGGGCTTCAAGATGCAGCAGACTACAAAATACGCCTCAGTCAATATGGTTTATCTTCCATTCAGAGCGACAGGCATGCTCTATGAATCGTATTTTCAACATCTTCTATAGCTGGATAACGCCCTTTCAAATGGGGGAACATTGATGTCAAAATTGTACATAGGCGTACCGGGCGCGCGATATTTGGGGGGCAAGCGACATTAGCCCGAATTTAAAGATTTCAATTTAATGCCATTTCAAATGAAATTACCTAGAAATCATAAATTTTCAATAGTGTTTATTTAATCATCTGTCCAAATTTTTTAGCCTTTTTGCCCGAATCTGACTGTTTCCCCCCCTGCCCCCCTCCGGAATGTCTATGAAATTGTAAACAGAGTCATATATATTTTGCACATCAAATTGTTCAGGCATCACACAATTGTAGCTACAGTGTCTTTTAGTCCTTGAAAAGGAGCCAATACACCTTCAATTAATAGCGGACGCATGTGGGGGCTAGCAGGTGGCAAGTGGGGGCAAGTGGGGGCTAGTGGGGGAAAAGGGGGGAAGCAGGAGGCAAGTCGGGGGTAAAATGGGGGGTAGGTGATATTGTGGGAATAAGAAATGGGAGTGAGGGGTGTATCATGTCTTGAGGCCTAATTAATCCATTAATTAGAACACCAATCCAAATTGAATAAAGATGCGACTACAAAGAAGTTTCATTAAGTTGTAGTTTTTCGTAACCCCAAAAATTTTTACTTCCAATATACCATACTAACGGGGAGTGAATGACCTTCAACGTCAATTGCCACATACATATTTTTTAATTCAGATCTTCTTGTAACACTATTGGCAAGCTTATATTGGAAAATACATCGCAATTAAGTATTTAAATGTCACAATCTTTGTGTCTATGTCATGCTTACGTTTAATCCCAAGTTCTTTTATGTAAGGCGTTGAAGTGTAATGTCAGTGACAACTCAGTGTCAAAGCTGGCATCGTTATTCTTTAGCATTGTGATATATAAGTAAACTTACTACGAATTGTGACAACATTATAATCTGGGTCATATTCTCCAGCTTCCAGCATCACAGACTGATAGCCAATGGGCTTGCAGTACCGTAATATGGGGTGAATCGGGAGTTCGGGACAGAATTGGCCGTTTTTCTGTCATAACATGGTCAAAAATCAACTCAGAAATCGAAATATGGTGTCAAATTGTGTCCGAGCAGAAGGTCTAACTTTCTGTTGGAGCTTTAAATGATATCTGAAATTTCCGAGGTTCAGTAGGGTGGTTCGCAAAACCAACAATTTCACCAAAGAGGGCAAGACACCCCCTCATTTTGTTCCATTTGCCAAATGATACACCCATGCAAAATTTTGGACTCTTAAGTTAAATAGAAGTGGGTGCTCACGGAGCCTGAAGTTTTAGCCAAAACAGCAAAAAAATGTTAATACGCGAATCTGCGGTTTTGCATTACTTTGTCAATTTTAAAGCTACAAAGTTCTTACTATCATTTTTGAAATGGCCACAAAAAGACCTTTCATATGAATGGTAACATGATGGGTCTAAAAACCAATTGAGTGGTCAACGTTTTCTTAAATTTCAGTTTACATGAAAAAAAGTTTTCGAATTTCATAAATTGTTATTAACATCAATTGAGTGCTAAGATTGGCTTAAACAACATCCAGCATGCTCTAAATATCTTATATCCTTGGTCTATAGCAGCATGATAAGCCTACTGTGGATAGTGATTTGAATAATGTAAAAAATGTCAGAATACAGTGGAAATAATTAATGAAATATATTCAAACGCGTTTATGTCAAGAATGGGTCCTTTATGCAGGTTTAGAGGCAAATACCTTTGTTTGACTGGAGAATTAATACTTTACCTCATTGTTTTTAAAGATATATCTATTTGTAGATTCATTCTCATGTTAATGATACTGAGCTGTGAGCATACCGTTTTCCTTGATGTGATGTCTTAATACTTGAGTACTTAAAAATGAAATAATGTTTAATCCCAATGAGTACAACATATTATAATGAACACTTTGGTGATGTCATAAAATGCGCCATTATAGAGACAATACAACAAGAAGAAAATAATTTTGCAGTTGAATTAACTGAAATTAGATGCAGAGTAAAAAATGCAATAGATTTGATGAATGTCGCTTGGTAGATTGTTGTCACTTCTGGGTGTTTCCCTGGAACCTGTGGGAATGTTGGAGTATAACATGTGAATGTGCTCAAAATACAAAACATTGCCAATGATCAGACCTATCAATATTCAATTATTCATGATAAGGTCTGTCTTGAAATCACTGGAAATTATGAACCACAGCACACTTATAAGTGACAATCATTAACTGTTATTGAAGTTGAAAGATCTCAAATTCTCTACCCTGCTATTCTAGATAATTATGTATGAAGGATGTGACCATACAGTTCTTTATCAGTTCTTTTTTTTTTTTTTAAGTCTCAGACAAGTCCACATACTTTGGTTAATCACATACACAAATTTTGTATTAATTCACATTGTAACATCATCAAAGTATGTAGGCCAACGTTCAAATGTTAAGCTCCTTGCACAATTTTGTTTTCAATACTCACGATGCCTAGCAGTATTAGTACAAAAACATTAAATAATACTATTATTAACCAGATCATGTATCTCAATGGCATTTATTTTAGAAATAATGTTCTTGAGCGTTAATATTAAATCCAAATGAGTGTATGAGGTTTTTGCTACTGAATCAGTGAACCTGTTGCGAAAATATGGAAGAATGAATCCCCCTTATTATCTATTCTGACTTCATTCTGTTAAAAAATCTTCCCACAATCCCCAGCAACTGAAGTATCATACAATGAAGAAGTTAGGTATAAATTATATCTAGTATATTATGCAAGATGTCTTATGAAAATCAATTTAACCACTAAAATGATCATTATAGCAATTTATGAAATTCGAAAACTTTAATTTCTGGTAAAACAAAAATTAAGAAGACATTGATCACTCAATATCCTTGCAGACCCATCATGTTACCATTCAAATGAAAGGTCTTTTTGTGGCCATTCCAAAAATGGTAGTTAGAATTTTGTAGCTTTAAAACTGACAAAGTTATGCCAAACCGCAGATTCGCGTATTAACAATTTTTTGCTGTTTTGGCTAAAACTTCAGGCTCTGTGAGCACCCACTTCTATTTAACTTAGGAGTCCAAAATTTTGCATGGGTGTATCATTTGGCAAATGGAACAAAATGAGGGGGTGTCTTGCCCTCTTCGGGAAAATTGTTGTTTTTCGAACCACCCTAAGGTTCAGGGCCCAAAAAACCACTGTCCCAAGTCACCCCACAGTTTGGGGTGAATCGGGACACTCCATTACTTCAACAAACAATACTTCCTAGGTTCTTTGAGTGATTGTTTCTAATGACTGAACAATAGAAAAACGTCTTCAGTGTGCAAAATATTTATTTTGAGGAAAATCTGATATCAATTCCAGTGAGAATATTCAGATTTTAAAAAATGTGATAAATGACAGAAAAGTATCAAAAGCTGTAGTTATCTGCTTATTTTAGAGGTGATTATGAATTCTGGACTAAATCCACAATAATTGGTGACAAGTTCTATAATATTTATTAAAAAGCCATGCCAGTGCATTCAAATGAAAATTGGCAGAGTATATTTTTATTATTCCCGAAACTTTGCCATTGACCTGGATCTTAACCCATGACCAAATATGCATAATCCCACATCTAGTCTACTATTCTGGTTCTCTGATACCATTTCAAATTTTTAAAATGTTTGCTGCAAGTTTGATAGCTCTGGTGTTTATATTTTCTGAGGAATGAGCAAAGTTTTGACCAGTTTGCTAAAATTCAAATTATGCAGGCCCAGGTTTAAGGTACTGCAGCTCCTCACTGCCTGCAGTTAAAAGTGTGAAATTCTAACACAATATGCGCTGATATGTATACTATACATCTGCCAAAAATGAAATCCCTAGGTTGAGTAGAAGTGGTTGATCTTTGAAGTAATAATACACATTCCTGTCTTGTCCCGATTCACCCCTGTGTCCCAGTTCACCCCATATTACGGTACTAAGCATGAGACTTTCAACATTGATATATCGAAGGAAGCATTACATTTTATGCTATGATAAGAAGATAAGTGTCGATGTAATTCCAAAAGATCTGTCATTGGCAATCACCAGTCTAATATATTCTAAAGTCAGCTGTGTTAGCATTCACAGTAGACAACTGAGTTGTTTGATAAATCTGCGAACCTGCGAATTACAACTTAAAACTTCAATGGACCTTGCTATGAACAAAAGGCTATGAACATTTTTGTAAACACAAGGATTATGTGATGCATAGTTGTTTTGGCAGCTCATAGGCTGACAAGCTGTGATATTGCACTTGCATTGGTTTTTCCAGAACTAATTTTCTTAAACTCTGACATTACGTGGAAACTGTGATGCCCGACAAGAAGCCAGCAAATCTGATCTAGAATAATATGACATCACAGCTTGTAGTTATTTTACATATATTGCAATGCTATAGAATAGAGATTTCAACTGTGACACTGAGTCGTCTCTGACATCACACTTTATAGTGGTTTTTCAGCAGGTGTTTGGCAATAATGACACAACTCATGCAAGTGGTTTTAAAGCTGAGTGAAAAAAAGGGAATTCCCTTTAGTTCCACTACTTTGTGTCATGTTTACATGCTTAACTTGGGCAATCAATGCCTCAGTCGGCAGGGAAGGTATATTTACAAAATCCATTGAAGCTGTCCATTGAAGTTGTGTAGCTTCTCTCACTGCTTTTATACTTATACATTGCATGGAAGTAAAACATTTCATAGAAGCTACATTTTTTACTAAATTTAATCTTGTACTGCACTCACGGCCAGTTCTGCATCATATGAATTTGAAGTGTTCTGTTCATGTCTGATGACAATAAAGCTTCAGTAGCATGCAAAAGAAGGAAATATTCAAGAAACCAGTACATTTATGTCATAGAATATTTCCTAATTAATATATCAAGCAAAAAAGACTACACACTAAGCCGTCTTGATTAAAAAGTTCAATTTATGCACATTTGAAAGCTCTGTGGTAATGATTTCTAATTAGCAGTTTACTTGCAACTGTTTTCACTTAATCCCCCACATTAACTATATGGCCCATTCGAATATTGGTTTGAATATTCTGGATACCAAGAATGTTTATTAACTGCAAGAGTAGATCATTACAATCCTCTTACAGATCAATGTACGTTCACAGGGGCGTAGGACGGAAACGAGGGTGTCGGGGACGATCGAACGAAAAAGGGCTAATCCAATTTGCACAGATACAGTATAAATAATAATTTCAATGTAGATATTCTTACTGGTTTGTGTCTAAAATAGGGTCTAAAACTTTTTTCGTTAAGTTCAAAAGGCACCATACCCCTCCTCCTGTCCCCTGTGCAAGGGCCAGAGTAGCAATTGTCCTCCCTGTCTCTCTCCCCTACCCTCCCTCGATCCTGTTCCATTAACCAAGTATGTTCAATACATCATTAGGTTAATAATAAATAACTCATATCAAAGTTGATTGAACATTTTCAGACAAATTATTCATTGCCCCTCTTGAATTATGGTGCATTTATTCCAGGAAGAACTATGTGGTAGTCAAACACCAATTTTGAGGATTGTAACATCCACCCTAGCCTGAAAGAAAAATTGTTTCTGAAATTTGTTCCACTCCAAAAGAATCTCCAATACTCATTTGCCATATTGAAAGCAATGGCTTCTACAGCTGACAACCCTTGAATAGCCCAGATGACAAGACCAGAGGATAAAAATAGTCACTTCTCCGCTTGACAGCCTGGTCAAAAGTGGTCATGCCACTCAGCTGCTTTTTTGGGCATGAGCCACACCAGATCGAGTCACACTTTCAGCTTTGCCAAAGAGTCAGAGAGCAGCGAAGGAAAATACATCAATTAACAAATGCTGTCCACACCATCATCATGCAGTCACAAGCCTCTCTAGTCCGGCAGAAAAATGGAGATTTTTGGCCTGACCCAAAAGTCTCCGATATAGTTTTTTTGACTTTAGATTATTGTTCTATGGGGTCTTGGCTATTATTTCTGAGGTGATGTGAAACACTCACCCCTGAGCAATTTGCATAATCCAAGATGGAGTCCCAAGATGGCCGCCAAAACCAAAATAGCCATATCTCGGCCCCTAATTACAGTAGAGAGACAAATGAAACATCATTTTTGGGGTTTTCTGGATCAAGGAATGCAACTAAATACTTTAGAAAGTGATTGGATTGATTTAAATATCCATATTACAGCATAATTGGGTATATCTGACTAAAATCAAAACTTTTCGACATCTGATTTGTGAAAGTGACAGCTTGCTAGATTTATATATTTTTTTCAATATAACAACTTGGTCACTTGGTGTTTTGTTGGAGCTATTTCAGTTGATTAGAGATTGAAACCCTAACATTCTTAAAGTTCATGTTCAATACAACGGTAAAAAGACGTTCTTACCCTGTTATTCTTTCTCAAGCTTGGAATATTCACATTTGGAGGGGTGCTGCAATAGGGTAACCTGAGTTACGAAATATTAAACTTGATGTAAGTAGGCTTTTTGTGTTGCATGTATGGTGGATATGGTTTTATGGGTACTAACAACAGAATGTTAGTGCATGTAAGCGGAAAGTGATAGTGCATATATATAAAAATATATATTGATTAGGTTTTTAAAAATAAGGGTTTAGGTCTGAATAGTCTTGCTTGGGAGGAGAACTCTCAAGGAAGGAGATGGTATTGAAAGCATTGGAAATTAAGGATGATTAAAATCAAAGGAGCGAGCAGGGGGAGGAGACCAAGAATGGTAAGAGGACAGGGTGGGGATGCGATGGAGGAGCATACAATATGGGGAGTAGAGGGTGGCAGATAGGGAAGACTAAGAAATAGGACTGCATGACGAGACAAGATGGGATGAGACCACACATTCTTGCTTCCTGGTATATTATGTTAAAAAGGCAGGGGAAACATCAATTCCTTTCAATTCACCATTTCATCAAAGAATGAATGAGCGTAGGTCATGTCTACTTTTACACAGGGATATTCATATACCAGTCCATGATGGTTTTAACAGATTTATGCAGACATTTCAGAGCATACGAAGAAGGTGGCATGGTGGAAGGGGGGATTCTGCATGGAAGGGAGGCAATCAGCATAGAGGATGAATGGGAGAAAGAGGCATTCTTGGATGAGGGAGCGGGGAAGGAGGATACGTGTACACTGATGGGGGAGTTATGGTGACAGGCAGGGAGGAAAATGTAAAGGCAATGAGGTAACAAGAGAGAATTAGGCATGAAGGATGGGCAGGTAAGAAAACTGTGAAGGGCAAGGGTGGCGGTTTGGATGGAGGACATTTGAGGAAGGAGGTGTTGAGAATAAAAGAAATGAACGGAAGGGAAAAGATAGGGTGAAATTTGTTGGTTGGTAAAAGGATGTACATGTATTGAGAGAGGAGAGACATGGGGAGAGTAATAGAGAAGCCATACAAGAAATGACACTGACTACTGGTAAATAACAGAGTGGAGGGAGGAGAGAAGAGGGAATTAAATGTCACACTGCCTGTGTAACCTCCTGACCTGCACTCTCCATGCATACCCCTACAGCTGTACCTATTATTCGCTCCTAAGTATCCACGTTTATCCACTTCCCTCCATGATTTTCTCCTCTATAGATGGTTTTGCCCATGCCTTCCCGAAGTGCATATTGCCCATCCACGCCATCCTCCCTGTATCCTCTTCCCATGCCATTTTAATATGCTCCTTTCAGGTTCATTATTGCTATCCCTTTCCCTTCATATCATAGTTTCATCCCTCCTTGCCTCCAAATAGATCTTTCTCCCAGTATCCGTCCAGTCTTCCCTCCCTACATGTTACTCCATCTGTGGCTCCTTCATCCATATAATATTATGTTTCCTTCTTGACTTCTTGACCATTTCTTCCCAATGTCTTCCCACTCTTTCCTATTCCTCCGCATATTCTCTGCCACCATCTTTCTATTCTGCATATTAAAGTATGCGTACAGTATATGACTCCTCCCTCCATATCGCTTCCTCCTTGTGAATATCTTTGACCCATGCTACCTCAACAGCTTCCGTGTCTAGAGCCCACCATCCTAATGTGGGAGTCCTCCATTAATCCAGCCATCAGCTCTCTTTCAGTATCTCATCAATTCTGTGCCTCTCTGAGTTATCATTATACAACTGTAAACACCCTCAACAAAAAAATTATTAATTTTCGACTGTAACATGCACCAAACACACTACATTTTTTAGAAATTCAATTATGGATGTGGGTAGAAATAAAATTGACCACTCATATAATGGTATTTATAACGATCTAGTTGGTCCAACTAGGCTTACATGAAGGAAGGTTCTGCACTCAATTTTATTCTATAACTGAATAATATAATTTTATATATTAGATGTTGTATGTTTTTTTCAAAACCATGTACTTTTTTTCCAATGGATATGTTTATGTGATGTCTGCTTAATGAATTTGGCCACATTGAAAACCCATTCTTGATAGAAAATCCTTGTTTTAGAAGAATTTGTGCAAATATACAACCAGGTTTCATGCTTTTATCCACTCTGAAAATGTATTTCCCGAAGCCACACCATGCTATGATGCTGAAAATTTGCGATTTTGCTTAAATATATGCTATATATGACTAAAAATCATCTAATCACTTTCTAAAGTACATAGTTGAATTCCATGACCCAGAAAACCCCAAAAATGGTGTTTCATTTGTCCCTCCACTGTAATTAGGGGCTGAGATATGAGAATTTTGGTTTTGGCGGCCATCTTGGGACACCATCTTGGATTATGCAAATTGCTCAAGGGTGAGAGATTCACATCACCCAAGAGACTTTAGCCTCGACCCCATAGAACAATAATCCAAAGTCAAAAAAACTATATCGGAGACTTTTGGGTCAGGCCACAGCTCTGCTGGACTACTCATTGTGATATTTATTTTTGTAGTAAACTAGTGTAAGTACTGCATACACAGAAGAAGTTTAAGCTTAGCCGTTGTGACACAATCAGATCTCGTTTGGCATGTTAACATTTCATCTGATGAGAGCATTGCCATGTTTAACACTTATTCAGACCCAGGACCTTATGCAGAGCATACTTTATATATAATAATAATAATACTATATACATTTTTTTCATACACTGAAATCAACTATGAGGTATACATTTTACGTATAATAATAATAATACTATATAAATTTTTTTCATACACTGAAATCAACTATGAGGTATACATTTTACGTAGTAATATTAGATTAATTCATGAAGAAAATTACTTGTTTATCGAAAATACAAATCTATAGCATGTGCCGGCAAACTTCGTACAAGCAATAGTCTAAAATACATAATAAGACGTAAATGGTCCGTTGTTGTAAGTGCATACCATTGCCTGGAATGAAAAGAATCAATCAAAGCTGGATCATCTTTCAATGTGACCTAAAGAATTGGCTAATTGCTCTTTTGCCAATCAATATAGGTGCTGTATCAACTTACAGCTCTTTCCCTGTTGGCTTGTTTGATCTGTAAATATGTGAAGTAGCCATTGATGCCATCAGAATTAATTATCAGTATTGAACAGGTACCCCCCATGCCCCCCAGTAGGGATGCCACTGAGAGGGGGACAGAGAAATTGGAAACAAAGGGAGCATAAATCAGAAAGGAAAAAGTGAACATTGAAGAAAGGCAAGAGTACAGAAAATAGAGAGATACATGTGTGCCATTGACAAAGAAAAGAGCTGATAAAAAAGAGGAAGCAGGACTGGTGATTAAATCCCTATAAGGAAAAGAAAGGATACCAAACAGACAGTAACAGATAGTTGTCAAAGGACGGGAAAATCTGAAAATGTAGTGCATCCATAAAAACATTTTGACTGTTATATAAATGAAAAATGTTGTTTCTTATTTCATCAGAATCTGATTACTAGCAGTAGGAAAGGTCTGTCTCAATCTGGTAGTTATACATAGAGCAAGAGTAATATGTCAATCTTAATATAAGGGAAATATATTCAGATTTGGTTTACAATGGGATTACATGTTGACAACTCAGAATAATAACTTCATTACTGCTGAAATTGACACGGATAATTCTATAACATCCCAATAATATTCTACCATCAGGAGCACATTATATAGAACTGGTTGGCCAGTGTACTGCTGTGAGCAATGATATCAATCCCATTGGTCTATCATGCCCAATATAGGATTGTACAATAAAGGCCCCTGGTAAATAAGAGCTGGCCAAGGGAGACTTTATTGAATCTGGCAACATTGATACCAGTCCAATCTGGCTAGCAATCTGCAGCCCTGCCATTGCAGATAGTAAATCATTATTAGATCTAGCTATGGGCCAGCCCCTCTCTGATTCCAGGCATGACAAGCCTATGACACATCTGCAGAACTTGACCCCTTTTCACCCCGATATTGACAGTCACTTGTGTACCTAGTCCAATGCAGGAATATGCATATTCAATGTATATCGAGGATAAAGAGTGATTATATAAGCACACAACATAAACACAATATTGCTAATTGATTATGGGCTTGTCTGTTTTTATATGAAATGTATGTATTAAGATAGAAGTGAGCCACAAAAGACGGCACATTGATCAGCTGCACATCGGAACCTCTTCGTCTACCTGCAGGATTCAGTGGTAGGTCATTCCACATGAAATCAACCAAATTTCAAAAAATGCCCCACCTCACCATCTCCGATTTTCATTTGAATAACTATATATAGAATGAATGCATGCAAAATTTCGGTTCTGTAACTGCAAATTTGAGAAAGTACTGACCGATTGAAGTCTGAAAAACTTGAACCCAAAATTGAAAATTGTCCCTTCTAGAAATTGCTGTCATTTATCGACTGCTCGAGAAAATGCCCTAAAATATTTTAAATGAATGGTTGATAGCACAGTAAACAAAATGGCTGAAAGCGAGTTGCTGAAAAAAAGTTTGATGACCATCCACAAATTTTCAAAGTTGGAAGGTTTATCACACTAAAACTCAAATTTCAATAATTTCCCACTCGGTCACAAAACTTCAAAAATTAAAATTATTTTACAAATTTGTTCTTTAGGGTGAGGATAAAGGGAACTGTTCATTTTATATCCCTGGCTGATGTTTGCTACGATACAGACTAAGCTCAAACTTCAAAAAAATAAAATTTACCAATGTTCGGAGTGAAAAATCACAATTTGGGATAGGTCAGAGCAACAACACATGCCTATCACGTGATAATATATGCAAAGGTCTTTTAGTTCATATATGATACGTCTTGTGTATTTGAATATTTCTTGGTCATATTCAAGCTTTCAATATGGTCGTATAGGCTGTCATTTTGCAGATATAAAATGATCAATAGATCATGTGGGAACACTTATATGACTGCAAAAATAGGATATAAATATTGCCTTGACTAAGGATTTTTACCCAATACCAAATATGCCAAATTAGTACATTTAAGCACAATTATCTTGTATCAAAACATTGCACAATAATAAAATATCGCACAAATTTTAAAATCAGCTAATGTCATGTGGGACATGTGGTATAATGAAAATTGCTGGATATATACTTTGTCCATACTATGAACTTCAATTTAGAACCAAATATGACAGGTGTATTACATTCTGTGGTTGTCAAATCCAGTAAGTTATCAGAATGACACGGACAATAATGGCCATAAATGGCAAAAGCATAAAATACAAAACCATGCGGTTTTCAATTAAATTTAGTTGTAGATCAAAGCTGTTGATAAAAAAAATTGAAAATAATTTTTTTAGCTGTCCATCTCTATCTTAGGTGAAATTGCATTTTCACAAATAATTAACAAGTATAACCTAAAAATATTTTTCTAAATATTTTTAAAAGCAACCCTTTACTAATTTTTTGTTTTTTTGTTTTTTTTGTGAGGACCTAATATTGTTCCAGATGATAAAATCCTATCACCTGTCCCGCATGACCTTTTGAAATTTCATAATTTTTTTCTTCTAGATAATTATTCACCCAAAGAATGCTTTTAGTGGACAGCTACAAAAGGAAATACACTGATAAGATTTGATATCAAATCGAACACCTTGGTCGAAATATAATTTTCAGCCAATTTTTAAACTTCTCATCCCACATGATTTTGCTGTCATTTCAAATGCAAACTTACTGTTGGAAAGGTGTAAGCGACCAAAATACAAAGTGATATTTCACAATGAAGAATTCATATACACAAAACGTGGCTCATATCAATCAAAAGCCCTTGTCATAGGCTTTCTTATGGAATGTGCCAGTAGTTTGTGCTACCTATCTCACATGGTGATATTTTAGTCCCAAAAGTGGTAAATTTCAATTTTTTCAAATTGAAATGAAATTTTCAAAATTATCAGCTATTAAATTATCATATTGCCACACTACCCATATTTCATTGACCTGTGAGAAATCATTTTCATGTTTTTTATTTCTTCTGTGAAATGATAAAGAGACAGATAAGTAGGTAGATAGATATATGCTAGATAAATAGAGTCTGATCACCAAAAATTTCACAGGTTAACTGAAATTTACCATGACAGAATCGTTTTCAAATCGCACCCCTTTCGGCTTGTGAATTGTAGTATGATATTACTACTGCATCTGTGACCTATCTGTATCTGTGAGGATAGCTCAGGAGATGACATTCATCATGGCAGCTATTAACCCTGAGTGGTTACTCTTGACCCAAAGAGTTTCCATTTAATTACTGGTCACCCATGAAATACAGCCAGAGTATGGTGCATGCAAATAAGCAGTAATGCACAAGTTGTATCGTAATGCATAATGTTATTTTATTTACAGAGAAATGAAAGTCGTCAATTTTTTAATTTTTTATTTGAACATCACGCACGGTTTGGCATTTCTGCAGTAAAAGCTAATCATTGTTGGTTATAGCTGATTTAATTTTCTTCTTTATTTCAAATTGAAACTCCTTTTTCTGCTTGATGATCAGCTATATTCTTGTAACATCATTACAATGATCAGAATCATAAAAATGCCAACCACTTTATTCTATCCTGACCATATGATAAATCTAAAAGTAAGCATTTTATCAAAGATAAACATTTTGGAGTCCGTCTGAAAACTAAATAAAACCATGGCGATGCCGATAACGTAGTAATGGCATGCATACTAAATACTAGAAATGAGAAACTTTTTTCATTCAAAATCCATGAAATTTGGCCACCACATTGATAATAATTGAAAGTGAGAACTGATAATCGAGATTGCATATAGAAACATATATGATGTTCCTGCAAGAGAGTGGCATTATAAATTTAAAGATAAGGTACCGTTCAGAATTTATGACTGGGGGGATTGGAGTTTTGTCTGAGGGGGTACAAATTTTTTAAATGTGTTTGAAGGGGGAGGACTAATTTTTTACAACATGTCCAAGGGGGGGTAAGAAATTTAAAGAACCAAAATGTTAAAAAACGTGCATGCACTCAGTTTAACCGCAGGTTTTTACATGCAAAAGTCTGCGAATCTCTATGTATAATAGTATAAATGTATGTATTCCTTTCTATGCATGAAACCTAATGGCCCATTATCACGGCGAAAACCGGAGAACTTTCTACGTCTGTGGGGCCGTTTAAGACGATTTCTAAGAGAAAATTGGGTAAATCGGCAACACAAAACGACTATATAACCAATTAAAAATAAAAGGGATTAGAAGCATAGAACAGTGGAACTAGATCATAGAACGGCGGAACAAGATCATAGAACGGCGGAATAAGATCATATATCTGCTTGGCAAGATCATAGATCTGTGGGGCAAGATCGAACCGTCATCGAAGCTGCAAAAACTGTCGGCAAGGCTGCAAAAACTTTGGCGAGGCTGCAAAAACCGTTGGCGAGGCTGCAAATGTTCCGCAGGAGCAGTAGAAATGTTCCACAGGGGCAATTGATGGCCTATTTCACGCCGATCATGTTTTTCACTCATATGGTAAAGAAAAATGCCCGCTGGACACACACAAATTGAGAAAAACTGTGGCTCTTCTTCGGCAACTTGGAAAAAAGTTTCAACAAGCTCAATCTTTTTTTACCTCCACGACGGAGTTCCCCCATTTCTAGGATGCCGGCGATTTGCAAAAAATCGTTGGCGGGATGACAAAAATCTTCGGTGGATATCACAAATTGTCAAAAAACCATCCAAATTGTCAGGAAATCCCAGCCAGCTGACGCCAAAAGACCCCCGTAATGTGCCGTGAGAACTAGGCATAAGGATGGGGTACTAAAAATCTGAATGGAACTGAAGGGGTGGGGTATCAATTTTTGACGGGAAGTCCTGACAAAACTCCCACCCCCAGTCATAAATTCTGAACGGTCCCTAATCATACAAGCAACGTTGGCAGCGTCAGTATCCATAAGGCAATGCTTCCTTTTGAACTCATGGCTTTAAGCGAAATTTATTGCATCAAAGGTGACGGTGTGTGAAATTAGGCCTTAACTGAGGAACCGCATACAAAGAGGCCTCTTAAATAAAGGCCGAAGTCAAGACTCAAGACACTGAAATGCCTTATGCTTTAGCCTTGGACTTGCAATGATCTTTGGTATCCCTCAGCAGAAATTGAATCTAGGCGCTCTCCTTGGGTAGAATTCAGGATGAAAGTGAGTTGAACGAAAGATGGTATTATAAAAACAGGTCTGATTATATAGCGACCAGTGACCACCGAATATAATGCATCTAATTTTGAATAGTGTAATTGTTATGTTTTTTGTAAAGTGTATCCCTTAAAAGTAGTGGCCACAACAACAGTTTAACATGTCATAATACTAAAAGTATTGCTGGCAATGTGTTCTCAATCATGGCCTGATTAAACAAAATTTGTTTAGGGCTTTCATGACAAAGTTGTTCGGCCTCTTACATCCCCTTGAAGACATTTGTTCAAGGGCAGCAGTGTTTGTAATCCATTGGAAATTGGAAGTGTTTTCTTCCCCATTGCATTTTTACACTGAACAGATTCAGAATTTCAGAAAGGGGGATGAAGGAGATTAATTGGCGATTACCAGATCACTGCAGCCCTTGTGCAATGTGCACAAAGCAGATTTGCTTTCTTCAAGTGTTGTGCAAATTTATGTTGGTGGGGAAAAAGACAAATTCTGATATGCACTTTATGAGGGATGATATGCTGCATTTACAAAGAAAATATGAACTTAAAATTAATCTTTTCCCCTGTTATTGAGTAAAAAGGGAGATTAATTTTTGATAAATGCCTTGCATATTTTTGGTACTATATATATTTTAAGGATGTGTATCTTTTTCAATTTAGGCTTTATTATGGCTTGGTTTACCCAATATTTTACAGACCTCCATGAATGTAATCAAATGACATCATTAGGCCCAAAGGCCTAGTGTATTGCACAAATTGCTTAATCTTTTTAGCAAGATAAGTTCCATGTAAAAGAACGCTGGCTGAGGCAATTATGCCTTTACAAACTGTATTTCAGGGAGTTCCTACGGCTCCCATGTGTATACTTAGTTGGTTTTACTTGCATTTGTAGTTGACCCAAGGCAAGACTGCAATTGACCATAGAGCCATGGGAAAAGCGTTGAAAAGGCCAGAGTATGAATGGGTTGCCCTTCACTTGCCACTGCACATGAACACAAGTTGATGGATGACCGAGGGAAATTTCAGTTGTTTAGGAGCTTCTGGGAGCCCATCTTCTTCAAAGTCAGGTCATTCTTTGTGCATGTGACTTGAAATAGGAATCTAAATAACTGGATCAGCATTTCAAAATAGCTTAGCTGCAAATTCAGCGATGCAAGACCACATCCATTTTATAAAAAAAAACTTTAGTTTTTGTCTTGTGATTGCACCATTTTAGAGATTTGAGAAATATACAGTGCCGCCTGTAAGTAAGTGAAACGCATGATATTGTGCCATTGCATCAATGTTAAACATACTTAATCAAAATGCTTCTGGAAGGACGAATTCCCATCCGATGAGAGGAAAACATTTTGGGTCATAAAGGCCGATATGTGAGGCAAATGGGATAAAAATATCAGCCAATTTTCTTTGCTATAGTTGGAGTTAGGTATGGGTCAAAGTCTTTGATAAGTAGGTGAAACGCAGGCAAGAAAATGGGCTGCTATTTTTATCCCACTTGCCTCACACATCGGCCTTTATGACCCACTTTGTTTCCCTTTCATCCAATGAAAATTCATGCCTCCACAAGCAGTTAGGCTGAGGATGTTTAGCATTGATGCAATGGCAAAATGTCATGCGTTTCACATACTTACAGGCGGCACTGTATATGTGGATTGTGCTAATTAGAACTATACGTGCTTGGCATCATCATCCATTTTCAAAAATCTTAAAAGGTATGTGATTTAAGTTTTCAAGTTATTAAAAAAGAGGTATCTTATTGTGTCAAAAGTAATGATGGTAGTGCTTCAAATCAAGAGAGTCTTTGAAAGCAGCGATTTATCTTCAAAATTCAAGATGAGAAGCGATAGAAGCATTGACAATATGAGTGACCGAGACCCAGAGCTATTGAACTAAGTGGTTCTTATGTCATTAAAGGTGATGGTGCATGAAAAGAGAGCTTTAAAAAGGGGCCAAATAGCAAAGAGGCATTTCAAGACAAAAAGGGACTAAAATCGACTCCAAGATACAGCAAACCTTCTGTTTTAGCCTCTTGCTTCGACCGCAGTTTGACTTCTGCACATTTTGTCTCAAATTGAATTAGGGCCATCTTCAAGCTGTCTAATTACTGGCCTTTAGTCTTTTGAAACGTTTGGTGTAAAGAATGCTGACTTGGTGTAAAACGTGTATTTAAGCTGTTGGGAGAAAACAATATGTCAAAAAGACAACAAAGAGCAAAAAAATATATAGAGAGTATTATTGGTACAATATATTAATACACCATAATTTGGTTCACGTTTTCTATTTTGGTTTGAAGTATCAAAAACTAAATTTTTGATTTCAAAGAACACAAACATACGAGTAGAATGCATTAAACATTGGGATATTTGACATGATGACCGTCATTTCAAATTTGAGGCAAGGAAGACTTACTACGCAGCAAAAATATGGTTCTAGTTCATGTAAAACTGTGTTGATCCGGTAATTACAGAAAACCAAGTATGCGCAAACTGTGATGTCATAATTTCTGTTTTTTTAATATTGTTGCTTATTATTTTTTAGACGTTTACTTTTCAGCCATTGTCAATATTTTATGAAAGCAAAAATAAAGGTCGGCCGGTGATAACTGTCAATGGCCGTGTTGCAATTCGATTGGTGTTTTTCTATCTTTTAGACAAAATATCATACAGCAGTCCCAGTGATGAATTCCTCTTCATAAGCAACTTCCTTGCAATCAGCTACGTTTGTCTTCTGCACGGAATAAAACTTTACCACAAAAAATCTAACCCAATGAAGATTCACACACCCACAAACAACTTCTGCAGAAATGCATGTTGGTCATCATACCCACCTATCCTCCTAATGAGCCAAAGTCCTTCCAAGGTGTTTTGATTTACTTCACTTCAAAATGCATTACAATTAATAGACAGACAGACAGACAGACAGACAAATTGTTTATTGACCTGTGTTAAAAATATACACCCAGCCCTATATGGGCTTACAAGTCATCAAAAAAATTCAAAAGTAGCTTTAACAACAAATTTTCTGGAAACTACAATATTAAAACATTTACAATCACATATTTACATTATTCAAACAACAAACTTCTTCTTCTATGGATTAATAAGTTTACTGTATGTTCAAACTATCTTTTAAAATACCATTTTTGAGGAAACAAACGAGTCACCCTGCTGCACAGTGACCCTGCTAAATCAGGGCATGCTTCCATCTAATAAAAGCAAGGGGTATTATTTCAACTGTACTGAAATAGGCTGGCATCTGCCTCATTTTTGCAGGGTACCTGTTGGAGGATGAAATGAATGAGTGAGTGACTTTGGTTATTTATTTAGCGATCCTGCAACCCTGCAGGGTCATGAAAGTTTGTGGACAACACTGGCTCAATGCATTCAGTAGAAGCCATTCACATTCATTGTGGAAGCTATGAAGATCATGATAAAGCCAGCCGGACCAAGGCTGATGGCTATTATGCCTAAATTTACCGTTTGATACAGGATTAGGGGACACGAGGACCTACAATGTATACTTGCATTTCTCAGCAGCCACGTGACGTGTGACTGTCTAAAAAACAGACACCCAATCACAAGAAGATTTCAGGTAAGCCCTAAAGCCTGGTTCACATACAGTACAACCCAAAATAAAGCACGATTACCCCAGCAGGAAGGAAGAATCAGCCACTACTTTACCCTTTCACACCTTTTGGCTCCCTCCAAATCCCTTCCTACTTTTTCCTACTTGAAACTATCTTTTAAAATTACATTAAAATCACATTTAAACAACACCAATTCAAACTCCATCATCCCCTTTGTGTTTTATTAATTTGATATTGTGCCCCTTTGCTAATTGCAATTGCATTGGTAGCTGCCTTTATAGAGTTTTTAATATAAGCTAAGGTTGTTGTAAGGAGTCAAAGGTAGTTGTGAGGAGATTTGGGGTTAAGAGGAGAAAGGAGGGCAAAATAGGTAAACAGAGGACTTCTGACAGAAAATTTTCTTACTTTATTTTGAGTTGTACTGTATACATGTACATGATTCTGTATTGAGTCAAGTTTATGTTATAGGACCACGGTAAAATTGTTGACAATAATGTGCACCCAGCCATGACAACAGTGATCCTGATGGAGTCTATATTGCGATGTATAGACACAACTTTGTGTATTGTTTAATTAATCATTTCTATATAATAAATATACATGAAGGAAGAAGTCAGACAAAGACTAATCATTTTGACGGTTACTTTTACGTACCTTTAGTACTAAAAGTAGGTCACCTTTATTATTATTTTTAGCTAGGTGAAACCAATGAATGTGTATTGCTCAGAATCATGAGTAGACAAAACTTTTAAAATGGTAGACGATGTACTTGATCATTTTGTATTAACAAAATTGTGATTTCCTATCTGTCATATTTAAAGAATATTTTAACATAAAACAAATTTTGTGTAATTTGCTTTAACATATACATTTATTTGAGTTATGGTTTAATTACATATCATTAGATTTATATTTACTGTCTATTTGCATCAATTAAATATTATGTATGGTTACCATATAATGAAGATTTATATATTTACATATTATCAATTATTTTTCCATTTTTTATAACTCAAGTGATGTTCCAGACCTCAAGCAAAAGAGTGGCATCTGTGGCTTCTAACTTCAAGAGGAGTATGGTTCTGAGAAGCACTGAATTGTGTCTGTAAGTCAGTGCTTCCTCTGGAACATGGGCTTTAAGCAGCATTTATGGCCTCAAAGGTTATGGTGTGTGAATTAAGGCCTTAACTAAGGAACCACATTCAAAGAGGCCTCTTAAATAAAAGTGGCCATCTCAAAGGTCACCGGAGACTGGAAAGCCTTGTGCTTTAACATTGGACTTTCAGTGGCCTTCCATTATAGCCCTCAACAGAAATTTAATCGAGGACATTTTCAATCTACTTAACATTTATAAATGATCAGTGTATAAAGATAGTTTACGTAGCCCCAGCTGTTGCTAACGCTACATAGTGCTAAACGTTAAAAATTCAATATATTTCTTAATACAATTTATCAAATTCCAATTCATTTAGCTCCATGACATGAGCCCTATGTGTGACTTTAACAGACCATATAACAGTAATAGAATGAATGTTTCAAAGAAAATCGCTTATCTTTGCCAAGCTTGTTCTTATGAGTACATGTATTAAAAATAACAACAATGAGGTTTTTAAAAGGCCATGCAAGCGAAAACTTATCTATGAATGCAGTTATCATTTAATAAATTACGAAAGCGTTCACTGTAAATTCCACAGTTATGTGTTTTCAGAGAAAGAACATCCATAATCATCTGAAAATTTCAGATATTTATGATAAATTTCAGATATTTATGATAGTCTGTTTAACAAATTCTAGGTGTGACATTTTGGTATAACCCACATATATTTCTCAGATTCAGATTTTGTTATATGCAAAAGATATAAATTTTGAAAACATATTCTTTATTACATGTAATACAAGATAAACTCGTCAATAGTTTTTTTAGCTTCAGTGGGTTTTCATCAAATGATTCCTTTCTGCTAATCTTTACGGAGGGGAAGCATGACTTAATTAGGTATAACCTTAATTCAAGTGGAGCATTTCTAATGACAGTGCTTAAGTGGGATTCACTTCAGTAGATAAAATATACAAGTGCTTTCTGCAACTAGAGTCATAAAGTTAATGTCAGAGATCAGGAGAAAGCATTTGCATACAAATTGCCTATCAGCGAACATTTACATTTCTGATTATTACTTGATGAAGGATGCATATTCAGTTTTTCTCCATAAAATTTCAACAACATACACTCTGCGTCTCTGATAGTGATAGTAGGAACATTCTACATTATATAGTCTCCATATCTCTAAGACCTCACCATGACATTTTTACCAAATGGGAAAGCAAGCATTTAACTAACAATTTATACCCTGATTAACAGTACAAACAGACAATCAGATTATATCGATTTTGCCAAAATTGTGACAGAAAATGTTAGGTTAAAGAAGTGGACGAGGTCTAAGTCGGGTTCTAACATGCAGCCCTCTGGTCAATATCTAAGTGACAAAAGTCGATGCTAGAAGTTAGTACCCTCGAAATTATTGTCTGCATGTATCTAATACGGCTCACCCAGAGAATCTACGACTGTGCTAATACTTCGATGCTGTCTTTGTTTTGATTTGCTGTTAAAAAGTGTTCATTGAAAACTAAAAAGACATGTCTATTTTTTAAGTACTTTAGATCAAAGTAGGTAACGCCTTTCCAGATTAACAAAAATGACCTAAATTACTTTCCTTTCTATCATATCATTTGAAAAACGAAACAAGTGGAAGGAAAGGAGAGAGAATAATATCACCATTGTGTTGCCAGGAAATTGTGCGAGGGCAGGGCTGTTAATGAGTAATGGTGTACTTAAAAGTAGGCCTACTTCTGTACCCTAAGAACAATTTCTTGAGTACTGGGATTTTACAGGCAATGGAATGTACTGAAACCAAAGTAGGCCTACTAGAAATTTACAGTACTTTTAAAGTAGCGAGGCAAACATTACATTTCGCAAAAGGTAATGCTTCCATCTAAACAGGTTGCCAGGGCTGGGAATCGAATACGGGTCCTAGAGCAAATTACACATGAGAACCCAGTAAAAACGATCACAGACGACCATCTCATACATTCTGCCTCCATCAGCCTGTCAGGGGGAGGGTTGGTCTAGTGGTAACATGCTAGCCTGTGAATCGCTGGGTCTAGGGTTTGAATCCAGGTCTTGTCGGGTCACCTAGACCTATGTTGGATGGCTTATTTAATCATCCTTCACCTCATTGCTGTGTCCTCTTCCGGTCTTATTTAACTTTAACCAAGTGCAAAAATTCAGGAAAAGCCAAGATGCATCCATCCATCCATTAGCTGGTCAGATCAGGGAAGAAAGAGGTAACCATGGACAGGATGCTTTGGCCATTTCACTTTGCAAAATAAAGTGAACGTATAATAATTATACTCTTGTGTGTGTTTTGGAGTGATTCTTATCTCACGTGTATCAAGACTTATCATCGTAAAACATATGTCTGATTAATGGGGGTCTATAGAATCATGTATGTTATCTTAAGTCATTTTTCAAGTGTACGGAAGGTTTTAATTTTGGGCATATATGGAACGGCATATTCTATCAAATTCTCTCCATGCTTTTCAATTTGTAAGGGCTTCAAGATGTAGCAGACTACAAAATACGCCTCATCCAACGAGTTTCATCTCCAAGTCAGAGCGACAGGCATGCTCAGTGAATTGTATTTTCAACATCCTCTGGAATATGCCCTTTCTAATGGGGAACATCGATGTTAAAGTATATGATTATTATATTACTCACATCATGCATTCTGATTTTCTGACTATTTTATTGTTGGCATCAGTGTCAATAGATGGGTCTCTACATACAGTTGCGGATGAAAATATTCATACAGCTGAGTATTCTGCACATATCTGGTATTTACTTTTGATTCAGGGATGCGAGGAAAAAAATTTCACTTTTAAGTCATTGCCCTAATCAATTGTCATTGTCAAGCACTGCAAACTTAAGCATATCTCAGTCTGTTTTCAAGCTCAGGGGGCACACAAATGTAACGTTATCCAAAGAAGCCACAGAAAGTTACAAATTATTTGGAATAGAAATTCAAGCTTTTGATGCACTTTATACCCAGCATGTTCAAGCTGTATGAATACTTTTGTCATATTGAAATTTTACATTTGTGTGCCCCCTGAGCTTGAAAACAGAGACATGCTTAAGTTTACAGTGCTTGACAATGACAATTGATTAGGGCAATGACTTAAAAGTGAAATTTTTCTCCTCGCATCCCTGAATAAAGAGTAAATGCCAGATATGTGCAGAATACTCAGCTGTATGAATATTTTCGTCCGCAACTGAAGACTAAACAGAGTCATATATATATTTTGGGATATATGCACATCAAATTATTCAGGCATCACACAATTGTAGTTACAGTCTCTTAGTCCTTAGAAAGAAAACAACATTTTCTCAATTTATCCATTAATTAGAACGCCAACCCAAATTGAATGAAGATGCAACCCAAAAGAAGTTTCATAAAGTTCCATAATCATTGATTAAGATTTATATACATTGCATTTTTCGTAACCGCAAAAATGTACTTAAGAGTATAGGCTTACATCCATGCAGTATACCATATATACTAGCAGGGAGTGAATGTCCTTCAACATCAATTGCAACATAGATATTTGTAATTCAGATCTTCTTGTAAACATAATTGGCAAGCTCATACTTTGGAAAATACAACACAATTAACGAATTAAGTATTTAAATGTCACAATCTTAGTGTCTATGTCATGCTTACAATTCTTACGTTTACAGGCGATATCATTGGTACGAGACTGTACAGTCTCTATCACACTTGCTGCATGACATTTTTACCTAATCTGATTGGTTTATGATCACCAAAAACGTCACACACTTGGCAGATTGAACGTGGCAAGCAGCTGTGTGCATCAAATTCACACATTTAGGGCTGGATGACCAGAATCGCATGGTACTGAAAGCACCTGTAACCCTAAGTTCTTTTATATATTATGCTGTTGAAGCATAATGTCAGTGACAACTCCCCTATCAGCGTGCCTTGGTGGTTCAACGTTGGCCCGAAGCTGGTCCGATGCTGCTGACATCGGACTGACGCTGGGCCAACGTTGGACCGCTGAGGCATGCTGATAGGGATCAGTATCTAAGCTGGCATCCCTATTCTCTAGCATGGTGACATATATGTAGAATTACTACTACATTTTAAACGGGTATATCAGATAAATGCAGTAAAAGTAAGAAGCCAGATTGAAAAGAGCCAAGGTTGCTTTTCAGCAGGGTTGGCAAAAATGGCATAACTCATGCAAGTGGCTTTAAAGCTGAGTAAAAAAATGAATTCCCTTTAGACTTAAGTTCCATTACTTTGTGTCATGTTTAGATGCTTAACTTGGCAATCAATGCCTCAGTCGGCAGGCTAGGTATAATTTGACGGTGTGTAGCTTCTTCCACTGCTTGAATATTTGCACATTGCACCACAGTAAAACATTTTTTTGTCTAAAATTAATCTTGTATTGTACTTACAACCAGTTATTCTGGCATATATGAATTGGAAGGGTCTGATGATGATAAAGCTTCATTAGCATGAAAACTAAGGCATTGCTCAAGAAACCAGTAGATTTATGTCACAGAATATTCCCTAATTAGTTTCTCAAGCAAACATGACTACACACTAAGCTGTCTTGATTAAAAAGTTCAATCTATGCATATTTGAAAGCTATGTAGTAATGGTTTCTAATCAGCAATTTTCTTACAAATGTTTTCACTTAATCCCCTAATAAGCTATATGGCCCATTCAAAAAATGGATTTGAATATTCTGGTTGCAAAGACAGTTTATTAACTGCAGCAGATAATTACCATCCTTTTACTGCTCCATATCATTATGTTCACAGGGGTGTTAGAAAGAAACGAGGGAGTCAGGGGCGGTTGGACAAAAAATGGCAAATCCAATTTGCACAAATACAGTTTCAATAATAATCAATGTATATATAAAGACTTACTAGTTTGTGCCCAAAACATGACATACAATTTTTTCTTTAAGATCAAAAGGCACACCATACCCCTCCAGTGCCTCCACGCTGCCCCTTGTGCAATTTCAAATACTGTCCATATCATTTGCAATATTGAAAATTAATGTCTTCTACAGTTGACAACCCTTGAGTAGCCCAGATGAAAAGAACTCACGCCATGCAGTCACATGGCCACTATGAGCTGAACAGAGGCTAAAAATAGTTCAAGTCATCCCTCAGCCTGACAGCCTTGACACTCTGCTGCTGTTTTGGGCCTGAGCCACACCAGATCGAGTCGCACTTACAGCTATTGCCAAAGAGTCAGAGAGCAGCAAATGCTGTCCACACCATCATCATGCAGTCATGAGCCTCTCTTTGTGATATTTGTTTTTGCAGTAAACTAGTGTGCTGCATACACAGAAGAAGTTTAAGTTTAGCTGTTGTGACACAATCAGAACTCTTTTGGTATGTTAGCAACATTTCATCTGATGAGAGCATAACCATATTAAAAACCTAATCAGACGCAAAACCTTATGCAGAGCACTCTTTATATAGATAATAATAATACTATATATATCTTTTATCATACACTCAAATTAATTATAAGGTGTACATTTTACATAGAAATATTAAATTGATTTATGAAGAAAATTACTAGTGTAACTAAAATATGAATCTATAACATAAGCCGGCAAACTTTAGAATATTCGTACAAGCAATGGCCTAAATTACATATTAAGATGAAATCGGTCTGTTATTGTAAGTGCATGCCAGTGCCTGGAATGAAAAGAATCAATAAAAGCTGGATCATCTTTCAATGTGGCCTAAAGAATTGGCTAATTGCTCTTTTGCCAATCAATATGTGCTGTATCAACTTACAGCTCTTTCCCTGTGGGCTTGTTTGATCTGTAAATAGGTGAAGTAGCCATTGCTGCCATCAGAATTAATTATCAGTATTGAACCGGTTGTAAGTGTCCATATCAATGAGCAGAAGATGTTTGAGCAATTTGAAAAATCCATTCAATGGCAGTTGACTGAAATATTGACTGATACCAATTGAAATTGTCATATATGTACTTGTCCTTCTGTTTCAGAGGTAATGAGGGGTGAGAGGGAGGGTGCAGTGGCGTAACTGGGGTTTCTGGAGCAGGGGGGTATTGGCAACTTGGGTTCAGGCAATTCTCTGGGGGGGGGATGGCGACCTCCATACTACTGTAAACTGTATATTTTAGCCAAATGTAACAAGTTCATTTAAGAGGTCACCTAGGGTTAGCACAGGACTCATATTGGAGGGGGGGAATTTACCCCCGGCCATGCCCCCCCTCCACATATATACGCCGTGGAGAGGGGGACAGAGAAATTGGAGACAAAGGGAACAGTAAATCGGAAAGGAAAAGGTGAAGATTGATTGGCATGATTGATTGATATATTCGCTCATTTGTACAAAACCCAAATATAAAATAAAGAAATATAGAGAAAAAACTGGAGCAAGGAGACCCCCTAAAGGCAAGTTATTGCCGCTGTAGGGTGGCCAGTCGGCCATCTTTGTCCTTTGTCGTGAAAATCATTAGAATATAGATTCACAGTCATGTTATTGTAGAAAAGACCAGAGTAACAGAAAATAGAGAGATGTATCATTGACAAAGAAAAAAAATGATAAAAAAGAGAGAAAAAGAAGAAGAACGACTGGTGATTAAATCTTTATAAGGAGCAGAAGGGATACTGAACAGACAGCAACAGAAAGATGTCAAAGGACGAGAAAATCTGAAAAGGTAGCAGATCCATTAAAACATTTTGGCCGAAATGACAAATGTCGTTTCTTATTTCATCAGAATCTAATAAGAATAAGAAAGGTCTCAGTCTGGAAGTTATACATGCAGAGTAATATGTCAATGTTAAGGGAAATATATTCAGATTTGGTGTACAATGGGATTACGTGTTGACAACTCAGAATATTAAATTCATTACTGCTGAAATTGACACGGATAATTCAATGACATCCCAATAATATTCTACCATTAGGAGCACATTATATAGAACTGGTTGTCAAGCACACTGCTGTGTGCCATAGATATCAATCCCATTGGTCTATTATGGCCAATATGGGATAGTACAATAAAGGCCCCTGGTAAATAAGAGCTGGCCAAGGGAGACTTTATTGAATCTGGCAACATTGATACCAGTCCAATCTGGCCCGCCATTCAGGATTGTAAATCATTATTAGATCTGGCGATGGGCCAGCCCCTCTCTAATTCCAGACATGACCAGCCTATGACACTTGTGCAGAAATTGACCCCTTTTCACCCCGAGATTGCCGGTCACTTGTGTACCTAGTCCAAGGCACACCACGTAAACACAATACAAATTGCTAATTGAAACTGGTAGAAACTAAGTTGCCATATACCAAGCTCGCAATTCAAAACATCACTATAACTTGAAGTATTTGTAGTTTATATATTTCAGAAGTATTGACGGTTTGTGGTATCATATTGTATGTTGCAATGTGCATAGATTTATATTGTTATGTGTGGCCAAAGCGAATTACGTAGTGGTTGATTAAATTATTTCTAACATGAAAGCGTTAACTTAATTAAGCTTTCTATTTAAGACAGAAGTGATCCACATTTAAAAGACAGCACATTGATCAGCAACATATCTGAACCTTCTCGGCCACCTGAAGGATTCAGTGGTGCAAGAAAATTGGCTCTGATTGCTGATATTGTAATGACATGCAGCCAAGCAAATGATGTCCCTAGTTTTTCTTGTTATATGTTGGATCTAAATTTATCATACCAAGGAACGTAAATGTACACTGAAAGCTTAGATCTGTATTAAATAATTTTATAATAATGGTAACTGATTAGTGTTTAATTACTTTACTTTTTGCGAAGCTACATTGTAGTTCAATGTGCTGATATAGAAGAATCTTGAGGGAGAGAGGAAGGATTGATGTAATTATATAGACATATGCATGTAGCTATGTAAATATTTTGGAATCAACATAAATTGTTCTATATAAGTGTAATTTTATGAATAGCTTTAACCTGATGTTCCTTGTTCAACTCTATAACGATCTATGCTCAATTGACATTACTAATTATCTGATGTTCTTTTGTAATACTTGTAAAAATTGTTTTGTTTACAGGCCAGCTTGATAAGCCTTGCTTCTCTGGTCTTAATAAATATACATACATACATATTCTGCCTGATTATCTTGCCTTTCCGCAATATATAGCACCCTGTGTTGCAGACATGGCAATGCCATATTAATGCCATGTTTACTACTAGTGTGACACCAATTTTCATCCAATTACCTTGTACTATGTACTTTGGCATCTTACAGGTCTTTGAAGATTGAGGGTTCTCTGCCAAGGGCTATCTTTAGCTTGTCACTGACACCACAAAGCTAGTATGCATTCATGACCATGTTCAGATCAGCTGAGACTCTCTCTCTTCCCTATTACAACACCCAGGTCTCTCAGAACAGGAGTACTTATATATATGAGCAATCAGCTATTGAATTATGAAATAGTTATACTACCTATATTTCATTGTCCTGTGAGAAATCATAGAGTAGAAATCTTTGTCATGCTTTATGTGCCCTCTGTTCAGAATATTAAGCATATTCCTTAGAAGTTTGCCTTGATTACACAGTGAGGGAAATAATAGACATAGAGTTAGTGTGACCCCAAAGATTTCACCTATTTACTGACATTCACCATTATAGAATTATTTTCAAATTGCACCCATATCAGCCTATGAATTGTAGTATGATATCATGACTGCATCTATGACCTGCCTGTGAGGATCCCTCAGGAGAGGCTATTCATCATGGTAGCTATTAACCCTGAGCGGTTACTCTCGACCCAAAGAGCTTCCATTTTATTACTGAAGCCCATGAAATACGGACAAAGTATGATGCATCTAAATCAGCAGTAATGCACAAGTTGTGTCGTATTGAATAATGTCGTTAATTATTGACAGAGAAATTAACGTCGTAAAATTTTTAAAAAACAATTTGAAGATCACACACTGTTTGGCATTTCAGCAGTAAAAGCTAATCATTGTTGGTTATAGCTGTTTTCATATTATTCTTTATTTCACATTGAAACTCATGTTTCTCGTTGATGATCAGCTATATTTATTCTTGCTACATTATTACATTGATCATAATAATGTCAAGGACATCATTCTGTCCTGATGATGAATAAATCTAAAAGTAAACATTTATCAGCCACAAAATTTTAGAATCCATTTGAAAGCTAAATAAAAAAAGGCGATGCCAATAATGTAGTAATGGTATGCAGACAAAATACTAGAAGTGAGAATCGTTTTTTATTCGGGATCAATAAAATATGGCCACCACATTGAAGAATCAATGACATTTTGCCACCACATTGGTAATGACTGAAAGTGAGAACTAATAGTTCAGATTGCAAATAGAAATAAATGAATCTCCAGATCTCAAGCAAGTGAGTGGCATCAGACATTTAAGATAACCATAAAAGGAAATTTTGCTGCATCAGTGTCCATAATTCAATACTACTATTTGAACTCATGGCTTTAAGCATCATTTATGGTATCCAAGGCGAAGATGTGTGAATTAACTGAGGAACCCCATTCAAAGAGGCCTCTTAAATAACAATGACTATACTAAAAGCTACAGTCAAGACACTGAATTGCTTTGTGCTTTAGCTTTGGACTTGCAATAATCTTTGGTATCCCTCAGCAGAATTTGAATCTGGGCAATCTTCTTGGGTAAAAAGCAGGATGAATGTGATGAGTAAGAGCATACCATAATCTTTTTTTTTCGGTGCATTCCTTAAAAGTAGTGGACACAACAAGAAATTAACTTGTCATAATACAATAAGTATTGCAGGAAATGTGTTCTCAACCATGGTCTGATTGAACAATTTGTTTTGGTCTTTCGTCCCAAAGTTGTTCGGCCTCTTACATTCCTATTAAAGACGTTTGTTCAGGGGCAGCAGTGTTTGTAAGCCATTGAAAATAAGAATGTTTTTTCTTCCCCATTTTTACACTCGACAGATTTGGAATTTCAGAAAGGAGGATGAAGGAGATTAATTGGTGATTACCAGATCACTGCAGCCCTTGTGCAATGTGCACACAGCAGATTTGCTTTCTTCAAGTGTTGTGCAAATGTTAGTGGGGAAAAAGACTAATTTTTATGTGCGCTTTGTGATCCATGATATGCTGGTATAAGCGTCTGCATCTTTACACATAAAACATGAATTTCAACTTGTTATTCAGTATCAAGTGAGATAAATTTTGATAAATACCTTTTCTTATTTTCTGTTACTTTAGGGCCATTCCATGCCAAATGGACCAAGAGCTCCCACATCATGTCTTCAGATTTTGATGAAATTTTAATATAACTTACATCCATATCAGTAAAGAAGAGTTGCAGAATATTTCCTTCATATTCCCAGTATTTAGAATTTGAGAGCATCTTGAAAATTTTGAAATTATGACGAAAAATGTTAAGTGCTGCTCTGCATGATTTTGTTAAGACAGCTGTAGCCACATTTTCCAAGATATTGTCAAAATATTTGGCACATGTCATGCTGAGACATAGAACTTAATGTGTCTCAAGCATAATGTAGATGGTGGCTTTGCCTTTTGTGCACCAGCCCATTGAAATTGGATTTTTTTGCCAAAAGTTCACAATTTGCCGGTCTTTGATATTTTTTTACCCAAAGACCAATGGATCAATATCAATGAAAATTTGTGAAAATGAGGCTATTATGAAGTACTACTAGTAAAAAAATTAACATATGGCTGAAAATAATACCTTTTATATAAATGTAGGTAAGCCCGCCACGATTTCTGAAATTGATGAATTTCAAGTGCCAAAATGACCAGGTGGGACAGGTGATAAATCAGAATTGAATTTAATGGCATGATTATTGAAGGGAAGGACCAGCTTCAAAGATGAGACATGATTTACATGCATGTGAAAGGGTAAGAGTAACATTGCCACACACCAAGAATGGGGAGCGGGGTATGAAGTAGAAACAACATGGGAAGAAAATAAGAGCCTTATTTTTTGGTTGACACTTGACAATAATGGCATTGGGCATGCAAGGTGCTTTAAAGCTAAGCAAAAAACCTGAAATCATTTCACTTCCATTACAAAGTTTACATTGGTCATGTTTGCATGCTACATGTAGCCTTTTGCAATTGATCTCTCACTCAGTGGCCAAGTGTTTATAAAACCAATTTAAGATCCTTCCACTGCATGTATTGCACACGAAAATATAAAGTTTGAATACAGTAAGCATTTTGTAACTTGTGTGTTATCACAGAGCGGTAGCAAAATACACTTTTAAAGTGAGAAATGTACCACAGTGATACCCGGATCTTGGCCTATTTAATACTCTGTTGATTTTCAGATGATTTTCGTTTAACAGATTCAAGGTCGTAAATTGCCTGGCGATCAATACACTGAGAAGCACAAACCCCCAAAAACAGATTATGCCATTTTACGACACAACAATCGCTTTCAAATAACAAAATTATTAATGTGCATGAATAGATGAGAGCTATAATGATTGTCGGATTGCTACTTAATCTCACTTAGCCTCCTTAAAACTTCTCATTCAATTGAATTATTCTGGAGGTCAATACAGGGTGACCCACTTCAACCTGTGCATTGATGTAGTCACCAAAACAGTGTTTACTGATACAGTTTGGAATTTCCAATGCAAACGCCAAATTGGATTTTCAGTGACAAGAGCCAAGAGAAGAGAATTATGCAAGTTTGGTTCATTTTTGGTTAAAACTGGACTCAGAGAAGGAGTTCAAATTTTCGCACAGCTCTTTTTCCTGATTTTTTACAATTTTACTCTGTCAGCCTTGGAATTTTTTTTTCCTCACATGTAATGCATGTACTGTATTACAGAAGCTATAAAAAAGCAGTGCCAGGGCTTTTCTTTGAAGGAGATTTGAGTTTAAGGAGTCATGAAGCACAAATACTGTCCTTATGCAGTGCACCATTTTCAAGCCGGTAATTTCCTGGTGGTCTATACCTATGATGAGTGAGCAAAAACTGCTGTTACCACTCATAATAAGCACTAGAATAGCTTAATCTTACATGGGAATATCATTAATCACTTTCAGTTTGAGCATTGATGTGTGTATCCGCCACTTTATTAATTGTTCCAATAATGCACATAAATTGTCAACAATGAATCTTACATCTCCAAGAAAAATGACTTGGCTTGGATTTGTAGGCCAAATGACATGGTTAATTTGTTGACGGGAATATTCTGCACCTGGCAGTATTGAAGAACCATGTGTTTTCATCATAAATGTTGGTGAAAATAAGACTAGATTTTGAGGGATGGAAATATTTGACTTTCCAGATGACACCAAATATAGATTTTTGTAGAAGTGTTGCTATATTTTTTCTCTATGCTTTTAAAGCCTGGGTGTCATGTTTTTGCGTTTCTAATGACTCTGACAATCATAATACCATACTATTTTGTGCTGGCAATCAATTGACTGTCGCCTATGCTAATTGTTTTGCCATATTTTGACTTGTTTGTCTCCGAAAGGTTGCCATTCTAAATTTGTTGACTTGATAACATACACTGGACTCTAAATCTCACAAACATCATCCATTGCCCTCCCTAAGAACCTCCTTTTGCATGTCAAAGCCATTTCAGGCAGTTTTGGAGGATTTTGTTGATGCTGGTGCACTTTGAATTCTTCTCAGCTGATTTTTTGGCACAAAATAAAACAGCGACACATTTTCACTTGCCTGTCATTTTTGATAGAATTACTGCAGAGGCTTATAACTCACTTTATTTAATAGTCATTACTACAAATTAGACAAACATGTTTTCAAAAATCACCTGTCTTATTGTTGTTGTCTTCAGTAAAATGTTAAAGTCATGCACAAGTTGAGGTGGGTCACCCTGTATAATGCGTTCTTTAATAAATAAAATAATTCAAAATGGCGCAAAAACCTTTTAAGATTGTCATTGGCATAGCCAATGGCTGAAATGAGTTTGATGCTTTTGCTGCATTTTAAGTGGCAACTTAAATTTAAAAACATGTATGCATAGCAATCAAGTGAGTAAGGAGCCTATTCAAATGAAGAGACGATTGAACACAACATTCAGATAATTAAATATTGCCATGTCATTTAATACTTTAATGATGATGTAGTGATCAATCTCAAACTTTCCTGGTTTTCTTGTTTCCTAGCTTGATGACATTAAGGCGTTTGTCTTTTTCTCTACAGTGTCACAGAAGCGTGACTTGATCAGACTGAAGCTAAGGCCCTGAATAGCAGCTGAGTGGCATTACTTGTCAGGCTCTGAGCTAACATAGCTTATTTTTAGCTTCTCCAAAGTCAACAGGGCCTGTGGGACTTGATGTCAAAGCTAAGGTCTCTCAACCTCTAAAAGACAAGGTTGTAAATTGTCTATCGTTCAATGCACTAACAAACACAATGACTAGAAATTGATCAGGTCATTTTTAAAACAAAGCAGTAACACTCAAATAACAAAATGATTAATGTGCAAGAATGCATGAGTGAAGTAATGATTATCTGATTACTACTTAAGGTGGCTCGCTACCCACGAAATTACGTCACCTGCACATATTTCCGCGCAGCCAGGCAGGCCCTATCTGTCGTAACGTCACCACTCTGCTGTCACTGCTTCAAGACTTTTTTTTAGTTTTGAGAATTTCATGCGTCCGTCGCTTCGTTTAGCATTTACGGGACTTCTAATAGGGTTAGAAACTTGTGGTCTTCACCATTAGATGCGCTATGAAGAATAATATACACCAACGGACTTTCAGCTTTCTGCTTTCAGAAGAATATTTCTGCAAGCGATTTTCGGCAAGCATGTCTAATTTCTAAAAAATGACTCTGTTATATAAATAATTTGTTATATCAATTTGCAGGCCCGTTGGAAGCCTTGTCAATATAATTATATTGTTCCTCACTTTATTTTGAAACAGATGAAAAAGAAATAGAAAATTCTATCTCGTCCTTTTTTTTTAGCGCTATGATTTATAAAAAAGATAAAAAGTTTCAAAATCGAAACTTTAGTTCCGAACCCCTAGAAAAGTTCTTTAAACTAAATATATCTCTCTGGAATTTTAATCAGCTTTTCCATAAAACTGTCCTCTTTAATTCCATGCTTCATTTAATAACATAGGATGAATGGCCATTGAATGGCTGGGAAAACTTCACAGTGAAAATATTAAGAAAAAAATTGAGTTTTTTCTGTTTGCGTGGACTGACTTTCTTTTACATAACCTCAAATATTTTGAAAGAAAGGCTGGTAGCGCCCACTTTTGTTTATATATCCTTGCTATTAACTATATTTTGGATCATTCTGAAGTATTTTTAAGAAATCCTATCTTGGAAAGTTCACGAGTATCGAGCCACCTTAATCACCCTTAGCCTCTTTGAAACTCCTCATAATTCAATTTAAATGAAATGTAAGATTACAAAAACAGGTTTTATTTCTTATCAAAGAATTCAGAACGGTGGAACAAACGTAAAAATGGCTCTGGCGTAGCCAATGGCCTTCGTCAATTTGATGTTTTTGCTCCATTTAAGGTGTCAATGTTTAAAAAGGTCGCTTCAAAACCCATTTTGGTGTCAAGTGCGGCCAAAGGTTGAAGGCTTATTTCACCAAAGTGAGTTCAAACGTGTGTAAAATGTGTCTTTGTTGCAATAAGGTAATTGCTCGCCACCCACAGCCTCATCACACAGGTTAAGCCTAATGGTAAGAGGACTCATTTGTGCAGCCATGGCTCTGAGGACTTGGGTTCAAATGACATTTTATGAATTTAGTTTAGTCTGAGCCCATGGGACATATAATAATAATGATTATTTAGTAATGCTTTTTTTATTCAACGTTTCAGCAAAGTACACATATATGGCAACAGAAAAATGCAAAAACTTTCAGCCTGATTTATTTTTCAAATTCATCAAAATATGTTTGTTGTATATAGACATTAAATGTCATTGCGTATTACTTGAAAATGTAAAGATATTCTGCTTGCTGACTTCAAGTGCTTATGTGAAAACCTCCCTGTTCACATACGTATTTGATAGTACATGTACTTTACCTTCTGCAACATGTATCTGAAAAGGTTATCCTTGCTGTCATTTCTATAATGATAAAGTCATCTAAACAATGATGATTTCAAGTGTGTGTGTGTCTGTGTTTTACGCCTCTGCAACACCTATATTGGCTATATCAAGACAGGCTAGAATTTTATATTTCTTTGTCATTTTTCCTTATTTTTCGTATATCTGTGTTGAATGATGATTTCAAACAACGATATCTGGAAATATGAAAATTCACACCATATTTAACAAAAATGACAATTGATATGCTGTGAGCTAAACAAGAAGCAGTACATTAATTTATGAAAAATCCTGATTACTGGTAAGATATATCACAACATCGAACCAAATTACAAAAGCAATGCAAAACTGCATAAAAAGACAGACAAGTCTATTGCAGCTGGCTGACGATCAGGTTAGGGGCTTCATAAGATAGACACATGGCTGCCTATTCAAGGAGAAAGCATAAAATGGGTCATTGTGTCCATTGCTCCCATATCAAATGGTCAATCTAGACAGAATAGCCATCCATCATAGTCAGACTGGCTTACCATAGCTTCCACTATGAATACAAATGGCCTCTACTGTCCATGGAGAGCCTGGGCTATTGTCTAGTAATATCTGGTGTCGAGAAATATAATGCATTATTAATGGCTAAAATCACTCTAAAGTTGCTATTGATTCAGGAAAAAATTAATTTAAGCATTTTCTTCTCATCCTTTTTTATAAGGACCAGACATAGCATTCAATTGATATCTGTCTTTACTTAAACAAGGATGCAGCTTAATATGTGGTTCAGCAGCCTTTCAAACTGTACAAAATTGTTGGATATCTTAAATAGTTGTAATTTGGCAAATTATGAGGACTTTCTGTAGGTAGCTACATGTATTAATAGAGAAACACTTCATTAACTGGTTTTTTTTTAGTAGTTAGCCCTAAAAAAGAACAAGCTACAACCAGAAAGTATGCCTAGAATCACAAGCCGTATCCAGACAGAGTTTCATTGACTTTACTGGCCCTGAAGCCTACTCAACTTGTATGAGCAGTATATAAATATATTTATTATCAGATTTTGATATTAAATAGGAACTTACAGACAAGGGTTACATGTTCATTTGAAATTGAGAAAATAAATGACAAGCTTCCCTGCAGCAGGAGTGATATGATAAGAGTCAAAATTTAAAAACAGTTAAGAGAGTTCAATGAAGGGAGGATTGTTCCATGCATATTTTGCTTGGTAATTGACAAAAGAGCCGATGAGTGCAATTTTAGCAATTTTGTTAAGAGCCGTTTTGGTTAAGTTGTCGTTCGTAGTCTGTTTGAAAAACTGTTTCATACGTTTTTCATTGTCCTTGGTGATAAAACCTCTAGAGCCAACTTCAACAGGGAAGTATTTCACATAGATCTATGCCGTTGGCTTCAATATCTGCAATGAGCTGCTTATAGCGTTCTATTTTTATCTTGTGCGTATTGTCTATATCTGTTTCAAATGGCACAGACAGTTCAAATATGAATAGTTTCCTGTTTGTTTCATCATACACAACCATGTCCGGTTTCAGAGTCGTGACCATAACATCCACAGGGATGGTTGTGTTTCCATCATACATACCTGGAATGTCTGCGCTGATTTGAAGGCTGCTTCCATCAGGCATTGAGTGCTCGATGGCATTGAACAAGTGGTGTATTATTGAGTTGTGGCGCCACAGGTAGCGGTCTAGCATGGTGGGGCAGAAATTCAGCACATGGTGCAGGGTTTCTCTTGAGTTGAAATGTTCGCAATTAGCACTTGAACGTTTCCCCCATCGTTTGAGATTGGCATTTGTGGCCAATGTGTCGATGCTTGCGTTTACAGCGAATTGCAGTATGCCTCGGGGCAGGTTGTACATTATGCTTCGCCATAATGAAGATGAAATGAGGTAGTAAAGAGTTCACACTGAGATACTCAAGTCCCTGGAAGTGCATGGGGTTTATCACTTGCCTGATCAACAAACACTGAGTATGATGTAATCTTTAGCTTAATGATGTATACACACTCTAAAAACAAGTGAACATTGTTATTTTAACACCAAAATAAACACTTTTTGGTTACACTTTTTAAACATGTTGAAGTGTTTATATTCATAAAGATAAACATGTTGAGGTGTTTATGAATTATAAACACGACAACACCTTAATGAGCTTGTTACACTTTTTAAACACTTCAACATGTCTTTGACTCTAGAAGTGTTTTAAAATAAACACTAGGTGTTTATCTTTATGAAGGGAGAAGAAGCGTTGATCTGAAACAGTCATTGAGATCAGTCGGATTAGAAACACCAAACAGTTGTATACAAACACACAGTAATCACCACAAGCAATCTCTGCTAATCATGTCTAATTATACTGCATCTAGTTTGTGAAAAATAGCATAGATACATAGTATGATTGTATCTGTTTCGCCCCAAAGTAAATGCACTCAAAAATTCAAATAGATAGTAAAGAAATTTAAAATGGCATCTTTGTTCAATTTATATAGTATTATTTTGCTAACTTCCAAGCAGAGTGAGGGTATTGTTTCCGTGTGACTGTCTGTCTGTCTGTCTGAAGGATTGTCTGTCAGTCTATCGAGGGCATTTCCTTAGGGCAAAAATACTCCTGGAAAAATATTGCCCCACAAAGGTGAAGTACAATAAGAGCAGATTTTACCTGCCTTTGTATGCCTTAACAGCAAAGAGGGGGGCCTATGAAATGAAGTAATAAAACGCCGGAAATACAGTTATGTTCAAAAGTCTCGAGCCACATCCAAATTTTTATGCTTGATTTCCAAACTACGTTTTGAGTCCAAATGATGTTGTATTCTTATTAGTATAGTGTTCAGGAACGTTTCTCCAAGATCCATTTTAAAAAACATTTATGAGTACTTGTATGGAGATACTTAGGAAGGGAAACATGGAGAGGAGGGTCATGTGTGCTCAAAGGGAATGTAAAACAAAGAAAAATTGTGGGTTGCCTCAACACTTTTGCACAGCTCTGTAAAAAAACCTCCTTCAATCAAATTTTGGTATTTTGTGTTCCCACTTTTGCTTAAGCATGTTAAAAAGGTAAAGTACATAATCTGACTTACTTTACTGGGAAGGGGATCTCAGCTCAGTTGGTAGTGCTCTGGACTTCAATGCAATTGCTGGTTCCTGGGTCTTATTCCAGCTCTGGCCATGTCACCATCGGGTATACTATGTTGGACAGCAGTTTCAATCAACCTTCTCATCATTGCTGTGCCCTGCTCCTGTCCTAATTACAATAGCCTGTCAAAATGCATGAATACATGATGTAAAGCCTTAATCATTTATCCAGGTTGATAGAATTTCAACAAGGTTCAACGATTGACGAAAAAGCAAAACTAAATTATTGTTTATAGTCTGAAAATGAAAATTAGTACATTGATCCCAGAGTCAATGACATTGTGTTTCATACAGTAAAACACATGCCATAAAGCAAGTATGACAATTTCTTGTTGATGTCTGACTTTTTTATCACCTGTAGGGGTTTTTGCCAAATATGGTCGTATTAAAACCACACACCCAAACTCAGGTTTTCATTCTAAAGCTTGCCCTATTGGTAATGAAAACCAGGAAATAAGCACTGCAGCTTTATTAATACCTGACATTAATATTATTTTTGTAGAACTATGTGCTCTTTATAGAAAATATGAATGCTTCATATGACACTGTCTTCTAAGAGTTCTATATTGAACACTCATTTTAAGCATTGCAGAAAAAAACTTTAAAAGTGAAAGTGACCAGCCTCGCATGCATCATCAAGTTAAGCAGAACTGCCACTAGTTTTGCTTTCAGAGAATTATTGGAAGCTTCAGATCTGCATCCCAGGAAAGTCTATGCAATGCATCATTGAAGCATTGAGAAACAGGCCAAGCTGTGCAACTACTTGTTTGAAGCTCATCTTCATAGAAAATCAACAAAAGGTGTCACAGTGATTTCACAATTTAATAATTCCAATTCTTCATTAGTGAAATATTACAAGGATGCGTCAGACTCTGTAGCAACAAAGGGAATCTTTTTAAGTAGGCATGCAAAATATATGTTTTTACTGGTTCAACTCATCATAAGTAAATGTAATTTGCAAAACTGTAGGAGAATATGTAGGACATTTGTCGGTCCTACTTTTAGATGACACTTCGCCACAAAACTACCGCTTGGAAATAATACAATTTTATATTTCAAAATTATGTAAGCAACCCAAATTTGGTCAGTGTAAAAACAGTGAATGTATATTTTTTACAACAACAATTGAATGTTAGTTCCTCCGATGAAAACCTGGCATTAAAGTAATTAGATCGTATTTTTTACTTCATATATTGATATGCGCTCAAATGTTTATAAGAATAAAATGCATAACACAGGACAAATCAGAGCATTGAAAATCAGGTGAATGCTCATCTGTCCTTTTCTGGATAAGGTTCAAGGTGTCTTTGTCAAATTGAAATTGTCACAGAAGTAAAAATAAAGAAATGTTCCTTTAAGTCAGTATCGCCTATTTGCATCGAAGAAGGCAGATCTGCGCACCGATGAGTATCTTATCTCAAGTAATAAAAACACCATAATCACGACGAGAAAGGTCAAGATGACGACATAGATGATGCAGATGACCCGTAAGATACCAATGATGCATAGAACCTGTAATGATAGAAAAGGAATTATTTAAACAAATGGTTGGTAATTATTTTTTTTAGAAAGAAATATAGGTTAAAAGTTCTGTCCATTTGTACGGCAAAATTGAAAATTGCCGTTATTATTAAAGTTTACCTGAGCAATAAAAGAGAGATACATGGGAGCCTTTAATATGTTATGCATTCATCCAATGATTGGCAAATTGTGCTTAAGGGTTGAATTTTATGAGAAAACATCCAGTTAGTGTGGTATTCCTAATGTGCACTAAGTAATTATGCAACAACAGGACATACTAGGAACCAGTCAATCCCTGATTATGAAGTGTTCATTATAATTATGACAAAGGGAACTAAAAATAACTTTAAAAATTAAATAAATGTTTACCTTCTATTTTGGAGAAGTGGCGAGTGATGTTTCTTGTTTTTCCCTTTTTATTTCACATGTCATCCATAATCTGGAACAATTAGCAGTTATGTCACATTGTGCAATTTTGAATTTGTAAATGTGGGGGAGACCGGGGTATGTTGTGCCACAGGGTAAGTTGTGCCCCCACCTCCACTATTGGAGTAAAAATTAAGAACTGGGTAAAAAAGCAATAGGTCAACATCATTACGCACCTAGAAAAAAACTGTCAACTGTAAAGCTATGGAAAGCCACACTCATAAATTAAATTTTTCTTGAACACCTGATGTAACGAGGACCGACATTTTTGCTTCTCAGTCATTTGGTATTTGTAATAAGATGAAGGTATTTGGGTAGGACGGAGTTAGAAGGTATATCTATATATATATATATTCTATACATTGTTTTGAAAGATTTAATCTTGCATGGTTGATTTATTTTTGACAACAGGTTTTCTACAGAAATCAATACGGGCTAATTTGTGCCGTTTGGATTGGAGTGAGTTTGTGCCTATGAGGCTATGATATAACATGGGATTTAATTTCTGTTTACAAGTAAGTTAGAAAGTGTTATACCCCCTTCTAAACTAAAAACATTCGAGTTTTTGCATAATTTTGAATTTTTGCGTAAGATGGCTATTTGATTAGTTTCATGTAGCATATCAGCCATATGCTAAAGCCAGATACAAATGATCTATCTGAAGAAACAGGTGAAATACAGGTATACTGGAAGGAAATGCGGGCAGCAGGGGCGGTCGGATGAAAAAGGGTATATTCATGTCAATTTTGCATAACAACATTTAAAAAGACTGTCAATAATAATTTTGATAATAAAATTATTATAATGTTTTTTAATAAGATCAAAAGGACACACCGGGCCCCCCTGCCCCCCTTGGACAAGGGCAGGAGGGGCAATAGCCCCCTCCACCCCCTTGTTCTGGCACCCTTGGTGAAATACAAGGTTCTTCTGGAATAAACCTCACGAACAACTCGCCCATCATGCAGCACAACTTACCCGAGTATCGGGCCAAGCTGTGCCACTTGACCTAATTTTTTAAAATGCTTACTATGATCTTCCAAATGGTGATGACATGATAAAAGTCATTCCAACCAGATTTTAGAAATAATTACCTTTTTGTGACAATTCTCGATGATCTCCAATCACAATTTCTTCATCCAGTGAAAATACCTCCATAGTTTAAAAAGGAACATTTTCTTCCTGAAAAACATGAGATACATAATGAATCTGCATCATATATTGTTTGTGTTTTACGCCCCTGCAGCACCTTAGCGGGCTATATCGAGGCAGGCGATCACCGTATGATGATGAGATGAGAAGGCTGTGAGTCTGCCAATACCCTATTAATTCAGGGATGCCCAGGGTCTTTCAGTTGCCCCAGCATAGAATACTGGATACAACCCGCCTCAATTTAATGTCCAATGGGCTCAGACTAAAGTGAGTTCCCGGGGTGAGATTTGAACCCACACCCTCAAAGCCAGTTGACAAGCGCACTTACCAATCAGGCCACGGGGGAACTCTATCTGCATCATATAGCATTTGACCTTACTTCAATGTTTTAACAATATTATATCATCAGAAACAACCTACATTAGTAAACCCGCGGGTTCTTGTTCAGGTTAAATTTTGATTACACAGTAGACTTCTCTCCAACTGGATTTATCAGAAGAAGCCGCCAATATTATATTAGGCATGCCAGGGATTCCCCAATTTAATTTTGGTGACATATTAGACACCTTTCTAACCAGATTTTAGATATAATCACCTTTTTGTGGCAGTTTTCCATAGGCTGCAATTACAATTCATCCAGTGAAAAAACCTCCACAGTTTGAAAACCGACATTTTCTTCCTGAAAAAACATAATATTATACATTTAATGAATCCGCATCATTTAGCATTAGACCATACTTAAAAAGTAAAATCATCTACATCAGGCAAGCCGTGGGTTCCTGTTCAGGTTCAATTTTGACAACGCTTTACATTGATTGATGGTTGATTGGGCTTCACGTACTGTACTCATGCAATTGGTAAGCTAATTAGGGTAGGAGGAGGACAAGGCAATGAGGTGAAGGATAATTGAAACAGCCTTCCAACTTAGGCCAAGGTGACCGAAAAAGAGCTGGATTCAAACCCTGGACCTAGCGATTGGCAGCCCAGCATGGTACCACTAGACCAATCCCCCCCCCCCTGTTGACATATAAGACATCTCTCCAACTATATTTATTAGAAGAAACCACCTGTCTTAGGCAACCCGGAGGTTCTTGTTTAGGTTAAATTTTGACAACATATTAAAAACCTTTCCACCCAGGCTTTAGAAATAATTACCTTTTGTGATAGTTTTCCAAGTATTACAATACTTCATCCAGTGAAAATACCTCCAGAGTTGAAAAACGAACATTTTCTTCCTGAAAAACATGAGATACATAATGAATCTGCATCATATAGCTATTGACCTTGCTTAAAATGTAAATATTATATCAGCAGCAACAACCTACATTAGGCAACCCACTGGTTCTTGTTCAGGTTAAATTTCCATGACACAGTAGACATCTCTCTTACTGGATTTATCAGAAGAAGCCGCCTACATTAGGCAACTCTGAGATTCTTGCCTGGATTAAATTTTTAGAGACATTAGACACCTTTCTGACCAGATTTTACATATAATGTTAACGATAATGATATACTTTATTTTAGCCTCAAAAAGAGAAACTCTTTTTGGTTTTTACAGTGCAAGTTAACAAGTGTAAAACATAAAACATACAAAACAATCATGAAATAATCACCATTTTATGGCAGTTTTCAATGGTTTGAACTTTCAATTTCTTACACCGGTGAAAAACCTCCAGAGTGTAAAAACTGACATTTCCTGCCTGAAAAAACACAAGATACATAATGAATCTGCATCATTTAGCGTTTGACCATACTTAAAAGTTAATCATTTTAATAGAAAACACCTAGATCAGGCAAGCCATGGGTTCCTGTTCAGGTTAAATTTTGACAACACGTTAGATTGGCGGATGGATGATTGGGGCTTTATGTCCTGTATTAACGAACTCGGTAGGCTAATTATGGCAGGAGGAGGACATGGCAATGAGATGAAGGATGAATGAAACAGCCATCAAACATAGGCCAAGGTGACCCAACTAGAGCTGGATTCCAACCCTGGACTGAGTGATTGGAAGCCCAGCACGCTACCACTAGACCATTCTCACTCTCCCCGGACATGTAAGACGTCTCTCTAACTATATTTATCACAAGAAGCCACCTGCATTAGGCAACCCGGAGCTTCTTGTTTAGGTTAAATTTTTTTGACATATTAGACACATTTCTAACCAGACTCGAAAAATAATCACCTTTTTGTGGCAGTACTCCATGATTCACAATTATGATTTCTTCATCCAGTGAAAATATTCCTCCAGACTTTGAAAACTGGAATTTTCTTCCTGAAAAAACATTAGGTACAAAATGAATCTGAATTCATTTTGCATCATAAACCACCTGAATTAGGCAACCCTCGGGTTCTTGTTCAAGAAAAATGTTGCCAACATATTAAACACCCTTTCAACCAGATTTAAAAAATAATCACCTTTTAGTGGAAGTTCACTTTGACTTGCAATTCCAATTTCTTCATCCAATGAAAAAAATTCCTGAATTTGGAAACTGGCATTTTCTTTCTGAAAAAAACATATTTTAGAGTACATAAAGAATCTGCACCATTTAGCATTTGGCCTTACTTGAATCCCACATCCTCCAGTGAGTTAATGTACAAATTAAGGCAAAAATTGCCAAAATTCCAAATTATTTAATTCCCTGTGATGTTTTAAGCCACAGAACGATTATTTCTTAAAACTGGTCATGAAAATTAATGCTTTTTGTCTCATGCTGGAAATATTTTGTTTTCATGCCATTTAAGGGCATTATAGGCCTATAAATAGCCTATAAATAGCCATATTTGGCACCTACACCTGGTGCCACCCTATGGCAACAGCTATAACAAAACTAATTTTTAATATTGTTTTCTAAGGCCTAAAAAATCAATTTTGTGGAGGGACAATTTTGAGATAGCCCCTTATTGGGCTAAAAATAGCCAAAAACTGGTTTTCCCGCCAAAATTTCAGCCTCATTTTTGGCGGGAAAACCACATTTTGCCTTTTTTTAGCCAAAAAAAGGGCTATCTCAAAATTGTCCCTGCAGATAATTGTTTTTGGAGGCCTCAGAAAACAATATTAAAAATTAGTTTTGTTTTAGCTGTTGCCATAGCGTGGCTCCAGGGGTGGGTGCCAAATATGGCTATTTATAGGCTATTTATAGGCCTATAATTGACTGAAATTGCATGAAAGCACAAATATTTCCAGCCTGAGACAAAATTTTTTTTATTTTTAATGGATATTTAAAGGAAATTATTGTTTTGTGCCTTTGAAGTCCACAGAAAATTGAGTAATTCAGATTTATGATAATTTACCCTAATTTTTTTCATTAACTCACTGGAGTCAGTAGAAACCACAGGCAACCTGGAGGTTCTTGTTCAGGTTGAATCTTGGTGACATATATTAGACACCTTTTCAACTCCATTTAAAAATAATCACCTTTTATTTCTGCAGCTGTACCCCATTATTTCGAATTACTATTTGTTCATTCAGTGAAAATAAAACTTCACAGTTTGAAGACAAACATTTCCTTTCTTAAACGCGTAAGAGACACAATGAGTTCAGGGCCAGACCCCCTGGACTCGCCCCCCCCCCCTTCCCCCCTCGCCGCTGGACCTCCCCCTTTCAAATTTCCTGGATCCACCCTTGTGACAGAATCCTTCACAAAACAATATTTGACATAGGCACCTGACATTCATAAAGTATATATAGATAGTTTTTTACAAAGATTTACATTGCATATTGAAAAGATTCTGTAATTAGTGTCAATGAAAACTGTTTTAAGAGTATTTATATTTGAAAATAAATATTATCTTTCTAACATTCCAATATGACAGCTTTACAACACTGAGCACAGTTGTCTTGATTAATAAAATAAGGATATTTGCTTATTTTAAGAACTTACCAAAACTTTGGTTATAAGACTTCTTATGGGTCCCACATAGCTCAAACAATCAAACATTGAACAGAATCAACAGCTTTTTGAAAGTGGCTAACATTCACCTTCATGGCTGAGCGAACGTTTCTGTTGATAAATGCATTAAGTTTGAAGCTTAAGTGCTTGATTATGTGTTTATGATTAGACACATCATAAACACTAGTGTTTATGAAACTTAGAATTTTTTTTCAACTTGGACTTTTTACATTATAAAAGCACACAAAATTCGTGCTGGTTGGCAAAAATGCCTGATTCTATATTCTGACAATATATGTATTTGAAAAAATTGATTTTGTCTTAATTTCCTTTACATAGTAATATACCTTCCCAACTGGCTTAAAATTTTCTAAGTCCCATTAACACTTCAGCTTGTCCTGCATAAACACCATAGTGTTTTTGTTTTAACACTATGGTGTCTATTTTCAATCACCTAAGTGAATATAAACACTATAACATGTTTATGACCCAACACTATTTTTTAGAGTGCAGTCAAGTGGTTACTGATTTTGTAGATAAAACTTAATAGTTTACTGCCCGGAATCGATATGAGAATCTGATGCTGAAAGACCTGGAATGTCAAAAATTAATCTCAAAAATATTTCACTCACTAGCTACGACAAATGAATTTGAAGTGCTCATTTTGATAAGCATGAAAAAGGCAGTTTGCAAGAGTCAGTAGATTTATGTCGTAGAATATTCCCTAATTAACATTCCTAGCGAAAATAACTGCAGTGTTACATACTAAGCTCTCTTGATTAAAAAATTCTATCTATGCATAATTGAAAGCTCTGTGGTAATGATTTCTAATCAGCTGTTTTCTTGAAAATGTTTTCACTTAATCCCCGACATTAACTATATGGCTCATAATATTATGAGTAGGGCTTTGATTATCTGGCAATCACGATTTATTATTCCCAGCATTGGACCATGATGTATTTAAGTACCTGAACGAAAGTCCACTGTGTATTTTTAATGCATTGACAGACATACATGCACACTGCAGAAAAAATGATAGTGCATGCTTTGGTAGAACTACAGGATAGTTAGACACTGATTCTGAAAAATACTAAAATACACTTCTGCAGAACGGCAAAACTATTTCTGAATAAATAAAACTAAAAACATTTTACAACCCAAAATAATGTAGCCGTTCTCACTACATCCATTTTAAAAAAGAATGTTGTTTATCGCCAAAAATTCTTCATTAAGCCTGAATGACAAGATCTTTGATATTGCAGTCAGATGCAAACTATGAGCTTTACAGAGGATAGATGCAAAAGTACAGTTGATGAACTCAGTGAGGAAAAGGCAAGGGAGAGCACAGATAATAAAAATATTAAAGACAGAAGAAAATAGAGCGATGCCTGAATAAATATTGTGTGTGGTGCATGAAAGGGAATCATAGAGACAGCAACAGAATGATGCATGGAGAGGATCACCCTTAACCTCAAAAAATGCATAACTTTGTATTTCATCATTATGCTGATAAATTGATGACATAATGGGAGAAGGAGTGATAATTCCTAAAAACATGTTTGGAAAAATTGAACACTCGTTTTCTTATGTCCCAAGTGGAAATGAATATGTTAAGTTCCTCTCAGCAGCTCAACATGGAAGTTGTAAATGCAGTGTAGTATTTTGTAAAATATTGGGAAAGTGTGCTCAGATTTGGTTAGCAATGTGATTAAAAATTGACAACTGAGAATATTTCACTTAATTACTGCTGTGATTGACAGTGATAATTCAATGACATCCCAATGATATTCTACCATGAGGACCACGTCACATAAAACAGGCTGGAAAACTGTGCTGTTGCAAGCCATAGATATCAATTCCATTGGTCTATCATGCCAAATATAGGATTGTACAATAAAGGCCCCTGGTAAATAAGAGCTGGCCAAGGGAGACTTTATTGAATCTGGCAACATTGATACCAGTCCAATCTGGCCAGCGATCTGCAGCCCTGCCATTCAGGATTGTAAATCATTATTAGATCTAGCTATGGGCCAACCCCTCTCTGATTCCAGGCATGACCAGCCTATGACACACGTGCAGAAATTGACCCCTTTCATCCCGAGATTGACGTTCACTTGTGTACCTGGTCCAAGGCAGGAATACGCTTATTCATTGCATATCTTGGATAAAGAGGGATTATATAAGCACACAACCTAAACACAATATTTCTAATTGATTGTGGGCTCGTTTGTTGTCACATGAAATGTATGATAGAAACTAACTTGCCATATTCCAAACATATTCCAAAGGTTTGACTTGGTTTTATTTCATTACCTAAAGTTATCAATTTGCAATTCCAAATATTACAAAAACTTGAAATATTTGTGGTTGATATATTTATAATGAGTACTGACTGTTTGTGGTATCTTACTGTATATGTGCAATGTGCGTATAGTTATATTGTTATGTGCGGCCGAAGTGATTATAGTGATTGATTGAATTATTTTTGATGTGAGTGTTTTAAGATGCTTTCTGCTAAGACGGAAGTGAGGCACAGTTGAAAGATGGCACAGTGATGAGCAGCACATCGGAACCTTCTTGTCCACCTGAAGGATTCAGTGGTGCAAGAAAATTGGCTCTGATTGCTGTTATTGTAATGACATGCAGCCAAGCAAATGATGTGCCATAATTTTACTTGTTACATATTGGATTTACATTTATTGTACCAAAGAGACATAAATGTACAAGAAAAGCTTAGATCTGTATTAAATAATTTCATAATAATAGTTAGTTATTAGGGTTTAATTACTTTACAGTCCTGCTAAGCTACACTGTAGTTCCATGTGCAGATATAGAAGAAGAGGGAGAGAGGACAGATTGATATTCTGCCTGATTATCTTGCCTTTCAGCAATATATGGCAGCCTGTGTCACAGACATGGAAATGACATAGTAGAGCCATGTTTACTTGTATGACACCAATTTTCATCCAATTACCTTCTCTTCTTCTTTGTACTTTGGCATCATACAGGTCTTTGAAGATTGAGTGTTCTCTGCTAAAGGCTATCTTTAGCTTGTCAGTGACACCATGAAGCTAGTATGCATTCATGACCATATTCAGATCAGATGATATTCTCTCTGAATAATTGTGACTAAATTTGGTTCTTGGCGATACATGTATTACCAAAAAATGTATTCAAGCGAATGTCCCTATTACAACACCATGTCTCTCAGAACAGGAGTACTTATGAGCAATCAGCTATTTAATTATAAAATTGTTGCACTACCCATATTCCATTGACCTGTGAGAAATCATGGTGTACAAATCTTTGTCATGCTTTTTATGTCTTCTGTGCAGTATATTTTGCATATTCTGTCGAAATTTGGTCTTTAATACACAATTAGGAAATAACATATAGAGATATAGGTAGATAGATAGAAGCTAGATAGATAGAATCCGATCACCAATAATTTCACATATTTACTGACATTTACCATTATAGAATAATATTCAAATTGCACCCATACCGGATTATGAATCCTAGCGTGATATTGAGACTGCATCTATGAGGCCTCTCCTGAGGATCCCTCAGGAGAGGCCATTCATCATGGTAGCTATTAACCCAGAGTGCAAGGTTACTCTTGACCCAAAGAGCTTCCATTTAATTTCTGATCACCAATGAAATGCGGCCAGAGTATGATGCACATAAATCAGCAGTAATACACAAGATGCACCGTAAATAATGCCATTAATTTTTGACAGAGAAAGAATGTCATGAAAATGTTAAAATATTTAGGATATCACACACTGTTTGGCATTTCAGCAGTGAAAGCTAACATTTGCTGGTTACAACTATTTTATATTACTCTTTATTTCACATTAAAAGTCATGCTCCTGGTTAATGATCAGCTATATTACATATTCTTGTAACATTATTACATTGATCAGATTCATAGAAATGTGTAGGACTTCTTGACTATATGATAAATCTAAAAGTAAACATTTTATCAGAGATAAAAAATTTGGCGTCTGCCTGAAAGCTAAAGCAAACAATTACCAATAACGCAATAATGGCATGCATACAAAATACTAGAAATGAGAAACATTCTTAATTCAGAATCAATGAAATTTGCCTACCATGTGGAGAATCAATTGACATTTAGCCACCACATTGATAAAGATTGAAAGTGAGAACTAATAGTCGAGATTGAAAATAAACATACATGTAAATGAATCTCCACGCCTCAAGTTAGAGAGTGGCATTAGAAAAGATAACCACAGAAGCAAAATTGGCAGCTGCAGTGTATGTCCATAAGTCAATGCTTCCTTTTGACGTTTGAATGCATTGCTTTAAGCGGCATTTATGGCATCAAGGGCAAATGTGGTGAGTTAAAACATTGCAAAATCTTTTTTTTATAGTTAATCCCTTACAAGTAGTGGACACAACAAGGAATTACTATGTCATAACACAATAAGTATTGCTGAAAATGCGTTCTCAACCATGGACTAATTGAACAAATTTGTTTGGGCTTTCGTCACAAAGTTGTTCAGCCTCTTAGTACGTCCCCTTGAAGACGTTTGTTCAAGGGCAGCAGTGTTTTTTAATTCATTGAAAATAAGAAGGTTTTGTCCTCTACATTGTGTTTTTACACTGGACAAATTTGGAATTGCAGAAAGAAGATGAAGGAGATTAACTGGCGATTACCAGATGTCTTCAGCCCTTGTGCAATGTGCACAAATCAGATTTGCTTTCTTCAAGTGTTCTGCAAAGCTAGTTGGGAAAAAGACAAATTCTGATGTGCACTTTACGAGTCATGTTGTGCTAATTAACATCTGCATCTTTACACATAAAATATGCATTTCAAATTTAAATATTCCTCTCTTATTCAACAATAAATTGGATTAATGTTTGATAAATACCTTACACATTTTTGTTACTTTATATATTTTATGAATGTGTAATTGTGTATCTTCTTTGCTTTCTTCAGGTGTTGTGCAAATGTTAGTGAGGGGAAAGACAAATTTTGATGTGCACATCACGAGCCATGATATGCTGGTTAACGTCTGCATTTACACATGAGACATGAATATAAAATTAAAATTTTCCTCTTTTATTCTATAAAAAGTGAGATTAATTTGTGATAAATACCTTCCATATTTTTGTTACTTTATAGATTTCAGAAATTTGAATCTTCTTTAATTTAGGCTTTATTATACAAACATTTCTTAACCATTTTTCCTACACAAAGTTGTTGGTCACCTTGAAAATGTTTGCATAGGATAATCACTGTTAGTGATCCATTGAATGCTTTGTCATGTTCACTGTATACTACTTATGTTTTAATGTCCTATTTACTTTTACCATTTCTTTACCTTAGATATGTTTTATTCTATTTATATTTTTACCTTTGCATCTATTTTCTTTGTATATAATTGTGTCTACTCTTGTGTTTTTGTGCGTCCTCTGTAAATTATGTGTGTCTTACTGTGTCAGGACCTCATTGGAAACCAGTGTACACTGAATGGGTCATCCTGGTTAAATAAAAGATTTTTGACTTTGATTTGACTTTGACTCAGGTACTACTACCTGCAAATGGCAGGAGTGACAAAATTGTGAAAATACATAATGAATATATATTTTTCCGAGGAAACATTTTCTATATTGTTTGATTTTTGAAGAAAACAACCTCATCTAAAGTTTTGCTGCTATTCTTGCTTATTCATATGATGACAAAATGGTGTTTTTCCTTGTTCTACAATGTCAGCAATTAAATACAGCAAATTTTTAAATTGGAGCTAATAGCCTGCATAGCCGCTAAGTGGCATTACTTTTCAGGCTCCAAACCAGAAAGGTTGCTTATTTTCAGAGCCTCCAAAGCCAGAGTTGCCTATGACACTACATTTCAGTGATAATGACCACCAGCATATAAAATCGGCCAAAGGAATCTCCTAACCAGCCTCAAAGAAGAGATATGATTCACATGCATGAGTGAAGGGGTAAGAGTAATATTGAAATTGGGGGGGGGGGGGGAAGTAGAAACAGCAGCGGAAGAAAAGAAAAGCCTCATTTTTGGTGGACTCTTGGCAATAATGGCATTAGGCATGCAAGTTGCTTTAAAGCCAAGCAAAAATTTTGAAATCACTTTAGCTCCTTTACAAAGTTTATATGGTTCTTGTTTGCATGTTAACCTTGTGCAACTGATCCCTCACTCATGGCCAAGTGTTTACAAAATCAATTTAAGATCCTTCCACTGCATGTATCGTACACGACAATATAAAGTTTATATTCAGTAAGCATTTTGTAACTTTTGTGATATCACAGAGCGGTGACCAAATACCCTCTTAAAATGAGAACTGTATTGCAATGATGCCCTGATCTTGGCCTGTTTAATACTCTGTTGATTTTCAAATGATTTCCATTTAACAGATTCAAGGTTGTAAAATTATCAGCCTGGCGATCAATAGATTGAGAAGTGCAAACCCCCAAAACAGATTACCCCATTTTACAACATAACAACTGCATTCAAATAACAAAATGATTAATGTGCAAGAATGCATGAGAGCTGTAATGATTGTTTGATTACTACTTAATCTCACTTAGCTTCCATAATACTTCTTATTCAGTTGAATAATTCCAGAGGTCAACAGAATGCGTTCTTTACTGTATTAGAGAATCCAAAACAACCTTTAAATTTTAAAATTGTCATTGGCGTTGCCAATTCCCGAAATGAATTAGAAGCTTTTGATGCATATTTTAAGTGACAAATAAAGTTCAAAAACATGTGTTCAGGGCAAGCAAGTGAGCAAGGAGCCTATTCAAATGGAAGAGACGATTGAACACAAAATTCAGATAATTAATATTGCCATGCCATTTAATACTTTAATGATGATGTAGTGATCAATCTCAAACTTTCCTGGTTTTCTTGTTTCCTCGCTTGATGACATTACAGCGCTTGTCTCTACAGTGTCACAGAAGCGTGACTTGATCAGACTGAAGCTAAGGCCCTGAATAGCAGCTGAGTGGCATTACTTGTCAGGCTCTGAGCTAACATGGCTTATTTTTAGCCTCTCCAATGTCAACAGTGCCTGTGGGACTGCATGTCAAAGCTAAGGTCTCTCAACCTCTAAAAGACAAGGTTGTAAATAGTCTACCGTTCAATGCATTAACAAACACAATGACTAGAAATGGATCAGGTCATTTTTAAAACAAAGCAATAACACTCAAATAACAAAATGTTTAATGCGCAAGAATGCATGAGTGGAGTAATGATTATCTGATTGCTACTTAATCACTCTTAGCCTCTTTGAAACTCCTCATAATTGAATTGAAATGAAATGTAAGATAACAAAAACAGGTTTTCTTTCTTATCAAAGAATTCAGAACGGTGGAACAACCATAAAAATGCCTCTGGCATTGGCATGGCCTTCATGAATTTGATGCTTTTGCTGTATTTAAGGTGTCAACGTTTAAAAAGGTCTCTTCAAAACCCATTTTGGTGTCAAGTGCGGCCAAAGGTTCAAAGATTATTTCACCAAAGTGAGTTCAAACGCGTGTAAAATGTGTCTGTGTTGCAATAAGGCCTAGTTCAAAAATAATGAAGCCATGCAGCATATTTTCTGTAGGGGTCTCAAAGTATAAGAATGGCTGTATGTGATAACTTCATGATACACCATTGCTTTAATTGCATTCTTGTGCAACTTTCCTGAAAAATTCATGACATTCTGTCTCATAGTTATTGAGTTGAATTACATTAAAAAACTAGAATTTTTTCACAAATAAAACGTGACATAACATTTTTGGCCACTTGAATTCTTTCAGTTTTACAAATTTGAACATATTCTAAGGCAATTTCTCAACACTTTTTGGAATCTCTATATCCTCAGACTTCGTAAATCCATCAAATCAAGTATTTATATTTGTCTGTGTTGACATTATTGAGCTATTTGGATTCAAAGGTTGACTTCCAAAAATTTTGTCAAATTTGACGCTTACTGATCTGGGATGCTCTAGTGTCCCTTTGACATGTGTCAGTTGCATCTTTTGCCCTTAAGACCTAGTCTTATATCTGCTTATCCGTTTTGGAGCTTCTTATGGCTATGGGAAATTTAGTTCACCAACAAATTCCAATGAATAGCAGGGTAGGTGAATCAGTCGCAAGCGTAACGCTCAGAATACTTTGTAGAGCCACAGAGCAATAAAAGCTCCGTTTTAAATCTGGTTTGGCTTGTAATGTTGCAAAATCTGTGTAGTTTTGAGAAACAATCAAGTAATCCAGGTCTGCAGCTGGTTTCTGGTGGTAAAATATAAAGTTTTCCTAAAAGGGGCTTTGTCGCAAGCGTAACACTATGGAAAATATTGGTCAGATTTTCATGGTTTTCTTGCAAGGAGTAACGCAATCATTCTAGTATCACTTGTAGTGATAATCAACACAATATTTCAGTAGTTCGAGTATGTTTCAATGTTTCATTATCAAAATTTTGCTCATTGTGAAGCTTTCCTCAATATTTGGGGCCAATTTGTTGAAAAAGGCAATAACTAACACAAATTTCACTTTAATTTTGAAAAATACTCTTACGCTTCATCCAGTTATTATTGATAATGCATATAAAATTGATTTTGGTCAAAACCAGAACACTTTTTTGACTTTTGTGTCACAGCAATACCCAAAATTGGCTTTTTATCTGGAAAAATAGGCTCAAAAACACGCTTCAATCATCATTTGCTCTGTTCGTATTCACTTTGGTGGCACTTATTTGGTACCAATTCGAAGCCCACATACAGACGCATAACAAAGGACCGGTAAAATAATTTTAGAGGAAAATTTGTACATTTGAGGAGAAAGTATGTAAGTTTTTCTTTAAATATTTCAACAAAATTCAAAAAATAATGTTTTCCTCATAAAATATTTGGTTAATTTGGATAAAAAGCGCCGTGGAGACTTAAGAGTACATGAGTTTTGTCATCCAACAAGAAAAATTGATTTAATTTGAAGATAAGTTACCATTTTGTCTACTTTTCTTTTACTGCCATGGGAATAAAAATAAATAAAATTTGGTAATATTCTGCTTTTATCAGTTATTTCCACAAACCACAGCAAAATGGTAAATACAGTTTCTAGAACTTACACATGTTTGTCACAATATTATGTGGTCATTTGATACATATAAACATTTCAAAATTTTGATGGTCATGTCACACTTTGGCTTCATTATTTTTGAACGAGGCCATAAGGTAATTGCTCGCCACTCACAACCACATCACACAGGGAAAGCCTAATGGTAAGAGAACTCATTTGCGCTGCCATGGCGCTGAGGATGTGTGTTCGAATGATATCTCATGAATTTAGTGTGGTATGAGCCCATGGGACATAATAATGAATATTTTTTTCTTATTTTCAAAGTATCAGGAAAGTACACGCATATTTTAACAGAAAAAAAATGCAGAAAGTCTCAGCCTGATTTATTGTTCAACTTCATTAAAATATATTTGCTGTTGTAACAGGTTGTTTATAGACATTGAATGTTATTGCATATTACTTGAAAATGTTAAGATATTCTGCTTGCTGACTTCAAGTGCTTATGTGAAAACCTCCCTGTTCACATATCTGATAGTACATGTACTTTACTTTCTACAACATGTATCTGAAAAGGTTACCCTTGCTGTCGCTTCTACAATGAAAAAGTCATCTAAACAATGATGATTTCAAACAATGATATCTGGAAACATGAACATTCACAACATATTTGGCTACAAATGACAATTAATATGCTGTGAGCTAAACAAGAAGCAGTACGGTACATTAATTTATAAAAAAGCCTGATTACTAGTAAGACATATCACAACATCGAACCAAATGACAAAAGCAATGCAAAACTGGACAAAAAGACAGTCCAGTGCAGTTGGCTGACAATCAGGTTAGGGGCCTCATAAGATAGACACATGGCTGCCTATTCAAGGAGAAAGCATAAAATGGGTCATTGTGTCCATTGATCCTGTATCAAATGGTCAATCTAGACAGAATAGCTATCCATCATAGTCAGACTGGCTTACCATAGCTTCCACTGTGAATACAAATGGCATCTATTGTCCATGGAGAGCCCGGCCTGTTGTCTAGTAATATCTGGGGTCCAGAAATATAATGCAATTTTTTTATCACTAAATTCACTCTAAAGTTGCTGGTGATTCAGAACAAAATTCAATTTTTTAAACATTTTCTTTCCATCACTTTTTATAAAGGTCAGATAGAGCATTCACTTGATATCTGCCTTTATTCAAACAAGTATTCAGCTTAATATTTGGTTCAGGAGCCTTTCAAACTGAACAAATTGTCCAAGATCTTAAATAGTTGTCATTTGGCAAATTTTGAGTACTTCCAGCATAAATAGAGAGGTGGGAAGCACTTCATTAGCTGGTTTTTGTAGTCTGCCCAAAAAAAAGAACAAGCTACAGCCAGAAAGTAAGCCTAGAAGCCTACAACACATATTGATAAGGAATATCAAAGTGAAATGCACATAGTCCAAGAGCCAGAGCACTTTTATTTGACTTTTCATTCTCATCAAAGTTTTTCATTGGCTCATATAGCAAATTTTCTGTAGTTTTTGAAAATGGAAATTTTAGAAATATGTATGCGGACAGTTTTTTGTAAAATGGCCGTAACTGTGGCAACGTCAAATTTCACCTTTCGGCCAAAATTAGTGAAAAAATCACATAATGCAAACTTTGAACATGAATCGCATGCAGTAAATATATATTTCACTTCAACTATTTACATGAATACTTTGTCTTACTCATACTTTATCAGCTTGATATGACATCATTCAAAAATATGTAAATTTATGCAGCTAATTTGCATAAATCCAAGATGGCCGACACATTTAATGAAATGGCACGTGATGATTTGCAGTTATGCTTTATGAAAGTTTTTCTGATGCATAAAAATATTGAAGTAGAATATTGTTATTTTCGGAATTTTTGCTTCATGGTATGATCAAAATATTTGGAAAGTTTTAAGCACCTAGCTGGAATAGTGACAAAGTGATGAGCTCATCAATTACAGGCTGTCATGTCAAAATAAGACAATTTTCTGACCTTTTTATGTAGGTTTTGCAGCCATCTCATTCTCATAGTTTTAAATGATACTATTTTCACCTCAACAAACACATTTGGTATCATTTCATGCCTAAAGCAGAATACAAACTCGAGAGGCATTTGAATTTTTGGTTAAATCTAAAAAAATGCATTTCCATGGCAACCAAGGATACAACTATCACAAAACACAGATTTTCTAGGTTCCATGGCAAAGTGACCATTGTACAATGATGAAAATAGTCTATTTTAATAAATAGGCAATAGAAATCAAATTTTGAATTGTTATGACTGTGCTGTTGCCATAGCAACCTACCGTTATTTGAGGAAATATATCCTTTGATATCACCCTATGCCCTGACGGCAGAGAGAGAGAGTTGCTCTTTGCTTGTGGGCTGCTGCATTATATAAAAATAATATTCATATCTGAACAAGGTTTCCCCCATTATTCAGTTTAAAGTTTATAATATTAGGGAATTAAAATGGCCAGCCTGGACATAAAGAAATGTAAACTGTGAAGTATCTTTAGAAAAAGTCTTTTGGGGCAATGTGTAAGGTTGAAAGATTTCGTAAGCCAGTGTAAATTATATCGAAAATACAATGTATCTCATTCTTTTCTTCTAATGGATAATTCATGTAATATTTTGGCAAATGCCTCAGACCTTACATAAAAATTATTGAAATTTGTATTAAATTTAACAACCCAAAAATCAAGATAATCCTTCAAGCCACAGAGACATCATCGGTATGCCATTAAGTAGAAAATGTAATTGTTCATCAGTCTTGCCAGTTTGCAACAACGAGAGTCTATTAGGTCTGTCTCCATATGGGGATTACGACAGGTATTATCGGTAGGTGGTGCAATGATAAGGGGGGAGTGCTATTTTTGTCTTGGGGAAGCCCACCTGATGACATATTATCAGGTTTGTTTGCAAAGTAAGTGAAATCCTGTGACCAATAGTTAATAATAATCTGGTTGTTAACATGTTATAATCCCCCAATCTGTACGATAACAACACTCTTTTCTGTTGAAGTGCTGTTTTTGGAACATAATCAATACAGTGTAGCTGACCCAAACAATCAAACATTCAACAAACACACTCATGAATTAAGTCAGACCACTTGGCTTGGTCAACAACACCAATCACCTTGCTGAAAGGCAAAGGGGATTCCATCTGAGCTCCTATTGCTTGGAGACACCACCTATCCATAAATTCAGAACTACAAAATGGAGACAGACCTAATTTTCCAGTTTAAATTCTACTGTATGTAGATACAGCACATTGAAATCTCAGAAAATTGGATGTCCGCCGAGGACTGGCGTACGGGACAGGAGTTTCGCGGGAGGGCTGTCGCTATCTTGCCCTGAAATTTTAACATGGCACGGATGTGACCAGGGCAGTGGATCTGCCCTGATTGGTCAGGATTTGCCATGATATATGCCATTTGCCCTGATGCCGGGGGGAATGCAGCCCCCCTGACCCCCGGCGAAATACGCCTATGAGGACTGGCCTCACACCCCCCAGTCAAGGACTGTTAGTCCTTGGGGAAGTAATTTTGCTCAGTGCTAGAAGCACTGAGCAACTTAGACGTTTGCATGAATATCATCAATACTTTTGAGCTTAAATGCAAGGCATAATAAATTAGACTGCACCTACCCTGCCAGACAACAAAATGTGAGTCGTAATTATGACTGTCGAAATGTAAAATCATTTTAACACTCCACATGCAATAGATGTTACATATAAGTAGTGCGTAAGACAACATACAGTGCATTAACACCTTGTAGTGCCCTTAGTTAATAACTTTAAACAGTTTTAAACATTTAACACAAACCTTCCTGGGTGCGGACATCTATGAAAGTAACACATAGTGCTTTGCGATGAATTTGTTCGCAGAGCATGGTATAATCCAATATGCCTCTATTCACTGTGGCCTGAATACTATTTTGTGCTGTCCCAGGTCATTCAGTTGACTTGGACACTTACATTCTGACATATTAAGTGCGTCTCAATTTGCCCCGAATTCACTGTCCAAATGAGCCCCGATATGACTTTTACATATAAATGCTAATTTCTCAGGCACCAGTGAATGTGTTCATCAGGGTAGCAATTCATAACTCTTCGTTACGATGTATCAAATTCATACAAGCATTGAGAAAGCCTCGGTGTTCATGGTTTGTCTACAGAATGGTTTGAATTGAACTCCTCATAATTTACTTTAGTAGTAGGAAAACAAACTTTTCCTCGCCATACTTCCGCATATGGCTGCTATTTGTAAATAAAACGATAGAAACATAAGAATGTTAAATTGCAAGATATGATGGCACTACCATATCATATACCTTGCCAGGAACCAAAAAAACCCCACCGTCATATAGCCCCATGCGTCCAAATGTGCCCCGGTTCCCCCTACTCTTTCTACTTAACTTCTACCTCCAGTCTTGGCATCACCAGGGCCAAAACCTTCTAAAGTGCATTTTTATGTCATAGTGCCCATCAATGTAACTTCACAAAGTTCAGACATTGGCTCCATCTTTGGCCAATGTGATATTTTGACCGCAGATATAGTGAAGCTCAATGCTCACTCATGCATAACACTTAAGCAGGCCAGCCAGTAATAATTGTTATATTGTTTGTTTGTTTGTGTTTTGCGCCTCTGCAGCACCTTAGTGGGCTATATCGAGGCAGGCGATCTCCGTATGATGATGAGATGAGAAGACTGAGTCTGGCACATACCCTATTAATTCAGGGATGCCCAGGGTCTTTCAGTTGCCCCAGCATAGAACACTGGATACAACCTGCCTCCATTTAATGTCCCATGGGCTCGGACTAAAGTGAGTTCCCGGGGTGAGATTTGAACCCACGCCCTCAAAGCCAGTTGACAAGCGCACTTACCAGTTAAGTACTCAGTTAGGACACGGGGGAACTCTGTTATATAATTGTTATATAAATCTGTATCTTGTTATCGTGCTGTATCCGCTGTGTGGATCTTCATCAGAATCTAACCATTTATTTGTTTGCGTTGATTGGAAAAATCCTGCAGAGTTTCTCAAGAAAGCATGTAGTAGACATAAATCAGTACAGACCCATGCAAATGAATACATTAGTCTTGTCCTGGGCGGGACATTTGAGTAACAGTGACTTGCGTCTGTATGTCGCCGAGTTGCAGGCCATGGCGAGTCAATTTAGGGCTCTTGAATAGTACAATAAGATTCAATTGGATGTATCCCCACTAGTATTTTAGTTAAAACTCAGGTCACATGACCACTTCTCTTACCACCTAAAAACACCTCATTTCTCATGCAATGCCATCTTAATCTCACAGAATTACTTGATTAAGAACTTTTCATCAACATACCATTCAAATGTCCATTCACCTGTTTATTCCCTTATCGGGTTCTGTGCTTTCAATGGGCTTAGCTAGTTCTTAACAAAGTGGGCAGGCTCCTTTGCTTTGGGGTAGGGTAAGCTCAGTTGGTAGAACACTGGACTGCCAACCGCTGGGTCCCAGTTCCAAATCCCGTTTTGGCTATGGCATGCACCAGAACTAAGGCCTATGTTGAACAGCAATTTCCATATTCTTTGCCTCATTGTTGTGGCCTCCTTCTGTCCAAATTAGCCTACCAAGTGAATAACTACAGGATGTGAAGCCCAAGTCATCATCCATTGGTTGCTCTGCCTCCTTGTCCTGTGAATTCTCTGAATTTTACTTAGCCACTTTCTGATTTGCCCTTGACAGGATTTTCATTGCCGAATTGCCCGTTATTTGCAGAATCTCGGTCTCTTTCCCGTAAAAATACTAAATCACCTCCACCCAGCTGCAGAGAGATGAAGATGTCCAATGGTCCCGAGAGCTTAGTTGCTTGAAGCCAGAATTTGATAGACTGAGAGAGAGACTTATTGAATGACCCATTATGATAACCTCAGTTACCTCACAATATTGTCCGGTTCTCTTTCTATTGGTTGATTGTAAACGGTTGACGTACCAACATCGTCCTGTTCAGATACGTTCACAGTCACTCCATTCAATTCCAAACACTTTTCATTCAGTTTGATTATCTTTCTTGGTGAGGGATGGTACACTGGATCTGGGTAGCTGGTTTCATTGGTGCCACGGGTTTGTCAGGCTGTTCCAGATTCATCAAGCCTCAGGATTTGAGACTTGCAAGGTTGTGCAGATTCTTCAAACTTCCTCTTCTTTACTAAATGATGGTTGTTCCTAATTCCAGTTCACACAAAGAGGTGTGGATCTCCATGGCTGTTTCCATAAGTGAGAGTGTTCAGGAGCAATATACAATTTGAACTCGGTTCATGGTCCCAGGAAAAGTAACTAATGTGACTGAGATTTTTTTTCCAGACTAGTGTACAAAACCATGCCTTGTTGATTGGATAATAAGAAATCGTAAGTGGCATGGCCGTTCAGGCAGCGAGTAGTATAGGATTTCAGTAACTTCTCAATCTAGCAATTGTTGCATAAGTCGGTTACCCAGATGATATATAATTCAGACAATCTTAATTCTCTAACAAAATCTGGTCTCCAAAATGAGAGTGCATAGATGCAATGCATTGCATGATATGCATCACACCTGATTCCACGAAGCGGCATAGCATCTTTCATTTGTGAGTACAGTCAGGTTACTCAGTTGCATGTTTTTCTTTTATATGGGACTATTCTATATCGTCAGAAATATTCTTACTAACAAGACCCATAATCATATAACCTTGGACTGTTGCATATCACTCTGGAGCTTTAGATAGATACATTTATTTCCAGCAATCATTTTGATTGATTACTTTATTTTTATTCTTACAAAGGAATAGTACCTGCTGCCAAGATGAGTAAGTACAGTAGTCCCTGCGTTAAAATACTGCCCATTCTGCAGTCATGAAGTGGTCTTTTGCAGGGGTGCAGTCTCTCGTTGGGGTGCAAAATGGTCCAAAAATACTACTTTGCGCAGGACCTGACTTGACTTGTGTTGTGCTGGTATAACCCGGATCAACCGCGGCAGCTCAACCTTCATCTTTTGTGGACGGAGCTACGAGCTGCACATTATTTTTGGTGAATGTCGTATGATGATGTGTTGAGAAGACTGGGAGTCTGGAACATGCCCTATTGACTCAGCAATGCCCAGGGTCTTTCAGTTGCCCCTGCATAGAATACTGGATACAACTCGCTTCCATTTTATGTCGCATGGGCTCGATCGGACTAAAGTGAGTTCCAGGGGTGAGATTTGAACCCACGCCCTCAAAACCAATGGACAAGTATTCTAGACCACTAGACCACAGAGGAAGGCGGTCAGATAAGGCAAATAAGTCTTACAACAGAAGGTTTATAATGCAGGCACCACTGTATTGGCCTCAGACATGCCAATCATTTTTAATTATTATCAATGAAATTGACCGGTAACTCAATTCTGATCTACATTTGTTCATTCTAGCACATCACTCACCCAAATTTATATAACCTGAAATGTGGAGTCATTCATCCAAGTAGCAAAAACAATTATGCACATAGACCTTGTTACAGCTTTTTTATACGGATGAATTCTTGATTCTTTGTAATAACTAGGATTATAGGACCACATCTGCAAAAATGATACACTTGATTTGCAAGGAGAAATTATATTGTTTTACGTGACACAAGCTTTCCCACATTAACGATGTGACAACCTGTCCCATTCTCTCTGACTATTTCATCAAATAACAGTTGGTTGCTATGGCAACAGCACAGTCATAACAATTCAAAATTTGATCTGCTTATTTATTAAAATAGACTATTGCCATCATTATACAATTGACACTTTCCCTCAAACCAAGAAAATCTGTGTTTTGTGATAGGTGTATCCTTGGTTGCCATGGAAATGCATTTTTTAAATTTAACCAAAAATTCAAATGCCTCTCAAGTTTGTATTCAGCTTGAGTCATTAAATGATACCAAATGTGTTTTTGAAGGTGAAAATAGTATCATTCAAAGCTATGAGAAGGAGATGGCTGCAAAACCTAAAAAAAAAGGTCAAAAAATTGCCTGATTTTGACATGATGTCTTGTAATTGATGGTCTGATAACTTTGTCACTGTTCCAGTTAGGTGCTTAAAACTTTCCAAATATTTTGATCACACCTTGAAGGATAATTTCCGAAAATAGCAATATTCTAGTTCAATATTTTTATGCATCAAAAAAACTTTCATAAAGCATAACTGCAAATCTTCACGTGTCATTTCAATAAATGTGTCGGCCATCTTGGATTTATGCAAATTAGCTGCATAAATTTACATATTTTTGAATGATGTCATATCAAGCTGATAAAGTATGAGTAAGACAAAGTAATCATGTAAACAGTTGAAGTAAAATATATATTTACTGCATGTGATTCATGTTCAAAGTTTGCATTATGTGATTTTTTCACTAATTTTGGCTGAAAGGTGAAATTTGACGTTGCCACAGTTACGGTCATTTTACAAAGAACTGTCCGCATAAATAGTTCTAAAACTTCCATTTTCAAAAACTACAGAAAATTTGCTATATGAGCCAATGAAAAACTTTGATGAGAATGAAAAGTCAAATAAAAGTGCTCTGGCTCTTGGACTAACATGCACACTGGCTTAATACACATGCCATATCCCGTACAGGTGCTGCAAATCTTACTACATATTGGCATAGTTTCACTACATTTATTGGCCCTGAAGATAATTCAACTTTAACGAGCAGTGGTCAAATGAAGAAGTTATGAGGATGCCATAAAGAGTCCACGCCAACATACCCATGTCCCTAGAGGAGGGGTTTATTACTTGCCTGATCAGGGAACACTGAGCAACTGAACATGCTCTAGCTCAATGTTAATTATAATTAAATGGTTACGGTTTTTGTAAATATAATTTGAATAGTTTTCTCCAGGGCTAGGATGGAATTAAGAATCGGATGCTGAAAGAGCTACACTTTAAATGTCGACTAAAATTGATCATGCAAGTATTTCACTCAATAGCTGTGACATATATGAATTTGAAGTGCTCATGCCTCGTGATGATCAGCATAAAAAAGGCAACTTTCAAGAATCAGTAGATTCACACTGTATCTATACATCAAAGGATATTCTTTAATTAACATTTCCTGCGAAAATGACTGCAGTGTTACATACTAAGCTCTCTTGATTAAAAATTCTATAGATCTATGCATAGTTGAAAGCTGTGTGGTAATGATTTCTAATTAGCTGTTTTTTTGAAAATGTTTTCACTTAATCCCCTACATTAACTATTATGGCTCATGATACTATGAGTAGGGTTTTGACAATATTGCAACCGTGATTTATTATTCACAGCACAAGACCATGGTGTGTTTAAGAATCTCATTGAAAGTCTTCTGTATATTTTCAATGCATTGACACTGCAGAGAAAAAGCTAAAACTAAAAATGTATGCCTTGGTAGAACTACAGGATAGTTAGACACTGATTTTGAGAAATTCTGAAATGCACTTTGAAAGAAGGAAAACTATCTCAACAAAAATAAAACTTGTTCCTCTCCAAAATATTGTTAATTTCTGCCTGTCTCAAGTTCTTTACTGAAACTAGTCTCATTTACTACTGACACATCTCTTTGACAATGCAATCAGAAGTAAACTATCAGAGCTTCACAAAGGATACATGAAAAAGAAGAGTTTATGAACTCAGTGAGGAAAAGGCTAGGGAGAGCACAGATAACAAAAATAGTGAAAAGAGAAGAAAAGAGAGTAGGTAATACCTGAATTTATACCATTCGACACCTCTGTCAGCCAATCATGAGCCAGAATTTCACTGCAATAAAACCCATATTCTTTGTTGTCCAGTTATCCTCCCATGGGAGAATAATCAGTGAAGCAGTGAAAAACCCAAAGCAACAAATGACAAGTTTCAGTTTTGTCTTATGGTATAAGCCGGTTATTCACCGCGGGATCGGCAATATGTGTTTATCACAGCTCGGGCTAATGCCCTCGCTGGATAAATCACATATTGCCTCTCCCTAGGTGAATAACCTATACAAATATTGTGGAGGTTGCATGATAGGAAATCATAGAGACAGAAACAGTATGATGCATGGAAAGGATCGCTCTAAACATTATAAAAAAAATGTGGAGCTTCATATTTCATAATCATGCTGATAAATTAATGAAGTATGGGAGAAGGAATAATACATCCAGGAAACATGTTTGGAAACAATAAACACTCTAATTTCTTTGGTCCCAAATGCATGTGAATACAATTACTTAGTCTCAGCAGCTCAACATAGAAGTTGTACATGCGGTGTATTTCAATATTGCAGGAAGTATATTCAAATTTGGCAAGCAATGTGATTACATGTTGACAATTCAGAATGTTAACTTTATTACTGCTGCAATAGACAGTGGTAATTTGATGACATCCCAATAAAGTTCCACCATGAGGAGCACATCACATAGAACTGTCTGGCAAGCTGTGCTTTTGCCAGCCATAGATATCAATCCCATTGGTCTATAAAGCCCAATATAGGATTGTACCATAAAGGCCCCTGGTAAATAAGAGCTGGCCAAGAGAGACTTTATTGAATCTGGCAACATTGATACCAGTCCAATCTGGCTGGCGATCTGCAACCCTGCCATTGCAGATTGTAAATCATTATTAGATCTGGCTGTGGGTCAGCCCCTCTCTGATTCCAGGCATGGCTAGCCTATGACACATGTGCAGAAATTGACCCTTCTCAATCTCGCAAGCCACTGCCACTTGTGTATATTGCCCGAAGTATATTCATATTTGGTATGCACTTCATTGCATAGTTTCAATAAAGGCTGTCCAGTGTTCACACCTTATGAAAATTTTTTATCAAGCGTCTTGGTTATTCTGTAACTGACAAAACCATGTGCCACATTTAATGGTAATGTAGCAGCACCATCAGCATACACTTAAAACTTGTAGTCCACCTGAGTGATTCAGTGCATGGTCCACCAAGAAAATAGGTTTTGATTACAGTTATTGCAATGCTATGCAGCCAAGCAAATGATATACCTCAGGGCTTTCCTGTATATTAGGATTAGATTTATTTTACTAGGGTTCACCCATATACATGTACAAGAAAGGAATCGATTTGTGTTGCTTTCATAGTAATTTATATAATTAGTGTCCTCATTACTTTGCAGCCTTCTGAGGCTAGATATGTTTGTAAGTGATTGAGAAGAAAGAGAGAAAGGACAGAACAGCATATCTGCAAACTGATTACCTAAATATTCACCAATACACAGACTCTGTATCAGAGAAATACAATGTATTAAAGGCTTATCAGGCCATGTTGACAACTTACTTGTGTGACACATATTTTTGCCTAATTACCATCTTTCCTGTGAGTGCAACAGGAGAATCAGCCACCACTTAATAATAATAATATAATTATCAATCACTCAAATTGCACCCATATCTGCTTATGAAATTGGAATATGATGCTAGGACTGCATCAGGCATCTATAACCTATTTGTGAGGATACCTCAGGAGAGGCCATTGATCATGGTAGCTATTAACCCCTAGTGCTTACTCTTGACCCAAAGAGCTTCCACTTAATTACTGATCTCCTCTGAAATGTGGTTAAGGCATGATGCACATAAATCAGCTGTAATGCATATACGGTTCCCCTATGGATTGCTCTATCAATTTGTTAATAGAGATGAACATATCATATAACAGGCATACTGAACCCAATACTGAGTGAAAGAAAGTACTTCACATAGAGTAATTTGTATCTTTTTTTTTAATTCAATAGGAATGCACTTGTATATACACTGTATATATGGAATTGTATGTTGCCAGTGTTAGATACATCTGTTATCGACTGATTATGACTCTTCTATGAGCCATCGGGGAGCTCTCTGAATAGGAAATGGACTGCTTTGAAAAATATAAAGATATTTCTAGAGGCTCTCAACCCTATTTTATACTTCCGTCAGCCGGAAGCAAAATTGACCTAAGTCAGACTTAGGCCATATTTCCTATTCGATACCAGAGGAAGGCCCTTATGATAATACATGTGTTAAAAAAATTGTGGACTCCTAAATTAATAATAAGCACCTGAAAACTCCTATTTAATTTTCGTGCAAATGGCCTAAATCCTTTGTACTTATAGGCCATTTGGATCTTAGTGGATACTACCAGTGTTTTTCGGTCATAATTTTCAGCATTAATTTTATTAAAAATGTTTCCTCACGTGTCATTCAATAATGTTATGGAAATATGCTTAACAACACCAGCTAGACCACAAAACAATTTTGGCCTAAGTCATTTTGTTTGTCAAAATCAAATTAGCCTAAGTCAGTTTTCGGCTGCTTGCGCTTGCCAAAAATTGCCAAAAATTACTTAGACAAATTTGCTTTAGGCTGACGCTTTGGAAGGCATTACATGTATATGAGTGACAGGGTACTAACTGCATAACAAAGATTCAGGATACAGCGGACAGACTACTACAGAGCAATGAATACGATTATCTATTATTTATGGCAAAGAGATATTTCACATAGATAGAAAGAATGAAAATATTGCAATGCATGCTTCAGAAAAATCCTCTTCCAGTTTGAAGAATCAATATTTGTTATGGAAGAAAAGTAATAAAAATGATGAAAACAAAATACGAATCTAATAAGCACTATATGGAATGATTAGCCGAATATGCATACAAAGTGGAGCATCCTAATTGCCTTTTAAAATGCAATAAAAAGACCATAGATGCTGTTGCACCAGTGTGTACTTATAATGAAGCTACTCCAAATTTGTTTTCGCTGTTTTAAAAATACAAGAAGTCACAAACCCGCAGAATCTTCAAAATGGCAACACGTATCTATACAGGTGCAGTATATCAAATAATATATAGAATCTTATATTATCTTTTCTCATGTAAATCTATGCATGGCTCTTTCTTTTGCTCTTAACTTTTGAAGGGGAATTCTATTGCGTTTATCAAAATCTTGCTGTTTATCATACCAGGTGGCGTCTTAGAAAACATCTCTGTGAATTTGCTCTGAATATTTATGAAGAGAAGTGATTGTTCCTGTGGTTTCAATTGCACAATCCCCGGTAAATTCTGTGCATAGCAAGGTGTGTTACCCGTGGTGAACATTGTATAAGACTCTGTGGCGCTCTAAGCCTGAATTAATTGTCTGAAATTGAAAAATCTGTCACAGCCCCCATTATCACCCAAGTAAACAAAGACACATGACCTCTGTGACTGAATGGTACACGTGAGTAATGACAAGGAAGAAAAAAGAAACAGTAAAGAACAAGACTACTAGCATCACCTCTGAAGCTGAGACTGAAGACATGAACGCTGACGTTACTTCGACCTTACTCCAGTTGGTTACCAAGGTAACTGAAGTGTTGATGAAGAACTCTGATCTCCAAGAACACATCCGTAAGCTTGAAGACTGTAACTCAGACCTGATTAAACAAATTGAAATTTTAGAATCTAAAAGTGGAGAATGGACAACACCAAGCTCCCATCATTTAACAGCCCCTCTCACTGATATTAATGCCCTCACATCTACAGTAGCGGATGAGCTACATTCGCGCAAAGAGAAAGAACGTAACCTTGTAATCGTAGGTCTTCAAGATAGCCCCCCAGGAAGCACAAGCCAAGAAGGAGACAGTGCTCGTATCGACAACCTCTTAGGTGAAATTGGTGTGACGGACCACAAAATCGCAAGATCGTTCCGCATGGGCCAGTACAACGAAGAACATGCAAGACCAATCAAGGTGTTCTGTGAAGACCTGACAACACGCTCTAAAATCCTTGAAAACGCGAAGAAATTAAAAAGCCTGCCTGATGATAACGCAAACAAGAAAGTGTTTATACAGCCTGACCAAACTCAACTCCAACGTGATCTTGACTATAAAAGACGACAAGCATATAGGAGACAACAAGATGAGAGAAGAGCCCAACAAGCAGCATCCCGTTGGACCTCGACTGGTACAAATTCGATCGAAGCCCCCTCACAAGCCCAACCACAAGTTCCTTTCAACCGTAGAGACAGCCAAAATGACTCCCGTAGGAACCCTTATGCTGAAGAACCCCGTCGCTCCGGTCGAAATTGTGATCTCAATACAAACTCTCGCCCTCCACACCCGGAACAGAATCAGAATAGCCATCAACAGCGATCGAACGGCAGTAACACCCAGGAACGTGAGAACATCATACACTAGGGAAACGTTGCTCCCTCTACTTTGAACTTGTTATACTTCAATGCAAGGAGTGTAGCACAAAAACAGTCTGAACTCACTGAGTATGTTGATTACCATAATGCTGATATTGTTGGCATTGCCGAAACCTGGCTAAAAGACAATATCAACTTCACAGCTTTTAGCTCTAATTTTAATGTTTTTAGAAACAACAGACCCAGTACACTTGGCCAAGGTGGCGGATCCCTGTTAGCTGTAAATAGTAAATTCCATTGTAATTTGGTTAAAAAATGCATTATAAACAGATGTGAATGTCTTTTTGTTGATGTCCAAAGCAATAATGCTGAATTTACAAGGTATGCCTTAATCTACAGGCCACCTGATACAAAACATGAAAACTCTGTTGAGCTTTTTAATGTGATTCATGAGTACTTGAAAGAGGTTAAATTGTATGTTTTATGTGGCGATTTCAATCCCTATTCATGGGATACCTTAACAGCTAGGTCACCTGTATCCCGCGAGTTCTTAACAATGTGCTTCAGGTTAGGATCTGAACAATATGTTAACTTCCCAACAAGAAATGATCATGTTCTAGATTTAGTCCTTTGCCCAAGTAGACAGATGCTCAGCTCAGTAATTTGTGAAGCACCCGTCTCATCAAGTGACCATGTATCCATCCTGTGTAAAGTTAACAGCCCTAATAGCTTTAAACACGAAATGACGTCTAAACCTTGTCTTAAGAAAGCTACCTATCAAATGATCAATGCTTTCCTGACTGCAGTTGATTGGGAGATGGTATATGCAAATTGTGAGTCACCAAACGAATACTGGTTAGCCTTCAAGAGTGTAATAAATACAGCAATTTTTAACTTTGTTCCCTTTGTACAACCTGGTACACGTAAAACTGTGCCATGGTTTAGTAATAAATTGAAACATCTATGCTCAGTAAAACAGCGAAAATGGAATAAATATGTTAACTCCCGAAATATTGTCACAATGGCTCAATACAAAGACTCTGCCAGTAAGTTTAGAAAAGAGTTCCTTAAAGTTAAGTGTGATTATGAAAAAAAATTGTTCTCAGCAGATAACAGTAATGGTAAATTTTATGCGTATGTGAAACGTCATACTTCTGCTAAATACTCTATACCAAGCCTGAAATGTAATGATGGTTCATTAGCAGTCACTGATTATGATAAGGCCTGTGAATTTGGTAAATATTTTGAGTCAGTTTTTGTAAGAGATAATGGCACAATCCCTAATTTTGAAACAAACTGTACAGATAGATTAGACAACTTCACATGTGGCCCTCGAAATGTTATTAAAATTGTCAAAAAACTGAAAAGCAGTTCTTCAGCCGGCCCAGACGGTATAAATGTTTTCTTTATCAAGCAGATACTAGCAGAAGTCACAAACCCCCTTTGTAAAGTCTACAACATTTCCCTCTCCGAAGGTGTGGTACCTGACGAGTGGAAGATTGCGCATATTACTCCGGTTTTTAAGAAAGGCAACAGCCAGTTACCGTCTCAGTATAGACCTATCAGTTTGACCTCGGTCATATGTAAAATACTTGAGAGAATTGTAAGAGAAAAACTTCTAGATTATCTCTTAAAAAATAGAATTATCCCCAAAGATCAGCACGGTTTTGTCCCTAAGAAATCGACAATTACAAATATGCTCGAATGTCTGAACAACTGGTCTTTAAATTTTGACAAGAAACTCGATACAGATATTATATACCTGGATTACTCTAAGTGTTTCGACACTGTCTGTCATAGTAAACTTCTACACAAACTGGATAAATATGGTATTTAAGGCTCGGCTTATAAATGGTTAGAGAGCTTCCTGGTTAATAGAGTCCAACAAGTCAAGATCAATAATTCTTTGTCCCCACCCTTGTGTGTAGAGTCAGGTGTGCCACAGGGCACTGTCTTATGCCCCATTTTGTTTCTTATTTATTCTGCTGACCTCCCTGAAGTTGTTGAAAATTGCAAAATAAGTATTTATGCTGAAGATACGAAAATTTACAAATCGATTAAAGCTGAAAGTGATTGTTTAAAATTACAAACTGATCTTGACAATGTCTCCAAATGGGCTGATATGTGGCAAATGACTTTGAACCCTGAAAAAACCAAAGTTCTGACTATAGGTAATAAGAAAGTAGATTTTGATTATGTTTTGAATGGTTTTAGAGTTGAAAAGGTTAATCATATTAAAGATGTTGGTGTTATTATCCAGTCCAATCTGAATTTTACAATGCAGTGTTCAAATGTTGTTAAGAAGGCTTATTTTGTGATTCGTAATATATTTACAACTTTTAAGGGTCACGACTGTGATTTTTATTCTAAAATGTACACATGTTATGTAAGACCTCAGTTGGAATATGCGTGTCAAGTATGGTCTCCGCATCTTAAGACAAGTATAGACAGGATTGAAAGTGTCCAGAGATACTACACTAGGCGTATTTGTCCAAACAATACGCCATACTTAGAGAGGTTAACCTTTCTTAATATAAAAACTCTAGAAAATAGACGCATCTGTTCAGACTTAACAATGTTCTATAAAGTTATAAACAATGTGACTTGTGTTGATGTACAGGAATATTATTCATTTGTTGATAGATCAAGAGGGCATAGTAAGCATTTGTTCATGTACTACAGTAGAACTAACATAAGGAAGTTTTTCTGGGTTAACAGGATTGTACCTTTTTCGAATAACTTAACTGATGACATTGTATGTTCTAGAAATATGAAAACATTTAAAAGAAAAGTTAACTTGTTGAACAGTATTGTTGGTAGGGGGAGTATTTATGTTTCCCAACTCTAACCCCCCTTTGTTTTTACCCATGTTTTGTTTTTATGCAATAAACATATTCAAACATATTCAAACATATTTCAGACACTGTAAAATTTGAAATTTTGAGTCAGCTTAAATGATTGAGTGAGATGATCGCAGAATTCCTTTGAGCTGAATATAGCATAGCTTGTTGCTTTTTTAAAGTCACTCAACATCTGATGTGTGGGCCCAGAAACGTTCACTGCGAAATAATGTGAAATTAATTTAATCCTGACTACAAAAGTATTCAGGCTATTTCCCTGAATCTCATATTCTGAACTTGTTTTTTCCTTATAATGCATTTGAATAGTAGAAAGTTTGAAAGTCAGAATCAGATATCGTCATTCACAGAATTTTCTGTGACATCTGTGAGTCTGTGACTATTTTTGTCAATAAAAGTTGATTCTATATTGATATTACAGACTGCGATCAACCTCCAAAAGGTGCATTTTTCTTAACACTCCTTTTGGTCTTTCTCACCATGATGATGACTGTCTATGGATTCAAGCAATCCCTTCTTGTGAGAACGTGTGATCATGGAATGGATATTCGGGCAGCCGAAGAAATTATTGAAACTCAGGACGCAACAACTTTGACATGGTGTTCTGTGAAATGCATGTCCTATCACAATTCTACATGCCGCTCTTTTGATTTTTATACAAAAAATTCAACATGCCACTTATACAACGTGGTGTTTGCAAGCAGATGCTATTACGACAGTTCTTCAACTGCTCAACATTACCAGGTACAGTATACCCTCTCTTTTTCTTAAGCATCTTTATGCATACCAAATCAAAGAAGGCCTATGCAACTTATATTTTCATGGGATTGCTTGGTATGTTTATCGCCAAAAAAATAAAATAAAATAACTCATGGACAAGCTTCTTTTGTGAACTGCTGAACAGGAACCATCGATGGCGTCTTCCTTTCTTATGTATATCTTTGATTATCCAGTATTTAGCTTTGTATGCCATGTTATAATGAAGTCATTCCTGCTTTGGCATTGTTTTTAAATGTAAAATCTTGCACCATTTCTTGAAAATATTCAGAACGGAAAGTAATTTTTATGTGTCGAGGCCAATTGAATCGTTTGAATTCCTTAATCATTATATTTTGAAATAAAGAATGATGGTTTTACAAGATATTTATTTCAGAGAATCATCAATTGCATGAAATTTCACATCAATGGTTCCCTGCCTAATTCATGTAGTGGAACATACCAACATTTCGGAGAATATTGCAAAGGGTATCCACTCTACTCAAAACTGGATGGATCGAGAAGGATTTTTCGCACTGGCCAAGGAAAATGGATATGCGGGACTGACTTTCCATTGGTTAAATGGTGCTATACTGCTGGTTTTGCAGAGTCTGACCCGAGGGAAGAGGTGGTGGGAGTATGGAATGCTGCTAATTCTCATATATACGTTGCTTGTTTGGACTAAATATTGCCGGGTCTGTGTCAACGAAAGCGAACGTGTTTGAACCCAATTCAATTTTTCTTTTGTGCTTAGCTTGTAGAGTCTAGAATGTTGAATATTTCAACTGGAGTCAAAAGACAACTTAATTTCCAACTAAACAACGTACACCCTCTGAGTAAGTGTAAAAGTTTTTAAGAAAAGAAAATAAAGTTTTGCGATGTTTTAACACAGTTGTTTTAGTTACTTCACAAAAGTTACCAGTTACCGATCACAGAATATGATCACTATTACTTGTGCAAGCAAGGCGACTTATACTAGTTAGATCATTACAAGGGTGGCAAAGAAAAAAGTAATTTTCCATTTTCTGTTTGCTTACCTTTCCAACCATGGTTATCAGAATGTTGTAGTAGGGAACTGCATATTGGCACAAATGGTTAAGAGTTTCCTTTTTGCTGAGAGTAAGGGGCCGCCCTAATAACGAATGGTTAATATTATATCTGAACAAAACCATCATTAGCGTATCATGCGCCACAAATTAGTCTATTTTTTGTAAAATGCCACACAGTTTTGGAGGATCTTATATTTAAACAGTTTTTAGCGGTACTCAGCAATCAATTCAAGAACAACACAAACAGATGAGGCAACCTTTGATAAATTAAATGCAGACTATATTTTTTAACAGACTGTGTAATCATTTATGTGTCTGATCACAAACGAGCTGCCATGATTACCTGATTGCTACTTAATCTCCAAAAGACCTTTTTTCCCCAACTCCTCATCATTCATTCACAAATGTCTTGGGCAACAAGATAAATGGTCTGTTTCTTCACTAAACAAAACGGTCTAAGCTTTTAAGATTGACATTGGCTTAGCCTAGAATTTGTACATTTCTTTTCTTTTGCTGCATAAGAGGCATTAACAAAACTGTCGAAACATTTTCATATCAACAATTTGTTGCCACAACATGTCATCCATTTATTTCAACATACATTTTTGGTCACAGGATCTTGTTCCAGAATCATATTAAAATTTGCTAATCAAAATACAATGTTCTGACCGGAAATACTATATTTATCCAAAGCATAGCACGGAAAAAATTGAACGAAGTGATACCCTATGCAAAAAAACAGGAGCTGCAGACAGTACAGAGTTCAGAAAATTGTGTTCAAAATTCAAAACTTATTTTAATGAAATCAGACTGACAACCTATTCATGTATTGACAATAAATACCATCTCTACCTTTTGTGATCACAAATGTCAATTTGTACTGATCTTTTACAAATATGTCATAAAAATAAAAGTCACTTCATAATCAAAACATGTCTCTCTACCATGCCAATGGATAAAATTCTGCAAATTCCATAAGCAAAAGGCACAATACCAGTCACGATCAGGTTGCTGGGTCTCTCATTCATAAGACAAACACATGGCTGCCCACTCAAGGAGAAACATAGAAGGGGTCATAGTGTCCACTCATCGTGTATCAAATGGTCAATTTAGGCATAATAGCCATCAGTCACGGTCAGACTGGCTTATTGTGGCTTGCACTATGAATACGAATGTGTTCTATTGTTCTGGGAGGACTAGAGGTATTTTCTAGTAGTATGTGGTATCCAAATCCACAAACACAGTCATTTTTTTACTCAACTGTAAATTAGAAATACCATTCAATGTTTCAAATTAGAGTAAACATGTTCCTACAATTTCATATTTTCCTTTGAATTTTGCATGTTTAGTCTACCTGCATGTACACGATAATATTGCTTTCTGTACATTTCATAAACCGTATTTAAGCCAAAGTTGGCAAAAATCATTAGAACATATCAATCAAAGGAATTTAGTCGTCCCATTTGTGCCTTTACATGTATTCATCAAGTATGTGTTCTTCTTGTGAGTACATTTTACCTCCAGTGTTAGAATAAACAACATAGTAGCAAGTGACATATTGATGATCATATTCTTAGGCATGCTTTGTTTTACAGACTGAAGGTCAATATTCTGATTCTGACAACCATTAGACATCACCAAGCTACTTATACCATTGGAAAAGCTGATATCAAACTGACAATTTTACATGTTAGCGCCCAACTAGGGATTAACTCTGTTTCAAACAGCAAACAAACAACCAGATTATTGTTTATTTTGCAAAAATTATAAGTTAAAATGTATAATAGAAGAAGGGTATGATGTCTAAGTCAGTGAGACACCTCTTTGTCAGGTTCTAACATGCATTTTTATCAGTTAGATACTGACCGGGGGATTCTAACTAATTCAAAAACATGTGTAGAATCCTTCATTACATGATGGTCAGGATTATCGTAGTGGACATGCATGGTGGACATGCACATGCGACGCTATGCAAATAAATACTCTGCACTTAAGCTGCATACACGAGCAATGTCTGATGCTGCAAATCTGTCATACACGCTGTGTTTGGCAGGTCTGAATTAAATGGAGTAGACCAAATTCTGGCAGACTCGCAATACCATCTAGTTATAGTTATCAAGGATAATTGATGAATTCATACAATTATTAATAGAGAACCATACGGATGGCAATTGACTTGAAGAGGTGCTCTGCATCATTTTATAGTTCAAGTATATCACTTTACATTGCTAACTGATCTAAAATGCCTGGTAGAGTGGTCCTGTTATAAGACCGCCCCTTTTGCGGTCATGAAGCAGTCTCTCGTGGGGTTGCGGTCTCTCGTAGGGATGCAAAATGAACTAAAAATACTACTTGTGTGAGGAAGGCAGTCATATAAGGCAAGTAGTCTAACAACGCTGGTACCACTGTACTCACATCTCCTCACTACAGCCTTCAATCTTACATGCTCTCTTTTTTATCCGATTAACTTGAAGTTGATTAATTTCTTACTTGAGTTAGATAGGGTTAAACCCCTAACCTCTGTTGTGTGTGATGCAAGGTCTTAAGACATTTACATCTAACAAGAGGGTAGGAAGCTATTAATGGAAAGTGAATGTAGCGGAGAGATTACATGTTGAGAGTAGGTCTTGAGATTTTGAGATCATGCAGGACATGCTTCTTAGGGTATTGGTTATTCAAGTAATTCTGATGTCTTGCTGCTTCTTTATGTCTGGGTCTGCCAGGGTTTTTACACAGCTAAATAGTATATAAAATTTATATACTACTTGCATAAGCTAGTATTTTACTGCAACAAATCCCTTCTGTTTTTTTCCAGTTATTCTATGCAAATTGTTTATATACGTTTGAGTGTTTGTCTTATGGTATAAGCCAGTTATTCACCGTGGGATCAGGAATACAAGTTTATCACATCTCTTGCATAAGCTGTTGTTGGATAATTCACTTTTTCTCTCTACCAATGATTAAATCCCCATCCTTAAATGTCTAGTTTTTGTATTGAACATACAACACTTTGGTACTAGTGGCCTTCTCTAAACTTTAGATGAAAAGATCTTGGACAAGGCAGCCCACAGCTATGATAAGATTTGCGAAGGCTAAAAATAAACCATGTCAGCTCAGAGGCGGACACGTTATGTCACTCATGGCTAAGAGCTGCTTTTCTTGGCATCACACTTTCTGCCAATGTCAGAACCACATGACAGCCACCATTAATGTCGTGTATGCAACTGAAAGATACTTTAGAGTAGTAGCCAACATTAGAATCACAAGGTGGACAGAGAATGGTGCTTAAACTTTAAATTTATTTGAAGCATTTATTTCTTAATACTGTAAACCTTTGTTTTTAACCCATAAAAATACTCAAATAAAGTGGAACAATTGTGGATTAATTGCGACTGGTATTACATCCGTCATAAATTATTAGTTGTTGTGTTGTTGCTTGTCTGAGGTTCTTCTCCGAAGACGATTTTTCAAGTGTTCTGACACTTTGATTTTAAGGGTCAGAGGTACGATCAATTCAAAAACACAAACAGATGAGGCAAATTTTGATAAATTGAATGTAACCAACATTTTTTAACAGACAATGTAATCATTTATTTGTCTGAGCACAAAGGAGCTGCCATGACTACCTGATTGCTACTTAGTCTCCTTACTTCTTTTTTTCCCATCTCCTCATCATTCATTCGCGAATGTGTTGAGCAAGAAGATAAACAGTCCGTTTCTTCACTAAACAAAATAGCCTAAGCCTTTAAGATTGACATAGGCTTAGCCTAAAATTTGTACATTTCTTTGTTTTTGCTGCATAATATCAGAATAGTAGCATTGCAAAAAAAAAGAAGGATATGATATCCTATGCAACAACAACAACAAAAGCAGGAGCAGCAGACAGTATACAGTTCAGAAAATTGTGTTTAAAATTCATAACTTATTTTAATGAAATCAGACTGACAGTCTGACAACCCATTGGCAATTAATACCATCTCTACCGTTTGTAATCACAAATGTCAATGAGTACTGATCTTCTACAAATATGTCATGAAAATTAAAAGCCACTTCATAATCAAAACATATTTCTCTGCCATGCCAATGGATAACTGTCAAAATTCCAGAAGCAAAAGGCACAATACCGGTCATGATAAGGTTGCTGGGTCTCTCATTCATAAGACAAACACATGGCTGCCCACTCTATGAGAAACATAGAAGGGGTCATAGTGTCCATTGATCTTGTATCAAATGGTCAATTTAGGCATAATAGCCATCAGTCACGGTCAGACTGGCTTATCATGGCTTGCACTATGAATACGAATGTGTTCTATTGTTTTGGGAGGACTAGAGGTTTTGTCTAGTAATATCTGGTTTCCACATCCACAAACACAGTCATTTTTAAACTCAACTGTATATTAGAAGTACCATTCAACGTTTCAAATAAGAGTGAACATGTTCTTACAATTTCATATTTTCCTTTGAATTTTGCATGTTTAGTCTACCTGCATGTACACGATGATATTGTTGTCTGTACATTTCATATTACATTTTGTGAATGCCTTCATAACAGCACAGCTGCATTTTAACCATATTTAAGCCAAAGTTGGCAAATATCATTGGAACAAATCAATCAAAGAAGTTTAGTCGTCCCATTTGTGCCTTTACATGTATTCATCAAGTATGTGTTCTTCTTGTGAGTACATTTTAAATACCTCTAATGTTAGAATAAACAACATAGCAGCAAGTGACATATTGATGATTTTTGACATGCTTTGTTTTACAGCCCTGAAGGTCCATATTCTGATTCTGACGACCAAAAAACATGCTTAGAATCCTTCATTACTTGATGGTCAGGATTATCGTGTGGACATGCATAGTGGACATGCATAGTGGACATGCACATGCAATAGGGTGTTTCAGGTGCCCCCAATATTTTCCGATCTGGCTTGACCTTTGTCTGGTATTGCGGTTTATATAGTAAAAGTCACATGTAAAATTTTGGCCCATTCTATAAATACTTACCTTTACCAGAATTCACTTGAAGTTTATAATGTAATTCCCATTGGCGAACATGCAAATTCTCAAGATATTTCAAAAACCATTGAAGAAATCAATATTTTTTTCTCAATCCACAGTTCCTGAGTGAATTTTCGGAGGGGAATTCAAATCTGGTGTTATTTTTTGTATAACCCCATTAACCAAGCTACCAGAAGCTGTCAAATTTGTGAAAATCTGCATAAAATGGCAAAATTTTTGGAAATTCAAAACTTCCTAGCTCATTAGGAAGACCTGCTTTAAAATAGCTGATGCCAGGTTTGAATTGCCCTCCCAAAACTTACTCAGAAACTATGGATTGAGGAAAAAATATATATTCCTTCATTGATTTCTGCAATATCTTCAGGATTTGCAAGTTCGCCAATGGGGAATTACATTATAAACTTCAAGTGAATTCTGGTAAAGGTAAGTATTTATAGAATGGGCCAAAATTTTACATGTGACTTCTACTATGTAAACCGCAATACCAGACCAAGGTCAAGCAGGATCGGAAAATATTGGGGGCACCTGAAACACCCTAACATGCAATGCTTTGCAAGTAAACAAAATGCACTTGGGCTGCATAGAAAAGCAATGTATGATGCTACAAATCTGTTATCCACACTGTGTTTGGCATGTCTGCACTAAATGGAGTACACCAAAATTCTGGAAAACTCGCAATACATTCTAGTTATAGTTATCAAGAATAATTGATGAATACATACAACAATTTATGAGAACCATATAGATGGCAAATGACTTAAAGAGGTACTCCATTTCATTTTTTAGTTTCGGTATATTATTACATACTGCTAACTAATCTAAAGTGCGAGGTACTCCCATCTCCTCGATGCAGCCTTCAATCTTTCATGCTCTCTCTTTTATCCGATTAACTCCAAGTTGATTAATTTCTTACTTGAGTCAGATAGGGTTAAACCCCTAACCTCTGGTGTGGGTGATTCGAGGTCTTAAGACATTTACCTCTAACAAGAGGGTAGGAAGCTATTAATGGAAAGTGCATGTAGCGGAGAGATTACATGTAGAGAGTAGGTCTAGAGATTTTGAGATCATCCAGGCATGCTTTATTGGGTATTGGTTATTCAGTGATTCTTATGTCTTGCAGCTTTTTCATGTCTGGGTGTGCCAGGGATTTTTCACATCTATATAATATATACTCCTTGCATAAACCAGTATTTTACTGCAATAAATCCCTTTTTTATTGTCCAGTTATTCTATGCAAATTGTTTATAAGTTTGAGGTTTATCTTATGGTACAAGCCGGTTATTCACCATGGGATCAGAAATATGTGTATACCACATCTCTAGCCAAAAGTTGTTGCTGGATAATTCTCATATATGAATTCTCTCTCCCTATGATTGAATCCCCATCACTAAATTTCTAGTTTTGGTATTGAACATATAACACTTTGGTACTAGCAGCCTCTAAAGCCAAGATGAAAAGATCTAAGACCAGGCAGTCCCACAGCCATGATAAGATTTGCAAAGGCTAAAAATAAGCCACGTTAGCTCATAGGCCGACGCGTTATGTCACTCAGGGCTGAGCTCTGCTTTTCTTGGAATAACACTTTCTGCCAATGTCAGAACCACATGACAGCCACCATTAATGTCACGTACATGCAGCTGAAAGATCCTTTATTAGAGTAGTGGACATCATACAAATCATAGGGTGGACTGAGAATGGTGTTTACACTTACTCATAATTTTTACCAGTGTCTTATTTCATATTTTACATTTAAGTTTTGCATACTTTAAAAAATAGCCAGTAATTGTCTCTGAGGTAGTTATACAAAATGAATCTAACCACTATGTATGTCAGGCATTCAATATCATATTTATCTAATTGTAATCAGTGGCATGCCAATGGGGAGGGGGGCAGGGGGCATGTGCCTCCGTACTGGACCTGTTCTCCCAAGGTGCCCCTCCCCCCATATGAACTTTGTGACTTTAATATACATTTGGTATAGTGGGAGCGGAGCCCCTTTAGGGATTCGTCATTCAGTGCTCCCCAGATCCCCGCACCTATGACCTCCTAGTTACGCCACTGATTATAATCAGTTACAGTTGTCAGTTAATTATTTTGTAATAGTTCTTATATAACACATTGCAAAATGAGAATGTCCAGCATCTTCGAACTACCGCCATCAATTTTACATGCTCGCACTTTTATCAGATTGACTCCAAGTTAATTAATTTCTTACTTGGGTCAGATAGGGTTAAACCCATAACCTCCGATGTGGGTGATTTGAGGTCTTGAGACATTTACATCTAGCAAGAAGGAAGGTATTAATGGAAAGTACATAGAAAGTTGTGGGAGGGATTACATGTCGGGAAGAGGTTTAAAGAGATCTCATGATCATGTAGGGCATGCTTCCATGGGTATTGGTTATTCAAGTCACTCTGATGTCTTCCTGCTGTTTCATGCCTGGGTGTGCCAGGGCTTTTACACAGCTATATACTTCTTGCATAAGCCAGTTACTGTAAATGTATTTTACTGCAATGAATCCCTTCCTTTTGTTTCTAGTTATTAGGTGCGCACTGTTTATTATGTTTGAGTGTTTGTGTCACGGTAAAAGTTGGTTATTCAACATGGGATCTGAAATGCATGTTTATCACATCTCTGGCCAAAGGTGTTGCTGGATTTACATTTGTGGATTCTCTCTCCCTATGATTAACTCCCCATCCCTAATTTTCTAATTTTGGTATGGAACATACCCTTTGGTTCTGGCAGCCTCTAAAGCTTGGATGCAAAGATCAAAGACCAGGCAGTCCCACAGCCCTAATAAGCTTTACAAAGGCTAAAAAAAAACATGTCAGCACAGAAGCCGACACGTTATGTCACTCAGGGCTGAGCGCATGTTTCCTTGGCGTCTAACTTCATGCCAATGTCAGAGTACAAATGACAACCACCATTAATGGCATGCGTTCAGCTGATAGACAGAAAAATACTTTAGAATAATGGACACTATTGAAATCACAGGATGGACTTAGAATGGTGTTAAAACAAGCTCACAATTTATAATAGGGTAATATTTCATATTTACATGTACATTTTTCACATTAAATATCCAGTTATTGTCTCTGAAGTAATAATTCAAATTCATCTAAACACTATATGCACCAGGCCAGTTACTGTTGCCATCAGGCAGTTCACCACTTTGCATTAGTCTTTATATTGCACGTTGCTAACAGAGAATGTCCAGCAGTCACATCTCTTCACTCAAGCCATCATTCTTACACGCTCTCTCTTTATCAGATTAACTCCAAGTTCATTAATTTCTTACTTGCGATGAAAAGGGTTAAACCCCTAACCTCTGGTGTTGGAGACGTCTCGACACATTTACATTGAACAAGAGGGTAGGAAGCTATGAATGGAAAGTGCATGTATCAGGAGGGATTACATGTTGAGAAGAGGTTCAGTGATTTAGAGATCATGCATGGCATGATTCACTGGGTATTGGTTATTCAAATAATTCTGATGTCCTGTTGTTATTTCATGTGTTTGTGCGCCAGGGAACCGGAGTTATTTATAGCTACATACTTCTTCCAGTGGTTGTCATGATCCAATCTTGAGGAACCTGGGAAGCAGGTCAAGGTGCCCTACTTACTTACACCTCTTACATTTCTTTACTTTTTGATTAGATAGTAGTTATGGCAAATCAGATCAAAGAATGGTTTGTTTATAAATTAAATAGGGTTAAACCCTTAACCTCTGCCACTGTTGCTTCTCTACTCTTATGTGAAATGCACAAAATATCATTGATGAATTGAAAAAGACTACTTTTGTAATATCTAAATTTGGAATATTATTATAAAGACATGCCACATTTTGTAATGATCTAGTATGTATTGATTGTGTGCATGATTAAATTTCTAGTATTGGTTAATCATACTCTCTTCGGCAAGTGGCAGACATTTTAAGTAGTGGACAGTACTAAAATCAAAGATTGGTGTTAGCTACAAAAAAAAACAAGCATGGATTCTTTGTGAGGGTGTTTTTTATGTTGACTTTTTGCACACAGAATTGCCCAATATTGTCTGTGACGTAATACTTGTATAAATCTCTGTGAAATTGTACAAAATCCAGCATATTGATTGGAATATAATGTTGTAAGCACATGTATGACCTGTCAACTAGGATTCCTCAGGATGCATGCACTGATGGATGATTGAGGCTTCATGTCCTATATTTATACGCTTGGTAGACAGACTAGAATAGGTGAAGGACACAGCAATGAGGTAAAGAATGATTGAAGCAGCTGTCCAACATAGGCCCAGGATCCAGGTGACCTGGCAAGAGCTGGATTGTAACCCTGAAAACAGTGATTGGCAGCCCTTCACACTACCGCTGGCAGCCCTGCACACTACCTCTATACCAACCCTCCCCATGGAGATTCCTCAGGAGAGACCATTGATCATGATATCTATTGACCCCTAGTCCATAACACTTGACCCAAAGTATTTCCATTTAATTAATGTTCTTCTGTGAAATGACGCAATTGGATGATGCCAGTAAATCAAAAATAATGTGCTTTACATACACTGTATGGTGTATGGTGTCAAAGATCGATCAATTTAATGTAATGTAATATGGTGGGTTTACAGTCTGCATCTACGTCATATAGACATACTCTGCCGACTTTACAACTACATCAATTTATTGAGATGCTGGTACATCACATTACATGACTCACATGGCATCATCTGATAAATGTACAATTAATGTCATAATGGTTGAGCTGTTGTATTGGGGAGGGTGGGCTCGATGGTTGCATGATGGGCTGGCAATCATTTGGTTCAGGGTTCAAATCAAGCTCTTTCTGGGCCACCTCGGTCTATGTTGGATGGTAGGCCTACTTCTAATCATCCCTGATCTCATTGCCATGTCCTACTCCTCTTAGTAAGTAACCTACCAAGTGCATAAAAACAGGACACAAAGACCCAATCATCCATCTATCATTGGTTTAGCTGTTGTTTGAAATGGTAACAGACTTATAAAACTGCAGAAAGAGTTTAATAACAAGCAGTTCCTGATCATTCATAAAGGAAAAGTGCACTTGAGTTAGGCCTGCACAATGCTGGCCAATGTGGCTCTTCCGTTTAGACAATATTGAAAAGCTCCATCGAAGTGGCTCTCTATTCTTGATTAACCTTGATCTGAGCGCCATTCATTTATCTTACTTATTACTCAAACTGTCAGCAAAGTAGCAGGAGGTGAGGAAGTGAACTGAGGGTGATGACCCATGACTTCCCTATGTCACAATCTGATATAAGCAGTATGTGGATCGCATGCAAATTTTATAGTACAGCTTGTGACTCTGTGTTATAGTTAGTTCAGGTGATTATAGTGTCCTTTTTATTTCTAAAATAGTTCTGATTCGTATCTACTTAAATTTATCTTACTGTGGCTCTTGGGTGGGGTAAAGCGAGACAATTGACTGGCATGGATTTATCTCAAAGTGTCTCGCCCAACCCCACTTTTCCCCAAAAATTGAAATATTCAAACAAAGATTCGAAAAATATAAGTGCCTTAAGACACAAGAGCTTTGTCATGATGGATACTTAATCTCCTACATGCCTCTTTTTTCTAAAATTCTCATTATTCAAAATTCGCATCATCAATTTGCAAAACATGTCAGGCAGCAAGATAAATGCTTCCCTTTTTTACTGAACAGCACTGAATGGTTTATGCCTTTAAAGTTGCAATTGGCAAGCTGTCGGCTTTGTTAATTTTTTTGGTTTGTTTCTGCATTTGAGGCAATGACAAAGTTTCAAAACATACCTGAAAAGCCAATCGAAGCTGTATCAAGTGTAATTCAATGTTGAGAGAACATGCTATCCATCTCTAACAGCCCTCCTATATGTTTGAAATTAAGAAATTACTCCAACAACCATGTCCCATCGCAGGAATCAAAATGTTTAATACAGCCCTCCTTTTAAAATTAAAAGATAGCCGGTTCATCCAAAGCAAAAGGACCACGACAGTTATGGGCACTCGTAAGCTATAGGATTGAAAGCAGCTTGTTCAAGGAGAAACTTGTGTGTGGGTAATAGTGTCTATTGATCCTGTATCAAATGGTCAACTCAGGCAGAATGGCCATCAGTCATTGTCAGACTGACTTATCATAACTTGCTCTATGAATACAAGCTTCTATTGTTCTGAAAGGGTCAGAGGCATTGTCTAGTAATATCTGGTGTCCACGAACATAGGAACTTCAAAGTCACTTGTGATGAAAACAAGTGCAACTCAATGTTGGAGAAATGCTATTGATTGATCTAATCTGATCTTCAAAGCCCAAAATACGCAAAAGCATTCAATGAGCATTGTCCTATTGCGTCTGACATTAGGCCTACAGGTACGTGTACCTTCACTTGTTCTGTTATATACTTCATATAAAATTAGTGAAAAGGGTTAATACACAGTGCACAACTGCATATAGTAATCAAACTGTGTTCAATCTGTGATAAATATCATTCATTCTTTGAGCTGGTATGTTTAAAGGTTCCTATAGTTTGCAAAAAGTCCTAGAAAAATAACAATATAAGGGTTAGAGTCAGCCTGTTCCATCTTATTTTGTGAGCATGTGGCCATTCTTTACCATCCTTCTTGCTGGTCAATATTTTACCTCTGGCAATATAATAAACAACATAGCAGGAAAGGACATATACTAGCAATCCTCAGCATGTTTTTTTACAGCCTGGTGGCTGCAAGTCTGATCCTTGCAACCTAAAAGCATGCTTAGAATTCTACATCACATGTTGATAAGGAATATAGCTGACATGCACATGCAAGGCTTTGTGAGTAAACATGCAGCACTTAGGCTGAATACACAACCACGTCTTCTGCAGCAAATCTGTCAGACACACGGCGTTGGCAGGCCTGTCTGAATTAAACTAAGTAGACCAAAATGCTGGATGTTCTGCCATAGATACTTCACAATTATCGAGAATGGTTGAATAGGTAAATTTACTGGAATTTAGATTGAGAAAATAGCTTTACCTCTACAACATCAATTGTCCATAGCACATCAAGTGTAGTTATATGTTGCTCAGAGTGTGTTATGTCCAGGTAAAATACAAAGTCAAGTAGACAAAAAGGTGGAAAATATCACGATAAATCTTTTCTCACTCCTAAAATAGGTATAGGCGAAACATGTCAGTTCATAATATCATTGCTTATTTAAAATTTTTAAATTTTAAAGAAAGATGTTTGTCTATAATGTGAATATATACAATCACAACTTTCTTCAACCTTACATGCTCTCTCGGGACTTTATCAAATTAGCTTCAACCTGATTAACTTCTTGCTATGGTAGGATAGGGCTAAACCCAGAACCCCAGTAGTACTAATAAAGTCTCAAGACATTTCCCTCCAACAAGATGAGGGAGGAGCTATTAACAGGAAGTACGTGTAGCAGAAGATTACGTGTTGGGAAAAGGATTAGAGATTTTGAGATCATGTAGGGCATGCATCATCAGAGAATCGTAATTCTAGTGAAGCTGATACCCATACAGCTATTTCATGAAAGGCCATGCAAGGGCTATTTACTACCCATCATTACACCTTTCAGTTGGTAAAGACCAAGCATCGTTTTCTAAAATATTTTTACCAAAAAGGGCAAAGAATGGAGAGCCATTCCTGTACACCGATACATAGGAAGAATCCATCCAATAAACCACATTTTTACAAAGTGCCAGTGTGCTCAATGGACATTTTTTGGTTCTACCAAATGTGCCCTTTTACCCATGGTTAACCTTGGTCCAAGTCCCATTGACTTAACTCGCATATTACTCATCTGTCTGCAAAGTGGAAGTTGGTAAGGAAGTGAACTGAGGGTGTTGACCCATGGCTTCCCCTATGTCACTAGCTAATGTAAGCAGTACGTGGATCGCATGCGGATGTTGAAGTGTAATTTTTTACCCAATCGCTCAGAAGTTACATTGATCAGATGATTATATTGTTATTTTATTTCTGATGCAGGTCTCAGTCAAATCTATCTGAATAAATGATAAAACAGATCTATGCCATTTGTTGTTGTCGTTTATTTCCCAAAGACTTTGATCTCTCAATTTTTATAAATTTTACCTCGTGAATATTGGTCAGACAAAATTTTTTCATATGAATGAAAATCATGTGCTATGAATGATTTCAATCTCCATATTTTTCAGGCACGTGAAATACGTTTGATGCATGTCCAACCCGCACTTTCCACTTCGCTAATATAAGAAAAGGTGTAAAGCTGGATGTTTTCCAAGTGTTTTGTGTCATGGAGGAAAAATGTGTCAGAAACATTTGAAACACTCAGGACAGTTGCATGGATGCCCCCCCCCCAAACACCTAGAGAAATCAGTGAGCTGCACTGCAATAGTTGCCACATTACTTGATCCGGAGTGAGGGGTGACCAATGCCCATTTGATTTTCCTGGGGGGATATCCAGGCGGCTTGCAGTTTTCCTAGATGGTAAATGTTATTTCTTATAAATGACAGACTTAAGTGTATGTTTGAAGCTCTCAAAGGTCTAAAATATTTGTTTCTACAGGACCGCCTGTTAGTAATTAAATTGGGAAGATTTTCCGACAAATATCTACAAGCTGATTCAAGGGTTGTACTTTTTATATTGAGTGCAAAGACATTACATGTAGACGGAGAAGGCAGCTTTAACTAATGTAACCAAAACATTTTAACACACAATTTAATCGTTCATGCGTTTGAGCAAAAGGCGCTGCCATGATTGCCTGATAGCTACTTAATCTCCTGAAGGCCTCTTTTCTCTCATTTTCTCCTTATAATGCAATTGAAAAATAAACTGGGGAACAAGATAAATGTTCCTTTCTTCACTGAACAATTAACGCTTCTTTAAGGCTTAAGTGTTTGAGATTGGCAAAGCTCTGAGTTTTTACTGCATTTGAGGCATGGCAGATCTTTAGGTGACAACAAATATTTTAAAGTATGAAAATACATCTCCACAGCTAATTGAAGCTTTTTTCAAATAGAGCTGATGGTTGCGAGAGAGTGACGCCTATTCTGGACAATAAATTTGACGACTCTGCCTTGACCATGCAGTATGCACTTCTCAAGATTAAGCATTGAATTCATGCTTTTGGGCCTGCTCTCTTCAGATAGAGAATTTTTGTGCCTTTATGTGCCTGCTGCTTACTCATTGTAGCAATGAAATGACAAAAATAATGCAGTTTTATTTTATTGTGTTTTGATTTAGCACAAAAAAGCTTGCCCAATTTTTCAGCCCATTTTCAAGATATTATAATAATTTAAAATGTAATAACTAAATATGAGATAAAATGGATCTCTGGGAGCCAAGGTGAACTAACCCTGATATTAAAAATGTTAACGTCGGGAAATGGCAAGAATAGTTTTGACCAAATTTGTGATGCTCATGGTTCTGAAGCTATTCCAGTGACATATTGTACAATGATAGCAACCTAATAGGGCCATTTGAAATTAACAACGTATTTTGAAAAATAGATTGGCGATTTAGATTTTTTGAACATGGAAAACAGTGACTTTGAGGAAAATATCCATCACAAGGCGAAGTCAACCAACCAGTGTTTTCTTAAAACTGATTATGAATTGGGTCAAATTTGCCAAATGAATTAAAAAAAACACCTGCCTACTTTAAGATTTTTCATGACCATCGCAACTTTCGGGCGGTGAATGAATAAATTAGCCTCACTCTGGAGAGTGTATTCTTCATAGAAAGTTCAAAACATGGGTTGGTTCACTTTGACCCCAAGATGATGGCTGCTTGTGTTGCCTGGTTGCCCTTATCAATTTATTTGATGATGCTTGAGCCAGTGGAAAGATCTGTCATGTTTGTAGTCTGTTTTAGGAAATTGATAAGTAGTAAGTCAGCTGACAGATATATAAATAATTGATCAATTGATCAATATTTAAATTACATCAGAATCAATTTAATCCAGATCTCTGTGAACTTGCTCAAAATCCAGCATATGGATTCGAACATGATGGTGTAAGCAAATCTATGACCAGCCAGTGGGGATCTCTCAGGAGACATCATTTGTCATGATATCTATTAACCCCTTGTCCACAACACTTGACCCAAAGTATTTCCATTTAATTAATGTTCTTCTGTGAAATGCCGCAACTGGATGATGCCTGTATATCAAAAATAATGTACATTACACAAATTGTATGGAATCAAAGGTGGGTCAATTCATTGAGAAGCTGGTACATTACATGACTCACATGGTATCATCTGATAAATGCGCAACGTCATGTTGGTTGAGCTGTTGTATTGGGGAGGGTTAGCTCGGTGGTTGCATAATGGGCTGGCAATCACTGAGTGCAGGGTTTAAATCGAAATCTTGCTTGGCCACCTGGGCCTATGTTGGATGGTGGTTCCAATCATCCCTGATCTCATTGCCATGTCCTCCGCCTATTAGTAAGTAGCCTACCAAGTGCATAGAACAGGACACAAAGCCCCAATCATCCATCTATCAGTGGTTGAGCTGTCATTTGAAATGGTCACAGACTTATAAAGTTGCAAAAACTGTTTAGTAACAAGTAAAAAAAAAAGCAGTTCCCTATCATTCATAAAGTAAATGTGCACTTGAGCTAGGCCTACACAATGCTGGCTAATGTATGACAATGATGATGTTCCTTTCAGACTATATTGAAAAGTCCCATGGAAGTGGCTCTATATCCTTGATTAACCTTGGTCTGAGCCCCATTCTCTTATCTCACTTATTACTCAAAGTTCTGTCAGCAAAGTAGCAGGAGGTGAGGAAGTGATCAGAGGGTGATGACCCATGAATTTCCTATGTCACAACCTAATTAAGCAGTGTGTGGACCGCACGCAAATGTTTTCATTGGTTGTCAAACAACAACTTGTCCATGCACATGGGAAAAACAGAAGTTATTTTTTTCAGTTCTAAAAGAAAAGGCTGTCATACTAGAAATCTTACTATTCAATTGTACGACAATGTAATAGAGCCAAAGCAAGAGGTCAAATACTTAAGTCTCAAATTAGACAACGTCCTATCTGGCGATTCAGTTGTCAAAGACATCGTAACAAAATGTAACAACAGATTAAAATTTCTGTATAGACATAGAGACGCACTTGATACTAGATCAAGGAAAACTCATGCTTTGGCACTATTACAATGTCACTTTGATTATGCTCTCTCGGCATGGTATATGGGCTTATCAAAAGCTAATAAGAAAAGACTTCAAATAGCCCAAAATAAAATTGCCAGATTTATATTAAATCTCGGTCCAAGAACATCTATAGGCCAACGGGAACTGGACAAAATTGGACTTCTAAACACACGTCACCGTGCAATTCAAATGATATTAGGTCATATCTTTAATATCAAAAATGACCTTGCTCCAAGCTATCTATCTCAAAATTTCACTCCAATACAACATGAGTACTCAACAAGAGGCTCCAGTCATAATTACACAGTTCCTCGGCCTATTGGTGTTACCTCTGGAAATTTCAATTATAATGGTACAAAATTATGGAACGAGCTACCTTCCTGGATAAAATCCATAAATGATAGACTGTTATTCAAGAAGAAAGTCAATGCTCACCTCAGAACATTAGCCGCATAACGTAAATATTTGCATTAATTTATATTAATTTATTTACTCGTATAACTAGTCATTTGTCTATATATATATAAATTATACATTGTTATGTTTGAACCATGATACCATTTTGTGATTTGATGGACCACACTGGAAATAAGTCTCATGTGAGACTTTTGTGTGTAATCCAAGATTTTTTTACACTTAATACTTCTTGTCTTTTTTATAAACATGTATGTATTGACTGCAAAAATATCTAAATAAAATCAATCTAAGTACGGCTTGTGACTCAATCGCTACATCTATAGTTAGTTCAGGTGAATGTACGATTCTTTTTATGTCTAAATTAGTTCTCAGTCGCCTCTACCCCATAATTTATCTTACTCTGGCTCGTTGGTGAGGTAAAGAGAGACAGTTGGCAGGCATTGACTTATCACAAAGTGTCCTGCCCAACCCCACTTTTCCCTACATTTGAAATATTCAAACAAAGATTTGAAAATTTTGAGTGCCTTAAGACACATGAGCTTTATCATAAGTGATACTTAATCCCCTGCAAGCCTCTTTTTTCCAAAGTTCTCATTATTCAAAATTCACATCATCAATTTGCAAAATGTGTCAGGCAGCAAGATAAATGTTTGCCTTTTTACTAAAGAGTTCTGAACGTTTTATGCCTTTTAAGATTGAAATTGGTAAGCTGGAGGCTTTGTTATATTTTTTGGTTTGTTTCTGCAATTTAGGTAATTACAAAGTTTCAAAACATGCCTCACAAGCATACAAATTGTATCAAGTGGAATTTAATGTTAAGAGAACATGCAATCAATCTCCAATAACACTCCTATGTATAATGTGGTTGAAATTAAAACTTACTCCAGCAACCATGTCCCCTCACAGGAATCAAAATGTTTAATACACCCCCCCCCCCCCTCTTAAAAATCAAAAGGTTGCCTGTTCATGCAAAGCAGAAGGAACAAGACAGTTACAAGCACTCCTAAGATGTAGGCATGAAGGCCGCTTATTCAAGGAGAAACTCGAGTATGGGTAATAGTGCCTATTGATCCTGTATCAAATGGTCAATTCAGGCAGAATGGCCATCAGTCATTGTCAGACTGACTTATCATAACTTTCTCCATGAATACAAGCTTCTATTGTTCTGAAAGGGTCATTGGCATTGTCTAGTAATATCTGGTGTCCATGAACACAGGAACTTCAAAGTCATTTGTGATGAAAACAAGTGCAACTCAATGTAGGAGAAAAGCTCTGATCTGTTCTTCAAAGCCTAAAATACGTATAAGCATTCAATGAGAATTGTCCTAATGTGTCTGACATTGGGCCTGCCCTACAGTTACCTTTACTTGTCCTGTCATGTAAATTTCATATAAAATTAATTAAAAGTTTTCGTAACAGTGCACAACTGCATATAGTAATCGTACTGGATTCACTATGTAATAAATGTCATTCATTCCTTGAGCTGGTATGTTTAAAACATAAGGGTTACAGTCAACCTCTTCCCTTCTTTTTCTTTTTGCATGTGGCCATTTTTTATCATCCTTCTTGCTGGTCTATATTTCACCTCTATCAATAGAGTAACCAACAGAGCAGGAATGGGCATATATTCTAGCAATCCTAAGCATGTTTCTGTACAGCCTGGTTGCTGTAAGTCTGATCCTTGCAACCTAAAAGCATGCTTAGAATACCACATCACATGTTGATAAGGAATATAGCTGACTTGCACATGCAAGGCTTTCTGGGTAAACATGCAGCACTTAGGCTGAATACACAACCATGTCTTCTGCAGCAAATCCGTCAGACACACGGTGTTGGCAGGCCTTTCTGAAATAAACTACACATGTAAGTAGACCAAAATGCTGGATGTCCTGCCATAGATGTTTCACAATTATTGAGAATTGTTGAATAAGTGCATTAGTTGGAATTTAGACTGAGAAAATAGCTTTTTACCACTGCGACATCTGTTAGATGTACTTGGCACAAACAGCGTGATTATGCGTTGCTCTGGGTGTGTTGTGTCAAGATAAGACGCAAAGTCAAGTAATATGACCAAAAGGTGTAAAGTATCACCTACCAATCTTTCTCACTCTTGGTGTCCTTTCTGAAAAGAGACATGAATGAAAAAATGTTCATTCATATATTAATGAATAATTGAAATCTAAACTGCCTTCAATGTTTCATCCTCTCTTTTATCAAATAAACTTCAAGCTGATCAACTTCCTGTAAAGGTATACTGTAAAATTTGAAGTTTTGAGTTAGCTCAAACGATTGAGTGAGATGGTTGCACAATTTGTTTGAGCCATGATAGCTTGACGTTTTGAGTTATGATAATATTTATGTTGTTATAACTTGCAAACAACAAGCTATCTTGGCTCAAAGGAATTGTGCAACCATCTCACTCAAGCAGTTAAGCTAATTCAAAATTTACAGTGAAATAAAGTCTCAATATATTTCCTCCTAACAAGATGAGCGAGAAGCTATAAACGGTAGGGACATGTAGCGGGCGGGATTACATGCTGGGAAGAGGTTAGGAGATTTTGAAATCATGTGGGGCACGCTTCATTGGGGAACGGTAATTTCAAGTGAGGCTGACATCTTGCGGCTATTTCATGAAAAGGAATGCAAGGGCTATTTACAGCCAATCGTTACACCTTTCTGTTGACATAGACCTAACATTTTGGGTTTTTTTCCAAATAATTGGGCCGTATTTTTACCAAAACGAGCACAAAATTGAGGGACATTTGTGATCATCGATATATAGGAAGAATCTGCCTGTATGACCCATCTTTTTATAAAGTAGCAGCTGGGTATAACAGCTTAATCAGCATGATGGTGGCTATTCCTTTATACTATACATAGAATGGTCCATCAAAGTGGCTCTCTACCCATGGTTAAGCTTGGTCCAAGTCCCATTCACTTAACTCGCATATTACTCATCTGTCAGCAAAGTGGAGGTTGTTAAGGAAGTGAACTGAGGGTGTTGACCCATGACTTCCCTTTTGTCACAAGCTAATGTAAGCAGTACGTGGATAGCGTGCAGATGTTAAAGTGTAACTTTTGACGCAATTGCTGAGCAGTCACTTCTGAAAAATCCTCTGTTATTTCATTTCTAATGTAGGTCTCAATTGAAACTATCTCAATGAATGATAAAAACAGATCCATGCCATTTGTCAAATTTTTTATTTCCGAAAGACTTTAGAACTAAAATGTGATATAGTTATGCCTTGTTATCAACATAAGATGTTGAAAACTGTCCTTCTTTATACATGTATGAATGGAAATCATGCATGTAAAATAGGTTACTTACATGTTTGAAATCACACCACATTGTTTTACAACCCTCACATTCAACTTTGCTCAGGAAAGGCCTGAACCTGGTTGTTGTCAAAGCGCTTTTGTCAAGTGTCTTGCACTGTCGGTGCAGTGTCAAGGAGGAAAAACGTGTCAGAAACATTTGACGTCAAAACACTCAAGTAACATGGATGCCCCCAAACCTGCAGTGAAGTCAATAAGCAACACTGCAATCTTTGCCACATTACTTAATCCTGAGTAGGGGGTGACCAATGACCATTACATCTTCCTGCGAGGGGGGGATGTAGAGGGGGCTTGGATGTTTCCTCGATGGGACATTTAATTTCCTTCAAATGACAGACTTAATTGTTTGTTTGAAGCACATGAAGTTCTAAAATATTTGTTTGTACAGTGCTGCCTGTAAGTAAGTAAAATGGAAGAATTTGCTACAAATATAATCAAATTAATTCAAGAGTTGTACTTTTTTTTAATATTGAGGGCAAAGACATAACAATATCATGTAGACAGAGAAGGCAGCTTTAACTGATGAAACCGAAAAATTTGAACACAGCATGTAATCGTTCATGTGTCTGAGCACAAAGGAGCTGCCATGATTGCCTGATTGCTACTTAATCTCCTGAAGGCCTCTTTTCTCTGATTTTCTCCTTATAATTCAATTGAAAAATGAGCTGTGGAACAAGATAAATGTTCCCTGTTTTACTAAGTAGTTAATGTTTCTTTAAGGCTTAAGCCTTTGAGAAAGACCTCTAAGTTTTTACTACATTAAAGGCAAGGAAAAACTAACTACAAATATCAAAAGTATGAAAATAAGTCTCCAAAACTAGCTGAAGCTTGTGAGAGCGCGACGAATATTCTGGACAAGAAATTCAACGTTTTTGCCTTGACCAGTATGCAGTTTTATTTCATTGCAATATTACTTAACACAAAGAAGCTTGTCCCACAATTTCAGCCCATTTTCAAGATATTATAGATAATTTGAAAACACTAAACGAAGTATGAGATGAAAAATATCAGATCAGAGGTCATTCCTTTGTTTCATCCAATGGTCAAGTGATGTGCTTGGCTACGAGCCCCATTCACTTATCTCACTTATTACTCAAACTGTCAGCATAGTAGCAGGAGATGAGGAAGTGAACTGAGGGTGATGACCCATGACTTCCCTATGTCACAATCTAATGTAAGCAGTATGTGGACTGCATGCAAATGTTAAAAATACAGCTTATGACTCAACCGCTATAGTTAGTTCAGATAGTTATACTGCCCTTTTTATTTTCAAAGTAGTTTTCAATTGCATCTACCTTAATTTATCTACTGTGGCTCTTGGGTGGGGGATAGCCCAACCCCATTTTTCCCTACATGTGAAATATTCAAACAAATATTTGAAAAATGTATGAGCTTTAGGACACAATCTTGAGCATTGTCATGATAGCTGCTTAATAACTTGCAGGTCTCTTTTTTCCAAAATTCTCAATATTCAAAATTTGCATCATCAATTTGGAAAATGTGTCAGGCAACAAGATTAATGTTTCACTTTTTTACTAAACAGCTCTAAATGGTTAATGCTTTTAAGATTGCAAATGTAAGTTGAAGGCTTTGTGAAATTATTAATTTTTTTGTTTCTCCATTATGGTTAAGAACACTACTTTCAAAACATGTCTTAAAAAGCCCATTGAGGCTGTATCAACATGGTCAAGTGGAGTTAAAGGTCGAAATGCATGCCACCAATCTCTTTTAACACTCCCATGTTTTTGTGGTTGCAATTAGGTTCTTACTCCAGCAAGCATGCCCCCCCCCCTACCAGGAATCAAATGTTTAATACAGTTTTCAGTGTGCATTCTCCTCAGTTATGTAATTTTTACTCCTTTACTTACTACTAATTGTAAGTAAAAAAAACGATAATGCTAATTAATGTAATAGTTCCTTTTTTTAATGCATGCATATAAGAAGGTGACACTACAAAAGGAAAATATGTAGTAAGGCAAAGCAAAAGGACAAGACAGCTATGATAAGTTTAAGGGCACCCATTAGACAGACATGAGGCCGCTTATTCAAGGAAGACCCAGAGCGAGGGTCATTGTGTCCATTGATCCTGTATCGTGGTCAACTCAGGCAGAATGAACATCAGTCATTTTCAGATTGACTTATCATAACTTGCACTCTGAATACAAGCTTCTTTTGTTTTGAAAGGGTCAGAGACGTTGGTTAGTATACCAGATGTCCACAAAAATAAGCCCTTCGATTGTATTGATTATAAATGCAATTAAATGTTGGAGAAATGATGGAAATTGATCGATCTGTTCTTCAAAGCTCGAATATATGAATATATGTCTAAACCCTAGTCTGTAAAGAACGTTTCAGAAATAACAATCTAAGGCTGTTTTTTTTCTTTATTCATTGAGCAGGTGGCCATTCTCGATTCTTCTCCTTGCTATATTTCACCTCTTGAAGTAAAATAAGCAACATAGCAGGGAGGGACATACACTAGCAATCCTTAGCATGGTTTTTTTAATGCCTGGTGGCTGAATGTCTGATCCTGGCAACGTATAAGTATGCTTAGAATACTACATCACATGTTGAGAAGGACTATAGCTGACATGCACATGCAAGGCTTTCTTGGTAAACATGCAGTACTTAGGCTGAATACACAACCACGTCTTCCGCGGGAAAATCTGTCAGACACACTGCGTTGGCAGGCCTGTCTGAATTAAACTAAGTAGACCAAAATGCTGGATGTCCTGCCGTATACTTCCCAGTTATCAAGAATTCAAATATGTACAATTACTGGAATTTAGACTGAGAAAATGGCTTTTGAAATCCTAAAATATTTGTTTCTACTATGCCACCTGTATTTGATGAAATGAGAAGAGTTTTCAATAAATATCATCATGTTGATAGTTGTGCTGTTTTATATTGAGTGCAAAGACATTACATGTAAACAGGGAAGGTAGCTTTAACTAATGTAACTGAAACATTTTAACACACTATGTAATCATTCATGTGTCTAAGCACAGAGGAGCTGACATGATTGCCTTATTGCTACCTGATATCCTGCATGCTAGAAAGACTGTACGTGCAAAATATAAAGGGCAAGAAAGAAAGTTTCATAACTCAAAGCTCCATATTACTTGGTTTTACATTGACAGCTTGCTTGAGATATTTTCAGTTGATTGCTCCCAAGCACCCTCACTTAGAGGCCTGTGTGCTGTCACAGGGAGCACCAATGGTCCCAGCAGTAATTGATTTTTGGCCACTGTTGCCAAAAACCACGAGCCAATATCAATTATGCTCAAAGAATATCGGCTGAACTGAATATGGTGATGTGTTTTGTGGTGTCACAGACAAGCTAAAGATAGCCCTTGGCAGAATGCCTTCCATCTTCAAAGGCCTTCAATGTGGTGCCAATGTAGGCTTACATAAAATGAGAAACAGGTAATTGGACGAAAGTGAGTGTCACACAGGTTGTAAATAAGTCTGATACATGCACGTCTCAGATAATTATGTAGTTGTAAAGGGAAGATAATCAGCTCATAAAATGTATGAGTTGACTAATCAATAGTATCTTAATGAATATGGTGCCCTGTTCATCGTATTCCTCAACCATTCTTTTCACTTCATACATAGACAAAATACCGATGTTACAGTCAAATGACAGCATCAGTCTACTTTCTCTACTCTGTGTTTACACCATTTTTTGTTTTCTTTACTGACATCCTTTATTAGCAATTTCTTTTCTTCCCTTCTAGACATCCTTAACTCATATCATTTTCAACCGCCCTCCGTCCATTTCTTCCTCCCTACTTCATGTAAAGCGATAAGCAAACATTCAATTGAATTGGTACATTCCTCACAATCTATTGCCATTGTATGGATTTTTCTGCCAAGTCAAACGTCCTCAGGTAATTGGTATGGATACCTACCACCTGTTCAATACTAATAATTAATTCTGATGGCACTGCAAGCTCTGTGTCCGGCTAGAATTTAGACAGATTGGTGACATTTCCAGATCAAACAAGCCCATAGGAAAAGAGCTGTAAACTGAAACCATGTCTATTGATCAGCAAAACAGCCATTAGCCACTTCCACCGGCCTCAATGAAATATGACACTGTATTGTGATTCCAGACACATGTAAATGTATTTGAATTTGCCATTTAAATCACATTATACTCAACAGTATATAATATATTCCTAAAAGAGCTGAATGTTGTGCATTTCATTCACAGCTATCCACGGCTGTTATCTATTCACTCCTTGTTGGAAAAGAGAGATTGTGGATAGTTTTAGGCAGATAAGGAAATGTTTAGTTCATTTGAGCTTTGGATTGATAGCTATAAATAGATTTGTTATGATAAGCCACTTTTTAAAATCTGTACCGTATGTGACCTTAAATCATATTTTATAGTCCATTTTACACCCTTAAATATTATTGAAGTGATGAAAAGTACTTTCCTCGTGTAAAATTCTGATGCCGAAGGTTGCTATGAGACTGTGATCAATTCAGGCAACCAACTAGAGAATGGTGTCACTCCAACGGTTACAAATTTACCCCATGTGAAGTATCTCTTACTCGCCCAGCACAGACACTGATACTAGGAAGGATATCCGTGAAAACATCGAAACAAACAATTGGTAAGTAAGTGAATGGCAACGGCTTGTGTAACATAAATCAAGTTATAAATCAGCTCTAATTGAATAGCCAATGCCTGATACCGCATGCATCACATGATCTCAACAATATTAAGCCTCTTCAAAACATGCATTAAACTCCGGTCATCACATGCACTTTCCACTAATAGCTTCATGCTCATCTTGCCCGAAGTAAATGTCTTGAGACATCATCGAAACCAGAGAGGTTAAGGAGTTTAACCTTATCCTGCTATGGGAGGAAATAAATCAGTTTGAAGTAAATCTCATCAGGAAATTTGATTGAAGGCAGTGGTAAACAAACATGAAATTAATAGGTAAACTGTATCATGTGCCTGTTCACTATAGGAACTGCAAGGCTGTGTATTGTTATGTAATGGATGGGTATGTTCGATGAGATACTCAAGAGTGTCTCAACAATGGCATAGTTTTACTAAGTACTATAAGCCTACATGATCTGCCATATTTTTGAAAAACGCTTTTTATGGGCAAACAACTTTCACCCTATGACATGTTTTGCCTCCCCAAGGCATCTTACCTTGACATGCTGATGTTAAAACTCCAGGCAGATTTAGCCGAAATTGCATTCTGAGTCAGAGGCACGGGCAAGCAGCATGCCAACATATTAATCGAGAATAAATTGATTCACATCTACGTGTAATGGCTCATTAAACTTATTTCTAAAGTACATTTTAATTCCAGGAATATTTCTGGTCAAACCCGTTTAGGCATGTAGAAAATAATGTAAAATGAAGCTATTCTAAATTGTTAACTTTCGTCCATCGACAATTTTGTAATCAGACCCTGTATTGTGATCCTTGGAGAACTATAGAACCCATTTGTATTCATAGAAGAAGCCATAGTAAGCCAGACTGACCATGACTGATGGCCACTTGTGCAAATTGATCATTTGACGCGGGATCAATGGACATGATGACCCCTTTACATCAATTGTTCTCCTTGGACACTGGATAGGCAAACAACTGTCTGTCATATGCATAGGCGTACGGGGCGCGCGGTTTTTGGGGGGGCGAGCAACATTTGCCCGAATTTCAAGTTCCAGATTTTGTACCATTTCAAATGAAATTGCCTGGTAATCATTGATTTACAATAGTGTTCATTTAATCATCTGCCCAAATTTTAGCCTTTTTGCCCGAATCTTACCATTTCCCAAAATTTTTGATGGGGCCACTGCCCCCCCTGCCCCCCCCCCCTCCCATACGCCTATGGTCATATGAAGACCCCTATAGTCTTACTGCGACTGATCTTTGCTTTTTGCTTGTGTTTCCTCATGTTTTAATCTTTGGTGTTACTTCAGAGGTATACATTCCACAGGATTTTTGTTTTAAATGTCAAATATTACCATTCACAAATGTGTGCATGTGTAATGGTGTGACATTACAACCACATGCTCTACTGAAACTGACTCTAACCCTAACGCTAACCCCAACCCCTATACTATAGTATGTCCAAGAAGTCTAGAAATGGCAGTTACACAAGTTAAAAATTGGTTCATGCTCGTTGTTATACCTTTGTCCATGTTTGTATATGCCTCAAAATACACATCCATATCTGTCATCAACTTGATTTCAATACATTTTTTTCTCCAAGGGAATGTCTGAATGAAACAGGCAACTAAACACCTGAAATGGCTTCACCATTGGCAGTCAGGTTGCAGTTCATCGAACTTTCAGATTTGCTGAGCTCAGGATTTTAACAAAAGAGCCAAATCTTGAACCAGACAGGAAATCCTATTAAAGATTCAACACAGCCATTGCATGGATGTTCATACCACCAGGGACTGATTATAACGATTTTGTGCATCTATCAAAATGCATGATCTACTGAATGCGCTAATAATTCATACTTTGATAACGGAAACTTAAACTTTCTTTTTGCCATCGTCCATTAACTTAAAATCATAGAGTTATGCTTTGCAAATCTCTAATTTCTAGTGGAAAATATATTGAAGTAAAAGAGCATCAATTAAATAAATGAAGTTTAGATACAAGCAGTTTTTGTAACGATAACAATTTTCTTTTCCATAATTTCGGCTTTGGTACAGAATCGCTCAACTTATTAGAAAATCTTCATATCAACCAAATGCCAACTTAAGCATCCAGGTGCAGTTAAAAATATTCTAAATTAGACAAACCACAGACAGCTTTGATTGAATGAATGTTCTCCAACAAGAAAATCCTGGCATCAAGAATCCAGACATGTGCAATATCTCAGTATTGATCAGAGAATACTGTCTTTTGTTAGAGGGAGCACTGTCCTCTTCAGCATGTTTTTGGTGTAATGGTGTAACGGAGTAATTGTTCTACATAACTGAAAAGCGTAGAGGTAATTTAGTCTTTTGATAAGCAATGTGATGTTGTACAGAAATGTAGTGCATCTCCTTCTTATGCATGCAATTTTCAGACATCGGGTAAGGCTTTCTTTCTAACTTTTAACAGTTGTGTATCAAGACTACACCTCACTATGAGTGCTGTTTATGTTCAAGAAATTATTCACTATTTCTCCCTATTAGCACTACTTTCAGCTTGTCTCCTATTTCCTATGAGCAAAAAGCCAAACCACAAATTCAGCTGTTCAATGGTTTTCTGTCTGCACTCAATTCATTTCTGATTTTATGTTTCCAGTGGTTCAAGTCGAAACTGTCAAAGATTATTTGTGCAGTGTCATTGAAGCGAAAATGTGAGTAATCAATAATGTTGTTAAGCAGTGACAGCTGTGACCCAATTCAATGTCGTGTTTTGAGCAGTGAAACAATTTGTGAAGAATTTCAAGGATCATTTAACAATCTTCTGGTATGATCATATTAACTTTGATTTGTTGCTTTAAAGGCTCAACATATATTGCTCTTAATTTTTACCTCGAAATGGTCATGATGTAAACACTATATCACCACAAAATGTGCTCCCGAACCGTAATTTTAAAACATTCGTACTTGTATGGCTGCAACAAAGCCTTTCTGAAGTTTCATTTTATGAGAAGAGATTTCACTGACGCCCTTGGTTGCCATAAACCAACAAAATGACAACCCTTATCCCCTTTGGTGCAACTCACGGTCTCTGAAGTGTCATTTCAGGAAACTTGGGTGTTCAAAATGAAGGGATTTACATTGGCCGCAAAAAGTTATGAACACTGGTGCATTTCATGCTGGAAATGATACACTCTTTCAGCCAGAAATTTCCTTTTTGCTTCTTGAGGAGAGTGATAGATGGATAGATTCTTCTCTTTTCTTCTCTTTTCTTCTCTTCTCTTCTCTTCTCTTCTCTTCTCTTCTCTTCTCTTCTCTTCTCTTCTCTTCTCTTCTCTTCTCTTCTCTTCTTCTCTTCTCTTCTCTTCTCTTCTTTTCTCTTCTCTTCTCTTCTTTTCTCTTCTCTTCTCTTCTCTTCTTCCGCCTTCCTGCAGTTTTCAACCTTCACTTTTTACACGTTAAAAGGTTCTTGCAAGACATCATGTTAAGAATGAAACACACTTGCATGCCAATCATGGCATGATTCTTTCTAATCTTTCAATGTGCATTTCAGACTATGGTTGTCACAAAGGACAAATAGAATATTTGAGTTTAGGGCTTGTGATTAAGCTCTGAGCTCTGACACTGTTTATTGACATTCAAAATAAAACTATGTCTTCTTTTATAAGGAAACATCCACAAGATATTCTATGTGTCATTTTACTGTAATAGTAAGTCCAATATCTAAAATATTCTTTCAGTGTCACTCATCTCCTGTATTTCAAGAGCAAAGAATTGGTAAGTTATCTGGACAAATGGTATTTTGACTGGGAATCCATAGAATTTCTAAAATACAAGTAGACTTCATTAATTTACCATCCAATTTTTTTAGATGAGCAAGCAACAAAATAAAAGAATGTCTTCTCTTAAGGAATGATGGAAGATTTTCCCAGCGGTTGCCATTTTCTTTGATGGTAATCTATTTTCCATGGAGATCCTGTCATTCTTAAAATCCCACAGATTAAAATGAGACAAACACATCAAAACTTCAGTAGTCCATTAAAACATACATGCAAAATTAATTTGTCAAATATTTCTGAATGATTTTTTCATGACAAAACTAATAATTCTGACAATTTAATAAGCAATTAGGCTTCAGGGAAGATCCATGGACAAGTTTGAAAGGCCAAACAGATTTACATTCTCATATCAGTTTTATAATTTTTATACCTTTTCAGGGGGGCAGTGCACTGGGCTACTAATCACAAGGACCATGGCTCGATTCCAACCCTATCAGCGTATCTTGGCGGCCCAACATCGGCCCAAAGCCGGTCCGATGCTGCTGACATCAGACCAACGCCGGGCCGACGCAGGACCGCCGAGGCATGCTGACAGGGTAAGCATGGACGCCCAATGTTCAATGGAAGTTTAGTCACATGTGAATTGTCTATCTCGTAATCCTCATGCACATATTACCGATTTATCATCTTATGACCCATTATCAGCTTATACATGCAAGAAGGCAGACTCTATAAGACACCTTACCCTACATTATTATCAAACTTATCATACTTTGTTTACAGCAGATTATCCACTTGGGAAAATGTTTTTAGGGTTTTTGCCTAGCCTTTATGTCTCATTTTTCACCAAGAGAATAACCCAACCGTGCTTTTAAGTTAACGTATATTTTCCAAATTAATTATCTTTCAAACGATTTTGCAAGATCTTGGATTCAGAGTGAAAATTATCCAGGAAAACGTGAGTTAATTTCTTTCTCCGCCATGTATACACCATAAATTTTCGCCACTCAGAAATGATGGGCCAAGATGATGCTCACATTTCCCAAATGAAAATCCATAATTTGGGGCCTGGCAAAGGGATATTGAGAATTATATTGCAAAGGAAAAGTTCCATTTGTCAAAGTATTGCCTTTCCTGGATTTCCTTGAATGGTTATGTAATAATGCTATGTAGTAATCATGTATCCAAATATGGAGAGGGCTGCATAAAGGAGTTTTGACATTTTTGTTTCATTTCGCAAGAAAAACAAATTATTTCTGAAATGTCCATATGCCGTGATGTCATGATATGTGTAGTTGCATGCTAAATGCATTTGATTAACATGTACACAAAAAAACTGTATGGATAAATTAGAAGTACACACGAATCCAATAACTTGACAGTTTAAAGATACACCTGGACTGAAAAAGAGAAGATAAGCAAATAAATAGATTGATGCAGCACAGTTACTAATTCATGTTACAGTTTGTTGTGGCAATTCGGCAATTGCATTATATATCTTCGAAATAAAGCAAAGCCCATCAACTGTAAATGCAACAGCATTACAAATTTATGCTTCCTACTTGACAAAACTCTCTGTTATAAGACTTACCTGCCTCATGTGACCAATTTTTATTGTGCGGTGAGTAATATTTTTAGTAATTTTTTGCAAAAAAAATGTTAGGCCGCTCCATCATGAGAAACGGCTTCATAACCAGAGAATGGGCAGCTTTTTTTCCGCAGCTTGGTGGCTGAAAGTTTGATCCTTGCAACCTGAAAGCATGTTTAAAATACTACATCACAATGTTGATAAGGAATATAGCTGACATGCACATGCAAGGTTTTCTGGGTAAACATGCAGCACTTAGGCTGAATTCACAACCACGTCTTCTGCAGCAAATCGGTCAGACAACTGTGTTGGCAGGCCTTTCTGAATTAAACTAAGTAGACCAAAATGCTGGATGTCCTGCCATAGATACTTCTAATTATACAGAATGATTGAATATGTTAATTTGTTTGAATTTTGACCAAGAAAATAGTTTTAGACCTCTGTGACATCAAGTGTCAGTGCCAAATGGCACAAAATAGTGTGATTATGTATTACTCTGAGTGTATCATGTCACGATAAGATACAACATCAAGTAATATGAAAAGGTTGAAAGTGTCACCAATCAACCTTTTTCCACTCCTAAAATAGGTATGGGTGAAAATCTCAATTCATATTATTATTGCTTAGGTTGAGTGAAGTCCGATGTTTGTCACTAACATGTAGGCTATACAATCACAACTGCCTTTAACCTTACATGCTCCCCTTTAACACATTAACTTCAAGCTGATTAACTTCCTATAAGGGTAGGTTAGGGCTAAATCCAGAACCCCGGCAAAGTCTCAAGCGATCCCCCCAACAAGATGAGCAAGAAGCTATTAACAGTAAGTACATGAATAAAATAGAATAGAATAATATTTTATTAAAGTCTCACCTCAATATTTACATCAACATAATAAAACACATGTATATAAAAATATTGAGCCAGTCATATTGACTTACGAGAGACTAGTTTATAGCATATCACAGAATAATTAAGTAGTAAAATCATTAGGGTGGCCCAAAAAACAAAATTTTTGATTTTCTATTCGCATACCCCCTAATTTTAGGAGAAATTGTGAAAAAAGCACCCTGTAAAAATTTCAAGAAAATCGGTTAAGTCTTAGGGGTCTCTCAAGGCCCCTCCATTCTTAGCAAAAAGGAAAATTTCAACCATTTTCGCAAATACGCGGTTCCTCATTACTTAGTCAATTTGTACAGTACTGCATTTCCAATACCATGGTTGGATAGGGCTAAAAAAGAGCTTCAATTTGCATACCAACATTATTGGTCTAAGATAATATCTCAACTCCCATGGTCTTTTCAGTTTACACTTTTCGTGAATGAAATTGTTGCTGAACGACCGATCCTGATAAAAGCCAGGCTTTTTTTTTTTTTTGCTTTAAATTGCCATGATTCTTATTTTCCCAGTTCAAGAATGACCAAATATTTAAAAAGAAAAGATATTTGACCATGGGAATGCCCGGTTTATGAGTGATGAAATTTTATGTTGAAGTTTGTCGCAAACACATAAAATAGCAGTCGGGAATCGTAGTATTTCAAATTCATATCTTCATCCAAATTTATTACAGGGCACCATGATAGGTACCACTTGAAAGACAATATTCTTATGTTTCACATGATATAGATTATGTTGTCCTATATTTAACTCTTATGAAGTTAAACTATGAAATGCAACAGCCCCTCTCCGATGTTTTCAGCACTTTTGACAAAATCTAACATTAAAACTTTACAGCTCATAAAGCGGGTTTCTCCATGGTAAAAAAAAAAGTTTTATGCTTTATCGGGTCATCCTGCCTTTTGGAGAATAAGAACATGTTAATTGACAGTGAAATTTAATGGAAATCTTTTCTTGAACAGGTTTAGTCATTCAGTAAACACTTTCGCACATTAGCACTGTCAGCTGAAGAGTCCATGGGAGTCAAGATATCATCCTAGACCATTAATGTTGGTATGCAAATTGAAGCTAATTTTGATACCTTTCCAACCATTGCAATTAGAATGTTGTTCATTAAAAATTCACAAAGTTGTGGCTAACCGCGTATTGGTGAAAATGGTTGAAATGTTTCTTTTTGGTGAGAATTGAGGGGCCTTGAGAGACCACTTAGACTTGACTGATTTTCATGAAATTTTAACAAGGTGCTTTTTTCACCATTTCTCCTAAAATGAGGGGGTATGCGATGTGAATTTCAGAAAAAAAAATTTTCCTGTACATTTTTAGGCCACCCTAAAAATCATATCTTTCAAAATCAACAGTTAAAAACAGATAAAATAATAAGTTAAGTTAAAAGCACGTAAAAACCAGTAAAACAATTATAATATTAATACATGAGGCATCTTCGTCTTCTAAGCATATCACATATGGCTTTGGCACATTCATACATAATCTCTGGTTGGCTCAAAACAAAAATCAGTTTCTCAATATCAGGTTTTAACATAAAATTAACATCATGGATACTTGAAGACTGAAAAAGTACTTGTCTGATGTCTGCATATTGTTCACATCGAATAACAAAATGTTCTTCTGTCTCTATTTCATTGGCTTCACAAAATACACAGGTCCTCGCTTCTTCGGGTATCGGGGGTCTCTCAAAACGGCCAGTCTCCAACCTGATCGGGGCTGTTCCAGAACGAATTTTTGCCAAGGCAGAACGAAATTTTTTAGGCATTATAGCTGAAACGTACTTTTCACAGTGGGGTTGCCTTTTAAATAGACGATAAGTTCTCAACTTATTTCTGCCTGGACCTTGGGCCGCTTCTTCCCGGTCTACCTCACGCTTCCACTGATCTTCATAGAAAATGGTTAGCACATTATCCAAAGTTCTCACTGCAAAGCCGGGACTAACTCCACTCACTGTGTCAAGCAGCTCTCCAACATCAAGGCCATTCAGATGAGATGAGATATTCCATAAATAAGACCTCTGGGACAGGAGGAATTACATGTTGGGAAGAGGTTTAGAGATCTTGAGATCATGTAGGGCATGCTTCATCAGGGAATCGTAGTACCAGTGAAGTTGATATCCAGCAGGTATTTTATGAAAGGGCATGCAAAGCAATTTTCAGCCCTTCACTACACCTTTCTCTTGTCATAAACCCAACATTATGCCTTCTATTCTAAAATAGGGGCAATATGTTTACCAAAAATAGCATTGGAGGGAAATCCCTCTACACAAATATTAGGGTGGCCAGAAAAAAATTACATCCTAAATTTCAAATCACATACCCCTTAATTGCAGGTGAAATAGTGATATAAGTGTGCTGTTTAGGCTATTCAGTTTCAGCCCATCATTTTCGAAAAATTAAATTTTCCATTTAGAGTTGCACTTTTAAATAATCTGGATTTAATATCTGGCTCGTTTCACATAAAATGAAGGGATAGGTATTTGATTTGATATCAAGAAATTTGCTTTTTCCGGCAATCCTAAATAAGATGTACGTAGGAAGAATGTCCAAGTTTGACCCATCTTTTTTAAGAAGTACCAGCTGTGCTTAGCAGCTTAATCAGTGTAATGATTGCTATTCCTTTATACTGATAGAAAAGATCCATCAAAAGTGGCTTTCTATTACCATGGTTAAGCTCAGTCCAAGTCCCATTAACTTAACCCGCATATTACTAATCTGTCTGCAAAGTGGAAGTTGGTCAGGAAGTGAACTGAGGGTGTTGACCCATGACTTCCCTATGTCACAAGCTCATGTAAGCAGTACGTGGATAGCATGTGGATATTAAAGTGTGATTTTTTTACCCAATTGCTCACAAGTTACATCTGATGATTATGCTGTTATTTAATTTTTATGTAGGTCTAAATCAATTTTTTCTTAATTAATGAGAAAACAACATAAAAATGCAATATTTAAGACCAAAGATGTTATAGAACTGTCCTTTTTCACCAGACTGTACCTGTCCCAGTTCTTGCATATCAAAGTTACAGTCAAACGATAACATTAACATTAGTCTCCTTCTCTACTCTGTGTTTACCACATTTGTCGTCTTCTTTACTGACATCCTTTTGTGCAATTTTCTTTTCTTCCCTTCTAGACATCCGTAACTCATATCATTTTCAACCTGCTTCCATCCATTTCTTCCTTCCTTCTTCATGTAAAGCAATAAGCAAACATTCAATAGAATTGGTACATTCCTCACAATCTATCACCATTTTATGGATTTTTCTACCAAGTCAAACATCCTCAGCTAATTGGTATGGTCACCTACAACCTGTTCAATACTAATAATTAAGTCTGATGGCGCTGCAATCTCTGTGTCCAGCTAGCATTTAGTCAGATTGCTGACATTTCCAGATTAAACAAGTCCACAGGAAAAGAGTTGTAAACTGATACCAGGGCTATTGATCAGCAAAACAGCCATTAGCCAATTCCACCAGCCTCAAAGAAATATGATATGCTTGCGACACTGTATTGTGATTCCAGACACTTGTAAATGTATTTGAATTCGCCATTTTTAAAATCACTTCATGATAAAACAGTAGACTTATATATTCCTGAAAGAGCTTTCTCGGGTGCCTTTCATTCATAGCTATCCACGGCTGTTATCCCTTCACCCCTTGTTGGAAAAGAGATATTTTAGATAGTTTTAGATAGATAGAGAAATTTTTAGCTTAAAAATCATATTTTATGGTCCATGATACACCCTTAAATCTTATTAAAGTAATGACAAATACTTTCCTCGTGTGAAATTCTGATGCCGATGTTAGCTATGAGACCGTGATGCAGGCAACCAACCGGAGAATGGTGTCACTCCAGCGGTTACAAATTTACCCCATGTGAGGATCTCTTACTTGCCCAGCACAGACACTGATACAAGGAAGGATATCAGTGAAACATTAATGCTATCCATTTGTATTTATATGGCTGGAAAGAATTGTATAACATAAATCAAGTTATCACTCTACTTCAATTACCAATGCCCGACAAAGCAAGCATCACATGATCTCAACAATGTTAAGCGTCGTCAAAACATGTATATCCTGTTATCACATGCACTTTCCACTAGTAATAGCCTCCTACTCATCTTCCCAGAGGTAAGTTTCTTGAGACATCATCGAAACCAGAGAGGTTAAAGAGTTTAACCTTATCCTACTGTTGCAGGAAATCAATAAATTTGAAGTTAATCTGAGGAGGGAGAGAGAATTAGATTGAAGGCAGCAGTTAACATTACTAACAATCGTGAAATGCATAGGTACACTTTATCACGCACCTGTTCACAATAGGAACCGCCGCGTTCTGTATTGTAATCTGATGGATGGGTATGTAATGCACAATGAGATACTCAAGAGTGTATTTGAACCCTGGCCCCAGAAATTGGCAGCCAAACGCGCTACCACCAGACCTACTCACCCCGCATCGTAATTAGAGATAATTGTAGATGTACTCGAGAATAATGCTGTTGTCCAAGTATAAAAAGACTTAGTTGCAACTCTCAAAATAAATGAATAATACGAATGATTTGTATAGTATTCTTACATTTGCAGCTCTCCGCTTCTTTATCATTAGTCTTTTGTCCCGTTACATGTCAATTCTAAAGTACTGTATTTGCTTCTCATAATCTGCTAAAGGGGTGCACATCAGTAAATTTCCAGGCTGAAGCTATATAACATGTTTAAATTTCTTGGCACTTCAGTAACCTTAATCTACAGCCTTTTTAGCCCTTCAATCCGCAGTAATATTACTCAAGCTATATATTTAAATTACTTGGAACTTTAATAGTAACCTTAATCCATAGCCTTTCAGCCCCTCAATCTGCTGGAATATTACCCATACACTATCTGAAACCTTCTATGTTTGCAACCATAGCTCTACCCCACCCTCTATCCATTAATAGGTTATCTCCCTCTGGGAGTTGACTTCACTCCAGGCTGTGATATTATAAACAACTTTTCACCCTTGCCTATTTTTGGAAAACACTTTTTATTGGCCAGCAATTTTCCACTATGTGACATGTTTTGCTTCCCCAAGGCATCTTATCTTGACATGGCTGTTTCAGAGTAACTTACAAAAAACTGTGCGTGTCATGTGCAATTAATGTTTGATGTTAAAGCTCTAGGCAGATTTAGCCAAAATTGTATTGTAAGCACCATGCCAGCATGTCAATTGAATCCAAAGACAAAATAGTTGCTTAAAGAGGTACCTGAGAATACATTTCTTCACATCTACAATGTGATGACTCATTATTTTCATATCTACAACATTATTATTTTCCAGGAATGTTTCTTTCGAACCCTTGGGATGTGTAGAAAGTTACGTAAAATTAAGAAAAATCCAGAAGTTTTAATTTGTTAACCCTTGTCTATCTTGTATATGCCACATGTTGGAAAATATAATCACATTCACATCTGTCAGCAACTTATTTTTGATTAAAAAATGTTCTCAGTTCTTTCCAAGGGAATGTTTTAACGAAACCGGAAACACCTCTACTGGCATCATCAGGAACACCCAGGCAGCATTTTGTCAAACTTTCAGATTTGCTGAGCTCAAGAATTTTAACAAAAGGGACAAATTTAGAACCAGACAAGAAATGTTATCAAGTATTCAACACATCTTGCATTATAGCCATCGTGTAGCTTTCAAACCGTCAGGGAGTTATGACAAAATTTGTCCATCGGTGTAAGTACATGATAGCCTGAATGTGCTAATAATTTATAAAATGATAATTGAAACAGAAGCAATATTCCTTTATGCTATCATCTTAAATCCGTAAACTTAAAATCATAGCGATATGCTTTGACAACCTGTGATTTCTTCTTCAAAATTGATTTAAGTAAAATGGCATCAAATAAGATAAATACATTTAAAAAAGAAAGTTGCCTTTACAAAAGTTTCTTGCATCTAAACAAGCAACTTCTGTGAAAATAACAATTTTCTTTTCCATAATTTCAGCTTTGGTGCAGAATCGCTCAACTTATTCGAAAATCATCATATCAACCAAACGCCAGCATGAACATCCTGCTACATCATCAAGGTGCTGTTAAAAATATTCTAAATGAGACAAACCACAGACAGCTTTGATTGAATGAATATTCTCCAACTAGAATATCCTGGCATCAAGAATATAGACGTGCGCAATATCCCAGTATTGATCCGAAAATATTGTCTTTTGTTTGAGTGAGCACTGTGCTCTTCAGCATGTTTTTGGTGTAACAGTGTAACGGAATTGAGTAATCGTGCTACACAACTGAAAAGTTTAGAGGCAATTCAGTCTTTTGATAACTAATGTGATGTTGTACAGAAATGTAGTGCATCTGCTTCTTATGCATGCAATTTTCATACAACGGGTTAGCTTTTCTTTCTGACTTCCTTTCAACAGTTGTATATCATGACACCTCACTGTGAGTGTTGTATACGATCAAGAAATTATTCACTATTTCTCCCTTTTAGTTCTTCTTTCAGCCTTTCTCCTACCCTCCTGTCAGCACAAAGCCAAACACAATTCAGCTGTTCAATGGCTTTCTGTCTGAACCCCACTGTTATCTGATTTTATGCTTGCAGTGGTTAAAGGAGAAACTGTTAACGATTATTTGTACAGTATCATTGAGGCGAAAATGGGATTAATCAATAATGTTGTAAGCAGTGACAGCTATGACCCAATTCAATGTCATGTTTTGAGTAGTAGAACAATTTGTAAAAAATTTCAAGGATCATTTAACAATCTTCTGGTATGATCATATTAACTTTGATTTGTTACTTTAAAGGCTCAAAAAATATTGCTCTTACTTTTTATCTCGAAATGGTCATGATGTAAACACTACATCACCACAAAATGTACTCCCGCACCGTAATTTTAAAACATTCATAATTGTATGGCTGCTTCAAAGCCTTTCTGAAGTTGCATTTTATGAGAAGAGATTTCACTGACGCCCTTGGCTGCCATAAACCAACAAAATGACAACCCTTATCTCCTTTGGTGCAACGAATGGTCTCTGAAGTGTCATTCAGGAAACTTGGTGTTCAGAATGATGAGATTCACATTGGCCCCAAAAAGTTATGAACGTTGGTGCATGTGTTGCTGGAAATGATACACTCTTTAAGCTAGAAATTTCTATTTTGCTTCCTGAGGAGAGTGATATGGCCAGATTTATAAATAAATTCACATGTCCTCTCTCTTCTCTTTGCCATCTCCGCTCTCACTCACTGCCTCTATCTTCCTGTAGTTTTCAGCCTTCACTTTTTAAACAGTTAAAAGGTTCCTTGCAAGATATCATGTTTAGAATGAAACACACATGCAAGCCAATAATGGTATGATTCTTTCAAGGTGCATTTCAGACTATGGTTGTCACAAAGGACAAATAGAATATTTGAGTTTAGGGCTTGTATCAAGTGCATAAAGCTCTGAGCTCTGACACTGTTTATTGACATTCAAAATAAAACTATGTCTTCCTTTATGAGGAAACAGCCACATGAATATCTATGTGTCATTTTACTGTACTAGTAAGTCCAATGTTTAAAATGTTCTTTCAGTGTCACTTATCATCCTGGCGATGTATTTCAAGGGCAAAGAATTGGTAAGTTATCTGGACAAATGGTATTTTAGCTGGGAATCCATAGAATTTTTAAAGTGCAAATAGACTTCATTTATTTACCATTCAAATTTTTTAGATGAGCAAGCAACAAAATAATAGAATATTTTCTCTTAAGGAATGATGGAAGATTTCTCAGCGGATGCCATTCTCTTTGATGCTAATCTATTTTCTATGTAGATCCTGTCATTCTTAAAATTCCACAGATTAAAATGAGACAAACACATCAAAACTTCAGTAGTCCATTAAAACATACATGCAAAATTAATTTCTCCGGGCAACACAGTGGCATCGCTTTTGACCATAACGGCAAAAGGTCAGTTGCGCCCTGTTTTTCAGTCTTAAGTTTATTTACAATTGTACAGTATGAATCTACCTGTGTCAAAATATAAAGGGGAACGGGAGTCTTAAAATCATCTCTATATACATCGCAAAACAAAATTAACATTATAAATAATTTAATTTATCAGAACTACATGCACTTCCAAGTTTCCTGAATCATTTTGAATTATACTTGGGTGACTTGGTCACTTTGATTGAAATAAATCACTATCCAACTGATTGGGTTTCAACATTGGCGGAAATTGCATTTGTTATTATACATTCTCTACCTGCACCAAACGACAGTCTTGGAAAACTGAACTGACAAGCTTCGATTTAGATAAATCTCTCCAAAGAAATTAAAGAAAGTTTACCAGAATTCAAGAAAGTCACGTAACTCACGGGCATGAGACATTACGTGCTATTAAGAATTTAGAAAGTATAAGTTTGGCAATATGAGACTACCTATATTAAAATATTTAAAAAATATGATTCTTAACATCATCTCAAGGTACATCATAAATAAAAGTCAACATAACAACTAATGTATCAGAACTACAGTTGCTTTCAACTTCTCTGTATCAATCTTTAAGAATAATAATGTTTGGATGACTTGGTCAATTTGATTGAAATAAATCACTGCCCAACTTATAGGCTTTCAACAATGTACAAATTGAGCCCTGCAATGGGAGGATGGCCCAAATAAGGCAAGTTTGAGACTGGCTCTGAGTGGGTCTCTACAGGTGTCAGATGGGAGGGTTGATCAGGTGACTGGTGGTGGCATGCTAAGCCGTCAGTCGCTGGGTCCAGGGTTTGAATAAAACCATTGCCGAGTCTCCTGGGCCTATATTACATAGATAGATAGATAGATAGACAGATAGATATAGTAAGTGCAGCCCTCTCAACCCAGTTCTGGGTGCTTACGAGGGTTGATTGCTGAGATGAGGGAGAGAGAGAGGGAGTCCTCAGCATGTGACACATTTACCTCATGTGAGGGATCTTTTACTTGCCCAGCACAGACACTGATACAAGGGGCCACCAATTTAACGTCTCATCAGAATGACATCCAGCTGGGATTTTGCTCATGAAGGTAGACTGAAAATTTTTAGTTCCCCACCCGGGGTTCGAAACCACGCAGTCAAAGACCTTCAGGGAGCAGACAAAGATCTTCAGGGAGCAGGCAGGAACATAAACCACTACACCACCCAGGATGTAAAATCCCAATCATCAATCCATGCATTAAAAGCTGCAACAGCCAGTCTTATTGGGCTTTGTTCTAATTTTAAACTGTTTAGAACACCGATTAATCGGGTTCCCCCGTGGCCTAACTGGTAAGTGTGCTTGTCAACTGGCTTTGAGGGCGTTGGTTCAAATCTCACCCCGGGAACCCACTTTAGTCCGAGCCCATGGGACATCAAATGGAGGCGGGTTGTATCAAGTGTTCTATGCTGGGGCAACTGAAAGACCCTGGGCATCCCTGAATTAATAGGGTATGTGACAGACTCACAATCTTCTCATCTCATCATCATACGGCGATCAGGGTTGCAAAAAAATCTGATTTATTTGATTTAAATCGGACTTTTTTGATTTAAATCAGGCAGTCTTATTTTTTCAAATATATATTTTTCGAAGAAATTGAAGTCATAATAAATGATAGACTGTTCTTAATTAGGTCTTCTGTAGTGGGAAAATGTCTTTCACTCCCCAAAAGTCATGTAATGAAGTTGAAATTTGAAGTTGTAGATTGTTAATATCTTTTACTTTTCCCAGCTGCAATAAATTCCCTCAGAATATGAATTTAACGCCAATTCAAGTGTGGTATTTTGTCAACTTTTTGGACCTAGTATTGCTAGGAATGACCGATGAAATAGGAAATTTTTACTTGGCTTCCAAAAGAGACTTAACAGAGTTTAATCATATTTCGAAGACACAATTTTTGAATACTTGGAAGCCATTGTCCATCGAATATCATACTTTGGAGCAAAGGAATGATTGAAATTACTATTGATGACCACAGAATCAGTATTGTATAATTACTATTGTTTGTTATTGTTGTTTTCTTGTTTAATGAGCGCTACTTTTGGCATGAGATTAGGAATTTGTCGCATGAGAGAGGGTTGCTGTTTAAACTGGATTAAAGTAAGCCAAATCCACCCTGGTATCTCCGGCGTAGCAGTGATTCCTTGCCAATTCAAGTGTGAAGGTGTCAACTGATCCATTATAGCATTTATATGCAAACTATTTGCAGTTTTCTAACATATAGTGGTTTTCAATAAAAATCATTGATTAAAATCACGGATTTAAAACATTCTCATTGGACAGTTTGATAAGAATGCCAAACAACAGCTTAGAAGCATTCCAATCCTTAGGAACTTGGGACCTATCCAATAATTTGTTGGTGAAATAGCTTGATGGATGGATGATTGGGCTTTACGTCCTGTATTTATGCTCTAGGTAGGCTAATTAGGACTGGGGGAGGACACGGCCATGAGGCGAAGGAGGATTGAAACAGCCGTCCAACATAGGCCCAGGTGACCCGGCAAGAGCTGGATTCGAACCCTGGACCCAGCGATTGGCAGCCAAGCATGCTACCACTAGACCAACCCTTCCCCCGTGAAATAGCTTGAAATGCCAATGAAACACTTGACTTGCCACCAGTGTCAAATAGATGAGTCTGAAAACCTTTTCAAAAAAGTTTTCTTAGATATTGCAAGATTTCGTCAAACGAAAATTTTAGGTTCCCCACCCGGGGTTCGAACCCATGCAGGCAAATACCTTCAGCGGAGCAGGCGGGAACCTTAACCACTACACCACCCAGCTGCAGGTATCAGTGAGCTTGAAATTAGTTTTTTTTTATAGAAAGGGAATTGAATTAAATTGAGGTATACATTTTTTATTATTTGGCATGTAGACGAATGTGTTAAAGTATAAAAAACGAACATATACATGACCAAGGCACTTGTGTACAATGTACATGTCAAATAATATTTTTCACAAATTTGTGTATATGTACTTAATGAACATTGCAAATGGAATCTTTGCTAAAACCAACTCTAACCCTAGTTTTAACACTAAACCCTAATTATATAGCACTTCCCCGATTGTTAGTATTGGCAGATACACGAATGAATAATAAAGCACATTCACGAGTGTTAATTATTACATGTATATGAGTACCTTTGCTTGTTTTTTCATATCCACAAATTTGTACATGCTAGTTTTACACTTTTGCGAATTTGTGAACATGTCAAATTATGAAAAATATATTCATGTTAGATTAGACAGATTTTTTAGTTATTTCAGCCAATTTTTGATTTGCACAAGTTACCTTTCCATTGTATTGTATTGTATTGTATATACTCTAAGTCATGCACTGCATCGCAGGCACGAAATTCGTGATGAGCCTTCCACAATGATACAGCTCAGGGCAGCCGTAGTACAGCGCCAAAGGGCAGAGACAAGGGGAACATTAGGGTGCATCTTCGGCCCCCTAAAAATAAAAAAATTAAAATATTCATTTGCACTTTTGCCATATTGTACCTTTGCCCATAGAAACACATTCTGCAAAATTTCAATTAGATCCGATGTGGCTTTAGGGTGGCACTTTTGTGTCAAAGTTGAGTCCAAAATTGTCAAAAAATTATGCTTTGAAAAGTCGCGGTTAGAAATATCTTACTTATGGTTGTCTGTATGATTTCAATTCATATACCATTATTCTCAGAAGAAAATTGTCTTTACTCTGAATGGTAGAAAGCTATATTTCTGAAAATTTCTCATGCCTAAGTTTTTGGAATGTTGAAAGTTTCTGACTACTATGACAGAATGTTTGGAAAAAATCAACTTAAAAGCTCAACTTCTGCCTAACTGTGACGTAATTGTTAGAATAAAACATAAGGAACACTTTGCTGAAGAAAGTAGGAAATTGAAGAATTTTTCCAGATAGTTATTCATCAAATTCAATATGTGCACATTTTCATAAATTACATGTAAATATGAGAAATACAACAGTTCGTTGAGATACTGTTCTGCATCTCTTTTTCTTCTGACCACATCATAATGCAATCAAGGTTTTATCAGATGATGTAGTAGACCATGTTTCCACTTTGTATACTTCTATTACTTCCCAAAGTCATATTGACATCCTTTTTTTGATTTATCACATTTTACCCGATAAAAATGAAAATATCTCCACTCAATTTTGACTTCTACTGAATGGAAACCATTGATGTTGGCATTCAAATTAAAGCTCTCTTTCTAAGGAATCTAACTGTGCCATTCAAAAATCATTTCATTTAAAATTGACAATATTATTAATAACCGCGAATCACTAAAATATGACCTTATACTGAAATTTCAAGGCTGTTGTGCCACCCTTTGCCATTAGAATTTTTTCATAAAATTTTACAGGGCTTCTTTTATGATACAAGGGAACAATCATGCAAACGTGCATGATGTTTTGAAGATATAGGGGCAGACGATGCACCCTAGGGAACATTGCCCATGGTTTTCATGCCATAGCATTCTCCAGTGTTGGTGACCGCCGTATAATGATGAGTGATGAGAAGACTGTGAGTCTGGTACATGCCCTATTAATTCAGGGATGTCTCTTAATTGTTTGGCAAAACATCTCTCTCAAATATGGTACTATCCATTTTTAGGCCAAGGAGACAATTTGAAAATGGGTATGCAGTGCATGAAAAATACAGATTGATTGAGGCTTTATGTCCTGTATTTTTGTGGTTAGTAGGCTTATTAGAACAGGAAGATGACATGGCAATGAGGTGAAGGATGATTGAAACAGCCCTCCAACACAGGCCAGGTGGTCAACCTGGCAAAAGCTGCATTCGAACCCTGGACCCAGCTATTGGCAGCCCAGAATGCTACCACTAGACCAACCCTCCCCCTATGACAAATATGGAAACTACCTATGTAAAATATCTATTTAAATTGTACATACATGTTCATGAAATTCTATCATCCTGTCCTGTTTGTCTACAGAGTGAAAACAAACAATACAGGACATAAAACATGTAACATCCCTCAAACCATTGCAAAATGCTTCCTTTATTTGTAACATGGTTGAACTGAAAAAGTACACTATGAATTTAATATATATTAGACTCAAGCTCATATTGCAGGTTAATCAGTATCTTGTTTTGCTGGGTTTTTTTCTAACAATTGTGGCATCATATGAATTACGAAATTGATTTGTATTTGCCTATGTCAAAGCTTAAAATGTTTGATAAATTCAATTCGTACCTTAAATCAATGAAAAATTCCACTAAGACAGCCCTTGCAAACATCACTTCCAAGTGTTGAAAATATCATGTGTGCTCATTTTGCAGGCAAAAAAGTCAGCAACAAACAATTAGTAAGAGTCTAAGTTATACAATACCTTTGTTTTTGACAACATACAGTCTAATCCTTTATATTGGCAGTTTTCAATAGATTGCTTGTCACAGGTATGAGGACATTACATCATGCTTGTGACCAACAACTAAAGAAAACTGAGATAACATAATTTAATCCAGTAGGATACTATTTGAACCAACAATGAAAAGTAAAATACTCATTAGCACATCTTCAGTTAATGATCAAAAATAATCATGATGGAACTTACCCAGCTGTAGAACAATATTTACTACAGAAAAATGTCAGGTAAGAATTTCTGATTCATTCTAAACCATGTGAAAAAAAAGCCAGCAATATTAATCCAGTAAATAATCAAGGAAAACCGTATATCGCTCTTATTTCCATGGCAGTGGCCAATCAACAGTAATGATTACTTATTCTTGAAGAAATATGTACCATCACTTCAGCAGATACTCTGGGTGATTTCCCTGTAAAAAAAATCTCCACACAATTGCGACTTCTCAAAGGAAACTATTGATTTTGACTTCAAATTAAGGCTCTTTTTCTAAGGAATATAACTGTGTCATCCAGAAATCATGTACTGCAGAAGTACATGATGTTTTGAAGATACTCGGGGCAGTCGATTCACCCTAACCTGGGGATCACCTTGGGGTGGGGGGAGTGGGGCACCATGAGTCACTTCGGACATTTTGCACTGGTGAGCCAAAAGTATCGACGTCGAAAAGCTGGGTACTTTAAGTGAACATAGTAAGACCTTTGGCTACAATATTCGGTGTTGTTACATTATATTCTTGATTTTTAAATAGTCAAATTTTTTCTTTAAACAAGAAAAGTACCCTTAAAAAAGGGTACTGAGTCGATCTTACCATGAGCCTGAGGGTATGTGGTATGTAATAAAAGGTTTTAATATCTCAAAGTAGGTGTTTCTATGAAATAAATACCCTTAGAAAAAAAAGCCCCTCCCCTTATTTCATGAAAATATTACATAGCCAAGGATGTGTAAAAAAAATCAACTTCTGTTATGTAAAACCACCTGTTTGGCTATTAGTTTGTTAATTGCTACATGCACAGTGTACATGTTTTTCAGTAATATTTAATAGTGTGTGATTTCAGGCCTGGAAAATATCATCCCCCCCCTCCCACAAAAAAAAAATCATGAATCTGCCACTGGTTTGCTGTGGCCACTGGAACTTTGCATCATTGTAGAGTAATGCGCTGAAACGCTTTTTGCGAAGTTAATATTGCAAAAAGAGCAAAATTAATAAGTGCTTTGAATTAGGAGGAGTTTACTTGATATATTCAGGTCTTTAAATTTTGAAAATCTGACGTTTAGTAAGGATTTTAGGCCAAGTTTTGCATTGAGTCCCTTCTTCAAATTTTACACAATCTTTGATGACGTTTCACACGGAAAAAATATCGCCAGTAGATTTTCCTTACCTTGATGAATCGATGTACTGTTAAAAATACTTACATATCAGTTTTTTTAAAGGTTAAGACATCGATACAAAAATATGCAAGCAGCTCACTGTGCCCAGACCCTGGGGCAGTGGGGCACCATGAGCCACCAAAGACTATACTACATTTATCAAAATGCTCCCACAGTTGCTTTACATAGGGAGAAAACCTCTTCATATCTATAAAATTTGCCTATTATGTTTATCAATTGTGAATTCTAAGACCATTGGTAAAAGAGTAAAACGAGTGCTGTTGTCCAGTACAAGAATTATGTTCAACATCATTTTTTCGTCATTCTTTGTGGCAGCAAGTTAAATGACACCTTTCAAATGGATATTATTTAATGTATTGATATATAGGGACCTTATCAACCAAATAATTTACTTGAAATTTCCTCTTGGCACATGCCACCTCATGGTTCAGATGAATGTTGAATATGATTATTAATCAACGAAAAAAGTACAAATGTGTCCTTATTATTAGCTGCTAAAATCTTGCACTCTAGTTCAATACACTTGCTGATGAAAACTAAGCTTCAATTGAATATAGGAGACACATTAAACCTTCATTGAAACCGGCTCAAGGTGCCCCATCTCAAATGGCTCGTGGTGCCGCAATTGTATATTTCATCTGTTGGTGCATATTTAGTATTATTTGACTCTTCTACCAGGAGAAAAGTCGCAAAACTCAATATTTTACTTTCACTGGTTAAAATAATTTTTCAGTTCTTCGTCATACATTAAAAAGGGAAATTATGGCTGCTATTTTGGTTTTTTCTAGTTATATAACTAGGCCAAGGGTCACCTACAGGGTCAGGTCAGGGTGCCATTTTGAACTTTTAAAATTGCTATTAGGGGTCAAGGCCGTATTCATGAAAATAATTTTTTTGCTAGTTTTAGCTTGTGGACACCTCTAACTGGCCAGTCTTCCACTTTGTCAGGTATTGAATCTGCGGATTCTTGTTAACGTTTTATGGCGTTAACTTTTTGGTGTGTAATCAAACTTTGAATAACAGACTGTACAAAATTTATGACTGTGCATATGATCGTAGCATTGCATGACAGGTACTAAACTTTGCATGTAAAACAGTGTATTCGCATTGACCAAGATGAAAAATGATCAAATGCATATATATTGTTTTTCCTTTTTATTCCATTCTTCTTCTACGTATTGAATTTAATGGAAAACTTCTAAAGCAAGTTTTAGATTATTGGACCTTGAAATGGAAAGATCGTTATTTCAGAGTCTGTGTTGAACAAATATGAGACTAGAATTCTCTTTGAAGTAATTTATTTGAATCACTGCTGTGAGTTCTCAATTGCCTAGGTCTGATAAAGGTAGCAGGCAGTTGAACAAATAGACTCAACATATAAATTTCCAACTCCTGTTCTGCAGTGGAACATTCAACTGTTGCAGTTGTGTTGAAGTTTTATTTGCTTTCCTCTGTTTAAAAAGAAATCATTCTTTGATTAGTACCATATTCAATGTTTTCGATCAGACAGTGAATTTTCTGCACTCTAACCAGGTGACTTCCTTAAACTCAATAATCATAGGCCACTCTGCTACATGTTCAGCCAATGCCTGAGGTTGGCCATCTTCCCAGGCAATTTCTTGGTATTGCCCTGAACAATATTTGATTGTGACTAATGTCATAGTTCTTGAATCCTGGTATACTCTATTGAATTTCTTTGGCGTGATTTATTTAAATCACAATTTGCTACATGTAGTTCAGTTTCCCAAATTGTAGTTTAGTGCTGGTAGAGAATGTATAATAACCAAAGCAACTCCTGCCATTGTTGAAACCCAATCAGTTGGATAGTGATTTATTTCAATCAAATTGAACAAGTCACCCAAGTATAATTCCAAATGATACACAGAAGTTGGAAGTGATTGTAGTTAAGACAAATTATTCATAACTCTAATTTGTTTTGCAATGTACCTTGAGATGATTTTAAGAATGATGTTCCCCTGTGTATTTTAACATAGGTAGACTTATACTCCCAGTTCATTTTTTTCAAAATACTTAATAGCGTGTAATGTTTCCTGCCTAAGAATTATTTGATTAAATGCCTTAGTCTTATGACACATGGTCAGTTTTCCAATCTTTAAACTTCAAATTCAGTCTTTTGAGAGAGAAGTTATTGTGAATTTTGAGTGAAAAGGATTGATTCAAATAAATCAAAGTAACCAAGTAGCATGAGAAAATGGCATATCCAGTAGCAATGGAAAATAGATGACGACTGACTAGCCAGATTCGCTTACAATGCAGTCGCATCACTTGTAAAATTAGAAATAAACTTAGAAGAATGAAAAAGAATAAGGAGACTGAAAAACATGGGGCACTTGACTGGTTTGCCAAATGGTCAAAAGCGAAGCCACTGTGTTTTCAGACCCATCTCTCAGAATGACTTTTCCATGACAAAATTAATAATTCTGACAATCTAATAAACAATTAGGCTTCAGGGTAGATGGAATAGTTTGAAAGGCTAAACAGATTTACATTCTCATATCAGTTTTATAGTTTTTACACCTTTTCGAGGTGTCGTGTGCTGGGCTACAAATCACGAGGACCAAGGCTCGATTCCAAGCATGAAAACATGATGTTCAATGGAAGTTTAGTCTACTGCGACAAGTCTAGCTTGTAAATCTCACCTTTTACCAATTTACCATGATCTTATGACCCATTATCAGCTCACACATGCAAGAAGGAAAAGTCTATAAAACACCTCGCCCTACATTATTATTAAAGTTATCATACTTTGTTTACAGCAGATTATCCACTTGAGAAAATGTGTTTAGGGGCTAACCTTGCCTTTTTGTCTCATTTTTTCATTAAGAAAATTACGCAACCATGCTTTTAAGTCAACGCATTATTTCCAAACAAATTATCTTTCTAACGATTTTGAAAGATCTTGGAGTTTGAGTGAACGTCAGGTACGTATGTGAGCTAATTTCTTTCTCTGCCATGTATGCACCATAATTTTTCGCCGCTCAGAAATGATGGGCCAACATGATGCCCACATTTCCCAAATGAAAATCCATAATTTGGGGTCTGGCAATTTGATATGGAGAATTATATTGCTAAGGAAAATTGCATTTGTCAAAGTGTTGCCTACAGTTCCTAGTTTCCCTTGAATGGTTATGCAATCATGCTATGTAGAAATCATGTATCCAAACATGGAGAGGGCTGCATAAAGGAGTTTTCACATTTTTGTTGCAAAAACAAATTATTTCTGAAATGTCCATATGCAGTGATGTCATTATACGTGTAGTTGCATGCTAAATGCATTTGATTAACATGTACACAAAAAAAAATTTATGGATAGATTAGACATTCACAAGAATCCAATAACCTGACAGTTTAAAGATACACCTGGACTGGAAAATAGAAGATAAGCAAATAAATAAATTGATGCAGCACAGTTACTAATGCATGTTACAGTTGTTGTGGCAATTCAGCAATTGCATCATTAATAAATGCACATCTTCGAAATATAGCAAAGCCCATCAACTGCAAATGCAACAGCATTACAGATTTATGCTTCTTACATTACAAAACTCTCTGTTATAAGACTTACGTGCCTCACGTGACTAATTTTTATTGTGCGGTGAGTAATATGTTTAGTGATTTTTTGCAAAAAGATGTTAGGCCGATCCCTCATGAGAGACAGCTTCATAACCGGAGAATGGGCAAAAGAAGCTCAAGAAGAAACACAAAAAGAGTACATCAAATGTTCTATATCTTAACTTTTTGTTTATAGTTGTACATATTACAATACTAGTCCTGAGAAAATGTGTTGTTTCTTGGTTTAAAAAAATGTGCATGATATAAAAAAAAGTATTTGTGGATTCGATATATTTCTGTGTCAAAGAATACTCTGTGCTTTGCTACAATCTAGATAATTTTTTTTATCTCTGTGGCAGAATTCTCAGATTCCAGCTTCGTGATATGGCTAATAAATTGCTGCTTCCAGACAATCTAATCAGAAATTGAAAAGCAGGAAAAAAAGGTATTTGAGTTTCTTTTTGTTTTTTGTTTTTTGAAGAATTGTTAAAAAAAAAAAAATTTCCTGCTTTTTCTGGTCCACCTTTCTGAAGAACGCTTTCTAAGCACATAATATTTTACAGGCATAAATAATTTAGTACTACTACTACTGTGATTCCTAGAAAGTTTAAGAATTAGGAATATAATGCTCAATGGCGGAAAGAGCCTGCAGGTTAAAGCCACAGCAATCTTCAAAGTGCAAACATGGACACAACACTAAGAAGCAATTGGGCAATGTATCTGCTGTTACTTCGGGGCATTGGTTGTTGCTACTGACGAGCTGTGAAGATCGATATAGAGCTGTACATAGAGTGTTACACCACGGAAAGATGCTTGTCCATGCTCACATAATGTTAGGTCAGAGAAAAGTTCACAATGACTGGTCCTGGAAGCTACTATGAAAAACATAGCACCTTTTTCTGCAGCTTGGTGGCTGAAAGTTTGATCCTTGCAACCTGAAAGCATGCTTAGAATACTACATCACAATGTTGATAAGGAATATAGCAGACATGCACATGCAAGGTTTTCTGGGTAAACATGCAGCACTTAGGCTGAATACACAACCACGTCTTCAGCAGCAAATCGGTCAGACAACTGTGTTGGCAGGCCTTTCTGAATTCAACTAAGTAGACAAAAATGCTGGATGTCCTACCATATATACTTCACAATTATTCAGAATGATTGAATATATACATTTCTTTGAATTTAGACCGAGAAAATATCTTTAGACCTCTGCAACATCAAGTGTCAGTGCCAAATGTCACAAAATAGTGTGATTATGTATTACTCTGAGTGTATCATGCCGCGATAAGATACAACGTCAAGTGATATGAAAAGGTTGAAAGTATGACCAATCAATCTTTTTTCACTCCTAAAATAGGTATGGGTGAAAATCTCAATTCATATTATTATTGCTTAGGTAGAGTCAAGTCCGATGTTTGTCAATAACATGTATACAATCACAACTGCCTTCAATCTTACATGCTCTCCTTTAACACATTAACTTCAAGCTGATTAACCTCCTATAAGGGTAGGATAGGGCTAAATCCAGAACCCCGGCAAAGTCTCAAGCGATTCCTTTAACAAGCTGAGCAAGAAGCTATTAACAGTAAGTACATGTCACAGGAGGAATTACATGTTGGGAAGAGGTTTAGAGATCTTGAGATCATGTAGGGCATGCTTCATCAGGGAACCGTAGTCCTGGTGAAGTTGATATACTGCAGCTATTTTATGAAAGGGCATGCAAAGCAATTTTCAGCCCTTCACTACACCTTTCTCTTGGCATAAACCCAACATTATGCCTTCTATTCTAAAATAGGGGCAATATGTTTACCAAAAAAAGCATTTGAGGGAAATCCCTCTACACAAATATTAGGGTGGCCAGAAAAAAATTACTTCCTAAATTTCAAATTACATACCCCTTAATTGCAGGTGAAATTGTGATATAAGTGTGCTGTTTAGGCTATTCAGTTTCAGCCCATCATTTTCGAAAAATTTAATCTTCCATTTACAATTGCAGTTTTAAATAATCTGGATTTAATAGCTGGCTTGTTTCACATAAAATGTGCTTAGCAGCTTAATCAGTGTGATGATGGCTATTCCTTTATACTGATAGAAAAGATCCATCATAAGTGGCTTTCCATTACCATGGTTAAGCTCAGTCCAAGTCCCATTCACTTAACCCGCATATTACTCATCTGTCAGCAAAGTGGAAGTTTATAAGGAAGTGAACTGAGGGTGTTGACCCATGACTTCCCCTATGTCACAAGCTGATGTAAGCAGTACGTGGATGGCATGTGGATGTTAAAGTGTAATTTTTTTACCCAATTACTTACAAGTTACATCTGATGATTACATGTAAACTATTATTTAATTTTTATGTAGGCCTAAATCAAATTTTTCTTAATTAATGAGAAAAAAACATAAAAATGCAACATTTAAGACAAAAGATGTTATAGACCTTTTTTCACATGAATAAAAATCATGTAATATGAATGATTTCAGTAGCCATAATAATTATGTCAGACAGGAATGTCAAATAGGTTTGATGAATTTTTTAAATCACAACGCAGTTTTGTACAACCAGTCTACCACTTTCCACTTAATGAAAGATCTAAAGCTGGTTGTGTTATTGTCAAGTGTCTCACGGCGTCAGTGCAGTGTCAAGGAGGGAAAAGTGTGCCAGAAACATTTGATGTCAAAAACTCAGGATAGCAACATGGATAACCCCCCACCCAGAGAAATCAATGAGCATCACTGCAACTTTGCTACAATACTTGATCCTGAGTAGGGGGCGACCAATGACCATTATTCTTCCTGGGGGGGGGGGGGGGGAGGGATTATCCAGGGACTTGCAGTTTTCAAAGATTGGAAATTATATTTCTTATAAATGACAGACTTAATTCTCTGACAGTTATTATTAGTTCTACCGTGAAGCCTGTAAGTAGGTAAAATGGGAAGATTTTCCAACCAATATCATCATGCTGATTCAAGAGTTTTACTTTTTTTATATTGAATGCAAAGAGAAAACAATGTCATGTAGACAGGGAAGGCAGCTGGAACTAATGTAACCAAAACATTTGAACACACAATGTAATCGGTCATGTGTTTGAGCACAAAGAAGCTGCCATGATTGCCCGATTGCTACTTAATCTCCTGAAGGCCTCATTTCTCTGATTTTCTCGTTTTAATTCAATTGAAAAATGACCTTGGCACCAAAATAAATGTACCTTTCTTTAAATGGAACAATTAACATTTTTTTAAGGATGAAGCCCTTGAGATTGCAAAGCTCTGAGTTGTTACTGCATTTATGGCATGGCAGGTCCTTAGGTGGCAAGAAATTTGTAAAAGTATGCAAAATTATGGTTGAATTGAGTTCAAATGGAAAGAAATAGACAAAATTGACAGAATATTGTCTCCATGGTACATATTACATTATCTGTAAAGGATATCCAAATAGTGTTGTTAAAAATATAATAAAAACAGGTTGCTTAATATATCTCAAAAGCCTGAACATGCAAATATAATAAAGGCAAGAAAGAAAGTTTCATAACTCAAAGCTCCATATTACTTAATTTTGCATTGACAGCTTGCTTGAGATATTTTCAGTTGATTGCGCCCGAACACCCTCACCATGCTTAGAGGCCTGTGTGCTGTCACAAGGAGCACCAATGACCCCAGCAGTAATTGATTTTTGGCCGATGTTGCTAAGAACCATGAGCCAATGCCAATTATGCTCAGAGAACTTGGCTGAGCTGAATATGGTTATGTGTGCTGGCTTTGTGGTGTCACAGACAAGCTAAAGATAGCCCTTGGCAGTGTGCCTTCCATCTTCAAAGGCCTTCAATGTAGTGCCAACGTAGGCTTACAGAAAATGAGAAACAGGTAATTGGACGAAAGTGAGTGTCACACAGGTTGTAAATAAGTCTGATACATGCACGTCTCAGATAATTATGTAGTTGTAAATTGAAGATAATCAGCTCATATAATGTATGAGTTGACTGATCAATAGTATCTCAATGAATATGGTGCCCTATTCATCGGATTCCTCAACCATTCTTTTCACTTCATACATAGACAAAATACAGTCAACAAAAAGTTACAGTCAAACGACATCATCAGTATACTTTCTCTACTCTGTGTTTACCGCATTTGCCGTTTTCTTTACTGACATCCTTTTATGAGCAATTTCTTTTCATCCCTTCTAGACATCCTTAACTCATATCATTTTCAACCACCCTCCGTCCATTCTTCCTCCCTACTTCATGTAAAGCGATAAGCAAACATTCAATTGAATTGGTACATTCCTCACGATCAATCACCATTTTATGGATTTTTCTACCGAATCAAACATTATCAGCTAATTGGTATGGATACCTACAACCTGTTCAATACTAATAATTAATTCTGATGGCACTGCAAGCTCTGTGTCCAGCTAGCATTTAGTCAGATTGCTGACATTTCCAGATCAAACAAGCCCACAGGAAAAGACCTGCAAATTGATACTATGTGTATTGATCAGCGAAACAGCCATTAGTCGATTCCATGGGCCTCAATGAAATATGATATGCTTGCGACATTGTATTGTGATTCCAGACACATGTAAATGTATTAGAACTCGCCATTTAAATCACTTTATACTTTTACTCCTAAAAGAGCTGCAGTTTGTGAATTTCATCCATAGCTATCAACGGCTGTTATCTCATCACCCCTTGTTGGAAAAGAGAGATTGTGGATAGTTTGAGGTAGATAGGGAAATTTTTGGTTTATTTGAGCTTTGGATTGGCAGCTAAAGATAGATTTATTATGATAAGCCACTTTTTGAACTCTGTACTGTATGTGACCTTTAATCACATTCATTTTCACGGTCCATTTTAGAGGTAAAGGCCCTGTCACACCCAGCCGTTTCAGATTGCATGTTCATTGCATGCTTAACACGCTGTTATAAATTTCTTGCAAGTTGAATAAGTTACAGATAAGTTTCTCATACGTTAGAAACACGTTGATACACGTTGAAATATGTTATTATACGTCCAGGGAACGGAGAATTATTGAGCATGTTCAAAATCATTGACGTTCATCAACGTGTGGATTGTATGGCCTAGTAAGTTACTCATAAGGAAGTGGTAAGTTAGAGGATCGTTATGAATAAGTTGTCATCGTTTCCTGATCGTTTTTCGTTCGTTTTTCATAAGTCATTCACGTTTCTCACACGTTTCTAATACGTCCAATTTTTCTTAGTTTTCTGTTGACAAAGGTGGCATAAATTAATCACAAGTTTTGTATAAGTTTTCCACTCGTTTCATACACGGTTTCCACTCATTTTCAACTCGTTCTAGATACGTTTCCAACTCATTTTATATTCGTCCTGAGGGCAAAATAGCCCCAAATAAGCTACTGAAAAAACGTCGCTTGTAAGTTACCTGGACGTTCCTCAGGACGTCAAGGTGTGACAGCCACTTTAAATCTTATTGAAGTAATGACAAATACTTTCCTCGTGTGAAATGCTGATGCCAACGGTAGCTATGAGACTGTGATGCAGGCAACCAAGCAGAGAATGGTGTCACTCCAACGTTTACAAATTTACCCCATGTCAGGGATCTCTTACTTGCCCAGCATAGACACTGATACAAGGAATGGCATCTGTGAAAGCATCAAAACAAACCATTTGGAACTATATGAGTGGAAAAGGTTCGTGTAACAGAAATCAAATTATCAGCTCTAGATGAATTGCCAATGCTAGACAAAACATGCATCACATGATCTCAGCAGTGTTAAGCCTCTTGAAAACATGTATCTCTTGTCATCACATGTACCTTCCACAAATAGCTTCCTGCTCATCTTGCTGGAGTGAAATGTCTTGAGACATCATTCAAACCAGAGAGGTTAAGGAGTTTAACCTTATCTTGCTATTGGGGTAAATCAATCAATTTTAAGTTTATCTCACGACGGAGAGAAAAATTAGATTGAAGGCAGCAGTAAATATTACTAACAAACTTGAAATGAATAAGTACACTGTATTTCCCGCCTGTTCAATGTAGGAACCACCATGTTCTGTAGTGTAATATAATGGATGGGTACGTTCAATGAGATACTCAAGAGTGTCTCAACAATGGCGAAGTTTTACTACTATTAGCCTACAAGATCTCCCATTCATCACTGGGAAGGAATGACACCAATGGTGATTTTTTATCTACCCATATCTATTCTTGCTGGTTGCAAGACTGATTGATTGACAGATAATGATTAGTTTGATACATGCGTCATATCACTCACAGCATTGCAAGTGTGGATTCGAAGTTTTGAACCCTGGCCTCAGAAATTGGCAGCCCAGCACACTACCACCAGACCTACCCGCCCCGCATAGTAATTAGAGATAATTGCAGATGTTCTCGAGTATAATGATGTTTTCCAAGTATAAAAAGTGAAGAAATAGGCTTAGTTGCTTCCCTCAAAATAAATTAAGAATATCAATGATTTGTAGAGTATTCTTGCATTTTGAGCTCAGCATTTCATTTGTCCCATTATACCTGTCAATTCTAAAACACTGTATTTGCTTCTCATAATCCGCTTATGGGGTGCATGGCAATGCATGCACATCAGTACATTTTCAAGCTCAAGCTATATAATATACTTTAATTTCTTGGCACTTCAATAACCTTAATCCATAGCCTTTTAGCCCCTCAAATCTGCTAGAATATTACAAATGCAATATCTGAAGCCTTCGGTGGTTGCAATCATAGGCCCATCCCAACCTCTATCAATTAATCAGTTATCGCCCTCTGGGAGTCGACTTCACTCCAGGCTGTGATACTATATACAACTTGCCACTTTTCACCCTTGTCTATTTTTGGAAAACACTTTTTATGGGCCAGCAATTTTCCACGCTGTGACATGTTTTGCTTCCCTAAGGCATCTTATCTTGACATGGCTGTTTCAGAGTAACTTACAAAAAACTGTATGTCATGGTCCACTGATGTTTGATGTTAAAGCTCTAGGCAGATTTAGCCAAAATTGCATTATTAGTGGCTTGCCAGCATGACAATTGAATCCAGAGATCAAAGTAGTTGCTTAAAGAGGTAACTGAGAATACGTATCTTCACATCTACAATGTAATGGCCCATTATTTTCATATCTACAATATAATTATTTTCTATGAATGTTGCTTTCTAACCCTCTTGGACATGTAGAACATAACGTAAAATTATGAAAAATTCTGATATTTTATTTTGTTAACCCTTGTCTATCTGAAATTTTGTGATCTGCCCCTGGACTGTGGTCGTGTGAGAACAATAGGAGCCATTTGTATTTGCGGGAGAAGCTACAGTAAGCCAGACTGACCATGACTGATGGCCACTTGCTTAAACTGACCATTTGAAACAGGATCAATAGACGTGATGAACCCTTTACTTCCACAGTTCTCCTTGGACACCGGGTAGGCAACCGACTGTCTGTCATATAAATTTGTTCATGGTCATTTTTGTATACCTGTGCACATTCTTGTATATGCCACATGTTGAAAAATGTGTACACATCCATGTCTGTCAGCAACTTGATTTTTAATTAAAAAAATGTCTCTATGCTTTCCAAGGGAATGTTATAACGAAACCGGAAACATCTCAACTGGCATCATCAGGAGCACCCTGGCAGCATTTTGTCAAACTTTCAGATTTGCTGAGCTCATGAATTTTAACAAAAGAGACAAATTTAGAACCAGACAGGAAATCTTATCGAGTATTCAACACATCTTGCATTACAGCCATCGCGTAGCTTTTCAAACTGCCAGGGCCAGAGAGTAATGATAAAATTTGTGCATCGGTGTAAATACATGATCGACCAAATGTGCTAACAATTTATAAAATGATGAAACTGAAATAATATTCCTTTACGCTATCATCTCAAATCCGTAAACTTAAAATCATAGTGTTATGCTTTGATAACCTCTAATTTCTTCTTGAAAATTCATTTAAGTAATGGGGCATCAATTGAGATCAATGCATTTTATAAAGACAATTGTCTTTCAAAACTTGCTTGCATCTAAACAAGCAACTTTTGTGAAAATGACAATTTACTTTTCCATAATTTCAGCTTTGGTGCAGATTCGCTCAACTTATTCAAAAATCATCATATCAACCAAACGCCAGCATGAACATCCTGCTACATCATCAAGGTGCTGTTCAAAATATTCTAAATGAGACAAACCACAGACAGCTTTGATTGAATGAATATTCTCCAACTAGAATATCCTGGCATTAAGAATCCAGACATGTGCAATATCTCATTATTGATCCGAAAATACTGTCTTTTCTTTGAGTAAGCACTGTCCTCTTCAGCATGTTTTTGGTGTTACAGTGTAACGGAATTGAGTAATCGTGCTACACAACTGAAAAGCTTAGAGGCAATTCAGTCTTTTGATAACTAATGTGATGTCGTACAGAAATGTAGTGCATCTGCTTCTTATGCATGCAATTTTCATACAACAGGTTAGCTTTTCTTTCTGACTTCCTTTCAACAGTTGTATATCAAGACACCTGGCTGTGAGTGTTGTTTACGATCAAGAAATTATTCACTATTTCTCCCTTTTGAGCACTACTTTCAGCCAGACTCCTACATCCTCCTATCAGTACACAGCCTAACACAAATTGAGCGGTTCAATGGTTTTCTGTCAGCACCCCTCTGTTATCTGATTTTATGCTTCCAGTGGTTCTAGGAGAAACTGTCGAAGTTTATTTGTGCAGTGTCATGGAGGCAAAAATGGGATTAATCAATAATGTTGTGAAGCAGTGACAGCTATAACCCAATTCAATGTCATGTTTTGAGCAGCAGAACAATTTGTTGTAAAGAATATCAAGGATCATTTAACAATCTTCTGGTATGATCATATTAACTTTGATTTGTTGCTTTAAAGGCTAAAAAAATATTGCTCTTAATTTTTACTTCGACATGACCATGATGTAAACACTGTATCACAACACATGTTCTCCAGCACCGTAATTTCAAAACATTCCTATTTCTATGACTGCAACAATGCCTTTTCTGAAGTAGCATTTTATGAGAAGAGATTTCACTGACGCCCTTAGCTGTCATAAACCAACAAAATGACAACCCTTATCCCCTTTGGTGCAACTCACGGTCTCTGAAGTGTCATTCAGGAAACTTGGTGTTCAAAATGATGGGATTTACATTGGCCGCAAAAAGTTATGAACACTGGTGCATTTGGTGCTGGAAATGATACACTCTTTAAGCCAGAAATTTCCATTTTGCTTCTTGAGGAGAGTGATAGATGAATAGATTCTTCACTTCACTTCTCTTCTCTTCTCTTCTCTTCTCTTCTCTTCTCTTCTCTTCTCTTCTCTTCTCTTCTCTTCTCTTCTCTTCTCTTCTCTTCTCTTCTCTTCTCTTCTCTTCTCTTCTCTTCTTCCGCCTTCCTGCAGTTTTCAACCTTCACTTTTTAAACAGTTAAAAGGTTCTTGCAAGACATCATGTTAAGAATGAAACACACTTGCATGCCGATCATGGCATGATTCTTTCTAATCTTTTAATGTGCATTTCAGACTATGGTTGTCACAAAGGACAAATAGAATATTTGAGTTTAGGGCTTGTGATTAAGCTCTGAGCTCTGACACTGTTTATTGACATTCAAAATAAAACTATGTCTTCTTTTATAAGGAAACATCCACAAGATATTCTTTGTGTCATTTTACTGTAATAGCAAGTCCAATATCTAAAATATTCTTTCAGTGTCACTCATAATTCTGTATTTCAAGAGCAAAGAATTGGTAAGTTATCTGGACAAACGGTATTTTGACTGGGAATCCATAGAATTTCTGAAATACAAGTAGACTTCATTAATTTACCATTCAATTTTTTTAGATGAGCAAGCAACAAAATAAAAGAATGTTTCCTCTTAAGGAATGATGGAAGATTTTCCCAGCAGTTGCCATTTTCTTTGATGGTAATTTATTTTCCATGTAGATCCTGTCATTCTTAAAATCCCACGGACTAAAATGAGACAAAAACATCAAAACTTCGGTAGTCCATTAAAACATACATGCAAAATTAATTTGTCTAATATTTCAGAATGATTTTTTCATGACAAAACTAATAATTCTGACAATTTAATAAGAAATTAGGCTTCAGGGAAGATGGACAAGTTTGAAAGGCCAAACAGATTTACATTCTCATATCAGTTTTATAATTTTTATACCTTTTCGCAGGTGCCGTGCTCTGGGCTACTAATCACAAGGACCAAGGCTCGATTCCAAGCATGGACGCCCAATGTTCAATGGAAGTTTAGTCACATGTGAATTGTCTATCTTGTAATCCTCATGCACATATTACTAATTTATCATCTTATGACCCATTATCAGCTTAAACATGCAAGAAGGCAGACTCTATAAGACACCTTACCCGACATTATTATCAAACTAACCATACTTTGTTTACAGCAGATTATCCACTTGGGAAAATGTTTTTAGGGTATTACCTAGCCTTTTTGTCTCATTTTTCACTAAGAGAATAACCCAACCATTCTTTTAAGTGAATGTATAATTTCCAAATTAATTATCTTTCAAACGACTTTGCAAGATCTTGAATTCGGAGTGAAAGTTATCCAGGAAAACGTTAGTATAGTCAGGTTGCCAGAGGGTTATACCCTGCACTGTCGGATAAAGTTTTTGTCGCGATAGATTTGGGGTCCTTAGACCCTCCATAAGACATAAATGGCGGGTAACGAGAGCGTATCCTTGAGCATTTTGAGAAAATGGCCGAATTCAAAATGGCCGCCAAAACGAGCTTCCGTCATCCTAACTTTCTTATTTATTTGGCTCGAAAGGTGTGCAATACCTCTATTTCCAGTAGAATTGGCATGGGGAATTCATTTTTAAGGTTTCTACCACCTGGTGGCTTCTAGAAATTAAAATAGTAAAAATATCCCTCAAATTTACAATGATTTTATGAAAAATGTTACGTTCTGAAAACTTGCTTTATTTCTGGTTTTCTATGTGTAACTGAAATGTAAATTTGTTTTAAATACTTAAGAATAAGTGCAGAAGATTGTTAATTGATATGGTACTGGGTAATCATGATGTTGTTCAATGTGAAAATGACTGATTTTTAGACTGAATTAGACTACAGACCTTGACATTTTCACTCTAAGGCTGACATAATTTACTTTTTTGACTTGCAAATGGGTGCTGCTGTTCAGACAAACTTCAAATCTGTTAATGCAAAAAGGCCTAATGCAATACTCAACATAAAATACATAAAGGAGATCTTCATAACATGTCAATATCTTTCTTTTTGCCAAACCTGGGATATATGACAAGTCGCCCGAATGGCACATACTTGCTTAGTGAAACTGAAGAAGAAGTAAAAGTTGAAAAGGCTTAGCAACAATCAAGAACAAGTGCTCAAAGAGAAACAGGGTGTCTGCAGCTTTTTTAAATCAAATTCCAGGCTTTTTCCTGGCTTTTCCATGTCAAGTTTTCCCAAATTCCAGGACAATTTGTTGAAGAACTGACAAATTAACGACACGATACACACATTCTTTTCTGAACACGATATTCGTACTTTGTATTTAAGTATTTAAAACAAATTCACATTTTAGTTACACATAGAAAACCAGAAATAAAGCAAGTTTTAAGACCGAAACACTTTTCTTCAAATCATCGTATATTTGAGGGATATTTTTACTATTTTTATTTCTAGAAGCTAACACACGGGGTTTAAATCATTTAGAAACCTTAAAAATGAATTCCCCATGCCAATTTTACTGGAAATAGAGGTATTGCACACCTTTCTAGCCAAATAAATAAGAAAGTTAGGATGACCAAGGCTCGTTTTGGTGGCCATTTTGAATTCGGCCATTTCTCAAAATGCTCAAGGATGCGCTCTCGTTACCCGCCATTTATGTCTTATGGAGGGTCTAAGGACCCCAAATCCATTGCGAAAAAAACTTTATCCGTCGATGCAGGGTTAGGGTCAAAAATCAGGTTTTGCAACCTGACTAGTAAGTTAATTTCTTTCTCTGCCAGGTATGCACCATATTTTTTCAAAACTCAGAAATGATGGGCCAAGATAATGCACAGATTTCCCAAATGACAATCCATAATTTGGGGGCTTGGTAATATGAGATAGGGAGAATTCTATTGCGAAGGAAAATTTCCATTTGTCAAAGTGTTGCCTTTTCTGGTTTTTCTTGAAAGTGATCATGCTGTGTTTTAATCATGTATCCAAATATGGAGAGGGCTACATAAAGGAGTTTTGATTTGTGTTGCATTTCGCAGCCGAAGGAAAAACAAATGATCACTGAAATATTCATTTGAAACGATGTCATAGTACGTGTAGGTTCATGCTATATGCATTTAACATGTTCTCTAATAGATCATTTCTTCATATCTATTTCACATAACACATCCAAATCTACACCTTCCTCAAAAATTACTGATTACTGAATGAAAATTTAAATGAAAATATTTTGACTTTATACCATCCTGATGAACTTCATAAGGAATATTGGAGATCTGATTGTGTGCTTTTCATGACAATGTTTTGTCTTTTATAAGCTTTTGGAATGGTCATGACAGTTTTGCTGAGAAAATACAGTGTAACAGAAACCCTTTTGTAATCTTGTTACATTAACCATCAAAATTTCATTTTCTTTAACATGTATGCACAAAAAAATGTTATGCATAGATTAAACATACACACGAATCCAATAACTTGACAGTTTAAAGATACGTACACCTGGAGTAAAAAAGAGAAGATAAGCAAATAAATAATTTTTGCAGCACAGTAACTGAGGTATGTTATATGATATACATCTTCGAACTAAAGCAAAACCCATCAACTGTTAATTCAATTAATTATAACAGCATAACAAATTCATGCTCCCTACTTTATAAAACTCTCTGATATGAGACTTACCTGCCTCATATGACCAAATCTTTTCTGCAGTAATTAATATTTTTAGCAAATTTTTGCAAAAAGATGTTAGGCCCCTCCCTCATGACAGACAGCTTCACAACCAGAGAATGGGCTGCTTTCATAGCATTGTGCATAAGTATCGCAAAAAGAAGTACAAAAAAAGTATATTAATATTTTATATTTTACCTTGTTGTTATTAGTTGTACATAAATACAATAGTCCTGAGACAACGTATTGTTTCTAGGTTATAAAAACAAAAGTGTATTATATTTTTTTTAAATTACGTGTGAATAAGAAATATTTCTGTGTTTCAAAGAATACTCTGTGCTTTGCTACAATCTTGGTAATTTCTGAGCTCTGTGAATGAATTCTCCGAATCCTGCTTCGTGATACGGCCAATAAATTGCTGCTTCCAGACTTCAATCTAATCAGAAATTGAGAAGCAGGAAAAAAAAAAGTATTTGTCTTTTGGTTCTTTATATTAAAGAATTGTAAAAAAAATTTCTGATTGTTGGTGGATTTTCTGTTCCACCTCCATCAAGAACCCTTTCTAAGGCATACCATTTTACAGGCATAACTAATTTAGTAGTACTGTAATTCTTAGAAAATGTTGATCTTATCAAGGACAAAATTATTTATTGATGGAGTACACAAAGTAAATAAAATGGCGATGTGATTAGAAATCTAATGCTCAATAGCAGAAAGAGCCTGCAGGTTAAAGCCACCGCAAACATTAGAGTGCAAACATCGACACAACACTAAGAAGCAATTAGGCAATGTATCTGCTGTTTCTTCGGGGCATTGGTTGTTGCAACTGAAGAGCTTTGCAGAGCAATATAAAGCTGTACACGGAGACTTGCACCATGGAAAGATGTTTGTCCTGCTCACATAATGTTAGGTAAGAGAAAAGTTGACTATGACAGTTTCTGGAAGCTATTATAAAAATATAGTAAAACAAAAAAGGTAACTCAAGACACCAGGGGGTTTCATTGTATGTTTTCCTTTTCTTTTCTATTTGAATAACAATATTGCATAGGATTTTGGAGTCTTGGCTTTTTTCGCTTTTTCAAAACTGCAGTGAATCTAAGATCTTAAATGAAACAGCTGTTCACTGCTCAAAATACCTTTTTGCAAAGTAAAAAAAAGGAGGTTGGATTTTGAGCATGCAAAAATGCACTTAGCAGTCATCTCGCTTTACAGAGCCGTAAGAGCAGTGCTCTCGCATGTATTCTAGATGAGAGCTTAAGGTCTTTCAACCTTATCTCAAGGCTGAAATAAGAGAATTTTTGTGTAGTGAGATAAAAAATCTGAAAGATTTGTGACTGACTCGATATAAGCCATCCATTATGACATGGTAGGAAGGTCTGGCATATGACCTCACAAGCACCATTTCAGCATACACACCTGTTACCTTAATATACCCTGTGGTCATATGTAAGAATCTGTGCCTTTTCCAATGCAATTTTTTGCTTATAAATAAGAGAAACTAACTTAGAACTAACAAAATGATATGTGATTTAAAAATTGATTTAGTTGAAAGTACAAAATTTCTGAATATAAGAAGCAACTTCCCCCGCAGTAAAATTTTAAGTAATTCCATTCTCTGTCATTACGTTGTGACAAAAATGCATACAAGTCTACTGTAACTATCCATTTTATGAGCTATTTATCTCTCTTCATAACTACATAATTATCTGAGACATGCAAGCATCTGAGACATGTTTACAATCTGTGTGACACTATTGTGTCCAATTGCCTTCTCTTCTTACCGTCCATGGGTACCATATAGAAGGCCTTTGAAGATGGAAAACGCTCTGCCAAGGGCTATCTTTAGGTTGTCTGCGACACCACAAAGCCAGCACACATCAACATATTCAGCTCAGCTGATATTCTCTGAGCATAATTGATATTGGCTCTTGGTTCTTGGGTACATTGGCCAGAAATCAATTACTGTTGTGGGCATTGGTGCTCTCTGTGACAGCACACAGGCCCCTAAGCATCGTGAAGGTGCTTGGGAGCAATCAAGTGAAAATATCTCAAGCAAGCTGTCAGTGTAGAACTGAGCAATATGGAGCTTTTTTTTAAAGTTGTGAAACTTTCCTTCTTGAGCATTATATTTTTATTCATACCAAAATAAATGCAGCTTTTATTCTGCAAATATATGCCTCCATCAACCAAAAGGATAAATTTAATTATGGCTACATGTATGTTGCAGAATGTCTAGTTAGCTAACTAACTACTATACAATGTACAGGCTGATAAAAATGTGTCTTCCCATCTAAATTTTGGAAAATAGTAGTTGAGCTTATGAGAATTTATAATATATTATGCCAGACAATGTAACGACAATATGACCTGTGGAGGGCATTTAAGGTGGTTGGAAGCCTAAGGGCCTGCAAAATTCCTAATACAGTACAACCCAAAATAAAGTACGATTACCCCAGCAGGAAGGAAGAATCAGCCACTACTTTACCCTTCCACACCTTTTGACTACCTCCGAATCGCTTCCTACTTTTGCCTACTTGAAACTACCTTTTAAAATTACTTACATTAAAATCACATTTAAACAACACCAATTTGAACTCAATCACCCCATTGTGTTTGATTTACTTGATATTTTGCACCTCTGCTAATTGCAGTTACATTGGTAGCTGTCTAAATAGAGTTCTTAATGTAGGCTAAGGTTGTTGTAAGGAGTCAAAGGGAGTTGTAAGGAGATTTGGGGTGGAAAGGAGAAAAGAGGGCAAAATAGGTCAACAAAAGACTTCTGACAGAAAATTGTCCTATTTTATTTTGAGTTGTACTGTAAATCTTCGTACCATACATATTTAATTAGCTGATTTGGATACTAATCGCAGACACTTTATTTTCTATTTGACAAAAAGTATAGTGGTATGCTTTGATATCTTCTACTTTCTTTTTGAAAATGAATTGAAGTAGAAAAACGGCATCTATTAATATAGTAGAAATCGTTTAAATACAAGCAGTTTCTGCTAAGAAAACAATTTTCTTTCACGTTTCAGCTTTGGTACAGAATCACTAAACTAGCCTGAGAAACTTAATATGGACCAAACGCCAAATTGAGCATCAATGCCTCATCATCCGGGTGTTGTCAAGAAGTTTCTATTGGGAGACAAACCACAGGCTGCTTTGATTGAATGAATGTTCTCTGACAAGAAAATCATAGCATCGAGAATCCAGACATGTGCCATTTGCCCATTTCTTGGTATTGATCCGAAAATACTGTCTTTTGTTGGAAGGCCACTGTGCTCTCTCGCACACATCATTATTGGTGAAATAGTAAAAAGATAGTTAGTCACTTTTGCATATAACTGAAAATAGCTTAAAAATAATTTAGTCTTTTGGCGATTGTTTGTTGTACAGATTTGTGGTTTGTCTGCCTTATATACAATTTCTAGTCCAAACATCGGTCTTTCTTGTGATCTTCATGAAGTGTCAAGATTTCAACTCATACGAGGATTGTTTCTGCACAAGAATCATTCCCTATCAGCTCCATGTTCAGCTTTTTTCTTATCCTTCTGTTTTGTCAGCTCACACCCAAACAACAATTCAGCTGTTCAGTGGTTTTTCTCTGTCTGAACTCCACTCTCATCTGATTTTATGCCTCCAGTGGTTTTGAGGAGAAACTGTCGTGGTTTATTTGTGCAGTGACACTCAGGCGAGAATGGCGCAATCCATAATGTTGTAAAATACGACATCTATGACCCCATTCAATGTCATGTTTTGAGCTCTAGAACAAAATGGTCCTGAAGTGAACAATCTATAGGCTATCATCACACATTTACCTTTATTTTTCAATCGTTCCTACTTCTATGACTACAACAAAACCTTCACTGAGAATGATGAGTTTTGCATCTACCCTAATAAGTTATGATGGATTGATAGATTAGGGCTTTACGTCCCATATTTAAGCACTTTGTAGGCTACTTAGGACAGGAGGAGGATAAAGCGATGAGGCAAAGGATGATTGAAACAGCTGTCAAAAATAGGCCCAGGTGAACCGGCAAGAGTTGGATTCGAACCCTGGACCCAACAATTGGCAGCCTGGCAAGCTACCATGCGACCAACGTTCACCAATAACATAATCTATGAACATTCGTGAATGTGATGTTGGAAATGATGTTATTTGAGACAAACACGGCCATATTGTAGATCCAGATTTTGTTGCTTTTGCATCAATCAAAGTTGTGGAATGAACTTACCAATCAGATAAAGATACTCTAAGTATGCTTTCACACTCGATTTTTGCAAGTGCATTAATTTAAATCTCCCAACCCATCCTTTTCAATGTCCTCTTCTTTCGTCCCTCTCTCCCTTCTCCTTTCTGCAAATTCTCATAATTTATCTTTCAACAATCACGCAAGAAAAATAACACAATGTCATTCATACCATGCCTCTTCCCAAGCTGTGTGTTAGACAAAGCATTCATTAATTCGTACTTTCAGGTGCGTAAACAGCAAAATGACATAATATTTCATTTTAAAGATTGATGTCAGATTTCCTCAGTGGCTTCCATTTGCTCTGATTGTAATCTATTTTCTATGTAGACCCTGTCATTCTTAAAAAGCACAAATATTAAAATGGGATGGACACATCAAAATTGCAGTAGTCCATTAAAACAAACATGCAAAATTAATTTCAGCCATCTTGCTTAATGATGCTTTTTGACAAAATTGATATTCTCACAATTTGATAGACAATTGGGCTTCTGGGAATACAGAAAAGTTTCGAAGTTTTGGAAAAAAGGTCAATTATAAGTTTATAATATTACGTTTTTTGTTAACCTTTAGAACCCTGGATTGTCTTGACAGTCACTGTCAGGTGGATGTTATGACCAGAGCGAAAAGTGTCGCTGACCTCACCTGATTACCATGGTCCCGGTTGTGCCTTATCAGCTCACACATACAGGTTGTACTGGTGGTAAAACATTATAACCATAGTACCCTACTTTACTAATGAACTTCGCAAAAATTGTTTTTAATAATACAGATACCGTGTTCAGGAAAATGTCCCATTGCATCAATTTTCACACATCTGACTGACCATTTTGTTTGATATTTCAATATGATAATTGAAAACTAAGACAGCCATACTTAAAATTCATGTGATATTAAACATGTTCCTCTCTACTGATCTTTCAAGCCATCTTTGTAAGATCATGAACAGCAAGAAATTTTAGGAAAAAGCCAGGAAGCTAATTAGTTTAATGCAAGAGCCATGATTTTCATCTCTCAGAAATGATGGACCAAGATAATGCACACATTTTCCAAATAATAATTCCGTAATTTGAGGCCCTGGTAATGAGATATGGAAAATTCTATTGCGAAGGAAGAAGCCCATTTGGCAAATTGCTGGGTTTCCTGCCTATCACTAAATTGTTATGTTATCATGCTGTGCAGTAATAATGTGTCCAAATGATGTGAGGGTTGCTTAAAGGAAATATCATGTCATAATTCACAAGTGGTAAAAGTATGAGTGATTATTGAAACAAGTGATGTCAGTTCCCTCTAAGTTCATCAGTCTTGATACTAAATGTTTGTGATCACTGCTGTTCTGCAAAATAGTGGCCATATCCTATACACGTAAAAGGAAAGTCAATGAATGTGACACACTATACAACTTGATTGGGATGAGAAACAACACAATAAAGAATATTTCTGTGCATTTTGATTTGTATTGTCTGCAAATAAAAGTGCCATGGCTGTCAAAACTTGTTGATCCTTCTAAAAAAGGCTTTTTGTGTCCTTGGAATTCATTCCAAGACCATTGTCGCTACCTTCATTTCTTGTTAACAGGTAAAGTTAGTGTATTCACTAAAACATTTCATAGACAAGATGACAATCCCAACTGACGTGCCCTGGTTATCAAAATGGTTCTTATGCATCCCTGGCTGCAGTATTGTGTTTCCCAGTGCTTAAATTGATGTTTATTTAACAGATTCTTTGTGATAGCAGTAAGCACTTCACACAAAAACTGGTTCTGAATGTTGTGCTGTGCTGCCCTCTTGTGCATAGTCACTGCATACCACAGCTACCTGCAAGTTCATTTCATTAAAATATACAAAGTGTTATGCAAATCTTGATAGAGGTACAAATTGTCGATATAGACCAAGGACCCTATGCATGCATTGCATGCTATTTTTATGTTTATAGCCATTGCTCCACCATAGAAGTTTGGAGGACAACACTCAAGTGGAAGAACTTTACATGACATGCCAGGATAAGAATTTAATGGATGAAAGTTTTCTTCAGATATCATACATTGGTGGATTTTGCATTTTTGAAATATTTCGGCATCCCATATGAATGCTCAAGAGACGATGCAGAACTATTACAACAAAGCTGGTTTTGATATAAAAAAATCAGCCAGAATAACTATTGATAGAGAATACAAGTTAAATCACATAGCCAAGTGAACTGGGGGTCTAAAACTCAATAGCAGAATGAGCCATACATCTTACAGGTTAAAGCTAGAGCAAACATCAGTGTGCAAACATGATCATGGCACAAAAGGGCAATTGGGCAATGTATCTGCTATCCCTCCAGGGCACTGGTAGTAGTAACACAGGAGCTAGTTAGCTTTATAGTGAACTACACCAGGAAGAGAAATACCTCCTAATCCAATGTGTGAGGTCTGAGAAAAGACATTGATAAACTTAGTGTCCTTGAACAAAGTTTAGGGTTTAAAAAAATGTACAAAGAATCCATCAACACAGCGGTGTAGTATGTGGTCTCAGCTTCGATTTGATGTAAAGATCAAAAAAATCTGTTGGGAAAATTTTGAGAAAATTGAAATTTAAAATTTTTAGTTTTTCACACCCATGTTGCATGCAAAATATCAATTATAGGTATATCAAATGACATTGCAGTGTCATTGAAACATCATATTTTATCTAGTTATACATTAAGTTACTCAATCAGGTTAAAGAAAATACCAGAAAAAGCATTTTATTTCCAATTTTCACATCTTTTCCAACATTTAGGGGTGTTGCAAACTCAGTGAATCTAATAATGTGTCAAAATCAAATATAAACATGGCCATTTCAGCTTTATTATTTCTTGAACCAAATAAAAGTAGCAAATGAACCACCAGGGTGTGAGAAAATGCCCTGTTAACTTCATTAGTGATGGAAATTGAGAGTTTTAGCATTTCACCAGTCAATGTTTTTTTAGTGAGATTCGCAAAAACATCTTTAAAGTTATTGGACAATAAACAGTAGACACATGTAGAAATACCTACTGCAGAATCTGACAAGTGATTATCTTCACCACAGCTTTCCATGTAAGTTGTATTTCATATCTAGGGAAATAATATTTTTGAGAGAAGTATTTGTTTAAATCAATAAAAAAAACATATATGCAAGTGGCCTAATGGCAGAGATGGCCAATTCCAAGTTTCATTTCAATGTCTCTGTTCTTATTGAAATATTGGTTGCAATTTATGTTCTTCTGAAGAATTTTAAGGGTGTTATTCACCCATTTTTTCCAATTGTTAAGATTATTTCAGGGAATTTAATGGTTGCCGACTTCCAAAATTCAGTTATTCAGTTGTAGCATGCCTTTGTGCAACCAACAGAGTATTAAACTAGCAGTCAACAGAATCTCTTCTATGGTCACATAGTTAATATTGGTTATATGTGAACTTTCTAGATGAAATTAGGAGATGTTATGATTTTAAAAAGTTAACTTCAAACCAGAAGCTCTCAAATAAATATTTATTGGTAATATTATTTATTTTTCTTTCATGATATGAATGACACCACTCAAAATGCATCCTATACATAGTTTCTAGCCAATTCATTGCATTAGTAATGTAAAATCTGCATGCAAAGTACTAAATTGAGACATATGAAAAATTGAAGAAAATCATTAAAATACTATCAGAAACTAAGACCCTAAACAAAAATTTCAAATTTAAGGAATTGACAATTGAGGCATTCATGTTTCTTCACATTGTGATTAGAGGTTTTGATACTGATATAAAGAGATATACTCTGAAAGTGTTGCGACATACATCTCAAAATATTGATAGAGAAATGCTGTAAAAGCCCTAAATATGTCTTATTATTGGCTATATTGCTACAGTTTTCTGCTACTTAGCTAATGCAGTCGATGAATTAGGGACATTATGCAGGTTCAGTTAATTGGACTCTAAATGGGTTCGGAGAATGCAGATTATAGTCTAGCAAGTTTGTAACACCTTCAGAATGTGATATTCCTTTAATAACCACTTAATCATAATTCTGAATTTGGTCCACTGTATATATAAGCACCAGGGTGGGAAAGGAAAGCATTTCTAAGTTAAGAATTTCATTTTAAACATTCTATAATGGATATTTTGCATGCAGCAAGGGTGTGAAAAACTAAAAATTTAAAATTTCAATTTTCTCAAAATTTTCCAAACAGATTTTTTTGATCTTTACATCAAATCGAAGCTGAGACCGCATACTACAACGCTGTGTTGACAGATTCTTTGTACATTTTTTTTAACCCTAAACTTCGTTCAAGGACACTGTGTAAAAATGAACTTCAACTTCAGACTTTTACAGTTTCAATGAGCTAACAATAAAAATGGATTTCAGATTTATTTTATTTTCTCACACCTGGTACATAATTTTTTTGTTTTCTATTTCCTTTTCTCTTCTTTATTTTATTATGATATAGCAGGATGTTTCAGTCTTTGTGGTGTCTTGCATTTTTTTATTTTTCAAAACTGCAGTGAATCTAAGATCTGAGACGAGACATCTGTACAGCGTTTACTCAAAATCCTTTGTTGTATTTCACGCATGCAAACATGCACTTAGCAGTCATCTCACTTTACAGACCTATAAGTGCAGGGCTCTTGGAAGAATCCTAGCTGAGAGCTTGAGACTTTTCAACTGTATGGCAAGGCTGAAATAAGAGAATTCCTGCATGATGCAAGTACAGTGTAAAGCGGCCAAGGAGAAATAGCATTCTTACATCAAATATACAAGGAATTCTTGAGAGTATACAATATCAGACTTAATTAATAGCTTACATGCTCTGGAACATTGTATATTAAAAGTATCAATTAAAACGGAAAGTAATCACATTTTCAAATCAACCAATTTAATAGGCGTACGGCGAGCAGATTCCATGGGAGGGAGAGCGACGTTTGCCCGAAATTTCGTAATCCAAATTCAATGGCATTTTATCGTAAAATGCCTTGGGAACCATTGATTTATAATAATGTTAGTTTGATAATCTGCCCGAAATTTTAGTCTGCTTGCCCGAATTTCCATTGTTTTACAAACTTTTTGGGGGGCGATTGCCCCCCTGCCCTCCTGTCCGATACACCTATGACCAATTTCGATACATTTATCTGCAATCAAAACATAGCCAAAAGCAGATCATGTTTCATTGAGGCCATGAAAATGACTAATGGCTGTTTTGCTGATCAATACCCTTGGTATCACCTTACAGCTCTTTTCCTGTGGTTCGTTTGATCTTGGCATATAACCAATCTGGCAAAATACTACCTTATACATAGCACAAGTTTGCAGCCATCAGAATTAATTATGTATGGTGAATTTTTGCACAAATTTATAAGTAAAAATTCAAAATGTGTAATGCCACTACATTAAATTTTTGTCGCATGAATACGATTTCTGTGGTTCTGTGGTTCATGTTTTTCCATACGAAAATGACATTTTTACCGTACTCGCGAATGGTGAAAATAGCCCTAAAATAGAAGTGGGTTGGGGGGGGTCTAGACATCAATGGATTTGGCTGTAATTTGAATTTTATGGTCTGTTCATCTATAGGAGATCAACTGGTTTAAAGACTGGCGTGATCCGGAAAAAAGTCCGAAAAATGAGACACCCTAGTATACATTGGCTAAATGATTGTTCAACATAATATCAAGAAGCTCCTTTGAGACGGAAGGCACTCTGCCAAGTTCAATCTTTGGCATCTGTCTGACACCACAAAGCCAGCACACATTATAATATTCAGCTCAGTTGATATTCTTCAAGCATAATTGCTATTGCTTCTTTCTTCTTTGCGACATTGCAATTACAGCTGTGGTCATTGGTTCTCCCTGAGGCAAGACACAGGCCTCTAAGCATCATGATACTGCTTGAAAGCAATCAACTGGAAATATCTCAAGCAAGCTGTCAGGGTAAAAATGGAACAAAGTTTCAGAACCATACTGCTATTACTTTTTGGAATTGCACATATTCTTAATGCATTAAATAATTTCAATGTGCCAGTAACACTACTATAACACAAAATATTGCAACATTTTTTTTATGCAATGCACTTACATGTATATATATTATTACATTTCATTTTAAAGTTCAGCATTGTACAATGGAAGATCAACTTGCCTGAAAATCTTCTTATCTCCCAAATGCAATTTCAGCATCAACGCCAAGCCATCTAGTTGCTGTCAAGAATATTCTATTATGAGACAAATCGCAGACTGGCTTTGAAAGGACGAATGATCTCCAAAAAGGAAATCCGAGCATCAGGAATCCAGACATGTGCCTTTTCTTGATATTGATCCCAAAATAGGCCTACTGTCTTTTGTAAGAATGAGCACTTTGCTCATCAGCATGTTATTGGCGAAATGGTGTAACTGAATTGTGGTAAAAAACTGATAAGCTTACAGGTAATTCAGTGTTAAGTCTATCTGATTCTTATACAGTTGTGATACATCAGGTAGGCCTGTCTTTCTGACTTCTTTTCAGTTGTGCATCATTACTATACCTCATTATCAGTGTTTTCATGTTCCACAAAACATTCGCTATTTCTCCCTTTCAGCACTGCTTTCAGATTGGCTGTGTGCTGATAGCAGGATATCAAGGAGACAATCACACAATTCAGCCGTTCAAGGTTCTCTGTCTGCCCTCCACTCTTATCTGATTTTATGCTTCTAGTGGCTCAAGCAGAAACTGTCAAGGGTTATTTTTGCAGTGTCACTGAGGCGAAAATGGGAGCAATCAATGATGTTCTAATATACAGCAACAGCCATGACCTTATTAAATGTAATGTCTTGAGCTTTCAAAAAATTGTGAATAATTTCCCAGGACCATTTAACAATGCACTGGGATTTCATCTGAAAAAAAAAAAAACACATATTTCACATCAATATGGTCATGAAGTAGATAACCTACTAGCACACATTACAAATTTTCACTGTAATTTTAAAAATTCCTACTTTTGTGACTGCAACATAACCTTCCACTTATTTACATTTGTATAAAGAAATTTCACCGACACCCTTTGCTGTCATAAACCAACAAAATGACAACTCTTATCCCCTTGGGTGTGACAAATGGTCTCTGAAGTGTCATTCGGGAAATTCATTCTTCAGAACGATGAGATTTGCACTGACCCAAAAAGTTATGTACACTGGTGCAATGGAGCTGGAAATATTATTCTTTGTGCCAAATGAGGCCATGTTTAAAACCAGATCTCTTACTTTCACTTCAAAGTCCAACGAAACAACATATATTATCACGCTTAGTTAGCTATACTAGAATGAACTTCCCAATAATATTGGTTTATTTAACAGTCAGGACATTGTCAAACTCTAAGAGCTCTTTGGAGATTGGCGGTCCATCGGAAAAATGTATTTTCATATTTTCAATTTTCAAACTGGCTTTGCCACGTCATTAACAGTTACCTGCCTGCTTCTGATCTTCTCATTAGGTACATACACTAAACCGGTTAATTAGTTTGTTTATTGGCACCTATGTTGGCAGATATGACATATATGCTGAACAAACTGATCAAATGACAACTAATCCAAACTAGATCATTCAAATATGTTTAACCCAGTGACACTACAAGAGCAAGTTGAATATTCATTTTGAAACTGTGTGGACCGCTAATCTGCAAAGTAAAAAAATCTGGAAGTAGAGAGATCCAATGGTTTTTATATAATATCTCTGTCTGCTAATTTCATATATTTATATATCATGTAGTTAACTGTTTGCTTTTCATTCTAGTCAAACATAGCTTTTTTCATGGTTTGTATGTCTAAATTAATTGATCAATCTTTCTATAAAAGTAACTGTCTTTATCGATGAGATTGCAAGTTTTGTTTTTATAGTAAATGGTAATCTGACTGAGAATCTATGTAATTTTTCTTTTCAATCCTGGGGAACTTCCTTAATTTACAACTTTCCCAATGGGCAAACACAAAAAGGTAAAAATACTTCCCTTTCAGGAATTATGACAGATTTTCTCTGTGGCTGGCACTGGCTGCTATTTGAACTGATGGTAATCTATTTTCTATGTAGAAACGTCATTCCTCACTTTTTAATATTAAAAGGGGACAGACAAATCAAATTTTCAGTAGTCCATTAAAAGATACAAGCAAATTTAATTTCCGCCATCTTTCTGAAAGATATTTTCATGACAAAATAAATAATTCTGACAATTTAATAAACAGTTTGGCTTCAGGAAATCGGGATCCATGGACTAGGTACTGATGTCGATCGGTAGAGCTAAGCCGATGCTGACAACCTGATTTAGCATTGTTATGGGCCTCAGGAAACCATCCCATTGACTTCATAATGGTAGAAAATGGTGGATGGTAATTAAAATCACAACACCAGCACGATCTCACACATAATCAAGTGGCTGTCTGAGAAATTCTTGCGATGCTATTGTCATTATTCCAGTCAAACTTATCGTCAATCTGGTAAAATACTGTCTGATACATAGCACTTCCAGCCATCAGAATTAATTATCAGTATTGAACAGGTTGTGGGTCTCCATGCCAATTAGCTGAGGATGTTTGACTCAGGAGAACAATCCATATAATGATAATAGATTGAGAGGAATGTATCAGTCGGAAGTACCATTGTGGCTTTACATGATGGAGGTGGAAGGGACGGATGGAGAAGAGATGAAAATTGGTGTTTGCTAAAGATGTCATGGGAAGAACAATGTTTACGAAAAGGATGTTGGTGAAGAAATAAAATGACTATATAGCGCAGTGAACAAAGAAGAAAATAGAAGAGAAGATTGATGATTTTGTGCATAGGCATATCGGAGGGGGGGGGGCAGGGGGCAATACCCCCCCCCCCAAAAGTTTGGGAAACAGTCAGATTCTGGCAAAAAGGCTAAAAAATTTGGGCAGAAGATTAAATAATCACTATTGAAAATTAATGATTTCTCTGCAATTTCATTTGAAATGGTATCAATTGTGATATTTACTAATGTCAATAAAAGAATATATATATATATTATATATATTAAATCTAGATCTTGAAATTCGGGCAAATGTCGCTCCCCCCTCCAAAATCGCGTTTGCCGTACAATTATGATTTTGTGTAACAGTTGCATCTATATCTTGTCATTGAATTTTGTGAAACTAACCGAGGAGGAATCTGGCATACCTGCCAAGATTCAAAATAGGTGTGAAATCGCCATGGCTGAACAAAATATTGGACATTCAATCAATCAAAGTTCAATAGCAAGGAGAATAAATGAATCAATGGAACTGCATGACCTCTGTCACAAGACTTGTACATGCAAAACCTGAGGCCAACTAAAATACAATGGAAAAAACCCGATGCCTGGTACATATAGGTAAATGTCCTTTGTGTATCTACTAATTAGTATTGACTGAATGAATGTTCAATATAATCAAGAAGAAGGAACCATGTTTATAAGGATGCTATTGATTGAATGTGAATCATAGGCGTATTTCGCAGGGTGTTTTGCCCTGAAATTTTAACATGGCCCAAATGTGACCAGGACAGTGGATCTGCCCTGATATTGGGCCAGGATTTGCACTGATGAGCCATTTTCCCTGATGCCAGGGGGGACTGCAAAACAATCACAGCCCCCCCCCCCACGAGACAGCCGTCCTGTACCCCTATTCAATAAGTTATTAATTTTATTAGTTGATTATCTTTCCTTTACATCCACGAAATTCCCTGCGTTATACCAAATATATGACTCATTTTGGTCAATTTACCTTCTCATTCTTTCCGTGCACTTGCACCACATTGAAGCTCTTTTATGATGGGAGGGACTCTGCCAAGTTCTGTCTTTATCATGTGTCTGACACCACAAAACCGGCACATATAATAATATCCAGCCCAGCTGATATTCTTCTGGAATAATTGCACTTGGCTCTTTGTTCTTTGCGACATTGCCCAAAAATCAATTACAGCTGGGGCCATTGGTGCTCCCAGTGACAACACACAGGCCTCTAAGCATCATGAGGGTGCTTGACAGCAATCAAATGGAAATATTTCAAACAAGCCACATGGTACAAATGGAACAAAGTATGAGAAACCTAGTGCTATTCATGCTATTATTTTTTGAAATGCATATATATTCTTACTACATTAAATAATTTCAAAGTGCCAGTAACAGTGTGTACAATAACACAAAACATTGCAACATTTCTTTTTATGCAATGCACTTGCATGGATATTGCTCATTAAATTTTATTCCAAAGTTCAGCGTTGGCACAATGGAAGCTCAGCTCCTCGAAAAATCTTCTTATTAACCAAATGCCAATTTGAGCATCAATGCAAAGCCATCCAGTTGCTGTCAAGAACATTCTATTATGAGACAAACCACAGACTACTTTGATTGGATGAACGATCTCCAACAAGAAAATCCGATCATCAGGAATCAAGACATGTGCCATTTCTTGATATTGATCCCAAAATACTGTCTTTTGTTAGACGGGGCACTGTGCCCTTTTGCATGCATCATTATTGGTGAAAAGTAGAAACAACTGTATTGATAATTTTCATGTGGAATAGAAATGTTGAGCGGCTGCTTTTTATTCAGTTATTAAACATCAGTTCCTCGAGCATCTTTGACAAATAAAAGATTTGCACTGAATTTCAATGCACATGAGACTTGGTTATGTCAAGAAATATTCACTGCTTCCACCTTTATCAGCACGGCTTCCAACTTGTCTACCATCCTCCTATCAGCACACAGCCAAACACGAAATTCAGGCATTCATTGGTTTTCTGTTTGCGCTCCACTCTTATCTGATTCTATGCTGCTTCCAGTGGCTCAAGGAGAAACTGTTTAGGGTTATTTGTGTAGTGTCCTTGAGGCGGTGAAAATGGGAAATTGCAACAATCAATTATGTTGTAAAATACAGAGACAGCTATGACCCAATTCAATGTCATGTTTTGAGTTGTGGAACTATTTGTAAAGAATTTCCAGGATCATTTAACAATCTTCTTGGATTTTATCTGAATTAAGGAAAATAAAGATAACAAATTTCATATAAACATGGTCATTACATGAAGCAAATAATCTACCAGCACACATCATACACTTTCACTGTAATTTTCAACATAAATTTCTACTTCGTGACTCCAGAAAAACCTTCCACCAATTTACATTTTGGATAAAGAGATTTCGCTGGCACCCTTAACTGTCATAAACCAACAAAAGGACAACCCTCATCCTCTTGGGTGTGACTAATGGTCTCTGAAGTGTAATTCAGGAAACTCAGTGTTCAGAATGATGAGATCCGGATTGGCCCAAAAAGATTTTGTACATTGATGCAATCGTACTAGAAATGTTATTCTTTGAGACAAACAAGGCCATATTGTGAAAACCAGATTTACAACTGTCACTACAAAGTCCAATGAAACTACATATATTATCACGCTAAGTAGTACAATGAACTATCCAACTAGATTAACTGATGTAATGCAAGGATACTCTCAAACTCTTTAGTAAACAATATGGATCTAGACAGATTCAACTGTGTTTATATAATTTCTCAGTTTACTATCTATATTCATGTGTCACACTTTTCCAATGGGCAAACACAAAAAGGGAAGATCGAATCTTCCTTTTAAGGGATGATAAGATATTTTTCCTAGTGAATGCCATTGTAGGCCTAATCTATTTTTTATGTAGATCGCGTCATTTCTTACTCTCTAAGATTAAAATGGGACAGACACATATAAATTTCAGTTGTCCATTAAAAGATACATGCAAAATTAATTTATGCCATCTTTCAGAATGATATTTTCATGACACCAAATAATTCTGACAATTTAATAAACAATTCTGCCTCAGGGACGTTTGAAATATTCTGAAGTTTCAGTAAAATTTTCATTCTTGTGTCAGTTTTACATTTCTTAAACCTTCGAGTTTTCGTGCGCTAATAACGTGGACCAATTTTCACTACGAAAACATTAAAAGAAACCATGCTTTTAAGTCCCTGTACAGTGATCCCTGCGTTAAAAGACCCCCTGTTGTAACACAGACTTGCCTTATTTGACCGTCTTCCTCTCGTGCAAAGTAGCATTTTTAATGCTTTTTGTACCCTGATGACAGAACGCACCCCCAAGAGAGACTGCTTCAGGACCATAAAAGGGGCGGTCTTATTATGCAAGGACCACTGTATAAATATTAGGGTGGGCTGAAAAAAACTTTTTTTGGAATTTCAATATGCCAGTGGTATAGAAAGTTGGCTATGGCCAAAAAATGAAAATTTGTGTAAAAAAAATTTTGTGGCATGCGACTTGTGACGGGCCACTCCGGCTTTTATGAAAATGCATATTTTCAGCAATTTTGCATGCTTTTTTAGACCATTTTTTGGCCTGAGTCAGCTTCCATGGTTTCAGAATGCTCAATGGCATACTTAAATCTTCTTTGAAGGCAATTTTGGATATCAAACACCATAAACAGGTTGTATATATTTAAGATATAGCCATATCTGGGTAAATGTTGGGAATCAGAATTTGGCTTTTTTCGCTAAAAATTGCCCAAAAAAATTGAAAAAATCGGAATTGACCGGACAAAAAAGGATTCCAAGGGAATTGTAATTACCCCAAGTCCTCCCCAATGCACTAAAAAGCATTTCCAGTGTATCATTTGCATCAATTTGTGGTTTTAGTTTCCAGAATAGGGGCAGTTCTGTAATGACAGATTTACAGATTTGACACTTTAGCAGCTTGTGTAGCCCTACCATTAAATCTCAGTAACTTCATTGTTAAATAGGGATAAGGCCAGTTAATAGGGGTGTCAGACAAGCCATCAACCAAAGCTCCAAGAGCAATAGGAGCTGAGCTACAAGGCGAAATGTCATTGTGTCGGACGTACTCACACGATATACGTCCGACACATCGGTGACACGATGACATTTCGTCTTGTAGCTCAGCTCCTATTGCACTTGGAACTTTGGTTGATGGCTTGTCTGATACCCCTATTACCTGGCCTCATCCCTATTTAGCAATGAAATAACTGAGGTGTAATGGTAGGACTACACAAGCTGCTAAAGTTTCAAATCTGTAAATCTGACTTTGCGGAATTGCCCCTATACCGGAACCTGAAACCACAAATTGATGCAGGTAATACGCTGGAAGTGCTTTTTAAGGCATTAGGGAGGGCCCGGGGTAATTAAAATTCACTCTGAATCATTTTTAGTGGGATCAATTCCGATTTTTTCAATTTTTTTGGGCAATTTTTAGCGAAAAACGCCAAATTCTGATTCCCAACATTTTCCTGGAAATGGCTATATCTTAAATATGAGCAACCTGTTTATGGTGTTTAATATGCAAAATGGCCTTCAAAGAAGATTTAAGTATGCCATTGAGCCTACCGAAACCATGGGAGCTGACTCAGGCCAAAAAATGGTCTAAAAAAGCATGCGAAATTGCTGAAAATATGCATTTTCATAAAAGCCGGAGTGGCCCGGCACAAGTCGCATGCCACAAAATTTTTTTTGCACAAATTTTCATTTTTTGGCCATAGCCAACTTTCTATACCACTGGCATATCGAAATTCCAAAAAAAGTTTTTTTCAGCCCACCCTAATAAATATCATGCATATGGTGCCAAAAGTAATCCAGGAAAAAAAGTAATCCAGGAAAAAATTAGAGAGCTCATTTCTTTCTTTGCCATGTAGGAACCATGATTTTCACCACTCAAAAATGATGGGCTAAGATAATGCACAGATTTCCCAGATGATAATTTCCTTACTTGAGGGCCAGGTAGCGAGATATGGAGAATTCTGTTGTGAAGGAAGAAGTCCATTTGCCAAATTGTTGAGTTTCCTGGTTGTCCTTAAATCATGCTCTGCATTAATCATGTATCCATATATGAACAGAACCGCATGAAAGAGTAATTGTTCTAACATTTGTGTTGTAATTCGTAGCTCGGAAAAACAGGTGATTACTGAAATGTTCATATCCGTCTGATACACCTGGCCGCAAAATTATTCAACCCCTTTGATGTTTTCTCATAGCCTCCAATTGTAAACGGGTTTTGCAAAAATGAGTGTAGTGACATCAGAATGTATCAAATCATAAAAAGTATGATAGCATCACATACTAGATGACATATGCTAAATCTCCCGTGAAGTATAACTTAATACGAATGGCATGCTCCATTTCACATATGGGTCACAACATTTGAAAAATTATTCAACCCCCCTCTCCAATGCTAATCCAATGGAAGGAAGGGGGTTGAATAATTTCGCAAATGTTTGACCCCTATCGGAAATGCAAAGTGCCTCTCAAATCAAGGTCTCCTTCACAGAAGTTTGGCATTACATACGTATGTTGTCTAATATGTGATGTTATCTTTTTTTTTCATGATTTGATACATGCTAATGTTACTGCCCTCATTTTTGCAAGACTTGTCAACTATTGAATTCAATGGGAAAATACAAAGGGGTTGAATAATTTTGCTGCCAACTGTATCATAATCCATATGAAATTTCATTTGACCCCACATGTTCGGTTAGTGATCATAATCCTTTTCATCATGATTATAGTTTGTCTTTTTTTATGTTGGAATTCTGAAGATAGTTCACTAATAAAAGAACAAAAACATTTTCGCAATCATTTTAGATTAACAAACCACATGATATTTTCGTTAACATACGCAATACATATTCAGATGTAGTTCAGACATGCATAAATTCAATAACTTGACAGTCTGAAGATGCAAATAAGTTGATAGCAGCAGCATGGTAACCAATATATATATCACTCACTATTGGCCCTACCGTCTTAATGCTACAGAATCACTAAGGTATGCCCCTTGCTTTACAAGACCCTTTGTTATAACTTGAATTCTTCATGTGCCTAAAGAAGTTCATTTTTCAAAAAGATTTTGTTCTAATTGGCCATATTTACATTGCATTATACACGTCCTGAGACTTGATTCTGTAAATTATAGTGTATTTGTCACTTCAGCGTAGTTTGTTACAAAAGATTTTGACATAAATAATTGTACTTCTGAATTCAAACATTTTGTTTCAAAGAATGCTCCGTGTTCTCCCACAATATTGCTGATCTCTGACATCTGTCTGGGACATAGAAATACATAGAACGGACATGAGGCTGTATGAAGCCACCTCAAGATGAGGTCACCAAATCCGCCATATTGGAACTGCCCTGAGACATGACGTCACAATAGACTAATTATGATGTGATGTCATGCCATTGTTATAAGTGACATCACTGTTATTGGTGACATCACGGTACCATTGTGTCAGGATACAGGGCAGTTCCAAGATGGTGGTTTTGGTTGCCTCATCTGTCAGAGCCTCATGTCCGTTCTATGTATTTCTATGGTCTGGGATGATTGTCAGATTCCAGCTTCGTGATACGGTCCATAAACTGCTGGCTCCAGACTTCCCTCTAATCAGGGACTGAGAAGCAGTAAGAAAGATGTTTGTGTTTTGGTTCTTTATTTGTCACTTTAAAACATATTCTTAGAGTATAAAGACAATCCTCAGGAAAGGCCTCAGCTGACAAGATGGGTACATAAAAATGGAAAACCATAGTTTATGCCATCTGAATAACTATGTACAAGTACTTGCACAGGTATATAAGTAATAACGATTTTTGTTTTCATGGCTTTAATAGTAAGATAAATGTGAACTTATTCCGGCAAAGATTTGAACATAATTATCAATTACATTATACTGCTACATTAATAACTTGCACATTTTGTTCTCATACAAGTAACACTTTAATCAAAATGGGTACATTAGAAATGTATAAACCACAGTTGTTATACTTTCTGAATAACTATGTACAAGCAAATTCACAGGTAGATTAATCATAACAATTTTTTTTTAATGGCTTAATATTGAAATAAATATGAACTTATTCCAGCAAAGATGTGAACATAATTATCAATTACATTATACTGCTACATTAATAACTTTTTATCTTATCTAATACAAGTAACATATTAATCATTGTCTCTTCTATGATAGGAGTTACTTGAGACCCATGTTATCCATCTTATGACAGGCCTTGGAAATACTTTCACAAGATTTACATGAGATTTTCTTCTGTACCAAAATATTCTACATATTCTGCCATTATTTCTTTCAGCTCATCCTCTGTGACCCCATACTCTTCCAAGCTGTACTTGTGTTTCCCATGTTTGTGTTGTTTATTTTCCTGAATGTGACTTTCCATGTTTGCTAATGCTTCTGGTGTCAGACTCCATCCAAAATTGGCGTATAAGTTTTTCAATTCATCCAGTGGATCTTTTACCATCTTGGAATATGATACAGCATACAGCATGTCCTGTTACAGGAAAAATTATTAGTCAAGATGCACGCTGTATTCATAAAATACCATACCTCATTTTCAATAAGTTATTTATCTTTTAAATGCCTTTCAGGAACATTTCAATTGGGTCCAATTATTGGTGGTCATCAATTTCTACTTTCAAATTGGGTGTTTTAGGAGATTTGATTTTTCCCATTGAAATGTGGACCACCCTATTGCTCCCCTACCCTGGAAAAAATCCTGGATACGCCACTGCGTACCACCCCACCTGTAGGGGAGATCGGGGTTGTGCCGCGGGGTAAGTTGTGCCGCCCAATGTTGGGGTGAAATGAACAACTGGGCAAAGACGTCAATGCCACCCATATATACCCACTAGATCAACACCATTAGGCACCAAGAAAAATACTACCAAATATAATGGTATGAAAAGTTACACTCATAAATTCAATTTTGATGCCGAAAACTTGAAGTGCCAAGGACTGACATTCTTGTTTCTCTGTCATTCGGTATTTGTTATAAGATGATGTCCCTTTGGTAGGATGGAGTTAGGAGGTATATCTAGACATTTGTTTTGCTAGATTTCAACTGGCATTGTTTGTTTATTTTTGACAACCAGTTTTATCCAGAAAATCAATTTGGGGTAAGTTGTGCCATTTTGATCAGGGTGAGTTGCACCAATGGTATGAGATAGAAACGATTTTTTTATTCATATTTTTTTGTCTTTATTTTACGCAAGGCCTAAACATGTTGTGAAATAACTTACACTTAAAGGAATATGTGTTAAAAGTGTTATACCACCCTCAAAACAATAACTAATTCTAGTTTTTTCAGCATTTTAAATTTTTGCATAAAATGGCTCATAAATGTTTGATAAGTTTCATGTAACATTTTTAGCCATAAGTTAAAAACATGATACAAATGATCTATGTTAAGAAACAGGTGAAATACAAGGGTTTTTTGGAAAAAATTAAGCAGAACAGCTTACCCCGGCATACGGCACAACTTACCCCGGAACCAGGGAAAGTTTTGCCACTTGGCCTACTTTTTTCACATGCCTACAAATGATCGGACTTCCCTGAAACTTTGGTAGATTCTGGTCAACGTTTTATATTTTGATGTCTGATTTTCAGATCAAATTATTTGGCTTCGGTTTTTCAGAAAATCAGCCTGACGCAAAAAATGGCACAACTTGCCCCGGTCTCCCCTATGGAATCAGACACAGGTTAAATATTGGCCCACATATTATCATTGTTTATCCTTGATCTGATAGGGCCAACACACTGGAATTTCCAATTCTGTTTCCTGGCAGACATCTTACCTCCGGGGTAGGTCTACACGTACAATCTTGAATTGCATTGTGGCTGACAATCATTATGCTTCTTTTCAAAAACTGCTTCTAAAGAGTACTTTAATTAATGCTTGAAATATTTTTTCTCACCTTTGGCATATTCTTCATTGCTTTTATTCCTCTTGTAGTTTCAATTTTGAAAACAGTGGCTAAGTACTCCTTTATATAAGCTTTGGTCACATCATACCCTCCCAATTTTCCACCCTGAAAAATATAAACATCATATATTTACTGTCAATATCATCTGATATACTAAACAAAATTTAGTAATACTCAGTTTGGTCCGAAAGCATACATTTAAATATTAATGTGTCATGTTATTTCCAATGACGAAAGTGCTCATGTGATGTCAGTATGAGCATAATGATGCCACAGACGGTTTTTTCAAGTTTTCAATTGTGTTGATTGGGACCCAGGCTGATGAGATCATTATAGAGCTGTAAGTGAGAGCAATCCTGTCATGAGGCCTCTAGTTTTACAACAAAATCAGATTTACTTCTCATTTAATTTTTTGCTCTCAGAGGGTAATCATGTCCAGTAGGGTGCCAATGAAATGCATTGGAAAAATAAAAATAGAGAGATGTCAAGGTAGGGCGTGTCAATTTTGGAAAAAGTTTGAAATTGCAAAAAAAGCCCCTCCAAAATGGGAGTCCATTGGTACTATTCAAATTTAAATTGAAGGATGTTTAGCTTGGTAAATCTTAATTTGAAAATTGTATGTTTAATTTTATTCGAAAAAACACATTTTCTCAAATTACTGAAAAACTATTGGTCTTAGACCAAAAAATTGTATTGAAGTTGAATAGGAAAATGTGTATTCCGGAAATTTTGGTGCCATTTGCATGTCTCTAGCTCCAATATTAACCGAGATATGGCAAATTTAGTGTTTTTATTGATTATATTATCATTTTTGAATCGATGGGACAAGAAAATTTAGTTTTAAATGTCACCATTCTTGAAATTTTAATTATCAGGTAAGATCCCAACAGTGGATGCATAGATATTGGTCTTTTTTTGTGTAAGACCAATAGTTTTTCAGTTACTTGAGAAAATGTGTTTTTTCGAATAAAATTAAACACACAATTTTCAAATTAAGATTTACCAAGGTAAACATCCTTCAATTTTAATTTGAATGGTACCAATGGACTCCCATTGACCATTGTCACCCTTTTGGAGGGGCTTTTTTTGCAATTTCAAACATTTTCGAAAATTGACATGCCCTAATGTCAAGGTCTTACCGCCTTGACTTTTTCCTTTTGATCATAGGATCACCTTTGCCAAATTTCATGAAAAACAATTGATTTTTAGAGGTAGCTCAATGGAATTGAATTTTATAATGTAAATCCAATGGGGTTCGGAGTCAAAAATTAACTTAGAGGTTCCAGTATATACACCAAAATGAAAATCTATTGGAATTATTGCTTTAGGGATCCTGTTAGTGTCCTTTCATCAAAATGCCATTTTTCATTAACAGGTGTTATTCCATAGACTTCATATGGCAGCCATTTTGAAAAATGGCTGCCAAAATCAATTTTTGCCTATATTTAGGCTGTAACTGGCCTTGTACTAATAAAATTTGTATTCAAAGTGACAAAGACACATCAAATGGGATTAATATGCATAAAACATATTTTAATTTAAAAATATGGTGATCTTAGGACAATTTAAGTCACAATTCTAGGCGAAAATTAGTCTTGGTAGGCATTTTTCACAATGGCTGCCATATAAGATAGATATGGTAAGTGCAGCCCTCTAAGCCCAGTTCTGGGCGCTCACGAGGGTTGATTGATGAGATGGGAGAGAGAGCGGGAGTCCTCAACATGTTACACATTTACCCCATGTGAGGGATCTTTTACTTGCCCAGCACAGACACTGATACAAGGGACCGCCAATTTAACGTCTCATCCGAACAACATCCAGCTGGGATTTTGCTCATAAAGGTCCACTGAAAATTTCGGGTTCCCCACCCGGGGTTCGAACCCATGCAGGCAAAGACCTTCAGCGGACCAGGCAGGAACCTTAACCACTACACCACCCAGCTGCCCCAGTCATTTTTATTTTTTTGCGGAAACAAGATTGTTTTAATGAAAGGACACTATGAGAGTCCCAAAACCAATAATTCCAATAGATTTTCATTTTGGTGTGTCTGCTGGGACTTGTAAGTTAATTTTTGACTCCGAACCCCGTAGGATTTGCATTATAAACTTCAGTGCCGTTGAGCAACCTCTAAATATCAATTAATTTTTATGAAATTTGGCACAGTTTATCCCAAGACCTAAAGGAAAAATTTTAGGAGGTAAGACCTTGACATTCCCAAAGTTGGCATTTCATAGGCACCCTAATGTCCAGTTCCATTGTGAAACTGAGCCCTACAACGACATCTACAGTGCAGTCAGCCTGGGGCACCCCGTGATCTGTTATACCAATTATCTGTTATGTAGCAGGCACCCGACTGGCTGGTAGACTGTCAGCTAGGACGTTCCCAGCTGGCAAAGTTGTCAGCTGGGATCAAATTTTTGGCGTCCAAACGATGAAATTTGCAGTCAGGTAATGAGAAAATAGTTGAGGTGGCTGGCTGGGAAAACAAAAATTTTGATATCAGCTAGCTGGGAGGTGCTGAATGACGCTTGGGCTGGCAGCATAACAGATATTTTCTCCCAGTGGCATAAAAAAATGAATCTAAGTGTCACAAAAGATGTGCAACCAGAAGCTTACACTGATATGGGCATTATATTAACAAACTGTTGTGAGGTGCCCCTGTCAGTAAACACCATTTTGAGATCACACCTCCTACAAGATTTTCCACGCTGTAAAGCCTTTCAGAAGCAGGCGGACGTACCGCAATAAAGAGTACAGTTAAGCTACCACACTTGCCTGATAAAAAAGGGAGCATGCAGACCCAAAGATTTCTTTGACATTTCTGAAGGAGAAGATGAACTTTGCATTTGGAAAAATCTTCCTGTATGTTTCAAGATAAATTGCATGTGAGGTGTCTTTCAACAGAGGTAACTTGCCACCGTCCAAACCTGAAATGTTCAATATGTTTGGAAACATACATAATTCAATAATAATTTTACCAGTCTGCAGGCTCATATGCACATATATGTAATTTTTAATGTAAATGCTTAGAACATTGCTCTTGCAACAGTTCTGTGCTGTTCCAATTTACAACTAAAGAATAAAAACATAATTGAGTAGGTTGACAGCTATTACATGAAAAATGTCCAGTAAAATCAAGCATATCAAAGAAACATCTTACTATTGTAGAAAATACACTTCAAAGCCCTTTTGTAATATTCGTAGACTTCTGTTTCGATGTCTTTTGGAGGGCTCCAATTAAAATCTCTTAATGTCTTGAAACTTTCACAGAGGGACCACCCACTGTCAAACATGGCTTGTTGTGTGATTAGAAAACACTCTTCTGGCAAGTCCAAGCTCAGTTCATGCATGTGCTGGATGTCTTCATTATTACCAGGAAAAATATGGCCTGAAATTGGGGAATAAAATGAAGTGAAGCAGTCTTTTCTGCTGAGGGAGCCAGTTGATGGATGACTGGATCATTGGGGCTTTACATCCTAAATTTATAGGCCTCATGACAGGATACATCCCTTTTCTTATTCTTGAAATATCAGTTATCCCCCGTTTTACCCCCGACTTTCCCCAGCAACACCTCGCTTCCCCCACTTACCCTCACTTCCCAACACTTTCTCCTGTGTCCTCCACATAACATCCTCACTTCCCTCAATTTCCCCCCTTCCCCCCTCACTACCTCTAATAACATTTTCTTATGTTGGCTTAACACCATAGGTTGGGGTTTGTATCCTGTCATGTGGCCTATTTATGCACTTGGTAGGCTGATTCCTGTCTCAATTCAAAACTATTTGACAATGGCAAATCTCCTATTAATTATCCAATATTACAAATAAATATATGGTTCTCACTGGTAACTTTGATAGTTTAAATTTTTACACAACATTTACACATGACAACTTACTCCAAAATTCTTGGGCTTTCCCATATCTTTCCGTTTCCCTGTAATTCTCTGGTCTTCCAGGAGGACAGGGCTGGAGCATTTCGAAGGCCATGGGAGCTACAAATCTAGGATCACAAGAAAGCAGCCTGTGCAACATTGTGGTTCCTGAGCGTGGTAAGCCGATAATCACAACTGGATTGATTTCTGTCTGAAAAAGGTAAGATGATATTGCACCTGACTGACAACAGTCTGCGGTGTATTAAAGCAGGCGAGAGAGCGAGTCGAAATTAAAGTCGAAATGGGCATCGAATTGGCTTCTAGGTCACTGGAACTGCTTCCCCTAATGTCAGCGCTGCTACCTATCAAGTCCGCACTCAGTATAACACAACAGAACTGTGCTGGAGCTTCTGAAAAATGCATGTAAGCGAGGACGTGAAATAAAGCACCAGCAGTGAAATGTTGTAGCCTGCTCACTCACGTTCACAACTGAAGCAGGCTGCTGTAGCCTGATATTGCACAATATCTTGGAGACCAAATGGATTAAATGAATGGTGTCACGTGGAGCATGTTGAACAGATTTGCCTTTCCTGTCTAGGGTTGGGACGATAACCTATATTCATACAGTACCGCGGTATTTTTCAGGCCAAATATCGTACCGTCAGGTTCCACTGTATTCAAGGTATTACTGGTTTTGCTTCATACCGTCATTAATCGGCACAAATACGAAGAAATTGCAAGAAATCAGCTGGAAACCACATTGTTTTTGTCCCTAGGGCGCCATGACACTTCGTTATCAGGCTGCACGAGATTCTTGGCGGAAGCATCTGCTCAAAAAATGGCAGACGAGGGTAGCGCAAAATTTTTGCCAATTTGAGAAGTTTTATGACATTAAATAGCTGATTAACCCCAAGATTGAGATATCGTGTTACTGTGGTATCACATTCAATCGATATCGTGATATCAAAACACCAATATCGCCCCAACCCTATTTTGACGTCACAGGTTGTCAGCATGACGTCACGGATGTTATCCTGATGTCATATGAGGTCAGAATGCCTACTGGGTCATTTTTACGATATTGTATTATATTGCGGATAGTAAAGACTTGTGAGTTTTTCAAAGTGCCCCCCAGTGAAAATGAATTTAAAAATATATATCTCCTGAAACAAAAGTCATATTCAACAACTAAACAAAAGGAACGGGTAAAGTAAAACCAATATTTTATTTTACTTACATTAGCCACAGCTGGGTTTTCTATAATTGTTTGGTTCACCACTGCTCTCGTTCTGACTTGATCTCTGTATAAAAAAGAAAGCCAATACATTTCCTCAGTATTGAAATATAAGCAATACTGACAACAAATTTAGTCATTGGTCATGATTTGTCCAATTTTGTTAAACTCAGTAAAATGAGAATTGGCTGAGGAACTTTACTTATTAATGCAGTCATTTGATCATTCCATTGAAGCACTTGATCAAAAGTCAGTCAACTGGCTAATTATTCAGCGCTTCTGAGCAATTTACTGAAAAGGGCGCTATATAAATTAAACTAAATCATTACATAAAAAATCATACTCAATCAAGTATGCAAATCCCAAAATTAAACATTAAAACTACCCAAGATATAGTGACACGGTACTTTCTGAATCCTTAATAAATCATTTTGAAGACATACATTGTGTGTAAAATTAGAAGAGACCAACAAGAAAAATAAAGAATGCTTTTTTTATGTTCTGTAATAACTCATATATTTCAGTAGGCCAAGAAAGCAAAACAACCCGAACAAGTGGTGTCACCATCGGCTGACATAAAGAAAATATAACGGTTCCATTTCATGTGTTGCAATGACTATTGGGTTTTTTTTTAGAGATGGCTGTATTTATTTATTTCAAGCGCTCGAAGTCTCCGAATATCCATTCATATATCAAGCATCGCCTTCTTAGGAAAAACCCCCTACCAGAAATTATTTTTTTCATGACTGCCCAGAAAGAATTTATTTATTTCACTAAAACTGAGCAAGAAATTAATTATTTCAAAAAAACTCCAAGCCTCCTCCCCCCCTTGAGAAGAAATTGTGGCCCCCTTATCTAATATCACCTATTATTTTCTATATGCTCGCCACACTTACCAGGAATTTCATAAATTCAAAGGATGCTATAAAAGCTCTGTAGAATGTTAGTAATACACACCAAAATGGTTAGAAAATAATTCAAACTTACCTCATTGCCTCCACCATTGCACATTTATGAGATGCACTGAGACCAGACACATTATTGAAACCTTCAATGAACATGTTCACCTGACGAATAAAGAATGGATTGTCCATTTCTTGTCTCTCAGCCAGAGTCAGTGGTTCCTTCAACTCCTCCAGTGTCAATGGAGTTGACTTAGCATCTTTTTCTGTCATTGCCATGTTGTCTTCTGCAGCAGACTGTAGTTAATGGCATATATGGTGAAAATACACCCAATATATAGTAATGGGAAAAGATAAGGCATGGGGGTATGAAACAGGACATTAAACTTTCAGGAACACTGATATAGCCATGCATGTTCTAAAATTTAGGACAGGTCATACAACCTGTCCCAAAATTTCATATGTTTATTTCTGTCATTTATATATAAATCTGCCCATGTTCTATCTTTATCTTATGATTTTCTGACAATAAATGCTGACAGTTTATTATCGTTTTCATAGCTGTGTGTTTTTTGAAAACTTTGTTTTGCAGTTAAACCGTGACATCAGAGGGTATCTGTGATTGTGATTGGTCTAATCTTCAACCTGTGACACTCAGTTTAAAGTTTGACATCACGGTTTATGACAAAATATTTAAAATTGCCAGGCAATGTTAAATGTGTACAACTACAACAAACAATTTTTGTCTAAGCCAAGTGTTACACCTCACTAGGAGAGTCTCAATGTTTTGCAAACGAAGTGTGTTATTGTGTTTCACAAGACATTAGTTATCACAATTTCAAATAACTTTTTAAAATAAGTAGTCAGTCATTGTAAGAGACCAATCCGAATTAAATGACTGGGGGGGGGTTGGGAGTTTTGCCTGAGAGGTCACTATCACTTTTCATAATATATACAAGTATAACTGTATATTATGTGTATTGCTTTGTACGTCAGGGGGGGGGTACTGAAAATCTGCATGAAACCCAAGGCTGGGGTACTAAAAATCCACATGAACCTTTTGAAAGTGGGATATCAATTTTTGATGGGAAGTTCCTGCAAAACTCCCAGCCCTCCCCCCCCCCCAGTCATGAATTTTGAATGGTCCCTAACTCTCCTTTGATGATAAGTGGTCTGTTTGATTCAGTTACAGTTCATTGAAGTACTATCAACCAGTGCAGGTATAGAAGCCAAACAAACTAAACATACATAATCTATGTGTCAATGCATTTAGTCAGTTTCCTGAAACCTGTGCTTGTAATATACGAAGTTATGCAACTAAATCTGTGACATCACAGTCTTGGGATAAAGCAAAGTGCAAAGTGGAAAAACACACAGCTATGAAAACGATAATAATCTTAACATCACTTTTCAAAGTAAATAGATCACACTTGAAGGAAGTGATAATACTCATCCTAGCAGGTACAGGGTGGTCAAAAAAAAACTTTACAGTTGATATTTCATTTTCCAGGCTGCCATGATTGAGTCAGTGCCTGGGACCCCTGGGTACTTATTGTTTATACAAGCCAAGTATGTTAGATCTTTGGAAAATTTGTTAATAATCAAAACGGTTCATTACTTTTTTGATAGCAGACAAAATAGAAGCCGGGAGTGCTCCTGCGTTTTTACTACTCTGGGTTGTTCATGGCCCATCAGCAATTTTGAAGCTACTGAGCTTCACAGGACAAAATAAATACAACATAAAATGAAATCGAGAAGACAGAGGCACAATTCAGCACAAACCAGAAGGTGCTAGAGCAAGTTCAGACTTCACTATGGCCATTATAAGATTTTAAAACAAAGCTGTCTGAAGGTGGATGATCAGGGTGTTGAAATCACATGAAAAGTACATATTAACATCTTGAAAGAGCATCTAAAGCCCTGGATAGATAAGACATACAGTGCCACAGATAATTTGATTTTCAAACAAGACAGGGAATCAGCCACATTCCCTTGCAAAGCCCAGAACTGGATCAGGGTTCGCTCTGTCAAGTTTCTCAGCGCGACAATATGGCCCCTGTTATCACAAGATATCAATCAATGTGATTATTCTGGATGGGCAAACTTAGAGGCAGATCCCTGCAAGACACCACAGACCTTAGTTGCCCAATAAAGGCATCCATTACGTTTGTATGGGAAAAATGGACACAAAGTTACATTTTTGACACCTCTGCATCATTTAGGCCCACTGCAGAAAAGTCATCAGTCCAAAAGGACCTCCGAGTGAATAAATTCTCTCTAGAAGAGTTATTCTTTGCTATACAAGTTGTTTTTGCATTGAAAAATAAGCATTTGTTACAATGAGCGTCATCCAAAAAATTATTCATAAGTGTAAAGTTTTTTTTTGACCACCCTGTACATATATGTTCAGCAAGTAAACATGTCATGCATTGTTATTCACTTTATTTTGATCAAATATGTCTTAAATCATTCTGCAACAATGTAGAGAACAAATAGTAAAAGAGACAAGAAAACAGTTACACTAATGCACAAAAGTAATTAAGAAGTTAAAAATTTTTAGTTCAGGACTGAGGGGCGAAACAAGGCTGGTATGGGCAGTCAGATACAATGTAGAAACAGCAAATCCAATTCATGCTTCAACATTTTAATACTTTGTCAATAAAAAACATTTGCATGTATACTTATGATTTGAGCTATAAAGAAGGCCCAATACTGATCAAAAGGGCATATCTTGTCCTCCTAACCCCACCCTTGCAAAAGGGTGAAGGGGCAATAATCTGCCTAACCCCCCCCCCCTTTCAGTTCTACATCTCTCTTCCCCACCAGCTCACCCACCTTAAACTAGGCATTTTCAGTTTTATAACACAAATAATGACTTACAAAAATATATTCATTAAAACTGTGGTATTTGACTGGTGGATCAAGTCTTGGGAAAATATTGTAAAATATTATTGGAAGTATTCAAGTCTGCCTAAAATTGTAAACTAAAATAAACGATACATTTCATACAATTGAGAAAAAACTGCTTCTTGCCCTGAGAATCTTCAACCAAATGCCAACTTGAGCATCAGTGCCCCATCATCTAGTGCAGCAAAGAATATCGTATCCTGAGAAGAACCACAGACGGCATTGATTGAATTAATATTATTCCTACAAGAAAATCGAGGCTTATGCCCATTGCTTTAAAAGACCTTTTGTTTAACTGCAACGCTTTATGTGACTACATTTTTCCAGCAGGAGTTGTTATATCTAATGATTTTCGCAAAAAAAGTTCATATTTCAACTTTTGGTCTGATTGGCCAATTGTGTATGCCCAAAGCATATATAATCACTTGCAAATATCCACCAGTATCCACAAAAGACTGTCATGGATTTTGGCTTAATCTTTGGACTTTGACCAAAAAGCCTATTTGACAATTTGCCTATTTGATATTAGGCTCAATTTTCATTGGCTGTTGGATATTAGATTGGAATCTCATTGAATTCTCAGTGTGTCCAATGAGAATTCAGCTTAATATCCACCGGCCAATCATGGCTCTGTGGATATTAGGCTTGACTATCATTGGCTAGGATATTTGGCCGGATTCTCATTTGACAGGATATTAGGTGACATTCTCATTGGACAAACTATTAACTACAGTGCCCCTACTCACTCCTGGAACTAGGCTCAGAGTAGGGTCATTAGTGACCAAGTAAGGGGTTTGGCATGGTTGCCTCTATGGAGGTGTTTATATCCTTAATGTCCTGATATGTTTACAACACCGTCCCCATCTTTGTGGTCAGCAGGACAGGAATCCACTGGTCACCCCACAAGGCCAAGGAATTTTTGAGTTCATCTTTTTCGGTAAATCATCCAGAATTGTAGGTTAAAATCATCTTATTAAAACAGGAAAAGAACTGACATGTATGTCTCAGAGAGCCCGACATCACCTGACTGATTAGTCCTCTGTAACTCTGGATCCATAAAATTTGATTCATTGACTAAGAAGGGGATTTTAGGCAGACTAGCAAGTGACTCTGCAGCCCACATTTTTGTTGACCATTAACAACATTTTAAAAGTGCCATATATAGGAGATAGGACCCATGCTAACTACCTTTCACCCTTCTCCCCTGTTCTTATCAGCAGCACAATCTGTGCTGTTTTCTGAGCCTAGTTCCAGTAGTGTACTGTGGATATTAGGGTGGATTCTCATTGGTCAAGATATTAGGGCGTATTCTCATTGGTCAGTTCACTATTTTCTAAAGTTGGATATTTGCCAAAATCCACAATAGTATAAAAGAGTCATTGCGAGTGACTTGGGCAAGTGTCCAAAGTATAAAATCTTTGCCAAAATCCACTATAGTCAGGAGTGAGCGATAATGAGTGATTTAGGCATGCGCCCAAAGGACCTATATTTTACCGAAAGGCCTTGCGGATATTTTGAAGGATGCGATGACTTTGGGAAAGTCATGCCAAAAGTAGTCGCAATGCCCAAAGGCCCTATAGTTGGCCCAAATAATAATAATAATAATAATAATAATAATAGTAATTTGTATAGCGCCAGTTTCAAGTAACTTGCTCACCAGCGCTCTTTAGAAATCAGCTGTAAGCCTCAGTAAAGAGAAAAGTCTTTAGACCCTTCTTAAATGAAACCAATGACCCGCAACACCTGATTTCAGATGGGAGACTGTTCCAAATTTTAGGTGCAGATCTGGTGAAACTCCTATCGAAAAATTGATTGTAGTTGCGAGCATCAGGGATATCAAGTAGAACTTTGTCATTGTTTCTTAGATTTCCTCTTGTGCATCTAATTTTCGCGAGGGTTTTCAGATATTCCGGTGCTTGATTATTCAAGGTCTTCCATACCATGGTTGCTATTTTATACTTTATCCGAGAGGGTATGGGTAGCCAATGCAGATCTTTCCGGTACGGAGATATTGATTCTCTTTTATTAACCTTGTGTATCAATCGAACAGCAGAATTTTGGGCTACTTGAAGTTTATTTTCTAGTTTCTTCGAAATTCCGTAAAGCAGGCCATTGCCATAATCCAGGTGAGGAGTAACAAGTGCGTTCACCACAGTTTTAGCGTCATCCATACTGAGACATCTTCTGATTTTCGAAATATTACGAAGGTTGTAGTACGCTTTTTTGCACATATAGTTGATTTGCTTGTCCATAGTCATGCCCTTATCAAACATCACGCCCAAATTCTTTACATATTCCAGTGATTTAATTTCCACACTGTCCACTCTGATCTTCTTCATATGCAATTTCTGCAAGAGTTTTGGTGCACCAGCTAGAAGGAATTCCGTTTTTTCTGTGTTGTTGAATAATCTATTGTTTTGAAGGAAATTTCTTATATCGTCAATACAGCTCTCCATTCTAGACCAAGATTCAGCTTGCTGTCCCTGGGATGAAGGCTTAAATGCAAGTATAAGCTGTTCATCATCTGCATACTTTTCATCCTCAATCATATGTTTTTCAGCTATTTCACTAAGCGGAGCAATATAAGAGTTAAATAGTATTGGACCAAGCTTAGAGCCCTGTGGTACCCCACACTCAAGGGGCATGCTTTGCGACTTAGAATCATTTATTAGAACAGACTGAGACCGGCCATGAAGGTAGGATTTAAACCATTTCAAGGCTATACCATCAACTCCATAGCGAAATCTTAGTCGCTTGAGCATGATATCATGATCAATGGTATCAAAAGCAGCAGAAAGATCAAGGAGAACAAGCATGACAACCTCATTCTTTCCCAGACTATGCATAATTTTATCATGCACCTTGGTTAATAGCGTTTCAGTACTGTGGAATTTTCTGTATGCTGACTGCCTGTTATCCAAAAGATTGTTATCAGTGAGGTGCTGCGTATATTGAGCAATAACAGCACTTTCAATGAGTTTGCTTAAAAAAGACAAGTTTGAGACTGGTCTATAATTTTTCATAATCATGTCCTGTCCAAATTTCTTGAGAAGAGGTTTAATGATAGCATGCTTTAAGGACTTAGGCATCACACCTAGTTTTAAAGAAGCATTTATGATCTCAGTAATTATAGGCAGAAATTCCTCAGTGCATTCTTTTGTTAGCCATGTAGGCAATGGATCTAACATGCAGTGTTTTGATGGCATATCCTTAATCAGCTTCCTCACCTCACATTCTGATAGGGGTCTGAAGGATGTAAGTCGGCTACTCACAGTATTGCAGTGTACTTGAGTGTTGATCATGTTTTGAGATGGGCTGCATGTTTGGCTGTTGAGCAGTTTATCCTTAAGATCCTTTATTTTGCCGTCAAAATAATGGACAAAGTCATTTGCTAATTCTGTTTCATTGGAATGATCAGGTAAGGGGGAACTCTGTTTTTTATTAAGCGTAGAGTTGATAATCTTATAAAGTGCCTGTGAATTATGCCTGTTATCACGTATTTTCGTAGAAAGATCTTGAGACTTCAGTGCAGCAAGATGATTATTAAATTCGTTTCTCTTTAGTTTATATTGTTGAAAGTCAGAGTCCAGTTTAGATTTTCTCCATTTCTTCTCAGCTTTCCGTTTCTCAGATTTGAGTTTTTTAATCTCTGGGTTGGTCCAGGGGGTTGGTTTGCGGAAGGTGATATATCCAGTTTTCTCTGGTGCATGTACATCAAGTACCTCCTTAGAGGAATTATATTTATTAATAAGATTGTCTAGCTGAGTTTCTAAGAGAAGTTCATCAGGATCAAGTGACAGTTTTGACTTTAAGTCTTTCTTAAAATTTTCAACCTTGATTGCCTTGGTCTTTCTGTATTTGATTTTCCGTTTTAGGGATTTAGGAGCGCCCATTTCGACATTAAAATGTATACAGCAGTGATCAGACAAAAGTTCACCTATCGCACAGCTACCTATGCTGAAAGAGCGAGGCGTTATAACCAAGTCTAGAGTGTTACCATTTTTATGAGTTGGGCCATTTACATGTTGATGTAGATCATACATATCAAGTATCTCATGAAACCTTTTTACCCTGGTGTCGTCAGGATTATTCATGTGAAAATTGAAATCACCAGTCAGAATAAAATTCTGACCCTTAATGCATCTAGAATTCAGGAAGGATATCAATTCTTCAAAAAAGTCCCCAATACTGTACTGGTTTTTACTAGAAGATTCTGGTCTATACAGGGTAATGATGGAGATCTTCTTGCCATTAACTTCCAATGAGACTACTAAGTGTTCGAAAGTGTGGGTTTTATCTGTGTCAATTTTAGTAAGCTTGAGAGATGTTTTTGAAAGGCAAGCTACTCCACCGCCCACTCTGCCCTCTCGTGGACAGTGCAGAAAACGGCAGCAACCCTCATTTTCCAGTTGTCCAATCTCAAAGACATCATCAGGTTTCAACCAGCTTTCCGTAATTAAGAGCACGTCAATATCATTTTCGGATACAAGATCATTTACTAAGTTGGTTTTCTGCCTCAAACTTTGAGCATTCCACAGAGCAATATTCAAAGAATTTTTGACAGTTTTGCTCGAATTGGGCGTAGGTGTAACGTGATGTTTAGATCCAGATATTCTTTTTGAGTTATTAGAACTAGAATCAAGTGATCTATGTGAGGAAATCACAGTGCATCCAGCACATTTACAATTCTGATACTTTCCGACCTTGATCCAAGGAGACACATTATGACTGAAATTAGACTTGCTAGCCACAGAAGCACCAGAAGATAAGTTAGGAGTTGAGATCAAATCAGACAAAGAATCTGGCAATTTGCGAGATAAACATTTATTTACAAAGCCACGTCGGTGATCATTAAAGCCAGTCCAACCTGAGTGCCACTGTGGCGCTACATATCATTTGCTGCTCAGAATCTCAGAGACTTGCATCTTGACAGCAATAACGTTCTTAAGTGAGCCAGTTACCAGGGCACCTGAAGAAACAATTTTCAATTCACCTCCCTTCTCCTTTTCGCACCAATGGCCCATCGACATTTCTACACGATTATCACTAGTAAGGGCCTTGATGACGTGCCCTCCACGTCCAATGATTTTGCCATGCAGATTTTTCTCGATGCCGATGAACGATGAAAATTTGTCGTCCGCCAACAAAGATGATTGTGAAAGGCTATTGCTCGTTGAAGGCTGGGCTGATTCGGTTTCATGTTTTGGGAGATCTGACAAAATTTTTGAGAGGTCTTCCTCGAACTGCCCAAAGACCCTATAATTTGCCAAAAGACCCTATATTTTGCCCAAAGGCCCAATATCCATGCCCAATAGGCCTATTGGGCTTGATAGTGGATATTGGCGGTAACACCAATGGCCATATTAGATCATATCATACAAGTCCTGTGAATTGATTCCGTAATCTGAAGTTGGATAATTATGAAGTATTTATCACTTCAGTGCAGGTTGTTATAAGAGTCATTCTCAAATTTCGGGACAATTTGCGTCACTCCAGTACCATGACATTAATTTGAATGCAATTGATATCTGAAGCGTCACTCCACATCTGTTATTCATATTTCTATTTAGAACCACTGCATTTGGAACAAAAATCATTTTTTAGACTTTTTTTGGTGCATTGTGTCCAGTAATCCGTGCCAAAACAGTGGTTTTTCCCTGTCACTGGACCTAACATGACAAAATCAAGTGTTAATTTTCCTTCTGAAGTACCATCATTTCCAAAGTTTCTATGCATGATTTATGAGAATATATACTTGAATTAATCTAACATCATATTTAACTTTTTTCTTGTTTCATTTCATTGAATTAATAGATGTAAAAGAAGTGTCCCTAGTTTATGCTAATTTTTTTGTCCACTCTGTTACCAGGTATAGCTCGGCTCGCTATTGTTTTTAAAGAGCAATTTCCACTCAATGTCGTAAGATGCACATGCGCCAAACTGGCTCAGCTTTGCAGATTTTTCTCAAACAGGTATTCAACAAGTTAAGGCATAATTTTCATTGGAACTTTTTTTGGTCCCACTGAAATGTCCTCTCGGTTACCTCCAATTCCGAGCTTACCAGTGATACCTTTTCAAAGAAATTTTATGTATATATTGCTGAGGGTGACAGGATTCAATAGAATGCTATCAAAACTTTTTATCTACCAAATAGAGACCACAAATAAGAGAAAACCAAACCGTTCCTGTCCACTCCGTTACCACAAAAAATTGACATTTAATTAAAAAAACGATTGATCTGAGATGAAGTACTTCTGAAAATAGGACTTGCATAATTTTTTTCTATTTTTAAATTGCTCAAAATGCAGGTTTTTTGCATCAAAAGTCCCCTCCGTTACCACATTTTCCAGGGCATTTTGTCCCGAAATTTGAGAATGGCCCATAAAGGATTTGATGCATAAATGATCTTGTGAATTCAAGTATTTTGTTTCCAAGAATACTCTGTGTTTTCCCACAATCTTGCTAATCTCTGAGGCCTGTCTGGGATGATTTCTCAGATTCCAGCTTCATGATACGGCCCATAAACTACTGGTTCCAGACTTCCCTCTAATCAGAGACTGAGAAGCAGGAAGAAATATGTTTGTGTTTTGGTTCTTTGAGTCATTTTAAAAGTCTGTAAAAAAAACATTTGGTGTATATTCTGGTCTGCCTTGATCACAAACCTTTTACTAAGACATGTATAACATTTTGCAGTCTTGAAGCATCACAATTGATTCTAAAGTATTGTGGTTCCTGTGAAGTTAGAAAAAAGTAACAGAAGTCACATGCTAATGAAAAGCCGATTTGAATTTATTGTACAGTAAGTTTTCATTTTACCAAAGGATCAGTTATAATTATTGTGAATTCAAGGGTGCCAGAAGGAAACGAGGGCAGCAGGGGCAGTCGGTCGAGAAAGGGCAATTCTAATTCGCGAGACAAAAATTTAAGGTAGCGGCAATACGAATTTGGAATTTTTACTTATACATTTTTGCATAACTTCACTGTAAATTAAGGCCTTATAATGTTTTTTCTTAGAGATCAAAAGGGCAACCTTGCCACCCCTGCCCCTCCTGGCCAAGGGCAGGAGGGACAATTGCCCCCCCGCCCCCCCCTGTTCCGGCACCCTTGATTGTGATAGAGATAAATCATACGACAGAGTAAATTGGGATCTAAAACTCAATAGCAGCCAGAACTAGCCAAGTAATCGCTCCAGGTAAAAGTGACAGCAAACAAGAGTGCAAACATGGAAATAGCACTAAGAAGGAATTTGGCCATGTATCTGTTATTCCTCTGGGGCATCAGCTATTGCAACGGAAGGGCTACATAGAGCTAGTTTGGTGCACCGCCCAAAATTATCCTCATGCTCTACAACATTACATTAACCCCCCCCCCCAAAAAAAAAAAACAGCATTCGTAATGATGCAATTCATTAATCAATAATCAATTTTATTACTCGATTACATGATAATTATCAGACACAACGTGCATGTGTCAGAGACACCTTTCAAACCTGTATTGCACTCATTTTAGTCCAATTATTGTCTCTTCTTTTATGTGCATTGGCACCATACTGTAGCTCTTTCAAGAGGGAAGGCACTCTGCCAAGGGCTATCTTTAGCTTGTCTGTGACACCACAAAGCCAGCACACACAACCATATTCAGTTCCACTGATATTCTCTGACCACAATTGGACTTGGTTCATGGTTCTAAGCAACATCGCCAAAAATCAATTACTGCTGGGGCTATTGGTGCTCCCTGTGACAGCACACCGGTTTCTAAACATCATGAAGGTACTTGGGAACAATCAACTGAAAATACGTGACCCGGCAGCATGGAATCTTTAAAAATGTTTAGGTAGAGGCTCCCTTTAATAGAGTCAAGCCTTCAGGAAGGGTTGTGGCTGAAAAGATGGGTACATAAGAAATGTATAAACCATATTTGTTATACTTTCTGAATAAATATGTACAAGCAAATGCACAGGAAGATTAACAATATTTAACAGTTTTTTTGTGGCTTTAATATTAAAATAAATATGAACTTATTCCAGCAAAGATGTGAACATAATTATCAATTACATTATACTGCTACATTAATAACTTGCACCTTTTGTTCTATCTAATACAAGTAACACATTAATCATTGTCTCTTCTATGTTAAGGGTTACTTGAGACCCATACTATCCATCTTATCACTGGCCTTGGAAATACATTCACAAGATTTACAAGAGATTTTCTTCTGTACCAAAATATTCTACATATTCTGCCATTATTTCTTTCAGCTCATCCTCTGTGACCCCATACTCTTCCAAGCTGTACTTGTGTTTCCCATGTTTGTGTTGTTTATTTTCCTGAATGTGACTTTCCATGTTTGCTAATGCCTCTGGTGTCAAAGTCCATCCAAAATTGGCGTATACGTTTTTCAATTCATCCAGTGGATCTTTTACCATCTTGGAATATGATACAGCATACAGCATGTCCTGTTACAGGAAAAATAATTAGTCAAATTCTAAAACAAAATACTAGATGCACACTGTATTCATATAATACAAAACCTCATTTTCAATAAATCATGTTTTAAATACATTCAAGGAACATTTCAATTAGGTCCAATTGCTGATGGTCATCAATTTCCACTTTCAAATTGGGAGTTTTAGGAGATTTGATTTTTCCCATTGAAATGTGGACCATCCTATTGCTCCCCTCCCCTTAAAAAAATCCTGGATACGCCACTGTTTACCACCCCACCTGTATGGAATCAGACACCGTTTAAACATTGGTCCACATATTATCATTGTTTGTTTATCCTTGATCTGATAGGGCCAACACACTGGAATTTCCAATTTTGTTTCCTGGCAGACATCTTACCTCCGGGGTAGAGTCTACACCTACAATCTTGAAACACAATGTGGCTAACAATCATTTTGCTTCTTTTCAAAAAATATTTCTAAAGAGTACTTTAATTAATGCTATAAATATTTTTTTTCACCTTTGGCATACTTTTCATTGCTTTTATTCCTCTTGTAGTTTCAATTTTGAAAACAGTGGCTAAGTACTCCTTTATATAAGCTTTGGTCACATCAAGCCCTCCCAGCAGTCCACCCTGAAAAATATAAACATTATATATTTACTGCCAATATCACCTGATATACTAAACAAAATTTAGTAATACTCAGTTTGGTCCGAAAGCATACAATTAAGTATTAGTGTGTCATATTATTTTCAATGACGAAAGTGCTCATGTGATGTCAGTATGAGCATAATGATGTCACAGTTGGTTTGTTCAAGTTTTCAATTGTTTTGCCTTGGACCCAGGCTGATGGGATCATTATAGAGCTGTACATGAGAGCAATCCTGTCATAAGGTCTCTAGTTTTACAACAAACTCAGATTCACTTCTCATTCATTTTTTGCTCTCAGAGGCAATCATGTCCACTGTCCAGTTCCATTGTGAAACTGAGCCCTACAACGACATCTACAGGGCAGTCAGTCAGGGGCACCCCATGATCTGTTATACCAATTATCTGTTATGCAGCAGGCACCCGGCTGGTTGACAGACTCTCAGTTAGGATGTTCCCCTGGCAAAGTTGTCAGCTGAGATCCAATTTTTGGCGTCCAACCGATGAAATTTGCCGTCAGGTAATGAGAAAATAGTTGAGGTGGCTGGCTGGGAAAACAAAAAGATTTATATCAACTGGCTGGGAGTTGCTGAATGACGCTTGGGCTGGCAGCATAACAGATATTTTCTCCCAGTTGCATAAAACCATGAATCTAAGTGTCACAAAAGATGTGCAACCAGAAGCTTACACTGATATGGGCATTATAACACACTGTCGTGAGGTGACCCTGTCAGTAAACACCATTTTGAGATCACACCTTCTACAAGATTGTCCATGCAGTCAAGCCTTTCAGAAGCAGGCTGACGTACCGCAATAAAAAGTACAGTTAAGCGACCACACTTGCCTGATAAAAAAGGGAGCATGCAGACCCAAAGATTTCTTTGACATTTCTGAAGGAGAAGATGAACTTTGCATTTGGAAAAACCTTCCTGTATGTTTCAAGATAAATTGCATGTGAGGTGTCTTTCAACAGAGGTAACTTGCCACCGTCCAAACCTGAAATGTTCAATATGTTTGGAAACATACATAATTCTATAATAATTTTACCAGTCTGCACTGCTTTTCAGGCTCATATGCACATATATGTAATTTTTTGGAGGCGATGCATCAGCCCCTCGCTGATATATACTTAGTGACTCTATATGGAGCCATTCGCCTCTGTATAGATGGCCACAGGCCTCCCGATAGGAGGCTTTTCCAAGATTCGGAAATCAGGCTGTGCATCTACGTCAGGAAAACGGGGGTAGCGTCATACATAAAATCCGGACCAAATTTGCGGACCGAAGGGTCGCGGGATTTTGTATTAAAACGCGGATGGGCAGGCCTATTTTATTTTGGAAAAATTTTCTTGTTGATGTAGATACTTAGAACATTGCTCTTGCAACAGTTCTGCGCTGTTCCAATTTACAACTAAAGAATAAACACATAATTGAGTAGGTTGACAGCTATTACATGAAAAATGTCCAGTAAAATCAAGCATATCAATGAAACATCTTACCATTGTAGAAAATACACTTTAAAGCCCTTTTGTAATATTCATAGACTTCTGTTTCAATGTGTTTTGGAGGGCTCCAAGTAAAATCTCTTAATTTCTTGAAGCTTTCACGGAGGAACAACCCACCACTGTCAAACATGGCTTGTTGTGTGATGAGAAAACACTCTTCTGGCAAGTCCAAGCTCAGTTTATGTATGTGCTGGAGGTCTTCAGCATTAGCAGGAAAAATATGGCCTGAAATTGGGGAATAAAATTAAGTGAAGCAGTCTTTCCTGCTTAGAGAGCCAGTTGATGGATGAATGGATGATTGGTGCTTTACATCATAAATTTATAGGCCTCATGACAGGATACATCCCGACTCTCTTTTCTTATTCCCGTAACACCAGTTATCCCCGTTCTGCCCCATGCCAAACTCTTTTTTCCTCACTTACCCCCACTGACCCCGCTTCCCCCACTTGCCCCTGACCTTGTAACACTGGTCCTGTTTCCCCTGCATAACCTCCTCCTTTCCCCTAATTTCCCCCTTTCTCCCTCACCTACTCAAATAACATTTTCTTATGTTGGCTTCACCCATAGGGTGGGTTTGTATCCTGTCATGTAGCCTATTTATGCACTTGGTGGCAGGGCCGGATCCAGGGTCTTGGAGGCCCTGGGCACAATTTGACACTGAGGCCCCCACCTTGAAATGTTGAAATAGACCGAAAATTTGCGGAGCTTTAAAAATGCAGATTTCATGAAACAACGATTGAAGGACGGAACCACGGAAAGCTTCTGATGGTCATAGACATTTTTTAAACGCTATTCTATAGCTGATTATTTTAATTAACCAAAAAAATAAGAGGATACACTGCACTCTCACTCCCAATAGATGACACATTGTCTCTGTTTGACCATGTTGAGAACTATAATTTTTAGGAGTAATAAATACATAGGAATAGTTTTAAAAAAACCAAAACTTTATTGTAAGTGAATGGAGTCATTATTTTTTTTATCTATTTACTAGTAGCTTATTAGTGAAAATTGTGGCTTTCCAAAAGAGCATTTAACTAAAAACACAATTTGCCATCTTGAGCATAAGCAAATCAACACTTGCTCAACATATACTGAGAAACTTCATCAAGAGAATGGAATATAATGATGTATGATCTACATTTATAATGATCATGACTTCAACCCTCCCTGGGATAATTTTTTTTTTTGGCACAAACCTTCAACATGGGTCTCTGAAACCCCACTCTACTTATGCTCAGAACTCAGAAGCCACAAAAATTGAAAAACGTCCAGGCAAGAAAATCTTATGCTATTCTTTTGATTCATGGCAACACAGTATTTATGATCATTGTGGTACTCTGATGCAAAAAATAATTGTACTTTTAATTTTATCTCAAAATTATATTTTCGAGTATTGATCCTCAATTGCATTGACAAGTGGATGCCTTCAGTTGTCTTTGACAATGACAATGACAATGACAATGACACATATTTTATTTAGCTTGGATTGAGTGAATTTAACTAAATATATGTACACAAATCTATCATTTGTTTTATTTTATCCTAAGTCCAAAGGAAAATCGCGAATGTCAGTGTTTTTAAATACTAAAAGGTAAATACGGAAGCAATGAGCATGGGGAGGAGTCTCAGAAGAATTAGAGGACCCTGTTTGTGTCTGTGTTTTTGTTATTAGCAATAAACGCTGGCCCTACATGCAGGAAAGAGAAAATTGCAGTAACATCTGATTCCCGAGAATGATTACTTATATATATAATGCCTGCAAAATTCGACAATTAATTGGGGTTTTAAAGGACAGAGCACCAAACTTTCCTAAGTTGAGGGGACCTCAGAGGCCCCTGTTGACCGCTGAAGTTGGACCTTGTATGTATTTGTAAAAGTGGGGAAGTGCACTAGCTGTTGAACAGAGATCTTCTTTTTCAAACTTTTGAGAGGCCCCCCCTTCCATGTGAGGCCCTGGGCACAGTGCCCACTGTGCCCTATGGATAATCCGGCCCTGCTTGGTGGGCTAATTCCTGTCTCAAACTCAAAATTATTTGATAATGATGACTCATTTGTTTATCATCCAGTACTATACATAGATGTACCCAGGTACGGTTCCCTCTGGTCACTCGGATAGTTTAAATTTTTACATAACACATAACAACTTACTCCAAAATTCTCCTGCTTTTCGGTATCTTTCTGTTTCCTTGTAATTCTCTGGTCTTCCAGGGGGACAGGGCAGGAGCATTTCGAAGGCCATGGGAGCTACAAATCTAGGATCACATGAAAGCAGCCTGTGCAACATTGTGGTTCCCGAGCGTGGTAAGCCGATGATCACAACTGGATTGATTTCGGTCTGAAAGAGGTAAGACGATAATGCACAATAACTGGGAGAGCAAGTAGTCTCCGGTTGATCATGGTGTAGAGATTCGCTCTCCAGGTATTAGTTATGATAGATAGATAGATATGGTAAGTACAGCCATCTAAGCCCAGTTCTGGGCACTCACAAGGGTTGATTGTTGAGAAGAGAGAGAGAGCGGGATTCCTCAACATGTTACACATTTACCCCATGTGAGGGTGTCTCTACAATAACAATTTATGATCAAAGGTATATAAATAGGAGGAGGGGGCTTCTGACAGCAATATTTTTTACATTACATTTGGGCAAAGCAAGAAATGTTTGCAAATTCCCCATTGGCAAAAAGTAAAGTAGGCCCACTACACCCCCCCCCCATTTCCCTAAAATGGTCACCCCACCTAGACTAAACCTCCCTGTGAGCAATTTTACTTATTTTGACATCAAGGGTCATCAGTGTGACCTCACAGACGTTTTCCTGAAGTCATGTGAGGTCAGAATGCACTCTGGGCTAGGTTTATGATATTGTATTATATTGGGGATATTATATTGGGGATAATAACTAAAAAAGGCTTGTGAGTTTTTCAGCTTGCCCCCGTTGAAAATTAATTTAAAAATATATAGGTGTCAAAATATCCATTCAGTTTACAGTATCAGTAAACCGAAATTCATAGGCATTCAACCTGAAAAAAAATATATTAAGGAAATTAATAGAAAAAAGGTAAATCAATATTTTATTTTTTACTTACATTAGCCACAGCCGGGTTTTCGAGAATTGTTTGGTTTACAGCTGTTCTTGCTCTGACTTTATCTCTGTAGTGAAAAAGAAAGCCAATGAAAGTCCTCACTACTGAAACATACATGATGTGAGCACTGCTGACAACAAATACTACATGTGGTCGCAAGTCACAAGGTGACACAATTTGCATTACATGCCCTTTTGGACCAAAGATTCTTTTCTTCAAAATGTCTAAAATAGACTCACGACAACTAATTAATACCAAAATGCACCACGATTATGCAATAATTAAATTGTGTATGGCAATAAAAAATTTTTTCACCAAACAAATCATTGTAAAATCCAGATTTCAAATTTGTTTTTCTCGAAAACTACTTCATTCCACTTAAGCTGCTGTTTAATACAAAGTACTCAATGTATCAAAATGAAATTGTCACTAAAGTTGACCAAGACAATGATCTTACTGATTTTAGCAGTGAAAAGAATATCTCTTCTCTAAAACTAATACATACACTGTAGATCCACAATGTGTACCACTAAGGTAGAAGCCTAGCTGCCTGAGTTCATCCCATAATCTCAAGTAGGGTCATTCTCAAATTTCGGGACAATTTGCGTCACTCTGGCTCCCTGGCATTAATTTGAATGCGATTGATATCTGAAGCATCACTCTGTATTTGTTATTCATATTTCTATTTAGAACCACTGCATTTGGAACAAAAAGTCATTCATTAGACCTATTTTTTGTGCATTATGTCCAGAAATCCGTGCAAAATCAATGGTTTTTCCCTGTCACTGGACCTGATTTGACAAAATCAAGTGTTCATTTTCCTCCTAATATACCATTATTTTCAAAGTTTCTTTGCACGATTCTTGGGAATATATACTTGAATTTATATTTAGTTCATATTCAATTTTTTTTGGGTATAATTTCATTGATTAAATTGCTACAATAGTCGTGTCACTAATTTATGTCAATTTGTTTGTCCCCTCCGTTACTTGCCATAGCTCTGTTCGTTGTTGTTTTTTATGAGCTATTTTCACTGAATATCATCAGACGCATGTGCGCCATAGTGCCACTGCCTTGCAGACTTCATAAAACATGTATTCAATAAATTATGACATAATGTTCATAAAAAATGTTTTTGGTCCCACTAAAATGTCCCCTCCGTTTCCTTCATTTCCAAGCTTACCAATGATAATTTTACAGAGTGATTTCATGTATATGTCGCTGAGGGTGGCAGGTTTTAATATTCTGCAATTATTTTGTCTAATCTCCAAAATAAAAAGCAGTATTGAGCAAAAAGAAAAAAATTGTTCCCCTCCGTTACTGTCCACTCCGTTACCAGATCATGAGCAAGAGATCGACATTTAGACCAAAAAATCTACTGATACGAGATGAAGTACTTCTGAAAATAATAGTTACATCAATCTTTTATCATTTCCCCTTTTGTTGCTGTTCCTACAGTTGGTTTTTTACATCAAAATTCCACTCCGTTACCACATTGTCCCCTCCATTACAGGACAATTTTCCTATACCCGTTGTCCCGAAATTTGAGAATGGCCCAGTTAAAAGGTTTCAAAACATCACCAATATTGAATATCAATTTTTGGACGGTGATAAGAAATTAATATCTCAAGTGAGTATGTAATTTCAGAGCAAACCTTATATTTTGATAAAAATTCTTGCTTTTTTCATGATATGAGGGCACAAAAGCAAATTATGACTTGTTATTTATTAGTTTGATCACTTTTTGAAGTTCAGTACACTGCTATGAAGCCCGCATAAAAATATGTACCAGTCATGCATGCAAGTGTTACATTTTTTCAGGGTTTTTCAGAGCATTACAGAGGTCAGAAAATAATTGCAAACCTAACCGTATTTTATACGACAGTAAACCTGATTTATGAGCATTTGGACAATAGCACTTTCCACATAGTATGATTTTACTGATCATGCTCTGATGGTTTGAAACTCATAACCCCTCTCCAACTGTTTTTTGCAGGTGTTACCAAAATTTCAGGGTAAACTAGACAGCAACCGGTTTACCTTCATACAAAATATGAGATATGCAGTTGAAGTGGAACTCATGAGCATTTATTTGAGCTATGTTTGAAGTTCGTAGCTCAAAAATTAACAGTTTTAGACTAAACTAAAAAAACATGTTGATTCTTATCGGTAAGCTGGACAGGTTGACATTGCTTTGCATTAAAGGCTCTGCATAAGACATTTTAACACTTAGATAGACGATGTAAGCTTTTAGGGTTTTGCGAGGATTGGGTATTACTACAGAGAAAACCAGAACAAGATATATTTTGTCATTGGCATGCAATCTCACTTTTAAGATGATTTTTTCAAATCTGTTGTGACGCGGGACGGTCCGGGACACATAAAAAAAAAGGCTGTTTTATCAAGGTTTTTGGTGGCTAACAGCCTCATACTCTAAGGAAGAGTAACTTTTTTAGGTTGATATGAAACAATAGAAGCTAGGCATTCCATTGATGTATAATAAGTAATTGTACATACAAGATATACATTTAATCATCACATAAATGTAAAATTTCTCAAATTATATGACATCACATCACATGACCAATTGACCATGTTGGATGCAAATTGTTTGCTGAAAACAGTTTTGATTCGGTCGCTTAGTCATTGATCATAATTAATCAAATTTTGTTATATTCAGTCATATTTTTCGCTGATTTTGACTAAGGAACTTCATTCACAGTGTATTAACTTTGATCATTCCTTTTAAGCACATGCTGAAAAGTTAGTCAACTGGCTAATTATCCAGCGCTTTTAAGCAATTTCCTGGAAAAGGTGGTGTATCAATTACTATTACTAATATTGTTTATTATTTATCAATTTTGTCAGCAATTTGTCATGTCTAAGAGATTTTGACATTGTTACTAACATAGTTTTGACAAAACATTCTTGTCAGAAAGATTTTCAGTGTGAGACCATGTCAGCATTTGTCTTCTGCATTGCAATTTACTAATTACAAAAACAGAAGGGTTCAAGTCCAGCATTTTTTTTAGTGAAAGTTAAATCATGACTTTTCATGTGATCACCAACTACTAAATCTCTTTGCTCACCGCAGTTACTCAGTATTTCAAAGAGTTCGGATGACGAACTCAATTGATGCTGTGAAAACCCCTGTAAAATGATAGTTGTGTTCGCCCCAAATTGGTGACAAAAATACTCAAAGCTTACCTCATTGCCTCCACCATTGCATATCTACGAGATGCACTGAGACCAGACGCATTATTGACACCTTCAATGAACATGTTCACCTGACGAATAAAGAATGGATTGTCCATTTCTTGTCTCTCAGCCGGAGTCAGTGGTTCCTTCAACTCCTCCAATGTCAATGGAGTTGACATTGCATCTTTTTCTATCATTGCCATGTTGTCTTCTGCAGCAGACTGTAGTTAATGGCATATATTGTGAAAATACACCCAATATATAGAAATGGGAAAAGATAGGGTATTGGGGCATGAAATAGAAGACAGATATTGTTATGCAACTTTGAATCAGCCATGCATGCATGTTCTTAAATGTATGACTGGTTATATAACCTGTCCCCTAATTACATATATTTATTTCTGTCATTTATAGGGTAAGATTCTTTGAGTCTGACACTTAGAGGGTGTAACCTTGAGTCGGACACTTTTTGTTGGATTGTATAGGCCTGTTGAGAGCTCCTATGCCAATATATTTGGTACCAATCTTTAGCTTAGTACTTCCTTTATCTACTCAAAAAGTATCAGCATGATATGAGCAACCTAAGTGTCTTTTTCATGGCTATAAAGATGGGGTAAAAATCCCGTTTTTCTCTCAATTTCATGTCCGAAATTCGTATATTTTAGTGGAAATTTGTCATGTTTAAAGTGTCTTTTGCTGGCCTTCGGGAATTGACATGACTTCAGTGCCTGTGTCATTCAATTAGAAGTAAGCTTAACCTATTTTGTGATCTAATATTGGCTTTTTCATTTGAAGGGAATGATCTAAAGAAACTGTATATTTGATGCCATGTTTTTAGAACCCAGCTGTCCGACTCAAAGATACCCTATTTCATTTCTTATTTCAAAAATGTACCCACTAATTTAGTTCTTCTGTTGTGCAAGTTCTCAATTTTCTGCTAGATTTGGTAAAAACGTTTAATTTGAGGCCCTGTCTGCCAATCTATAACTCATAGGCCATTTAAGATACCACTTTTAAAAATGTCTAGAATCTAAAGTGTCCGACTCAAAGAACATTACCCTATGTAAGTGTATCTTTAACTTATAATTTTCCTACAATAAATGCTGACAGTTCAATCTTAATATCACTTTTCTAAGCACGTTCACACATGAAGGAAGCGATAATGCTCATCCTAGCAGGTACATACAATACAACAATCATAAAGTGGCTCGTGTGTTGTGATCGACACTTATCTATCGATCCGAATAAATATGTAGTGATCCGGATTGATACTGAGTGATCTGATACTTTATGATCTGTTGTGATCTGTAGTGATAGTACAGGTGCTGCTGCCTGGTGTAAATGTTCACTTCTAAAGTAAGTGCTGGTATTGTTTGTTCAGGATTATGTAAGGATTCATTAGGGGACTTTTAACAAAATTAGCATGAATTGGAAATGTTCGTACTAATAAAATTCATTTATTACAATAATACAAAGCTATTTATAAAATATCAAATTTCTTAGACTCTCCTTCGCCTGGTTCATAATAAATTTCGCAAAATAAAAATGCCGTACTTTGTGGCCTTATCCTGACCTTAGTTTTAAAGATACAGACACACATTTTTCACCATTATCTTTTCCTTTATCTAGACAATATATATGTAGCCTTTTAAATTTTGTCTCTAGCTCAATTATAAACGAATTGAAGCCAATTGTTGAATTCATCTTTTTCAAGCAAATTCGCCACAACATCGCAAATTTCCTGCAAATAAAAACATGGTACTTTGCAGCCTTACCCTGAACTCAGTACTAAAGATACAACCATCAATTCTTTACCATTGTTTTCTCCAATAACTGAACTATAGATCTAGCCTCTTAAATTTTGTCTCTAACTCAATTATAGTCAAATTTAAGACAGTTGTCTAATTAATCAATTTTTGGTAAATTAGCCACAATATTGCAAATTTCTTCACATTCATCATACATTGATAGGTGTGAAAGTAAATTTTCAATTTAGTTTGTTATATTTAATTTACTTCAGCTGCATCACACAATGGACCCACATGAGTTCAAGCTATTGTGAAGGAAATTGATAATACAGTGGACCAGACAGTTAGTCTCCATGCAATCTCTACCCCCCACCCCTTTTCACCCTCTGTTTGTCTTGAGGGGTGTCAATATAATAACTGCAATTATGGACAGATGGCGCTTTGGTATATGGATCACTACAGATCACTACAGATCGATTTTAGTCATCTTAGATCAATACAGATCACTTGATATATGGATAGATTTGTATCACTACAGATCGATATATTGAGCCATTTTAAGATGGTTGTACTGTATATATGTACAACAAGCACAGGCCGAAGCAAGAATGAGTCTCTAGAGTTTTATTTGTCTTTGGAACTTGCTTGTCACAAGACTAGAAACTCACATGTCATTAGTCTATTCATGATTATAGACATGTAAGACAATTCTTTATTTATGATTCCCCATTCAGGTTCTGGCCTGTGCAACAAGTAAACATGTCATGCATTGTTATTCACTTTATTTTTTACATCATTCTGCAACAATGTATAAAACAAATAGTAATTTAAGGGACACTAAAGCGGTTACACTAATGCACAAAAGTAATTTGGAAATTTAAGATTTGTAGTTCAGGAGTGAGGGGCGAAACAAGGCTAGTATGAGTGGTCAGATACAATGTAGAAACTGCAAATCCAATTCATGCTTCAACATTTTAATACTTTGTCAATAAAACATTTTTTTTCATACTTATGATTTGAGCTATAGAGAAGGCCCAATACTGATCAAAAGAGCATATCGTGTCCCCCTAACCCCACCCTGGCAAAAGGGTGAAGCGGCAATAATCCCGCTAACTGCCCCCCGTTTCAGTTGTACTTCTCTCTTCCCCAACCTGCTCACCCATTTTAAACTAGTTTGTCTGATTGAGACAGAAATTTAGCAAATGTCAACATTTTGCCAAATTGGACTGCCATTTTCATATCTTAGCAAATATCGGACAAAAATGGCACCACAACATCTTGAAAATGTGATATTCATATTAAAAATGAGCTAAGCTATACATACATAGGTGTACTTCTCCTGTGGGGTTTGTGGTTGCTGAGATGTCTGGCCAAACGTCTGTCTTTTACTCGACGTGACAAACAATAGGCACTTTCAGTTTTATTACAAAATAATGACTTACAAAAATATATTCATTCAAACTGTGGTATTTGACTGGTGGATCAAGTCTTGGGAAAATATAGTAAAACATTATTGGAAGTATTCAGGTCTGTCTCAAATTGCCAACTACAATAAAAAATACATTTCACACAATTGAGAAAATACTGCTTCTTGCCCTGAGAATCTTCAACCAAATGCCAACTCGAGCATCAATACCCCATTATCCAGTGCTGCAAAGAATATCGCATCCTGAGAAGAACCACAGACGGCATTGATTGCATTAATACTCTCCTACAAGAAAATCCAAGCATCAAGAATCAGAGCGGTGGCGGAGCTATGGGGGGCCTGGGGGCCAAGGCCCTCAAATGAATTAGTGGCCCCCTCACTGGCCTCCCCCCCCCTCCCATTTCAGGTTTTATAATTTTGAAAAATTATTTGAGCAGAGTACGTCCGTCTTTGTGACCTGAGCCTCCACTCAGAAGAATGACAGTAGCCCTTTAAAAAGTTCAAAGGCATTCGACAATTTTTTATTTTCTTTGAAATTATCTGGCAATAGGAATAACTGCATCTGAAATTTTTAGTGCAGCCTTGTGACATTTGGCCTAATTTTCAAGATCCAGATTTTATACAATTTCAAGAGAAATCTTGTGGATACAATTAATTTTTAAATCCTAAATTGTTTGCCTTTTTACCTCGAATCGTAGTGCCTTTTTACCTAGAATCGTAGTTTTCACCCAATTTTAATCTCCCCCTCCCTCCGGTATGCCTATTTATCTATTGCAGTTCCATGCAATTTCGAAAAAATTGTGATTTGAAGAAATCATTTCCTTGCCATTGTTGAGACAAAGAAATATTGCACCTTTAGAATATTTCTTGTGGGGACTGATTATCCAGAGTAATTTTTAGTACAAACTGCTAATTTTTTCATGGGTTGCATGGAATTGTCCTACATTTTTGGAATTTGTGTTATTTCCAACAATCGCTATTAGCTTTTTGGCCTATTTGAGCAGATAAAAAATGATTAATTTCATTTAGACCATTCATGTCCCTGTTAAACTTGTATCATGGCAATGATTGTAACATCACATTATTCATTGTATGCACCCTTGAGGTTTTTCTTCTTTATGTACAAGTATGGTCATTGATGTCGTATCAGGGAATTTTCAACCAGATACGAGCCATGCTCTTTCAAAAGTAAGAACAACCCAACCCCAATCAGCATTATGAATCAGTAAGCGCAATTTTTGAAACAAACTGTCCTCTCATTCCAGTGGCGTCAGTGTAGGTGGGGCTGGTGGAACATTTGCAGCACCACTTTTTGGTAAAAAAAGGGGTATTGTTTGAGGAAAAATTTTGAGGGTCTCCCGGGAACCCCCAAATTGAACTGCTGAAATCAACATTCTGCTTTTAGTCCAACTGGTTTATGAAAAGTAATTTCTCTCTTAAAGTAATTGAACAAGAATATTTCGTGGTTTTTGTATCATATATAAATTGAATAAGAAATGCAGTAAGTGTACGCCAGAAGAAAAGAATGTCAATGTTCCTTTGTGACTTGTGAAGAGGGCTTGTGTTGCAGCGTTAATTTTTGCCTTGTATTGCCCCAAAATTGCCGCGAAAGGTGCCCTCCCCCTAAGCTCAGACCCTGCCCCCCCCACTCCTGGATTTCTAGCTATGCCACTGAATCAGAGGTAAACTACGGTATCTGCAATTATCATGTTTCTGAGAAAACGCTATTCAGAATTTTTCATATGACCCTGTAAGTCATATAAGTCATAAAATCACTCAAATGTGACTGAAAGTTCATTATATAGTGTATTATAGGTACTGTCAGTAGATACTGTTGTTTACCTCGGTATAACTTGCTTTTTGTACAGCTTTTTGCATATTACACAACAGTATCTGCATTTCCAATTTTCTTCAGTTACATAGGTATCTTCTTCTTCTTCTTCTTTTCACGTTGTGCTGGTATACCCCGGATCGCCGGGTAGCTCAACCTCATTTTTGAGGGGGCTGCACTTGTACTAGGTTCAATCTACAGTGTTGGTGATCGCCGTACGCTGTATGATGTATGAGATGATAAGGCTGGGAGTCTGGCATATACTCTATTTATTATATCAAAAGGTGTTAAGGGCGTGGGTTCAAATCTCACACCAGGAACCCTTTTCAGTCCGAGCCCATGGGACTTTAAATGGAGGCGCGTTGTATCCAGTATTCTATGCTGGGGCAGCTGAAAGACCCTGGGCATCCCTGAATTAATAGGGTATGTGCCAGACTCACAGTCTTCTCATCTCATCATCCTACGACGATTGCCTGCTTCGATATAGCCCACTAAGGTGCCGCAGAGGCGTAAAACACAAACAAACAAAATCAAAAGGTGCTTCAGTGACCTTTTTCATAAGCCTACACAGATAACATATGTTGCCATTGAAGAATTATAGGCATTAAAGAATATTCCTCAAAACATACTTCATACAGAGGTAAACTACAGTACCCACAGTGATGCTGCAGATACTGTACTTCACCTCTGTATTTGGCCACATTTTGAGATACTGTAAATTTTGCACCCTGATATCTCAGTAGGCCTATAGATAAGACGTGCAGGTGTAGATAAGACATGCATGAATCCAATGACTGGACAGTCTGAAGATATGCCTGCAGGAGAAGAGAAGATAAACAAATGGGTGAATTGAAGAAGGCAATATATATATATCAGCTCAAATGCAACAGTTGCAACATTTATTTTATACTGTACCTTCTTGATGTCATCCCAGACAGCCTCAGAGATTAGCAAGATTGTGGGAAAACACAGTGTTCTTTGAAACAAAATATTTGAATTCAGAAGTACATTTATTCATCAAAATCCTTTGTAACAACTTACACTGAAGTGACAAATGCTTCATAATTATCCAACTTCAATTAATAGAAGTACGTTTCAGGACTCACATAATACGATGTAATATGGCCATTGGCCAATTAGACTAAAAGTTGAAATATGAACTTTTTTTTGCGAAAGTCATTAGATATAGAAATTCCTTCAGGAAAAATATAGTCATACAAAGCATGCTAGTTAAACAAAGGGTGTTTTAAAGCAATGGGTACAATTTAGTGATTCTCCTGCATTGAGACAGATTCTGCTTTGCTCAGATTCCGGCTTCGAGATATGGCCCATAAACTGCCGGTTCCAGACTTCCATCTAATCAGAGACTGAGAACCAGGAAGAAAGATGTTTTGTTTTGGTTCTTGACAACTTTAAAAAGATGTGATAAAACAAATTGGGGCATTCTGGTCTACCTTGATCAGGAACGTTTACTGAGATAGAACGTTTTACAGGCACAAAGCATCACAATTTATTAGTATTGTGACTCGTAGGAAGTTGGAAAAAGCTGCGTGTACTGATGTACAAGATTCACATGCCAACGAAAAACTAAATTGGATGTAAATTTATTGTGCAGAAAGTTTTCATCTTATCAAGGAATGAGCCACAATAATCATTGTAGTTGATATAGATAGGTACAGTAGATCGTACGGCAAAGTGAATTAGGAGTCATGAATAGGGGAGTGATATTGCATTTATACATAGAAGCATGAAACTTGGCACAAAGTTTAAAAGCATCTTGAAGAATACATTTAGATAGGGAGCCACTTCAGATTTGACCTGGTTGACCCATGGCAGCCATTTTCCAAAATGGGGGCTAATTCTATCAATTCCCTGCATTCTGTTGAGTGCCTATAGTTTAACCGTGTGAAAATAGTACTCATTATTCCTTCTACAGATCTAAAAAAGCATAATCACTTGATTTCTGGATTTCAGGTTGGTCAGGGTCAATTTTGTTGGAATTTTTGTAGAAATAGAGCATTTTCGCGGTTTCACATAGTTTCATGGAAACTCAATTGATATTTTAATAGACTACATATTTGAATTCCTTGAAAGAAGAGCTTTCACATAAATGGTCGCATCAATAGTTTCTGAGGAGTCTTTGTTAATTGAACTTGAGAACCAAAATCTTCAAAAAAATATTTTATTTTCATTTTTGTCGTTTTCATACAAAATTGACGTAGAGTAGGTCGGGGCATGTAGCCCCCCTCAACTTCGAGGTGCGAATTGACCTACTTTTTATGGTCGATTCATTGAATGCTTTTGCTGTCAGGAAGTGATCACTTTACTCTATTTATAGCTAGTGAAACAAATGTCTACCAATTTTAATAAAGGAGTTAAGGCCATTTTTGTAAAAAATTGAAAATGACCTTCTTACCCCACCCATCGGGCAAGAGGCCCCCCTATTATAATCCTATGGCAATTTTTTTGGCGAGTGCATTCAGCTTGAAAGTTATTTTTACCTAGGCATTCTATTCACTTTTTCTGTATCTGAATTTTTCTGTGCATAGATACACTTATTTTTAAATATTTTTTGCCCTTTTTCAATTTCAGCCAATTTTTTGCTATTTTAATTAGCTATTCAATCATGATTTAAGGTAAAGTACACATTATTAAATGCTTCATGAAGCAGATTTGAGGCCACAGTGTAGGGGCTTCATGCCCCACACGATGTGGGGCCTCTCGCCCCAAACCCACATATTTCAATTTGACCTCTATATTTCGAACTAAAATGCAAGAAACATGATCCAAATCATATTTATGTGATGGTCTTAAAGTGAAGCAATGCAGATATCCATTACACTTTTAAATATTTCCAAAGTTATTTATTACAACCCCTTTCAAAGAATTAGTCAAAGTTACAAAAACCTAAAAAGCCTCTAGCTTCAATCCTAACAATAAGAAAACGCACCAAAAATGTAAGTTAAGATATATAAACCTGGGGGGCCTCTCACCTAACCGGGCTTCTTGCCCCGACCTATTCTAACCCATAAATGCTGGTACTCATTTGAAAGCTCTTCTTGCAAGGAATTCAAATATATAATTAACTTGGTGAAACCATTCGAAACCGCAAAAATTCAGTGTTTGAATCAATATTTCTACCAAAATTGATGCCCACAAGATTGAAATAGTTCAGAATATAAAAGAAGTTTATAGCAAAGTTCTGTTTAACTAGAGAAGGAATAAAAAAACACATTTGCATATATTCTATTTGTAGGAACCACACAAAAAGCAGTAAAATGGAAGAATTGACCACCTAAGCTAAATCTGAGGTGGCTCCCTATCCAGATATGTTCATAAAGATGTTCTTTAAGTGTACACCAAATTTCATGCTTCTATGTATAAATGCACTATATTTTTACATACCTGCCCCGCTATCAATACCAGCCAGAACGAGTCAAGTAAACTCTCCAGGTAAAGGCCACGGCAAACAGAGTGCAAACACGGACATAGCACTAAGAAGCAATTTGGCCATGTTTCTGCTATTCCTCCAGGGAGTCAGCTATTGCAAGGAAAGAGCTGCATAGAGCTAGTATGCTGAACCACAAAATTATTATCCTCCTGCTCTACTATTTTTGGTTTGAGAAAAAATTATTGATACTACCGCAATGAACTATATTGCCACTACAGTTTCGCAATCTGAAAACCATTGTTGAATTAAAAAAGACATTTTTAATATGTAAATGGCACAGCCATGAGATTCACGAAGCAATGACTAACCCAAGTCAGTATTGCAGGCGACAGACCTACAATTAAGAAAAATTAGTCCTACATATATATTCAGAGAAACAGAGTCCATCCGAGTGTCCTTTTTTCGCTAAAATGTTCTACCTTGGATTCTTTTAGTGATTCAATCTTTATTTTAGAATTACTAGCCAATTCCACATGTACAGTGTAACCAAATTTTTCTATCAGATTTTAAAATTACATGTCATAGACAAGTTTATTATACCTGACAATACTGGATTATCCCCACCGAGTCAGCTTCTTGACCTAATCCATGGATCCCGCTAGTTTTACGAGATATTCCTAAGGTTGATCCGGACATTTAAACCAATGAAGTCCAGGTTCATTGTCGCAGCAATGGTACAATATATCAGCTGTTTCTTGAAATGGTTTTATTGGGCGTGGCAACATTGGAGTGCTGGAAATTGTAGAGTTCCATATTTTGAAAACTACAATGAATCTATGACCTTGGATGAAACACGTGTTCAGTGTTTACTCAAAATCCCTTTTCAAGGAATTGAAAAAAGGAAGAAGATCGATTTATGTGTATATTCAGTAGGGTCGCCCTTAAAAAAAAAGTTTGAAAATATTACGGGCCACCCCCCGAAATGATGCCTTTTATGGTAAAAACATCTTGTGCAAAATTTCATTCAAATCGGTTAACATTTGACCTTGAAATTCTTGCATTTCAGTCATGTATAATACGTTTTTTGAACAGAGCTGAATGAGAGCTTTATTTTGAATGCCAACTTGGACGGTCTATGACAATTCTTGGTGAGCCCCGAAAGACATACCTCAAGAGTTTTTTTCAAAATTGTCTATTTTGATATAAACAGTTCAACAAAAATAAGTCCCCCTTTACGAAAAAATGAATATCTCGAAGACCTCTTCTCCAATTTTGGTGAAAGTTGGCCAGTTTGTAGGTCTGCATATTGACAGTCTGCGTGTGTATTTGTAGCTTTATTGCTAAATTTTTGTGTGTGCCAGCAGACCCCGAGTGCACGTACCCCTCTTTTCAAAAATCCTAAGATTTGGTTTTTCCAAAATAAAATTTACCAAAAGGTGTTTAAACTCCAGTCAAATTACTTGTTATTGCATCCAAGAACCCTAAACTGTAAAACTGTTACAAAAGAAGTCCTTAGTTATCTTCTAAACACGATTGAGAAACAAATTTTATCCAGAAACATGATGAGGTTTATCAAGCTGGTGGCTCCCTCGCATGGTGAAATTAATTTTGTTCATATCCATTGGAAAAGCCATGGATTTTTGAAAACAGGGGTAGGCTCACTCGAAGGCTGCTGGCTCAGTGAGGAATAATGCCACTGAGCTATAAATACACACTTGTAAAGTCGATATATGGGGCTATAACTTAGCCAACTGTCATAAATATCAGCGAAGGAATCTTTGTAATATTCAAGTTTATCCAAAGGGGGACTTATTTTTGTTGAACTGTTGATGATGTCTCCGAATTCAATCTGGAGGCAATAACTCTTAACCAGACCTTGTAAAATGGATTATCTATGAGGGCAGCTGCTTGTTCTGATCAATGTTTAAGGCAATTAATGAAAAAAACCTGTGTGGTCGGGGGTAGGAATAAATGATTTTGAAAAATGTACGTAAGGAGTCAATGTGTAAATTGTCAATGTGTTGGTTTTTGACAAAAAAATCACAGCAAGATCTACTTTTCCCATATTCTTTTACCAAAATTTTATGGTTTTCCAACAAGAACAGGAGGGTTAACTCTGTGTCAGATTTACAGCATATCTTGTTACATTTTTTTTTCACGGATTTGGTATTGATTTTAATCTGGTTGTTCATTACGCCTGACTGGACAGTCACTTGTCAAGTTGTACCATAAAAACTGCCAGACCAGTGAGTGGCATGCAGGTTTTGTTCAGGTCTGCCAAATATTTGCAATATATTTTGACATGGAATTATTCACATATTATACAAAAAGGTAAATTAATTAACAACGACGTCGTTGCAGGATTAATTTCAAAAAGTGACTTTGATATAATTCCCTAAGAATGCATTTGGGGGAGTGTTGTTAGCTCAGTTAGGGGTGCTCTGGGCTTCCAAACACTGGGTTTGATCTAAAATTGGCAGTCAATTGTACCCATATTCATTTTTACCGCATTTTCAGTCATCCTCTTCATACTTATCCTGTCCTAATAATTAGCCAACCAGCTGCATAAATGTCGGGTATAAATACCTAGTCATTATTAAAGTATTTTAATCTAAGGCTAAAAATCATTGCATTTGCTCTCTTGCACCCAATAACACTCCATTTATTACCATCTACCCAAAGAACAAATCATCTGATGTTAAAGAAAAATCAAGCGAATGTGAGGTTTTCAGCAAATTTGCAGTTGAATATTCCGAATGTAAAATCATCACAAACCATCTAAGTTGGTATTCAAAATGAAGCTCTATCTAATACCAGTTCAATCATGCCATTTGTATTGTTTTATCATTTGAATTGGCTAAATATTACAGCTCTAGCAATTGATCTGAAGAAATCAGTTTTTTTTTTCAGTGCCAGAGTGGACCTATGATGTCATAGGCAGATGCTCCATTGCTCAGCACTGGAAGATATGCAAAATTGGTGCTAGCAATGATGCCATAGGTCCAACTGGCCAATAGAGTTCATTGTGCACAGTTTCATCATAGCCTTGCAGTTACATCATTGCTATACTGGCCAATAATATCACAACAACAACTCAGGTGCAAAGTTGGACTGCACATAGGGAGGGGGAACTCTACTCAAACGCGGTCAATTATCCTTATGATTGCATACTCACACGAGGTACTGTGGTAACCAACAATGCAATACAGGATTAAAGCAGTTTTTGTTTTACACTGAAAGAGACAGCCAACAGAACTGCAAACAGTCCATATCAAATCCAATTGAGACCAGAAGCATGTTTGTAGGCAACTGTAATTAATTGTTAGTTATCCTATTAACCATGCTTGGTTGAATTTCAGGTACTTAAAGTGTCACCAAATAAACAACCCCCCTCCCCCAACTTAACACCTGAGTTTTTGCAGTGGTATTATTGGCTAATCTGGCCATGACATAATTGCAGGGCTATGATGAAGTTGTTCACATGAACTGCTATAGGCCAGTTTCACCTATGACATCGTAGCTAGAACCAGAGTTGCATAGGTTCCAATGGAGTCTCAAGCCATGACATCATAGGTCCACACTATGAAAAAAGACAATTTCTTCAGAGCAATTGCTAGAGCTGTAAAGAACCGCGAGTTGACAAATATTGGGAATTACGCTAGAAACATAAAAACTTCAGGGCCGATGGGCCACCTCTAAATATTAACCGATTTGCGTGAAAATTTGCATGCATCATTTTTTCCATAATAGGCATCATTTTAGAGGGTGTCCCATCAATATTTTAAACTTTTATTTTTACTAGTATGCTTTAAAGGGCCACCCTAATATTCAGGTATGCGCTTATGGGTGGTCCATATTTCAATGGGAAAACTCAAATCTCCTAAAACCCCCAATTTGAAAGTTTAAATTGATGACCATATAAGTAAACCAAACACATGCAAAATTTCAGCAAATCGGTTAACATTTAGAGGTGGCATAAAGCCTTTGAAGTTTATATTGTAATTCCTCATTTGCGACTTAAAAATTGGTCAATTTCCCAGATCTTTCTCAGAAATGAATTATTTTTTTGCCTTTTTTTAAATTATAGGATAAAGTTGGCATGGCAAAGTTATATCTGGGGCTTAAGGTTGTTTTATTATTCTTAGTAAGTGAAGTATGTGCCTCTTTTTATGAAAAAATGCTTGATAACTGACCTATGTAATACCTTTGCTGACGTGCTACGAAACTTTGCAAATCAAAAAGAATATCAGGACTGGATTGGGCATCCTGGACATACTAAAAAAAGGGTTATTTGATCGAAATAGATGGCTGTTATTGCAAGATTTGCAAATATCGCTGATTTTGTGGTATGCTGATGGGCAATCGCATGTTAAACTTTGTGCCACCTCTAAATATTAATTGATTTTGCTGAATTTTTTACACAATGCCTTTTATATATATAAGACCAGAATGCAATATTCAAATTTAATAGAGAAATTTAGAAGAAAGTGTTTTTGGACCACCCTAATGCGCTTAGTAGTTACTTCCCTTTACAGACTCTCAAAGAGCAGTGCTTTTGCAAGTATGCCAGCTGATAGCTCAAATTTGTTCAACTGTATCACAAGACAGAAATAAAATAAATTCTTGCATGATTCAAGTTCAGGTCTTTTATATTATTAAGTATGCAGAAAAATTACTTAGGATACATCAGTTGCCCCCCAACCTTTTCTGATTTTGATGTCTATGTGATATATTAGGAGGTTGGGTGTCATGAGCATGTACATCAAATTTCAGGTTGAAATTCCAATGGGATCAGCCACCTCCAGGGCATTACTTATTTCAATGATATGTCAATGAAGCAGATTTACAATATTTTGCAAAATTGTCATAACCCAAGAACCGATGGTCCGAGAGACTTATAATGGACTCACAATGTGCCGAATAAATGAGTTTGTATTCATTACAATTGCAATTTTGGTCCTGGGACCAATAGTTTCAAAGCAAGATCGGAAAAACTGCTTTTTTATTGAATTATTTTATTTTCGGGTGGAAGCAGAAATCGGACTGAACAAAATCCATCACCAGAAATGTACACTATGGATACATGAATCCTCTGTGGATGATCTATCTAGAAATAGTGCAGATAGGATCAATGTACACTGGGTAGTGCCCAAATTTGAATAAATAACCTTTTTTTACTGAATTTCCAAGAATAATTGTGTTTATGTCAAATAACTGAAAAACGGTTAGAGATAGAGGGATAGTTTCAGTTGAAGTGAATATAAATATGGACATTCCATACATTAGAAGCCTAATACCAAGTCTGTAGGCCAAGTGGTTCCTTAGATATTTAGATTTTTTAGAATACTCCAATTTTATACAATCATGAGCCTGGACCTGGCTGTTTTCCCATCAGAATTTTGAGCTGATTTTTTTTCTTTTTTCGTGCTTTTACCGTCCAGCCTCCAAACATATCACATGGACATCAACATCTGAAAAGGTTAAGGGCAATTGATGCACCCTGGTATATGATTCTGTGGATCCAGAGGGGGGGAGGGGGTAGAGGTTCAAACTCCCCCCCCTTGAGCCCAAGCCAAAAACTTCCAAACATAATACAGCAACTTTCATAATTCTAAAATTGATTTCTTGTCGAAAGTTGTTCAGTTGTTCTTGTTTGATGAATCCAGAGTGACGTGTTGCTTCAAATAAATAAATTTGACAAAATTAAATTATTTGCATAAAAAATGACTAGGGGATATGATTCTTTGATATGCACATTAAATTATATGATGATTTTTTTTTTACTTTACTCCAGATTATCATAATTTATGGTACAATGTATTGACTGTAACTACTGCTGACGTGGAACAGTGCTGTAGAACGAGCTAAAGTTGGCTGTCCGGAGGAAAGTTGGCCACCTAATTAAATAATTCACCCCACTTAATGGTTGAAATGCCAGCTTCTGTGACCAACACAGGTGGTCAAATTGCAAGAGAAATCTGTGTTAGTGATGAGAAAAGTTAGTATATCTGCCTTAAAGTGAGGTCAATTAGGTGGCCAATTTTCTCCTTGAGAGCCAACTTTTTTTCTATGATAGATCACTACATACAGGTATATTTGATTCACCTGAGATCACATATACATTTTATCCCCTCCTCCACAAAAAAAATTAGAATGATTTATCCATATTGTGGGACACAGTAGTCATTACATTTACAACAAAAAACAGCATTCGTAATATTGCTATTGATTAATCAAATAATCAATTTTATTAGTCAATTATCTTCCCTTTGCAACAAAATAATTAACAGACAGATACATATTCGCTAAGCATAATTGGTATTGGCTTATGGTTCTAGGCAACATTGCTCAAAAATCAATTACTGTGGGGCTTTTTGTACTCCATGTGACAACACAGGGGCCTCTAAGGATCGCGAAGGCATGTTTCAGAGCAATCAACAGAAAATACATAGAATCCTTACAATTTTTTTCCAGAAGCTCCCTTTAATTGCATACTTGGGTGTCTATATACAAGTTATTTGGCGCATTTGGCACTCTGGCTTCCTTTTTACATGTCATAAATCTTTGTCGTTGACAACTTCTTTTTTGTTCAAATGGTAGTAAATCTAGATCTAGAAATTCGGGCAGACGTCTCTGGAAACCCCCCCCCCTTCCCCTCCCCACAAAGAAGCTTCCCTTGTGGACAATTTCCTTTGAGGAACGTTGGTCTAAGGAAGCATTAAACCTCCCACTCACATCGGACCAAACGTTACAAAACTACGTATTTTGTCGACAAATGATTACGAGATTATTGCGTACGTATATATCGTAAATATTGCGTATTTCTCCAACATCTGTTGTTAACGTACCCCCCACGGTGAAGGAATGGTCGTTTTACTCCTCTGGGGTGTCAGGCGTGGCAGGCCAGCCCAACGCGCTGTGTCTTGCGCATGCGCAATTATCTGACAGGAAGCCAGCTATGGCTGCTCGCTTGTGTGTACTCGATTTGTATCGGTCCAGAACACGATCTATTCCACCTTAATACGCAGTTTATCCATGGAATGTTGATTCTAGAATGTGTATTGGTTAAATGACTCCTTCGGAGGGACTCTAGGTGTTGTGTATGCTTCACAATCATCCTGTCCATCGGCGATCTGAAAAGAAACATGTGGATTTCTTGACAGTGCATGTATTTCGGGAATTAAATGGACTTTATCTAGTCAAATATGACTCGTTTGAGTGTGGATTCCATGTATGCATCTAGGAGAGACCTGTATACGAGTGCTACGGTGGATTACTCGTGTTCTGGACTGATTGCTTTATGTGAACGATGTGCATGAACTCGCCATGTCAACCAGCAAGCAGGGGGGAGCTGGCCAGTGGCGGAGTGCTCGGATAGGCCGGGGGACTGCAGCATTGCTTCAGGTGGACCCAGCCACCCGGCCTGCAATGCCCCCTCAAAAAAAATAAATTTAATTTAATTTAATAAAGCCCTTGAATATTGGCCCTAATTATGGTTGAATAAAGAATGCTCTCATATGATTTTACTGCAGGAATTTTTTTAGGGGGGGGGATTTTTTTTTTTTTTTGATGTCTTGAGGGGATGGGTGGTTGGTCAATTGATTGTTGGAGATCTGCAAAGAGAAAACATAAATTAAAACAGTGAAGAGAAGAGAAAAAAAAAGAGAGATAGAGAGATCAGAGCCAAGCAGCAAGCACTGAAGTTGGCTCCAAAAATTAGCAGACTTTTCTTCCTTGTTTTACCAAACAGTCTGTAGGACTAAAATATAATAAGAATATTCACTTGCCTTGTTAGGGATTAATGCTGCAACTCTGAAGAGTTTGAAAAATTCCAATCCAGATTGGCCTGCTGCTGTTGGCTAAGTTCAACTTTGGTCGTAAATGATTCTCTCTTGCTCGTTTGTGGTTGAGGAGTACTTCGCAATTTTTTTTTGTCCAATCTAATCTTTCGCCTGTTGTTATCGTTTTCATAGCTGTGTGTTTTTCAAATTTGTACTTTGCTTTGTCTCAAAACTGTGATGTTACAGATTTAGTTGCATAACTTTGTATATTACAAGCACATATTTCAAGAAACTGACCAAATGCATTTACACATGGATTATGTATGTTTAGCTTGTTTGGCTTTGACACCTGCACTGGTTGATAGCCGCTTCAATGAACTGTAACTGAATCAAACAGACCGCTTATCCTCAAAGGACAGTTGGGGACCATTCAGAGTTTATGACTGGGGGGTGGGAGTTTTGCCAGAACTTCCCGTCAAAATTTTATACCCCCTTGAATTTCATGCGGACTTTTAATACCCCACTCTAGTGGTAGTGTGCTGGACTGCCAATCGCTGGGTCCAGGGTTCTAATCCAGCTCTTGCCGGGTCACCTGGGCCTATGTAGAACGGCTGTTTCAATCATGCTCGGCCCAACGTTTGATTCTAACCAAAATAATTACGTAGCAAAAGGTTTGATTTACGTTGCTGCTCGGGAGGGTTAGCATGTGCTATGTCTTTTTTGTATCTACGTCTTAACCTGTAAGAATTCTTACATGTAAAAAGTTTGTTACAATTTAAGATACTACAAGATTGCTTAATGCTCTAGCGTGAAACTTTTTTCGTGTAAAACGTCATGGATACTTGTGTAAACTTCATCAGAGCCCCTGCTACATATCCTGTAGGTGTCTCTGGCATTGAGACTTGTTCAGAACCTGAGACACCTCGTGGATTGTGCAAACATCCTCGATCCGTGTCGCGACTTTGAACTCAAATCTAACCAATTTCCGATTGATTCTCATCCAAAATATACATAGTTCCATGTACACGAAGTCAATACCTTCAATATGCAAGAAGCTTCAAGTTTGTCAGATGTGTAGTTCTCCTATAAATTGGATTTTTCCAAACGAAGATTTATTTGAAAACATCGCTGCTAGAAACAGGAAACAGATTCAGAGATGGAATCAGGATAGCTGCCCTGTGATTGGTCAACATAGTGCAAGTCAAGCAATGAATATTTCGTTCATATAAATGCATTTTTCGTTAGTCAAAAATTTATGCTTATAGAAAATGATAATATATGAACGAAATAATTATATGTCTATTTGCTATGGGCTGAGCAATTTTTAAAAATATGGGTGGAAACATGACAGTTGAAACATGCACATTTTTTTCTTGGTTTAAAAAGTGACTTGATAAATATTGACAAGAAGGTGTGAATCTGGATTACACTTCAGAGATTAATTGAGTTAAACTGTTTTGGGTTATTGTTGACTGTTACAGGTGGTTTAAAGTACACAATTGTTTTTGTTAATCTGACTGACTCAGATGCAACGGAACATCACACAGTTGACAGATGAAGAGCTGTAAGCCTGAGTACTTAGGCATTGATTTATAGACACGTTTTGATTTTCCTGACGAAATTCAATACCATCCACTCCATTTTTTACCATAGCCAAATTGTTTCATGTTCATACAATAACGGGAAGATCTGAGACAGTTTTGTGGTGGACACATTACACGTAAAACCAAGTCCTATTGCTGGCTTGCAAGAGACGACAGGAAATGGCATAGTTTGAAATCTCTTAGTGGGAAACTCATGAAGAATGTTATTGATCGAAGCTATTTGAAAGGAGGGGCAGGCCTATCTATAGACATGCGAAAAGGAATCTTTTTTTTTCCAGGTCATCAATGGGCAATGGCGGAGGCAAGATTTCCAAAAATCACCGGATTTTTAATGTTGCATGAAACTTATTGATATTTTCTGGAATTTTTCAAGCAAACTACTTGCAAAACATCCCGTTGCAACACTTTATCGACCCGTTTGTTTACATGAAATAACTACACCTTCAAACTTTACTGTTTCATCTAAAAGTAGATACAGTACCCTTTTTTAAGGGTACTTTTCTTGTTTACCAGGCCCACAAAGGACCAGTAAGCACACCTGGAATATAGAATACTATTTCAGGAGCAAAAGTAGAGAATGGAATACTGGGTTGTGAAGGTTTTAAAGCATTGAAATGCTAAATTAACAAAGAATTCAGACCTCCAAAAATGTATGTTGAAAAAAGACGAATACAGAAATCTAACACAGCACTACAAAAAAACATGAAAAGTTCTATTTTGCAGGAGACTAGAGACAATCCATCAGGAAGAGATGCGACAGACAGGATACTTACACAAAAAACGGAAAACCATATTTAATACCCTCTGAATAACTATGTACAAGTACTTGCACAGGTAGATAAATAAAAACGATTAGTTTTTGTTCATGGCTTTAATAGTATGAACTTATTCCAGCAAAGATCTGAACAAAACAATCAATTATATTATTGTGCTACATGGATAACTTGAATATTTTTTTCTATCTTATACAAGTATGTGCATATATTGATCATTGTCTCCTCCATATTAAGACCCATATTATCCATCTTATGACAGGCCTTGGAAATACTTTCAAAAGATTTACAAGAGATTTTCTTCCGTTCCAAAATATTCTACATATTCCCCCATCATTTCTTTCAGCTCTTCTTCTGTGACCCCATACTCTTCCAAGCTGTACTCGTGTTTCCCATGTTTATGTTGTTTATTTTCCTGAATGTGCCTTTCCATGTTTGCTAATGCTTCTGGTGTCAAAGTCCATCCAAAATTGGCGTACAAGTTTTTCAACTCTTCCAGAGGATCTTTCACCATCTTGGAATAAGATACAGCATACAGCATGTCCTGTTACAGGAAAAAAAAATCAGTAAATTTATTTTCAATAAATTATGTTTTAAATGCCTTCCAGGTAAATTTCAATTGGGTCCAATAGCTGTTTTTTTTAAAGCTTCTTAAATGATGGACTGGATATAAAATATGACGTTGCATACTGCCAGGCTAGATCCGAACAAATATATTATATCCAAGATTTGTAAAAGAAGACAGTCACGCCTGTATCACCCCACACAGGCATGGAATCAGACACGGGTTAAATATAGGCTTCAGGGGCGTATCTAGAAGTGGCCTGAGGGGGGGGCCATTACATGGGGTGAATACGGGGCGCTCCGCGGCTTTTCCTATCTCTTCCATGTAAATTTTGGGCCTGAGGGGGGGGGCCATGGCACCATGGCCCCCCCCCTAAATACGCCACTGATAGGCTTACATATTATCATTGTTTGTATATCCTCGATCTAATAGGGCCAACACACAGGAATGTCCAATTCTGTTTCCGAGCGGATACATCACCTTTAGGGCACATAGAAAACTGGAATTTGAGTGTAATGAATTTCAACCCTTGAATCCAGAACAGGAAGGCCCGACAGACAAAAAAACTATAATACACAAAGCAGATTATGACCTTACCTACCACTCTGGATACTACCTGGGACGTTAAAGAGTCTGTGAAATTACTATAAAGGTTTTTTCTGAAAAAATGATGAGTTCCATTAGCCAGCGAATTTTGCAAGACCATTATCACCAGGTGGCATATTTGCATAGGGACTTACGAGTAGAGAGCATTGATTCATGAACTGCCCAAAAAGTTTACATAGTCATTAAATAATTACCTAAATCCAAATTTTTAATTTTTTGCAGATGAAGGCTGTAAATCAGACACCTGCAGGTACGCTGGTCAGTGAAATAAATTGTCATGCACTGGATTTGAACCCCAGACCTCAAAATTACCAGGCCTGCTTGCAGACCACTCAGCCAGGGAGACACTTTGCACTCAAGTGAAAAAAAACCTTGAGACTAATATAGATCTTAAACAATTATGAAATATTATTTTGAGATTCATGAGCCTGACAGGAATTGGAGGGATAAGGCACGACTGATTTAGGGTCATTGAATATTACCAGTAAGCAATGGAATATCGTCCAGAGACCTCCATTTCCTGTCTTGGAAAATAATAGCCTTTCAAAAAACTTATTGCCTAAATCCATGGCTGTATGATGTAATTTTCCACTGGAAAACATGACTTTTTTGCACCATTGCTTGTCCTGTGTGCAGGCTAGGTCTGCACCTACAATCTTGAAAACTCGATGTAGCTGAAAATCATTTTGTCTTCTTAAAAAAAAGCAATTCTGAAACAGTACTTTAATGAATGCTTAATGAAAATATTTCTGCTCACCTTTGGCATACTCTTCATTGCATTTATGCCTCTTGTAGTTTGAATTTTGAAAACAGTGGATAAGTACTCCTTTATATAAGCTTTGGTCACATTATACCCTCCCATCTGGCCACCCTGAAAAATATAAACATCATATATTCATCATTGATATCACCTCGTACATTCAAAAAGATTTAGTACTACTCTGTTTTGTCTGAAACCACTAAAATAAATATTAGTGTGTCATGTTATTTTCAATGAAAAAAGTGCTAATTTGATGTCTTTATGAGCATAAAGATGTCACAGCTGGTTTGTTCAAAGGTTCAACTGTTTTGCTATTTACCCAAGCTGATGACATCATTAAAGAGCGGTAAGTGATCAAGAGCAATTTGTCACTACATAGCGATCCTTCAAACACTAGTCAGAAAGTATATAGTGAAAATGCATGGTAGTTTGTCCCATTTTCCAAAACATGGGATTAAAGAGCGGCAAGTGATCAAGAGCAATTTGTCACTACATAGCGATCCTTCAAACACTAGTCAGAAAGTATATAGTGAAAATGCATGGTAGTTTGTCCCATTTTCCAAAACATGGGATTAAAGAGCGGCAAGTGATCAAGAGCAATTTGTCACTACATAGCGATCCGTCAAACACTAGTCACAAACTATATAGTGAAAATGCATGGTAGTTTGTCCCATTTTCCAAAACATGGGATTGCCATCTTTGTTGTCTTTTTTTTACATATGACCCGCACGGATGCCTCCATTATTCAAATGCAAATGTATGTGTTGTAATTGTATGGCATGACGCCGCACACAGAAATCGGTTTGTGACACAGCATACAGTGTAAGTGCCACACAAGGCGTTCGGAAACGGTACCCAATGTTGGGATAAAAGATGCAAAATCACACAAAATTTCAGACTTGTCAGGCAGTGATTTCAGACATAGCAATACAACAATGTTGGCTTTATCTGGACCTGGTTACCCTCTCTCTTGACTTGGTAGATTATATAATAAGTCCATAATAAACACCTGCTGATGTAGGCCAAAACTGATAATTCTGTTTGATGTTTTAAATTCACCCAAGCATTTCTAACCCCTGTTATCGAATGGATTTAGTGCATCACTGCTAGTTTTACAACAAAATATAAGATTCATTTCTCATTCATTTTATAGCTCGTACACTAGTCGTACAGGTAATCATTGTCCAGCTTTGGTGTGATTATGACTCCTTATAAGTAACAGCTAGGGAAGGGGCATGAGAGTTTCACCCAGAGGTGTACTCCTTTTTTACAACATGTCTAAACCCTATGTATGTGTTACTTTGACGTGTTTGACGTCCATGTAATGACATATATATCTAACCAAAGAAGTTCATCATATTAGAGATATGTAGTAAAAGAAGCACCACAACGGCATGCACAGCCACAAGATTGTCCAAACATAATTTAAACCTTTCAAGCTGGCTGAGGTGCCACAATGAAAACTAGAGGTCAACATGATAGGGGCATAGGAAAAGCGTACGTAACACTAATGGGTACGGGATACACTGCAGCAATTAGGTGCAGTGCCTCTCATACAAACTGCTTGCAGTGTGTGATTCACTGCAGTTATTTGACCTGCCTTTTTGGACGGAGCCAATGAAGTACTGCTGCTTCTTGTCATTCAGACTTGTATCAAGGTAGCTTAAAATATACTGACAGTTGTGTGTGTTTCAAAATTGACACCCAGAGCTGTGGAAGCCTAATTGATAAATTGAACTAAGAACTTAGTCTGACTGAACAAAATAATGAATCCCCCAGGAAGTGATACAATCAATGGTTCATCAAGAAAAGTAGTGAAATGTGAAAAATTCAAGAGAGAATATATCTATAAGTTAATTCTTTGGTGTTTTGACTTGCATTCTTCAGTTGGAGTCACACTGCATTGCCATGTTTTGATCGTGGAGGGCCAAAACTTATTTATTTATTTCACCAAAATTGAGCAAGAAATTATTTATTTCAAAGAAACTCCAAGTCCAAGCTCCCCCCCCTGGTTATTAAATGATCTCCCCCTTATGTGATCAGGTAACCAACAATAAAACTTATTTATTTATTTTTGCAAAATGTGGCTTGATACTATTAATAGTAGGATTCATGTCTTCATGGGTTTTATGCTAGTTTTTAAAATTAAAAAAGTGTACTGAGAATGAAATGATTGAAATAAAAAAATTTAAATTTGTGTTTTATTATCTATAGTGATCTACTGAAGTATATTAATAGAAGATATATTTTATAATTTACTTATATAAAAGGGGTCTATGTGATATGTCATTGACTCAAAAGACAGATTTTTGAAAAAGTATTGCTAAAATAGCCAAAATTAGTAAATTCCTTGTTTGCCATTTATTGCCACAACAGATAAAAAAAACTTAGTGCCAGTTAAGTCTAAAGAAGTAAAATGTAAAAGCTGAAAACGTAATGAAATAGATTGACATTGGAGATTTTTTTTCTCAGCACAGATTTTGTCCCAAACCCGTTTACAAAGTTTTCCATCAGGAGGAGTTTGGTATAAAGTCCTACTGCATGCCACCTGTGCTGATGTAAACAAAACCATGTGACAGGCTTTATGGTAATGAGCCATTTGCAGCCCTGATTGGGCAGTCCTGGAGAAGGGGCGGGCCTTATATTCATGATTGAGGTAAGAGGGGGTGTATGAAAAAGGAGGGGGCGGAATTAGGACCATGGAAGAAATGACAGTGGAGAAATATTCAGGGAAAATCACAATTATTTTACCCATTTATGGAAAAGTGAAGTTAGTGACAATGTATTTTGCAAGCCTACACATTGAAAGGGCGCATCTTGGGAAACATATTGAAAGGGGAATCTTGTAAGTGACTGTAGGGTGAAGCAGCACTGTCAAGAAATTTCCAAAGTGTGTACGTTTTCTTTCCAAGGAAAACTATATCACTGCTTCAGCAAGCTGAACTGCAGTGATAATAACATTAGTAGTGACTGCACTTGCCTGATAATAAAGGGAGCATGCAGACCCAAAAATTTCTTTGACATTTCGGAAGGAGAATATGAACTTGGCATTCGGAAAAACCTTCCTGTATGTCTCAAGATACCTTGCATGGGTGGCGTCTTTCAACAGAGGTACTTTGCCATCATCCAAACCTGAAATTTTCAATATATTTGGAAATACACATAATTGCATTATCAATTTAACCAGTCAGCACAGCTTTTCATACTCATAGGTAATTTTTAAATGCTTAGCATACCAATCTTGCAACATTTCGGTCATTAGCCTCTCTGGGTTGTTCCAATTTGCAACAACTAATACAGAATAAATACATAATTGAGTAGGTTGACAACTATTACATAAAAATGTTCAGTAAAATCAAGGATATCAATGAAACATCTTACCTTTGTAGAATATACACTTCAAAGCCCTTTTGTAATATTCGTAGACTTCTGTTTCGATGTCTTTTGGAGGGCTCCAATTAAAATCTCTTAATTTCTTGAAACTTTCACAGAGGGACCACCCACTGTCAAACATGGCTTGTTGTGTGATGAGAAAACACTCTTCTGGCAACTGCAAGCTCATTTCATGCATGTGCTGGAGGTATTCAACACCAGAAGGAAAAATATGGCCTGAAGTTGGAGAATAAGGTATAAAGTGAAGCATTTTTTTCAGCTGAGGGATCAGCTGATGGATGAATGGATGATTGATTGATTGATTGATTGGTTTATATATTCGCTCATAGTACAAAAAACAGTATAAAGGTTAAGTAGAAATATATAGAAATCAATGGAGCAAGGAGACACCCAAAAGGAAAATTATTGCCACCGCTAGGGGGGTCACCTTAGGCCTATCTCAAAATTAATGAAGCCGAAGAGTGACATGGCCATCAAAATTGTATAATGTATTTTTCTATCAAATGACCATGCAGTTTTGTTAAGAACATATCTAAGTTCCAGAAAATATATTTACCATAGAGTTCCAACCAGGGGAAATAACTGATGATAGCAGAATAATACGGGTCAGTGTAAAATGCGGACCATGCGGGCCATGCGGACCAGGCCTAAAACCAACAATCGTGGCTTCATCTCCAGGGAAGCTACACAATTTGACAGTAGTACAACACATGGGGGTACAGGATGCGGACCAAATGCAGACCAAAGAGCAATGCAGACCAAATGCTGACCACACTTCAGATCACTAGTGCTGTGGGCTATAGGCTATGTATTTACCATTAAATTGTTTTTTATTGATAGGGGAAGCTTGGGAGAGTTGGGCAGCTGCGAGGGTTGGGCCATTACCACTAAAAAAAGAGAAAGTTTGATAAAAATAATTTCCATGGACTTAGAAAAAAAAAAAAATTATCCATTTTATAAATGTTGGGTTTAATACATAAGTTACAAATTATAGGAATTTTGGTCTGCATTTGGTCTGCATGATAGGAATTCTGGTCTGCATGATTGTAATTCTGGTCTGCATTTGGTCTGCATTCTTTCAATTTGGTCTGCAGGCTATATAAATTTGGTCTGCATGATAGAATTTTGGTCTGCATTATAGGAATTCCGGTCTGCATGATAGGAATTCTGGTCTGCATGATAGGAATTCTGGTCTGCATGACAGATTTTCTGGTCTGCATTCTTTCAATTTTGGTCAGCATTTGGTCTGCATGCTATAAATTTGGTCTGCGTGATAGAATTTTGGTCTGCATTATATAAATGTTGGTCTGCATGATAGGAATTCTGGTCTGCTTATATAAATGTTGGTCTGCATTCTATAAATTTTGGTCTGCATTTGGTCTGCATGATAGGATTTTCGGTCTGCATTCTATAAATTTTGGTCTGCATCCTATAAATTTTGGTCTGCATGATGGGAATTTTGGTCTGCTAGAAATTTTGGTCTGCATCATAGGCCTATAGTTAGCTGGTAACTATCAACAAAAACATAACTTTGGTATAAGTACAACAAATTGAATAAAATATTGATCTTCACCCACCTAGAGCTACCTGACAATAGTGAATAGTCTGAAAGGGAATTGGTGTAAATCCAATAATTATCCAAAAGTTTTGGTAAATCCGAATGCAGTTGTGTATATTCCAGAGACAAAATATAGAATGACCTTTTCAGAAAAATACCTGGTATTTATGCTAATTACCATTTTTAAACTGCCCCTTAAAAGACTGGATATAAAGTGCAATTAGATTTAAACCTTTAATTAGCAATTGTATTGCCGGGTCTTGTAATCAGTGGATTACAAAAAGTAGGAATTATTGACTATGGCTAATAGCAATTAATAGAAACAACCACGATTGGATGACATTCTAGATTAGGCCTATAGCCTGCACTTACAATACATAGTCTTTTAAAATTAATTTTGTAGTCAGAACTGAACATGATGAAGAAAAAGAACAAAAACATAGATTTTTATTACATTAATAGGACAAAAAAGAAAAACTACCGAATAGATGCAAAAACACGGCCGTGTGTTCCTAGTTAAGATCTGGTAAATATCCCCTGCTTAGCCTATTTGCCATTTTGTTAATAAATATTAAACACAAAATCTGGTCTGTATGTCAGTCTGCATTCTGGTCCGCATCCTGGTCTGCATTTGGTCCGCATGGTGTTGTATTAGCAATTAAGAATAGCTTCCCTACTATTGCTGTGATTGTTTAACCCCTTAAACCCACAGTGTCTGTTTGTTTAATTGGTGGTCTGCATGGTCCGCATGGCCCGCATGGTCCGCATTTTACACTGACCCGAATAATACCAAATATTTTAAAGTTTTTGTTTCCATGTCTAAAAAAGAAAACTAAACTAAATTTCAAAATATCATCAAAGTAAATCAAATTTCTTTATATGATGACATAGGGCAAACAGTTTAGAGACTTCTGGGCAGTTTTCAATCCAATAGACCAAATATATTGTGAGAAAGACACTATTTTTGATATTTTTTCAGCAATACTTTTCCATAAACGTAATTAAATTTGCCTCAGAAACATATGTATTCCCTTTAAAAGATTTCAACTGTCCTATGTTATGGGTCTGGATGTTGGCTTCAAATTCATACCAAATTAATGCCACTGAAGCGAGTATTAACTCAGCAAAAGATGAAAGAAGCATGATTTTTGGCCCTTTTTTTTAGATAAAATCCTGATTTTGAGTAATGATGTTGCATAAAATTGCAAAAAATGTTCTGGTTTTGCATACAATTGATTCTATATGATATTATAAGTCATAACTGATGGAAAAGTACGACCAATTTGAATGAAAAGGGTGTTTTTTGATCGGATATTGCCTTTATAGCCAATTTGGCCCCAAATTTTCAAAAAAACTTCATATATGCCACTATATTATTGGCTTGGTCATGAAACATGTCCAAACTACTAAAATAGTGAGGTAATTGTCACAACAGGTAATATTAGTATCGTGGCCCAACTGCTTATTATTATAAAATTTGAATATGATCAATATTTTTGAGAGCGTTACGCGACAAAGTAATTTTTGTATTTTACCACCAGGTATGATTCACCAACATGTATTAGTTCATAGTTTATTGATGCTTCACAGATTTACTATGTTTCAAGCCTGTCCAGGTTAAAATCAGAGCTTTCATAGCTATTTGCCGCATGAAAGTACTCCTTGCGTTACGCGTGCGACACATGCGCCTTCCCTCATATTCATTGGAATTTTTTCATGAAATGAATTTTTCACAAGCAGGAAAGGCTCCAAAACAACTAAGTAGATATTATACTAGATCATAATGGCAAAAAGATTCAACTGACATGTCTAAAAGGGAAATTACAACATCCCAGATCAGGAAGCTTCAAATTTGACTAAATTTTTCGAAGTCAACCTTTGAACACGAATAATTCAATGATGTCAAAACAAGCACATAAATATACTTGTTTCAATGAATTTATGAAGCCTTTGGACATAGGAATAAAAGGAAAATTAAGAAAATGACAGTGAAATTTCATACACCTGAAATAATTCAAGTGAAGACAAATGTGATGTCACGCTAAAATAGTGAAAATGTCACGTTTTTCAATGTACTTTTAAGATTATCTCCACAACCGTCCGTAATATTGTCATGAAATTTTCTGGACTTTGGCACAAGAATATATTCAAAGCGATAGTGCAATATAAAGTTGTTGCATATATCCATTCCTACATTTTGTGACCCCCAATGAAATCCGACCTTGTGGCTTCATTATTTTTGAGATAGGCCCTTAGTCTTAAGATTACCTTTAAATTATAAATGATAAAATAATTTTGAATGATGAAAAAATTTAACGATGCAGGAAAAATAAAAATGAATAGAAATAAGAATTGGATACATGATTGAGTATTGCAGGTATATTTCACATTTTGAGTTGAAATTTCTTTGTCCGATGACAACTTCCATGATGGAATTTCTCAATAATTTCTTCAGTTCAGTATCAGAGCAATCATCAATGTCGTTGCTACATGTTTCAAAATTTTCTGCTCTCTTTAAGCCTGTGGAATAATCCTTACCAGTGAATGCCTGTGATGAGCTTTGTGTAGCATATCTGTCCTCTTCTGTGCCTCGTTCTGATTGGGGCTTTACGTCCTAAATGTTTAGGCCTCATGACAGGATACATCCCCGCTCCCTTCTCTTATTCCTATATTAATATCAGTTATCCCCCGTTTTGCCCAAACTTCCCCCTGCCAAATCCCTGTATCCCTCACTTACCCCCACTGACCCCGCTTCCCCCACTTGCCCCTCACCTCCCAACACTGGCTCCCCTTTCTGCAACATAATCTCCTACTTGCCCCCTAATTTCCCCCTTTCCACCTTACTGGCTCTAATAACATTTCCTGATGTTTGCTTTACTCCAAAAGTTGGTATTAATATACTGTCATGTGGCCTTTTTATGCACTTTCACATTTGGTAAATCTCTTATTTATTCAATGCTACACATAAATGAAATGTTCTCTTTGGTTACTTGGACACCTTAAATTTCTACATAACACAATGTGTTATGACAACTTACTCCAATATTCTCTGGCTTTTCTGTATCTTTCTGTTTCCCTGTAATTCTCTGGTCTTCCAGGAGGACAGGGCAGGAGCATTTCGAAGGCCATGGGAGCTACAAATCTAGGATCACATGAAAGCAGCCTGTGCAACATTGTGGTTCCTGAGCGTGGTAATCCGATGATCACAACTGGATTGATTTCTGTCTGAAAAAGGTATGATGATATTATCATCATGATAATTCACAATAATTAGGAAAGCAAATGAATCAAGTGGTCAATCGTGTTAATTCAGAGCAGAACTGACACATGATGTTCATAGCTGTGAGGTTAGCCTAGCAATAAATTTTGCATTCCAAACCTTATAAGATTCCAGATTTGCAGGGGCAGATCCAGGATCTTCAAAGAGGGGAAGTAAAGAGAGGAGAATCATTGAACGTACCAGCAGCATACGAATAAACTTCAAACTAAAAGTGTAATCATTTATTTAAGAAACGCAACAGGATCTGAATGGCCAGTCCACTTGATGCAGACTGGTCTGCATGGATTAGAACTGGTAGTTCTGGGGGGTATTTTTCTTTGATAATAACACCAACATTTTTGAAGTCTGCATAATGACTTCCAAAATGATGGTGTTGTTAAATACACTTGACTCTTGATAAATTGACTTTTGATGTTGATTGTAATTCGTATTTTGATCAAATTGACAAATTTCACAGATAGTGTTCAACTAATTTTCTAGATATGAATGTGAAAAAACAAAATAAGTTATTGTTGATTTCAGCAAGGAACCCTGTGTTGGTCCACCGGTTGTTATAAACAATGAATCTGTTGAAATTGTATAAGAATACAAGTATTTAGGAACCATCATAGACAATAACATGAAAGGAACATCAAATTAGTAAAAAGATTAATCAAATAATGTACTTTCTAAGAAAATTAAGAGATATCAATATGGACTCTTCTATTCTGACTCTGTTTTATACCAGTGTTATCCAATCTGTCATTACATTTTGTATCATCTGTTGGTATGGCAATCTAACCAAATCTGATTGCAAATTAATTGAAAGAATGATCAAATCTGCCAAACGTATCGATTGTAAAAATGTAAAATCACTCTATGAATTGTATCATGAAATAGTACGGTGGCCTGTTAGGGCCACTTGTTTTCTAACTTTTTTTGCGTTATTTCGCAAAAAGTTTTGGTTATTTCGCAAAACTTTTGCATTATTTCGCAAAATTTTTGGTTATTTCGCAAAATTTTTGGTTATATCGCAAAAAGTTTTGGTTATTTCGCAAAACTTTTGCATTATTTTGCAAAAAGTTTTGGTTATTTCGCAAAAGTTTTGGTTATATCGCAAAAAGTTTTGGTTATTTCGCAAAACTTTTGCATTATTTTGCAAAAAGTTTTGGTTATTTCGCAAAAGTTTTGGTTATTTTGCAAAAAGTTTTGGTTATTTCGCAAAAAGTTTTGGTTATTTCACAAAACTTTTGCATTATTTCACAAAACTTTTGCATTATTTCACAAAAAGTTTCCCAAACATCTTTTGTCTTTCGAAGCCAAATAGACCCATCTATTACAGCAGTTCCATTATAAATCTGGCAAAAAAAAAAGAAAAAGAAAGAGGGGAACGTTTCACTGTTATGTTTGTGCCTTGGGAGTCATACAATGTGTCATATTCATACCTTTTATCATGGGACCTGGCAGCTTTCCTAAAAACATAGGTAATATCTCTAAAGGTTGATTGCATGTTGGCAAACGCAATTATAAATTCAGTGTCTTCCAGTTATGAGATCTATGGTTTGGTTGTCTATTATAAGTTAGTACTTGTCTGGGTCCCATGCATCATTCCAGGATATATATGTAAATTGCACCTTATGAGTCATGACGCAGGTCGATGATGTGTCATGATCAATTAAAAGCTCCCTCACATGGGGTAAATGTGTAACATGTTGAGGACACCCATTCTCTCTCCCATCTCAATTAATCCTCTTGATTGCCCAGAACTGGGCTTACATAGACAGATAGATAGATATGATCATGCAGTGAAGCCAAATAACCAACGGGGGCAAGCAGTCTATTTTTTTTTTTGGTAGACATTTTTGAAATCTTTATATTATATATGGTATACTATAATGATGGTAAAGAATGATGGATTCAAACCAAATTAATCTGAAAGTATAGATATAAAATGTAGAAAAGTGTGAGTCCTATAATGTTGGAATATTAACTAAGGATTGCAATATATTATCAATCCTGGCAGGAGGGGCAAAGATGGCTGATTGGGGGGGGGGGCACTTGTTCTCCCCCTGCCCCTCTCTGGCTAAGCCACTGTTAATTGATAACTTAGTTTAGCCATGGAAACTATCAAATTTGGCCATAGTTTAACTGTAGGCCTCTATCCCCTTTTCAACCTCCCAAACAAGCAATCTAACATTTTAAGAAATATTTGAAAACGTTACTTTGTTTTTAAACGTTTCATAATATTGATTCAATTAAAAAGTTTTTTTAATGTTAGGTGGTTGCTGGTGATAGATAGATATATAGATAGATAGATAGATAGATAGATAGATAGATAGATAGATAGGTAGATAGATAGATAGATAGATAGATAGATAGATAGATAGATAGATAGATAGATCGATAGATCGATAGATTGATAGATCGATCGATCGATCGATAGATAGATAGATAGATAGATAGATAGATAGATAGATAGATAGATAGATAGATAGATAGATAGATAGATAGATGGAATCTGATGGATAGATATTTTTTATTTAAGTCTCGCGTCATCTGATGGTCATCAATACAGTTATTACAGAACATACACAATTATACAATTCATGACCCACAGTTCAAAACATAAATTTTCAAAATATTAAAAAACGATTGACTAGTACAATAAATTGTGATAAGAGAGTCTACATACTGGACGAGCACGAGGCTCAATTCTACTAGTATTACAGATAGTTAATTGTCTTGACCAAGCAATCTACAATATTAATCAAAATGAAGGTGTCCAGTTCATCACACTTTAAGTAAAGGATAGATTGATTGATAAAAACATAGACAAATGGCAAAAAAAAATAAAAAGATAGATGGCTAAAAATTAACTTCAATGAGTTACTCTCAAGTCAATTTGTTAAAACATTGTTAACGCAAAAGCTCTACTTCAATGACAATTTTTTGCGAAATTTCGCGATGTTTTTGTGAAATTTCGCCTTCCATTTTGTGAAATTTCGCCCCTTACTTTGTGATATTTCGCCCCAAATTTGTGATATTTCGCCCCAAATTTGCGATATTTCGCCCCCTGAATGCGATATTTCGCCCCTAAAGGTGCGATATTTCGCCACAAAGTCGCGAAATTTCGCCCCCAAAGATGCGAACTTTCGCCCCCAAGGTGCGTTATTTCGCCCCCAAGGTGCGTTATTTCGCCCCCAAGGTGCGTTATTTCGCCCCCAGTTTTGCGAAATTTCGCCTCCTGGGGGCGAAATAACGCAAAACTTTTGTGAAATAACGCAAAACTTTTGTGAAATAACGCAAAAAAAGTTAGAAAACAAGTGGCACTAACAGGCCACCGTAAAATAGCATGTACCAAAACAACAAAAATTATGAAACATCCTAATCATCTTTTAAACCATTATTTCAACTATTTACGTTCTGGTCTTAGACTGTCAACAATAATTATTTATTGTAGAACAAATCACTATCGTTCATCCTTTGTTCCATCAGCTGTTAGATTATTAAACAGCCATTAATTCAATTTCATCAAATCTACTTATCACTTTTGTGTTGTACCTATTTAGTTTCGTATTTCCATTCACATGTTATGTCCTTTGTTAAATTTACACGTATATTATATTGATATGTCAAAACAAGGTTTACGCAATGGCATGATTAATAAAGTATATTGTATCGCATCGTATCGTATAAGTCTGCTTTGGCATAATTGAGTCTGTCTGAGCCTGCCTTGGCATAATTTGGTTAAAACATTTTCAGATTTGGGAACCAGAAAACTGGGTCTGTGTCAGACTGCACTGGCTATTGGCCTGGCAGTGAAAAGGATATGCAGCTGTCAAAATATCCCTTCATCTTACAGTATCGGTAAACCGAAATTCATAGGCATCCAACCTGAAACAAAATCCTGTTAAGGAATTGAATAAAAGAAAAGGGTAACCCAATATTTTGTTTCACTTACATTAGCCACAGCCGGGTTTTCGAAAATTGTTTGATTTACTGCAGTTCTCGTTCTGACTTTATCTCTGTAGTGAAAAAGAAAGCAAATGGAAGTCCTCACTACTGAAACATACATGATGTAAGCACTACTGACAACAAAATACTACATGTCGCATGCAAATTGTGTGCTGAAGACTGCTTTAACTTGGTCGCTTAGTCATTGGTCATAATTAGTCAAATTTTGTTATATCAAGTTAAATTTCGCTGAAGTCAGAGAATTGACTAAAGAACTTGACTATCAGCTTAGTTATTTGATTATTCCTTTTAAGCACAAGGTCAAAAGTTAGTCAACTGGTTAATTATCAAGCGCTTTTGAGCAATTTACTGGAAATGGCACTGTAAAAAATTACTATTATCAATGTTGTTTTCTGTTTATTAATTTTGTCAGCTATTTGTCATGTCTAAGAGATTTTTACATTGTCACTTTACTAACATAGTTAGCCATTTTGACAAAGCATTCTTGTCTCAATGTTTGTCTTCTGTACTGAAATATACTAATTATGATAAAAGAAAGGTTCTAGTACAGCATCTATTCTAGTGAAAGTTAATATCATGACTTTTCATGTGATCACCAACTATCTGTTTGCTCACCACACTTACTCAGTATTTCATTGAGTTCAAAGGACAAACTCAATGGATGCTGTGAAAACCCCTGTAAAATTATAGTTGTATACGCCCCAAAATGGTGACAAAATAACTCAAACTTACCTCATTGTCTCCGCCATTGCACATTTATGAGATGCACTGAGACCAGATGCATTATTGAAACCTTCAATGAACATGTTCACTTGACGAATAAAGAATGGATTGTCCATTTCTTGCCTCTCTGCTGGAGTCAGTGGTTCCTTCACCTCTTCCAGGGTCAATGGAGTTGACTTTGCATCTTTTTCTATCATTGCCATGTTGTCTTCTGCAGCAGAATGTAGTTAATGGCATATATGGTGAAAATACACCCAATATATATAAACATGGGAAAAGATAAGGTCTCTGGCGCATGAAATAGAATATCATACTTTCAGGCACACAGATGGTCATGCGTCATGAACTGGTCCACTGAAAGCGTGGAGCCGTTACAAAAATTAAAAAAAACAAAGATTTCCAATAAAATACTATGTCTAAAACGATTTCTTTAACTTACATAACTATACGTATTTATGTATAGTTTTCTTTTGGTTAAAAGGCCTAGATGTTAGGCCTATGTTCCTCTAACTAGTGTATGTACAATAGGCCTTCTGTAGGTTGCTAACACGACCAGGGAGGACCAAAAAAACAAACAATTGTCTAATGAACTAATAAAAATCTTACTTGGAGTAAAGAAACAAGATCAATTAGCAGTCCATAATGGAGTATGTGGAGCTGTCCATTAGGCCATATGCCATTAGCCAAATTTAATCGTAAAAAAAAATCAAGTTTGTATCTTTGCTAGAAGTCACGCAAATCGCAAAAATCCAAATCCCGCATTTTCGGGATTTCCGCTGCTGTGCCCCGCATTTTATCATAAGTGGGTGATAATTGCAGGAATTGGCACGATTTAACTATTTGTTGACGTTCTAAGTGGCCCGAAAAAATATTTAGAGATGGGCAAATTTTACCAATAGGAACAATTGTGTGCCAATAGTTAGAATGGCTTATTGCTCCTTTTGGCAAAGGATGCCAATAGTTACAATAGTTTGCCAATAGATAAAATAACAAGTTGCTCCTTTGGGCATAGTTGTAAGATTTTGCCAAAAGAAGAAATAGCTTGCCAATAGTTGAAATGGTTTGCCAATAGGAGAAATAACCATGCGCTATAGTAAAATTGGCCACGATCTAGAGATTGTTTGCAGCAGTGACTCAAACGTGGTGCAGTGCAGACATTTCTGAGCAGCCTGGTTGCCTATAGCAACATAATGTCAGGAATGCTTCAGTCCCTGAAACAGTTCTAACTTTACCATTTTCTGCATTTTTTTCTAACAGCACAACTGCCAGTAATTTGCCATTTAAACAAGATCTATACAGCCAGAAGCATAATTATTTTTGTTGTTGAATGCAGTGACATATATTCTATACTACTTCAAAGTTTCAGCTTCTCAACGTTATCCAAAAATTGTCTAGGTTAAATGCAGTCAACTGTGTCTAAAATTGTCTTTATTTCTTTAAATTGACATGGGCACAGTCATAATAAAAAATGACTTGGTGAAAACTTTGTGTGTTTTGCCATTTGTTTGAAAGTAACTTGTTTATGGTATATGGAAATTCAAAAACAGATCTATCTGACCATTTTCTTGAAATTTGCTTACTGCCAAAATTGATGCATGCAAAATCTGCAAATAATTAGTGTGTGGTTGCCCTTTGATAACTTACAGAAGAAGTAATTTTAACCTTTTTCTTCAAGTTTATGGTAAATGTATCGGTGTATATCCATGGGAAGACTTTCTGATGTTTTTGTGCATAATGCATACATGTAACGTTTTATTCAGTGGAACATAACCAAATACTGAGTTTGTGACTTTTGAGCAGTCATCGGGCTAAACATGCCATTACCATGGCAACCAAACGAGTTGATTAATTTTTTTTTGTTTTTCATTTTTGGAATGTATAGGTCCCATGGAGTGCAAAATTTTAGAAAAATCTATCTGATCTAACTACCACACTTGAGTCACATTAAGAAAGCTTTAATTGAAGGATAAATAGAAGAGCAAGAGTACAGTAATGTGAACATGTGCTTTCTTCACGTTACTGTCTCCACCAAAATCACGTTACCATACTCCCGACCAAGCTTATGAATCTCATTTTCAGTGACAAGTTAACAAGCATCATAAGTGACCAACATGTTCTCTATGACTGTAAGATGCCATATAACATGGATATACAATGAAAAACTATGAAAAGAAATAATGTTCTTAGATTATTTGTGACAGGAGACGGTAACGTAAGTTACCATACTCAATGATGGACTAGGGAATCTAGGCACTATCAGTTCTATGATAAAATAATGACTTACAAAAATATATTCATTTAAACTGTGATATTTAACTCGGGGATCAAGTCTGGGGAAAATATTGTAAAACATTATTGGAAGTAATCAGGTTTGCCTTTCCAATAACAATAAAAATACATTTCACAGAATTGAGAAAATACTGCTTCTTGTCCTGAGAATCTTAAACCAAATGGCAACTTGAGCATTAATGCCACATCATCCAGTACTGCGAAGAATATTATATCTTGAGATGAACCACATACAGCATCGATTGAATTAATATTTTCCTACAAGAAAATCCATGCATCAAGAATCAGAGGTAAACTACGGTATCTGCAATTATCATGTTTCTGAGAAATGCCATTTAAACTTTTTCATATGACCCTGCAAGTATAGTACCTGAAAATCACTCAAATGTGGCAAAGTTTTATAAAAAAGTATATAACACAGAATCAGAATGAAGAGGACTGATATGGTACAGTGAGCAAACTATGTCCTGCGTACATTAGGAGAGTGTAAAAAAGATGTTTTCGAAGCAGTGGCCTATATAATTCTAAATGTGCACATTTTTATGGTTGCCAAAGTTAGAATTTATTAGATAAGCATGTTTGTGAATTTCAAACTTTGTGGAATAGAAGTATACATATGCGTTACTAAAACTGCCAAATTGTACTCATACAAGATTTCTGCCTATTTTTATGGACTAAGTGTATAAGAACAAGTACAATCAACATTTTTCAAATTAGCACAGTCAATGATGAAGTCTGATAATGTTAAGGTTAAATACCTGTGTTACTTCAGTATAATGAAAGCAAATACATTAATAGGTGCTAATATGAGAAACATTGCCAAAAAAGTAGACTGATATCTCTGAAATATTGTGCTTCAGCTCCATGGCCATTTATTTATAAATATTTATTTATGAAATATATCTACATTACAGGATAAGCAACATTTAGTAAAACTGTTTTTCAAGTTAGTCCTGCATAAAAATATAAATGAATAATAAAATCTAAAAAAATTATAGAATTACATAAAAACACATAAACATACACTGAATAAAAACATACATAAAGCCAAGCACCAGGGATAAATCTTTTTAACCTTGTCTTAAACATATTTATATCAGTAACATTCTTGAGATCATTTGGTAAATTGTTCCATAAAACACTTGTGATACAAGTAAAAGATCTAGTTTGAGACATAAAAATTCATACTGTCATGAGATCTAGTGGTAAGAGTAGCAACTTCACATTTCATGATAATATGATTTGCTGTGTAGTGTGGAGCAAGTCCATGAATACATTTGAATAACAGTAGTAGTATATTAAAATATTGAAACCTTTGTTCAACATTCATCCACACTAAACTCTTTACAATATCCAAACCTCGAACATTTATATAATCAAACTTATTTTTTATAACTCTTGCTGCATAGTCTTGTATTCTTTGAACTTTATCAATATTGACATTTGTTGTATTACCCCAAACAGTTAAAGCATAATCAATTGAGGGTTGGATACTTGACATATAAATTTTACACATGATACTGTATGGGGTTGACTTTCGGATCCTTGATAACATACCTACTTTTTTAGTTAGTTGAGTACAAACTTTGGCAATAATATGTAAATTCCTAGACAAGCTTTGTTCTGTTTTGATACCAAGATAATCAGTTATTTTTACTTGTTGTACAATGTTGTCATTTAAACTAACATCAAGATCATTTTCAGGAATCTACTAAAATTTATGCTTGGAAGTTACAAACATAGGGGAGACCGGGGCTATTTGAAGCGCCAATTTTTTGTCGCGTTCTGCTGAGCTTGTGGTAGTAGATACAGGTACGAAATGTTGGCGAGTTCTAGCTACAGTACTCACCTGAACATTACATGGAACAACTTTGTCTAAAATACTGACAAGTTCTCCCCATGAGCTGGAAAGTACCGCAAGACTAAGTGTTTCAAATAACCCCGGGGCCGGGGTTAGTTGAAACAGCACATGGGGTTATTTGAATCATCAAGAATAAACTTGCAAGTATAGTATTACTGATCAAACTTTGTTCAATAAACATTTATAATACAACAGCTGATTCCTTAAAAGCAATTAGGTTTCACATTAGGAATGATGTGTTCAAGAATCAAATACAAAAGATATTAGAAGCAGCAATTCAAACTTGAAAGAAAATTCGGAAATTTTTGGAAATGATTAATATAGTTGTACAGTATGAAAAGTAATAAAACTATTCAAACAGTGATGCTAACTGAGAAGAATGAGCTTTTGTAAGGAGACACGTCAATGGGGAAATGGCTGTGTGGATGATATCCCTTCCTGCGTTCTATGAATTTGTGATAGCTTCATTACCATGTCAGCAAGTGGGTTCCAAAATGACTCCATTATAGAAATGACCAGTGCAAAGATTCTCCTCTTTTTCTATTTAAGACAATAATAATTTAGAGTGGCCTGAGGAATATGACACTCATGGACTACTGTTCGCCATTGTCACGAGCAATTAAGACTTCTTCTAGGGTAGCTTGAGATTATCAGCAGGCCCTCATTCCATTTCCTTTTTTCTGATGTACGTTATTTCAGGAAGAAAACATCAATAGGATCAAACTGTACAATGTAGCAGCGTTTATCTACTTTGTTGTTGGTAATGAGACTATGCATTGCATTGCTTTAGTGTTTCAAATAGCCCCACAGAGAATGCTTCAAATAGCCCCAACCCACCATGTGGTTAACGTCAACCATTTTATCACCATAACCAAAGGCTTACCAAAAAATGTCTTTGCCTGTTGATTGGTAGTACCAAAGACTTCCAACTTATAGTCAAATAACTTGCATTACATATTTCGAATAGCATACAGGTCAAAATTATTTCAACTAGAAAAATTTACTTTTGGACCGCAAAAATCAACTTTACAGCCTGGTGAAGTACAGGATTCGGAATATGACTCATATAGGAGGTGATGTCATGCCTTGATGAATGAATAATCTACCAGAAGTGAAACTTTGGTAAAAAAATTTTAACCCCACGGAATGAGGGCGAAAATTCAAATAACCCCACGCTTCAAATAGCCTCGGTATTCCCTACTATTAGATTTCTCTTCATTCAAAACTAGCTTATTAGACTAACATGAGTTATTGCAAATTTTTCCATTGAAATTATGAGCTTTCAGACAGACATCCGTTTTGAAAATTTGAGTTTTTGGCCGATTTTTGGGTTCTGCCGCCATTTCGGTTATAGAGATATTTCAAATCTGACACCAGAAACTGAAAATATGGGTGCAATTGTCCTAATAAGCGAAATATTAGACCTGTAGTTGCAAAATGTAACTTTATACACTGCTCAAAATCAGACGAAAATGCATTTCCCGAAAAGTTACAAAATCACCCTAAATTTCTGATGGTCATATCTCCATGACTTATGACAGCACAGACTTCAAATTATGGTCAAGTGCTTAGATTAGGTAGCACTACATCTGATATATTTTTCAATTTTTTTTTGGGATGATGTCCTGAGGCAAGTCTCTGATTCTGGCTGATTTGGCATGGAATGACCCAGATGCATTTGTTTGTTAATATTTTAAAATGTTGACATTAAATCCTGAACTCCCAATTATCATAACTTTATGGCTAATATCCAATCTAAGTGATGTAAATTTTAGAAGATGAAGTAATGTCAGTCCCTTTTATTTAGTTATTTGCATGAAAATTAAATGTGTATGAATCAGACAGACTAGCTTTTGTTGAATGGAACACAGGAGAAGTCTTGATTGTGTAATGTTATGTCAGAGGGTCATTGTCTTCCCTGCTAATTCTTTCAATGACTGAAGCCAAGATCACTGGGGTAAAGACTTCAGTGGATATCAGGCTTGGCTGCTCCATGTGTCTGCATTGTGTAATTGTTCTAAAATCTTATGTCAGTCACACTTGGTGGTTAAGTGGCCGGCTAATATTCAGAACACATCAAAAGCAGCAGTCATGAAATTATGGAGATATTTTAATGAAGAAAAATGCTTTCAAAATATAATTTTCCAAATCTCCTTTTGTTAGTTAAAATCTACTTTATTCTGCAAATTTCATTTTATTTTACTTTATTTTTCTTCCCTAAAATGGCTATACACTCAATACTATAATGATTATCATTAGTTTTTTAAGTACAATGTATATTTTTATGAAAATAAACATGCAATGTATATCAGTTGTGAAAATCAATGCAAACTGGAACTGGATTTTTAAACATCTTATTATTGTTAGAAAACTACACGGTATGACTGACTTATTGTCTGAATCATACAGGCCAAAAGAAAATGTCGATAGAGAAAAAAATCAAATGATAAATAGATTCAGATAAAAATTGGTTCCCATGGAGATTAGTGGCTGAAATGTTATAAGCTGTCAAGTCAATCTAATTCCAAAATTGCTAATAGCCTTTCAAAACCTTAATTATTGTCTATACCCAAGTTTTAACTGTTCTCCAAATTGTTTTGGGAGGCGGCCTGTCCTGCAGCACATACACAAATTAACCAATAGTATTATTTGACATGAATACAAATTCGTCTACATGCAAGATCATGCAAAATAAATTCTTCCAGGGTGACACCAAAAGCCTCTGCATGAAGTAACACAAAGAAAAAAAGAATAAGCAAAGACCAGTTAGGATAATATACTATACACTCTAAAAAATTTCGGGACAAAATTTTTTTTAAAATCCATGTTGGTTTTTTGCATTGAAATTTGGTTTTTCAAAAAACCATTTTTAATTTAAAAAAACAATTTTGTCTGAAAAATTTTAGAGTGTAGAGGGCCTCATAAGACAGAGAGCTGGTTGCCCATACAATATCCAAGGAAAACTATGAAAGTAAAGGGGTCATCATGTCCATTGATCCTGCATCAAATGGTCAATTTACGCAAGTGGCCATCAGTCATGGTCAGTCTGGCTTAGTGTAACTTGCGCTAAGAATACAAATGGCTTCTATTGTTCTTACAAGACCACAGTTCAGGGACATTTCAGATGAATGAGGGTTAACAAATTAAAATGGATTTTCTGTTTAGATCATTTTCTACAGGCCAAGTGGGTTCAAAAAGAAACATTCTTAGATAATATACTGTAGATATGAGTATAATTAGCCATTTGATGTGAAGAAATCCATTCTCAGTCAGGCCTTTCTCTTTACCTACTACACGAATCTCTAAATTTAATTGACATGCTGCTTGCTAGAGGCTCGGACTCACAAAGCAATTTTGGCTAAATCTGCATCTTTAATATCAAGCATCATGTCACTGGCACATGACATATACACCGTTCTGGTATATGTTACTCTGAACCAGCCATGTCAAGATAAGATGCCTTGGGGAGGCGAAACATGTCAGAGGGTGGAAAATTGCCAGTCCATATATAAAAAGTTTTTTCCAAAAATAGGCAAGGGAGAAAATGGCAGAGTCATAATATAACAACCTCAGGTGAAGTCAACTCCCTGAGGAAGATGTCAGATTTATAGGCAGAGACTTGACCTGTGGTTGCAACCACAGAAGGCTTCTGATACTGCATTGATTACATTCTTGCAGTTTCAGTGGCTGGAAGGCCATGGATAAAGATTAATGAAATACCACAAGATTTAAATATTGCTTGAAAATGTGCTGATGTGAAAAATACCCGAATATTTATTTTAAAGGGTAAAGAGAAGCAAGTACAGTGAAACATATCGTTATCTATCGAGCAGTCGGTCTTGCGGACAGAATTGGTATGAATGGATGAAAATTCTTTATCGATATAATCTCTTCCAAATTATGCATTGGAGATTATATGGGTTACTTGTACATGTAGTAAAACTATGCCATTATAGAGCCACTCTTGAGCATCTAATTGAATATACCCATCTATTAGACTATATTATAGTCAATTGCGATTCCCACAACAACAGGCACGTGATGTAGTGTACCTATTCATTTCACGTTTTTTTACTACTGCCTTCAATCAAATTTCCTCTCCCTCATTTTAGTAACTTCAAATCGATGGATTTCCACAATAGTGGGATAAGGTTTAACTCCTTAACCTCTCTGGTTTGGATGATGTCACAAGACATTTCCCTCTGGTAAGATGAGCAGGAAGCTATTAGTGGAAAGTGCATGCGATGACATTGGTTGCATGTTCTGAGAGGCTTAAAATTATTGAGATTATGTGATGCATGCTTTGTCAGGAATTGGTTGATAACTTGATTTCAGCTCATATAGGTACAAATGGTATGTATTAGTTTTTTCATACTGTGGTTACATAAATTTAATTGTCAATTGCCTAAGAAATGTTTGCTGAAGTGTTAAACTAAGCCATTGAAAATTATAAATGTATATGGAATGATTGCAGTGCTTACAGATGAATAGCATTGGACAGCCGTGAATAGCTTTAGTTGGATGACTATATATGAACGGTGAAATTGAGCCACTTTTAGAAAGATATACTGTAAAGTATGAAGTAATTACATCAAATTGCCAATTTCAACGCATTTGTCTGGAATCAAGAGACAGTATCTAAAGCAGATCACGTTTCACTGAGGCCCATGGAATTGGCTAATGGATGTTTTGCTGATCAATACACGTTGTATCAATTTACAGCCCTTCTCCTTTGGGCTTGTTTGATCTGGAAATGTCCGCAATCTGACTAAATGCTAGCCGGACATAGAGCTTGCCATCAGAATTAATTATTAGTATCGAACAGGTTGTAGGTGTCCATACCAATTAGCTGAGAATGTTTGACTCAGCAGGGAAATCCATAGAATGGTAATAGATTGAGAGGAATGTACCAATTGAAAGTACTGTTACAGCTTTACATGAAGGAGGGGGAAGACATGGATGGAAGACGGTTGAAACTGATATGAAAAGTAGTCTAGAAGGGGAAAAAAAGAAATTGCTCATAAAGCATGTTAGTGAAGAAAAGACAAATGCAGTGAACAAAGAGCAGAGAAAGTCGACTGATGTTGTTGTGTGACAGTAACATTGATATCTTGTGGTTTTATCTAAAATAGTGGTTGAACAATCCGGCATGCCATAATTGAAAACAGGTCGAAATAGCCATATACCTTCAAAATATTGAACATTGAGTTGATCCAGGTACCAAGTCAATATTGGTACAGAATCAAAAAACAATAAAATAATTCCATGGCTACTGTTACACGACAGCTTACAAACAACTCCAGTTAGAAACAAATTTAATGTAAAACTATGTAAGCTTAATCCTGACCTTTGGAGATTCATATTACTTAGTTTTCATAGCACAAAGGTCTGTTCATTGACTCACCAGGAGCTTTCGCCCTTCTCTCAAGGGCTTCCTCAGCTGTCTGAAGTGGCTCAGTTGGTCACATGACTGCTTAATGTAATTCATCTCATACACTGTAGCTGAATGTACAGTATATCTACTGATCAGCATCGGATGAATGAGTGTTCAATATACATTGAACAGGGAACCATATTCATTATGATCAATCCACATTTGCATTTGATGAGCTTAAAATCTACCTATACAACTTCATAATTATCTGAGACATACATGTACATGTATCAGAAACATAATTAATAATATTTACAACCTATGTGACGCTCATTTTTGCCCAATCACCTCTTAGTCCTTTTATTTGAGCTTACATTAGCACCATATTGAAGGCCTTTGAAGATTAAAAGTGCTCTGCCATGCCTATCTTCAGCTTACAAGTCTGCTGGCGATACCACAAAAAAGATTCTTATTCACAGTGTGAAATGAACATATCATTTTGGTAAAGTTAAGTAACTGCAAAAGGACATCGTGTTTCCTTTGAAGGAATGACGCCAGATTTCCTGCTGTATGATCTGATGAAAATCTATTTTCAACATAGATCTCGTCATTTTTAAAAATCCCGCATTAAAATGGGACAGATACATCAAAAATTTAGCAGTCCGTTAAAACAAACATGGAAAATTAATTTCTGCCATCTTTCATAATGATGCTTTTAATGACAAATCTAATAATTCTGACAATTTAATAAACAATCGGGCTTCAGGGAAGATGGAAAAGTTTGAAAACTTTTGAAAAACTGTCATTGTGTCAGTTTTATATATTTCTTATGTCTTTGCTCTGTGGCAACGTGTTCGGCTGCTGACCCTCGATGCATGTCCATAGCTTGAAGTTTCACTGACCTCGTCACAGTACCATGGTTCCTGTTAAGCCTTATCAGTTCACACATACATAATGCAAAACTCTATAAACCGATCCTATTTTATTGATGAACTTCAGGCTAAATTTGTTTTAAAAATGTAGATTATCTGTTTGGAGAAATTCCTATTGTGTTAATTCCCAATGCATTTGAAGCCCTTTTTAGTTTCTATTCATTTCTCAATATGACAAATTAAAACTCATGCAACAGTAAACCGTCCTCTCTACTGATCTTTCAAGCCATATTTGAAAGATCAGCAAAGAAAGTCCAGGAAAATGCTTGAAAGCTAATTTCCTTCAGTATTATGTAAGAGCCATAATTTTCACCATTCAGAAATTATGGGCCAAGATAATGCACACATTTCCCAAATGATAATTTCATAATTTGAGGGCCTGGTAATGAGATATGGAGAATTCTATTGCGAAGGAAGAAGCCCATTTACCAAATTGTTGGTTTTCCTGGCTTCCCTTAATTGTTGTGTGATCATGCAGTGCAGTAATCATGTATCCAGGTACAGGGAATATTACATTTGTGATTTGTGTCACTGGCAGGAAAATATGAGTGATTACTGAACTGCTCCTGAGTGGTATCATTTCCCTCCAATTTTGTCAGTGTTGATACAAAATGCATCTTATCACTCATGTTCAGGGAGCGGTCATATCCTATAAATGTTAAAAGCACATAAAACAAACTCAGCAATCTGGAGAATGTACTGACTAGTAAATGCCGCAGGTTTAAAAAAACCATTACATGGCAAACATCAGAGTGCAAACAGGGACTTGACATCTTCAGTGTTATGTGCATAAATGAGTGACTGGTGTCGGTTTTGAAAGACTGTGTGATTCATTAGAGTGACTTCATAGCAGCAAATTAAAAGGTATGTTAAGCTGTTATGATCCACGAAAATGGCCTGAATGCCGGCTGGGTTATGTCTTCGGCCCCTTCAGTCTGTCTTGAATCAATGGTTTGACTTTTGCTGTAATGAAATCCCCAGCCGCTTTAATGACATCTGAGTCCATTATCATCATGCAGAGGTAACCTAAATGATATATGATAAAGGCAAACTTTAAACAATGGGCATGCATGCAAGCTTTTCTGTGCATTTCACCTGTGTCGAATTACACAATAGTTCGGATAACAATGGATTCTTTCAAAAAGATATGGCTTGTTGTTTTTCATAAGCTACAAAATGTGAAAGTAAAATTCATATCGATCCATATTAGAACCCTCTGCTATTAGTTCTTTAACATTTTATATATTTGAAAAAACAAAGTTCCTAGTCTATGATGTTTATCTTATCATGTTGGAGAAAATTGAAACAGTTTTTCTTCAGAAAACAACATATTGTTTTAAGAAACTGGAAGTTTTCAAATTATATGGGAAGGCACTCCTTATCGTGACGTTTCAAAAAGCGAAAGAAACGTATGCCTTCGAGTGGCTCAGGGTTGTAATGTGACGTTGCATTGGTACATGTAGCATAAGTGGCAACATATGAGCTGCATGTGAAATGTCATACAGGCGTTACCCCCCCCCCCTCCCGTACTTTTATAAGACAAAGACACAGTTTTGTTTATCCCTCTTGTACATGTAGACTCAATTGCAAAATAATACGTAGGCATATGCAGGCTGTCATGTCTAAAACCAAATTAGGTTGTGGCTGTCTCAGCATTTTACAACATCATTTACTGCACCATTGAAACTGCACAAATAACCCCCAAGAGTTTCTCCTTGAACCACTGGAAGCATAAAATCAAATAACAGTTGAGTGCAGACAGAAAACCATTGAACGGCTGAAGTATGGCATTTGATCTTGTGCTGATAAGGATAGGAGACAAGCAGCAAACAATTTTGATCCATAAAATAAAAAAGTTTAGAAGAGTTATAGTCTTGCCAATTTATTTTCCAAATTTTGGAACAGATTAGTGTTTTGTTTTGGGTCACTTTTACAATGTCATTGAAATGAATAGTAAATTTCAAGATATTTGGAGGGCCGAAGGGTCGGCTCAGTTAGTTGCTGTCAATTATTGTGCCCTGGGTTCGATTTCCGCCCTGGCTGGATCACCTGGGCAGCTGGGACCTATGTTGGACAGCAGTTTCAATCAACCTTCGTCTCATTGCTGTGTCTTGTTCCTACCCATTTGACCTTCAAACGCATACATAAATACAAGCTGTAAAGCCACAATCAACCGCTGCCATTGCTCAGTTGCAGGACGGAAGAACAACTTTGAAGCTTCGCACTAATTGCAATTACATGAGCATTCATTGTATAAAGTGTAGGTAGAGAACAATATTTCCCAAAAGGTCATTCTGCTCCTTCCGACACAAGACAGTGTTTTTGAGATCGATAGAAATGGCATCTCGCCAGATTCCTGATTCTCGATTGGTCTTGTCGAAGGACATTCATTCAATCACTAGGGTCTGTGGTTTGTCTGCTTATAGAATATTCTTGACAGCACCTGGATGATGTTGCTATAATCCTATACTGCAGACTTTGGTGGCATATTCTGGAAACTTCCTGGCCGTTCTATATGTCATGTTGGTCAGAATAATTTTCAAAAAAAATCACTTTGGCTGCCAATCCTTCCTCTTAAAAATGACATTGTTATTTCGATAGTTGATGTTCTTGCTGATGCCATGCAATTTGAAATGGAATTAAGTAGAATAAAATAATTTCAATTCTTCTGCCATGTGTCTTTTTTCTCTAGATGAAATGCAGTGACATTCAGTTGGAAACCCCATACTCCAAAATATTACTTGAAATGATTAACACTAAACAATAACGTTTTTTGTGTTAAATCTTTTTAAGATAAAAAGATCAATACTATTAACAAATGAATGGCAATAATTTATATCTGTGGATGTTTATGATTTGTTCTTTGAGATGTATCACAAAATATCAGCTCTTGTCCACAACGAAATACATAATGTGAAACAACACTGAAAAGATTGTAAACATTCCTTGTTTTGTTGATATTTCCACAATGTTTTGTGTTTATCACCTCTTCCAGCTCGAAGGACCAAAAGCAATGGCTCACGAGATCATATCTTTTAAGTTCTTGAATGCTGCAAAGGCTTTTTGTGTTCCACTTTCGATGATATGAACAGCTAGGAAATTTCTATGTGTCTCTCTCATATCCTCCATGTATGTCAATGGTGGACTTTTTCAGAAGGGACTGGGTCATGTATTATTGATGTCAGTCACCATTGAAGTAAAGGTTGAATTTGAGTCTGTAAAATAATTATTATCTCCAAGTAAAATTATTATGTTCAGAATAAACTCATGAGGATAACAGGAATGACAACGTAAAACCCTTTTCTTATGCTTGGTAATCATATAAAGATAGATAATCAATTAGAAATCACAGATATTAAGTTAAAGCTAGTTGTTTGTCAAGATTACTTGGTTTTGTCTGGGAAGTTATGAAAAATGAAATGTGAGTCTGGGACATGATAATTCAATGTCACTATAGAACTTTTAATGGACAATTCTAGTTAACTCCTAACATTCTTCTAAGTTTGTGACATTGACAAAGGTACAGGGAATAGATTTACGAATAACAAAAGATTGTCTACATGTTCTTGCTAAAACGTTTCTCAATCATGAATGATATGTGATTAAAATTACCTTTTCATTACACACCAAAAATTAGCCATTTTGTCTACATCTGTTTTCAAATCAATTTATCGCGCCAAATTTACCCAAAATTTAGAACCGATCTTTCAATCAACTCAACATAATGCATGGCCACATCCACGGAGAGCATAGACCTACCTACCATTTAGAATATATTTTGTTGTTGGATTGCTTATTTTCACAATGATTGAGAAGGCTCTGTCGTTAGTCCTATTGGCAATTGTTTCCAGAGAAGTAGGAAAAAATGAGGAATTTACATTGCCTAATACTTTTGGTAATATTAGTTCCTACAATGTTAAAGCAACACAACTTGTGCAGGCTGATGCCAATATAATTGTCTTCATCATTGAATTCTTGTCTGTCTTTCTCTGATGTGTTGTCTCGATTGACACTTCAGAGACCAACTTTGACTCCCAAGCGGTTTAGGGATGTCATTTTATCGCTTTTGACAGTCCTTAACATGAATGAATTCAGTTGAATTCGTTGTTCACTACTTCTGTCCAGCCTGAATGGCAGCAGCTCAAATGTTAAAGTACTTGTGATCACATTTACGATCACTGTGACATTTTTCTCACTCCCATTTTTTCTGTCAGATGTGTAATCTGACACCGAGATCCTGTGCAAGCCAACATATTAAATGTCACTGTTTGAAACGGAAGGACACATAACAAGATTGCTTAAACTTGTAAACTGTGCCATATTCAGAAATATCATATCGAAAGTTGAAATACTTGCTGCTGATTGTACGATAGCTGTACCATATGTTTAGCATTAGAGCAAATAGGACCATCATTTTGATGGTACAAAATGTGTAATCGCAAGGGTCAGATTGCTGTCTATATAAAACCAGTCTGGTCATATCTTTAAAGGAGTACCTTAATAATTATTATCTTGATTTCACTGACGATGGATGTTTTGGGCTTTACGTCCTCTATTATGCTTGGTAGGCTAATCAGGACAGGAGGAGGACACAGCAATGAGGCAAAGGATGATTGAAAAAGCTGTCCAACATAGGCCCGGGTCATCCGGGAAGAGCAGGATTCGAACCCTGGACCCAGCGAGTGGCAGTCCAGCACGCAACCACTAGACCAACCCTCATCCTCCCCCAATTTTCACTGAGGGAGATATCTTCGAAAAGCAGTGTCTGCCATCTGTATTTACACAGATGCTGGTTACCAGGTAATCTTCCCATGTGGTCTGTAATGCAATGCAATGTTATCCAGACAATGAAATGCAGGAAATTTTTGAATATTCTAGGAGATGCTAAAGATTTCATGTGGTCTGCTTTCAAATGTGGTTATTGTTGAATATCCATGAGCTCAGCACATCTGTTGCAAGTTGAAGCTGCAGCCATGCAACATCGGTAAACATGATGACATTATAAAAGTTGGACAGGTTTTTAATATAAAATACAAGTATGATACAATATGAGTTTTCTTAACATTGGTTATACAGTATAAGAAATTATCTTCTTTTTCCTTGCAAATAAATGAAGTTTTTTGTGATTCACGATGCATATGATTGACGTGTCATGATCAGTATTTTTAGTAGTACTTTTATTTTAGGATACTTACATTTCTTGTGGGTGGCGTGGCTTGATAGTAACTGTTCACTGTGTACAAAAGAAACCTTTACAGCGTATGATAATCCCTAGACCTCTTTCATGACAATCTGGTTGTAAATTTAGCTTTGACATCTACATGCTTTCTACATGCTATCCACGCACTGCTTACATTACAATGTGACATACCGGAAGGCATGGGTCGTCACCCCCAGTCCACTTCCTCTCTTACTTCCACTGTGTTGACAGCTTGAGTAATAAGCGAGTTAAGTGAATGGGACTCAGACCAAGGTGAACCAAGGGCGTAGGGTCATATTTTGTCCAATTTTGACCGAAAGACCCTTTAGTATGCTCACTATGCATTGCTCAAGAGCACTCCCATTTTGTCAATGGATCAATCACCCACTTTATCATTCTAACAAAGCACAACAAGGATGTTGACAATGTGCATTGAATATCTGATTGGGGATTGCTCATTTATTGGCTGCAGCACTCATCCATTGTCAGTGAGTGATGTGATACTGAGTGTGCGCACAAGAAATCTTAGTTCGATAACATCTTTTTAGTTTCTTCACTGCTCCTACGATCTGTAACTAATTACATTATATCATTTTTACTTACATCCAGCTGCAGTTTGATTGACTTATTCATACTCATATACCTTTATTTATAGTTCTTCTGTACATAAGAGTCTTCTGTTTTATGACAGGGAGCAACAAAAGAGTCATTTGAACTTTAAGTGATATATTTCAAAATTCAAGAGACTATTAGCCGAGACTAATATGGTTGTGTATCATTTTTGGCATCGAGACCAGCTAAAGATAGCCTTTGGCACTCAACTTCAAAGACCCCCTATATGATGTCTGTATCAAAGAAGAGATGTAATTGGGTGAAATTAGTGTCAGCCACTTGTAAACATGCCTAAGAAAATATCATTTCTGTGATATGAGGTTCTAAACGGAAGATAATTGGCTGATAGCTGCAGGCTGTAGCTGATAGCTATGGACTGAGTATGTATATATTGGCTTCTCTTTAAAGATGTATGGTTATTAATAATGGTTATGTATTGATATTGATAAACAATATTATCGGATTTTAGACAGAAGTTACATGTCTCTATTAAAAAACCAACAAAAATTACTACCCTTTCTTGTATATGTATATTTGCCACCTCGTTTAGAAAATCTAATCTCAATACGTAATTTAACATACTCATTTTGGTCGTTGAATTGCTAAGCTTTATTGATTGCTTTTGTCTAGGAGGAAATGTAAATGGAAATTTAATTTAGACTTTTTTATATTCCATTACACCAACAAATCAGTCTCAACAGACATTACAATTACACCCTTGGCAGGCCTGTTCAAGTGTGAGCCTTTCTCAACTCCCTGGGAAGTATACATCCAGGCAGCCATTTTCAGCGCACACAATGCTAAGTCACTCTACAATCATCATCACTGCCTATAGCAAAGTACCCATTTACACCTGGGTGAAATGAAGCAAAGAGTTATGGAGGATATATATAAGTACAGTGCCGCCTGTAAGTATGTGAAACGCATGACATTGTGCCATTGCATCAATGCTAAACATCCTCAGCCTAACTGCTTGTGGAGGCATGAATTTTCATCGGATGAAAGGGAATCAAAGTGGGTCATAAAGGCCGGTGTGTGAGGCAAGTGGGATAAAAATAGGAGCCCAATTTCTTCACTGTAGTCGGAGTTAGGTATGGGTCAAAGTCTTTGATAAGTAAGTGAACCACCCTTCCCTATCTTTTAACATTGGGCCTGCGTTTCACTTACTTATCAAAGACTTTGACCCATACCTAACTCCAACTACAGCAAAGAAAATTGGCTGCTATTTTTATCCCGCATGCCTCACATATCGGCCTTTATGACCCAAAATGTTTTCCTCTCATCGGATGAGAATTCGTCCTTCTAGAAGCATTTTGATTAAGGATGTTCAACATTGATGCAATGGCACAATATCATGCGTTTCACTTACTTACAGGCGGCACTGTATGCTATTGAGCCTCCTGAAACCAAGAAAGCTGACTCGGGCCAAAAAATGGTCTAAAAAAGCATGCGAAATGGCTGAAAATATGCAATTTCATAAAAGCCGGAGTGGCCCGGCACAAGTCGCTTGCCACAAAATTTTTTTTGCGCCATTTATCATTTTTCGGCCATAACAAACTTTATATACCACTACCATATTGAAATTCCAAAAAACGTTTTTTTCAGCCCACCCTATTATGCACTACGGATTATGTAACTTAAATTTGTCACCGCATTTACTTTCAAAAAATATTCATAATTTTTACAGTCTAAGCAAAAGCAACACAAATATTTCCTTTTTTTTTTAAACTCTCACCTTGTAAGAAGCTGGCGCAGATTATTTTCTTTTCTGTGTATCATAACAATAACTATTATCAGATCCAATTTTCCAGCTTGGAACATTAGTTCACTTAGGTGACCATAAGTTATATGATATCCTGTTCTAAGTAGCACCTTTTTCAATGGCAATCATCACCTTTGCATATCCATAAAAAGTTACACAAAGTTCTCTCAGGTCACAGATTACAATCAAACAGGAGGAAATTACTACTGCTCCTTAATATACATATACATTGTATAAGTGATTATGCTTCCATTAGAAAACTCACATATTTACAAAAATGTTTATGGATTTCTCAGGTGGATTCAAAATATTAGAAGACTAGTGATCACACCGAACCCGATAAAGATCATTGTACTGGACCCAAGTGAAACACAACGACGAAGATTGACACTACTCTCACTTTTATTCCAATGGAAGAATGAGAAGAAGTTCCCTTGAAGAAAAATAAAAGGGAAACAATAAGAAATCACATATATGTATCATCATGGCAACTGTGTACATGTAAGTCATTCATGTGAAATATAATTCTAACTAATGAAAAGTTCAATGACACAATTACAGCATAAATATTAAGAATCAACAAATAAACTCACCATTTGTAAAGTCTTGGGATTCTTGAAACTCAAGTCCAGTATATGATACCCATTCAGCTTAGTCACAGAATTGGCCTGTTATTCAGCCATCTAAATGTAATACAAACAATTTACCAATTATATTTGGTCAGTTCTTAGTGCATTCATATGCAATCAAAATGTGATTATAAGATAAATTTAGCTATCAAAGTTTCAATATGAAATGTAACATTGAGAATATTTGACTGCTAAGCAATGAAACAACAATTATAGACTACCACAATTCAATAAATCATATCACAGCAATAAATCAATATCTAAACAATAAAATAATTAATGTTACTCACTTTTAATGTAAAGATTTCAGATGTTCAGTTCTAATCAGTTTTCAGCAGCAGAATGAATGATATAAAATGTACAGAACACAGCTGACAGGCAGGAAACCAAACAAAGTGTGCCACCCAAAGTGTGAAACACACAAAGCAACAGAAACAGTAAAGTGAAACATACAAACTAAGCAATTTACAGTTATCGGTTTATTCAACAAGGTGAAATGGACATGATAAAACAGCCGTTTGAGAGTTTGATCAATGATCAAATGTACGATGTTGGATCTTTATGATCTCAAATACAAAAAACGCTGGATCATTTTGATCCCAGGACAAATCATAATATACAGCAATTCAATTCAAAATACATATTAAAAGTTAATTAATTTAATATGTACAAAGTTACTGTAGGATCTTTATGATCCCAATATCATCAATAAGTTCCCAACACAATCATTGTCCTGTTGATTGTTCAATCCCAATCCCGAAATGAATCTTTCATTCAGAAAAAACTCTGCCAACAAAACCAAACCGGAAGTGAATATTTCACTCAGACAATGCTCTGCCAACAACTGTCAAGAGGTGGTACAGACTTCTAATGGCCATAAACTTCAATTTAATAGGTTGGCCAAATAATGATGCGTCATGTTTGTGCCAATGGAAATAATCAGAAATTGCCATCATGAGAACACTTATGTAAACCAATTCCTATAATTTCTATCACCATTCCCTGTCTGATTCATGCATTTATTTGTCCTTCCCAAATTCTGCTATAGATGTCCTTCTCATCCTCCACCTGTTCAGTGCCAGCATTTTAAAATTCTGATGGCTGCAAAAGCTACGTCATGGGCAAGTATTTTGTCACATTGCCAACATTTCAAGATCAAACATGCTCACAGGAAAAGAGTTGCAAGCTGATACCAGCTCTATTGATCTCCAAAACGGCCATCATTGAATTATTCAAAGGTTTGGGCTGAATGAAAGATGATCTCCTTTTGATTTTGTCCTTTGATTTTAGGCACATGTACTTAAAATTGTTGATTTATTTAATCATTGTCCTTTGTATTTTGTGTTCTTCAGATTCAAAGCAAAATCGAGCAACACATTTTATGTCATTGTTATGTCTAGTTTACAGCAAAGCAGATGCTAGTGTTTAAAACAAAGTAATATCAATTCCATTTGCTTTCCATGTTTAACGCCATGTGCACAATGTGTGATCACTGTTGTTGTTCATGACTATTTTCAAGATGAATGCCTATTTGCAGTGAAATTATTTTACCAGGGTCAATTCTTCTTACTTAAAAAAATCTTAAAAGAAATAATTGCTATTGTCGAATACTTCGCATTTAAAGAAAATTTCATTTGAAGAAGACTCCTCTACTTCTTATATGCAACTATCCTGAACTACATATTTGAGTAAAACATGGCTGTTATAATCATAAACAGACTGTTAGGTATATTATGGCATTAAAGAAATTAACCTATATATTCTCCTTTGCTAACTTGTAATGCAACATAACAACAATCAGACGAGCTACCTTAAAGTAGAACGAGACCTGAACCAGATCTCATTATTGGCTTGTCGACTTAAGTGTCACAAAGTTTTCTTCTTGGTTATTACAGCGTACAATATATATCATCCAAGTTAACCACTAAAGTAAATCACCTCTCTGCTGTCGCAGTAATTGGGGATAAATGAAAATTTTAATTGATCTGTCATGAAGCTTGATTGCTTGCAACGGTGTTGTCAATTATTTAATGAGGCTCATATAATTCAATTCATTCATAGAATATGTCTCTTGTTCTAATCACAAAAGAAAACATAAGGTGTCAGCATTCTTATTGAAATGAGCTGTCTTTTCTGATAAGGTTCACTCTTAGAAGTTTTAATGGCTGTGTTAGTTACCAAGTCCACCAAGAATCTACACAACAGTAACAGTTTTTTGAAAATGTAAATTTTTGAACCACATAATCATACAACAATCAAACTCAATGATAGTCACACACAGCTAATGATTACTATTTTTAAATGTAAGGATTTTAAAGAAGTCTACAATGGCAACCAAGGCTGCCGGTTTGTCTTCTTTATTTGCGTATGTTCAAAGGCAAGCTAGGATAAAAACCTACATTGCGGAAGTTATTTCATTGTGATGATCTATCCATAAAAAGGCTTTGACGTTTGCATGCAATCCACATGCTGCTTGCTTTAGAGTTCGGCATACTGGAAGCTATGGGTCATCACCTCCAGTCCACTTCCTCTCTCACTACCATTTTGTTGACAGCTTGAGTAATAAGCGAGTTAAATGAATGGGATTCAGACCAAGGTTAACCAAAGTTGGAAGGTCATATTTTGTACAATTTTGACAGATTCAGATTCAGATTCAGATTCAGATAATTTATTTGTCTCATACAAAATAAGCACATTGGAGACCCCTCTAAGGCTCCCAAGAGCCGCTACCAAGGGGCCACCAGTCAAAATATCTCAAATTTCACATAAACAAGACCGAAATATGAGTTTTAATTATATATATATAAAGATTAATAGACAGGAAATAGAAGAGAATAAGTGCAACGTATTCGCATACTGACTGGAGTTTTCACACAGTGACCGGAGAGGGTGATGCAGACGTAGGAGGTTACTTTCTTCAAGAAGATGACGTTTAAAACAATTACAATTCTGAAGCCGATAGATTATATAGGATTTTGAGAACAAATATAACAATTATCATTATTACAATATGTTTCGTAGTTTTTTATCAGACTATTTTTTACATACAATTTGAATCAAATGAAACTGTGAGTGAAAATCTTTTGCCTAATAAGTTCTGTCATGTCATTATATCTTAATGGCAATCTATATTTTATACTCTGTTTTGCAAATTCATGCTTTACTCGAGGTAAAGGTAAGGAGTGAATATCATATGATCTGGTTACATACCTGGGTCCAGGTCCCTCGTTCAGGACAACACAGTCCAGCAATGATTCCAGAAGTGAGGCATTAAAGAATTTGTAACATAGCTTATAGTCATGTAGTGTGCATATGTCTCTAAATTTAAGTATTCCCAAATTCTTAAAAATTACGCTAGTGTGGGCATTATATCTGCTCTTGCTGAGTGCGCGTACTGCCTTTTTCTGTAAAATTTCTACCTGCCGATATTTAACACCCCACAGAAAAACGCCATAGTTAAGATGTGACAGAATCAAGGAGTTATATATGTTAAGCAGGGGTTGTAGAGGAAGAATGTTTTTAAGTCTATTTAAGATACCTATTGTTTTTGATATCTTCTTAGTTACGTGATCAGATTGACCTCTCCAGCTAAGATTCTCATCCAAAATTATTCCCAAGTAGTTGAATGTTTTAACGAATTTGATTTCCTGTCCATTTATTTGGATTTTTGGGGTATCAATTTTTCGCTGGTTAGTGCGGAATAGCATTGCTTTCGTTTTTTTACAATTTAATGACAATTTGTTAATCTCTAGCCAGCTACTAACCTTCTTCAATTCATTGTTGATGAGTTTATTTGTATTTTCATTAGGATTGATTAGTTTTATCGCTTTCATTGTTGTTATTAACGTAGAGTCATCTGCATAAGTTATTGGATAAAATATATCAGGATCATTGGCCATGTCATTGACGTATATAATAAATAGAAGAGGGCCTAAGATAGACCCTTGAGGTACACCAGTAGTTATGGGCGATAAATTTGATTTATTTCCATTGAATTCCACATATTGATACCTATTTGAGAGATAGCTTTTTAACAGACATAACGCTGTATCTTTAATTCCATAGAATTTCAACTTTTCTAGAAGTATTGTATGGTCCAGTGTATCAAAAGCTTTCGATAAATCTAAATAAATATTCAAGGGAACATCATTGTTGTCCATTTCAGAAGTTAAACGTGCTACAAGTTCTATTGCAGCATATTCAGTACTGTGATTTTGCCTAAAACCATACTGACTTTTATAAAATAGGTTCATATCTGAGAAATATTGATAGATTTGATTGTATATGACCTTCTCAAAAACTTTTGATACACTGGGTAGTAAGGATACAGGACGATAGTTTTCTATACAATTTTTCTAATTTTTTTTAAATATCGGATTTACTTTGGCAATTTTTAGCTTATCTGGAAAGACACCAGTTTGTAAACATTGATTGATTATTTTAGAAAGAGGACAGCTTAGTTCTTGTTTCAGGTGTTTTAATAATTTGTTTGAAATTTTATCTGTGCCATATGATGTCTTAGGTTTCAAGTTATCTATTGTTTTAATGATATCATTTGTATTTACCGCTTCAAACAAAAAGGTGCTGTCATGCAAAAAAGGTAAATAGTCTTTAAAAGAAACATCTTCGGTGACAGGAAAATTGCTCGCAAGTTTTGGACCAAGTTCAACATAATATTTATTAAATTCATTAACAATTACATGATAGTCATGCACATTTGTTCCATTAATGCAAAATGATTCAGGACAGTCTGTTTTCTTTGTGTCTTTGTTTAAAACAGAGTTAATAATTTTCCAAGTTTTCTTAATGTCTGATTTTGTTTCATTAAAACATTTTTCATAATAAGTTTTTTTTGCATTCCTAATGCATTGTTTAAGAATTTTATTAAATGTACCCAAATTTACTTTTTTGATTACATAATCCTGAGATGTGATGGATAGTTTCTTAAGATCACAATATAATTTATCCCTAACAGATATTGATTTAATAATTCCTTGAGATATCCACTTCTCTTTCTTGTGCTTATGTTTCTTGAATTTGACAAATTTTTGAGGAAAGTGCTTCTGAACACAGGTTTCTAGTATTTGATCTAATTTGTCATAACTATCATTAGCGTCCAAACCAAGAATATTGTTCAATGCAATTACAGTTTCCTCACTATTTAGATCTTCTTTAAATTTCATATAAGAATTTACATTAGATATCATAACCTTTGTTAGTTTCATACTTTTCTTTTTATTGCAATTAAATATGATAAAGTAGGGTAGATGATCAGAAATTTGGTTAAGCAATATTCCAGACGTTGAGTCGGAAAATTTGTCTGAGCATCTCAAAAATATGTTATCAATCAAAGTACCTGAACGACTCGTAAGTCTTGTAGGAAAAGTGATTTTAGGTAAATAGCCAGCAGAAAGAATGTTTTCTAAGTAGTTATTTATGTTACGATTATTCTGAAATTTCAATATATCAATATTAAACTCACCTGTTATCATTACGTTATGGGTTCTCTCAAATCTTTGAAAAAACTGACTTAAGTCTTCAATGAAAGCATTCAAATTTTCTACACCAGGACGTGGTGGTCTATATATATTACAGATAATGATTCTTTCAGTCATCTGATTAATATTAGGATCCCCTTCTAGAAAAATTTCAATGAACTGTCCATCCCAGAGTTCTGATAAAATATCAATGTCAATTTCTTTGAATGGGATATCATTTTTGATATAAGTAGCAGTTCCACCATGCACACTACATGACTTGCCTTTGGAAAGAAGCGTATAACCATCAAGATGAAGAAGTGATGTATCGGAATCATCGCTGAGCCAAGTCTCCTGAAGACAGATCACCCCAGGCATGCAACCCTTGTCAATATAGTTTTCAATGTAGATTTGAATTTCCTGAAATTTGGCATTAAGTGATTGACAGTTAAGAGACATGACAGTAAAGGAAGTTTTTTCCTGCATTAAATGTATAAATTCCGCATCGTTGTAATACTTAGAATGCTTTATAATATTAGGAATGTCTACTTCAAAAACAGAATTTTCAGTTTCTAGCAAGTTTACAAGTGATAGATGTTCATCAAAATCATTCATAAAATCTGTATGTTGTGTTATTGTCAAGTCGAATTACTAGTAGTTCTCCATACGTGTATAGCATACTTGCACCAAAACATCCGGTCACTGTGTGAAAATATAAGTCTGAAAGGATTAAAACACAAGAAGTTATAGATCGAATAAAGATGAAAAACAAAAGTCAGTAAAGAAAGATCTGATATCATAAATAATGTAAAATAATTGTGTGTAAGTTTAAGGAGAATCCACTATAAATAACTACAAAGGATATATTTCTGGGGATAACATATTCATCATTCAAGAAAAAATAAAAAATAAAAATGAAAAATAAAAAATTGGAATGATATAAAACATAAAATTATTAGACTATTCAAACTACCCTTACCATAGAGATATTGAATATTATATCATGCATTTCGATATGTTCAATTATGTATTCATTTTAGACACTAAAACAGTTGTCATAATTACAAAGTGTTTATCAAACAATAAGTCAACTACATTTACTATGGATAGACAGAAATATATACACTTATTCTATCCTAATTGTCATAATATTAAAAAGTGTTTAGGTACAAAATTTACTTTTGACCAGTCAGTATCGGACAAGCAAAAAAAAGTTTGAACAAAATCAAAAACATTAAAATCATTCAAATATTACTCTTTGTCTCGAACCTTTGCTAGTAAAAAGTGCAATCACATCTGTCAAACAGAATTATTTCTCATAAAGAACATACTTTTTCATGATATTGGTTTATGCATCAATGGACTGTGATAACTACAAAATTGTCATATAAACAAACTCATTAATTGCCAATTGAGTTTCTCACAAATTCACTGATCATGTGTTATTCTTATTTGCAACAAAACAGATTTAAACAAAAGAGCTTACACATTCCAGGCGATTATAGCACAATGGACAACAAATTAAAATCAAACAAGCATATCCCTTGAAATAATGAGATTTTCTGATTGTGAACAATAATAATTGTTATTCAAAGTAAATTATTTTTTAGAACAATATAAATATAGATTATGAGTGAACTTAGTAATCATGACTGCACAGAGTTCATTGTCATATACTTTGAAATCAGACAAAAGCCCACAAAGTTGATAGCACAATATATCTGAAGATCAATAAAGTCTTGAGTGAAGCACAAAAGGGATCAAATGGATTGACGGCATAGAAACACAGTTACTTAATTTGCTCTCGAATTTCTTCAAGTAGTTTCCCAAGGTTGTTTTTGCCTTCAAACGTGGTCTTAAGAGCTTTTTTATTCGATAAGGGTACTCCAGAGCCCCAGTAGCGATCAGCAGATGCTTCAATTAACTTTGTCTTGCCTGTTGCAAACAGGGCTTCCCTGCATTCGGAGTTGGTAAATTTCATCTGAAGGCCCTTTTTCATAATATCCTTGCAGACTGCATCCCATTTAGCCTTGTCAAAGTCCTTTATTTTTCGACCTAGTGCTTTGCAGACAGCAGGATGTGTCGCAGCCAAAATCTTTCCAGCAGAGACCTGATCACCGAACAATTCAGCTTTTTGAAAATGGAAGAACTGCTCCACTGAGTGAAAAGTCACACCTTTATCAGTGAACTTAAGGTGGCTCGATACTCGTGAACTTTCTAAGATAAGATTTCTTTAAAATAGTTTTAAATGATCCAAAATATAGTTTATAGCAAGGATATATAAAGAAAAGTGGTCGCTACCAGCCTTTCTTTCAAAATATTTGAGGTTACGTGAAAGAAAGTCAATCCATGCAAACCTGAAAAACTCAATTTTTTTCTTAATTTTTTTACTGCGAAGTTTTCCATGCCATGCAGTGGCCATTAATCCTGTGTTATTAAATGAAGCATGGAATTAAAGAGGAAAGATTAATGGAAAAGCTGACTAGAATTCCAGAGAAATATATTTAGTTTAAAGAACTTTTCTAGGGGTTCGGAAAATAAGTTTCAATTTTGAAAATTAAATATTTTTTATGAACCATAGCGCAAAGAAAAAGTACGAGATAGAATTCTTTATTTCTTTGTCATTTGCTTCCAGATAAAATGAGGAACAATATAATGATTCAGACATATGGCCCAACGGGCCTAGATATTGATACAAAAATTTATTTATGTCACAGAGTCATTTTTGAGAAATTAGACATGCTTGCCGAAAATCGTCTCCAGAAATTGTCTACTAAGAGTAGAGAACTGAAAGTTCGTCAGATTATAGTATTCGTCATAGCGCATCTAAAACTCCAAACGAGAAGTCTCTAACCCCAATAGAAGTGGCGCAAATTGCAAACGAAGCGGCCGAGGTATGAAATTCTCAAAATTTAAAAAAGATATTGAACAGTGTCAGCAGAGTGGTGACGTTACGATAGATAGGGCCTGCCTGGCTGCGCGTGAATGTGCACTAACTACCACTTCGCATGAGTAGCGAGCCACCTTAACTGGGAAAAAAATAGAGAAGGGACTTCGTTCGGTAAAAAAGGCAGTGACCTCGTCTGACTTCTTACATCCATGAGCAATTGGCTGTAGGGCTGGCGGGAGCTTGTCCAAAGTATCCACTGGGTACAGGACATCATAAACATAAAGTTTATCGACTGCCAAAGCTGCTTTCATGCCAAGTGCATTTGCCTCCTTCATAATGCTAAAGAGGACATTTCGTCTTTTAACAACATCTGCATGAAAGTCCTCTGTCATGATGATGTCTGTACCCTTTAATTCCCTGCGTTGAGCCCACACTTGGGATCTATCATTAAGTTTGTGAAATCTGCATATGATGGGTCGGGGAGCTGATCCTTTTTTAAGTCTGTGACACTGATTGAAGACAATTTTTTCTGGATCTTTGATCTTGATTTGTGTGAAGACATTTCTGATAAGTATCTCACAGTTCTCATTAATTGACTCCTTAATATTGAGGAATAACAGGTTATCACGCCTCATGTAGGACTCAAGTTTAACATTGTTCTCTCTCAGCTGTGAAATTGACTTTTCCATGAGCTTTTAACTTTGTGTATTTCTCAACGTGACAGCTTGCAATTCACCCTCCAAAGTTGCAATCTTTTGTTCCAGAAGCTCCAAATTTGCCTTGTTTGTGTCAGCTTGAAAACTAGCACGATTAGATTGGTCTTCAATGGCATCTAATTTGTGTTTTATAACTGGAATGTCCCTTGCACTTTTTGCCAGCTCATCATGATTGATTTCCAAAATTTCCACTCTTTGAGAAAGCTCCTTAATACTGGCCATACTACTTTGCACAGAGTCCACTTTAGTTTCCATAGAGCTCATTTTGTGACCAAGAGCAGCAACTTGTGCAGTTAAATTTGTTAACATCGACATCATGGTCACATTTTCAGTTTCAGACTGCACATTTTCATTTTGGGGATCAGTTTCAGGAGCAATGTTAGATTCACTTACTGACTTTTGGCAGCTTTGTGTTCCTTCTGCAGCAGAGACCTCCATAGGTTGTGTATTATCCATGGACTTGGCAGATTTTGATTTCTCTCTTGTCATAACAGTGGCCATTGTGAAATATCCAAATTCACTCAATAGCAATCACAGATTCGGAAAAAAGTCCAATAAAACCAATCCAAATTGTATAAGAAGCTCCAAAATTCACATAATCATTCCATCAATATTCGTGAATAAATCCATCATATATAAAACCATTCTCTGCTAGTATATCCCCAATAAAGTGGAAAAAATATCTCCCAGTTGCACAGGTGTGTCTCACTCAGCGGCCATGACAGAAAGACCCTTTAGTGTGCTGACTGTGCATAGCTCAAGTACACTCCCTTTTCGTCAATTATCCACTTCATCATTCTGACAAAGTCCAACAAGGATGTTGACAATGGGCCTTGAATGTCTGATTGGGGGTTGTTCATTTATTGGGAGTGTAATAGAAGTCTTTCATTTACAATGAATGTCTTCCTTTTTCGACCTTGGCTGTATACCATCACATTACGACATTTTCTGTACATCATCCCTCAGGATAGAGTGTATAGTTGATTTGGTTTGACATTGTTTTGCATCACCTGGAAAAGTCATCCATAAGAAAGATATCTCCGCACCTTTGAACAAGATTAACCCTCAACCCTTGGCTAAATCATTCAAATACCAATCTCAATTGAGCATGCGGGTTAACTTCTCTCAGAGAACAGTTTCAAAAGTGCATCTAACTTGCCCTTTCCCTAATATCTTCTTCTCCATGAGTAAGTAAATAATCAATCAACCTGGATTTTAAAGATACAGTCACAGGGTTAAGCTCCGATTTTCTTACAGCACAATTTGAAACTTGTCTGTATCTTCTCATACTTAGTGCCTTAAATTCCTAGACATGATTTTTTTTCTGTTCTAAAAACTTTCTGCTTTACCTTTCGTGCTACTTTGACTGTGCAACTTTACATAATATTATTTGCTTTGCAAATACAAAAGGTCATATTAGAGAATTATACAGCTGTGATGCTCAACAGTTTGATTGAGATATCGATAGATTATCGCTTGCAAGTACTCTTGTAATGCTTATATCGGCATGTATTGCCACAGGGAGCACTATGAGCCCCAACAGTAATTGATGTTGAGCAAAGATGCCAAGATTTGCAAAGACCATGAGCCAATATCAGTTATCCCAGGAGGATATCAATTAAGCTGAATAAAAAGTGAGTGTAGCTTTTGTGGTGTTATTGACAAGCTAAAGATAGCCCTTGGCATAGCATACTATCTCTCAAAAAACATCTACCATGATGACTAAATATGTACAATGAAGAAATGATGGTGTATTTCTATGGAATAATAGGTGATAATAAACATTAATAGGCCCATAGTTTGCATATTATACAAAAACCAAACTAGTCCGTCTCACAACATGCACATTGTAAATATTTCACTCTTTTTCAGCATATATTGAAGACCATGACCCTCCCGAGCAGCAACGTAAATCAAACCTTTCGCTACGTAATTATTTGGGTTAGAATCAAACGTTGGGCCAAACAACGTATGACAAAGGTAGGACAAAGGTAATTTCAAAACGTTGCACTCAGATGGAAAACCAAACGTAGGTCGCAACCTTAGTAAGAGGTTGGCAGATAGTTTGTTTTATAGTTTGGCCGAACGTTCGAGTCACACATAAGTCATACCTTTGGTTGAGAGGTTGGAAGAACGTTTGGTTGTAACGTTTGGCTAAACGTGTCAGTCATTCGTAAATCATACCTTTGGTTGAGAGGTTTGAAGAACGTTTGACTATTACGTATGACCATACCTTTGATTCATAGGTTTGTCGAACATTAATTTGAGAGGTTTTTAAAACCTTAGACTATTACGTAAGTCATACCTTTGGTTGAGAGGTTTGAAGAACATTTGACGATTACGTATGACCATACCTTTGATTCATAGGTTTGTTGAACATTCATTTGAGAGGTTTTTACAACCTTAGACTATTACGTATGACCATACCTTTGATTCATAGGTTTATCAAAGGTATGGTCGCACATTTGGCAATACGTAAGTTCCAAGGTTTCTCCAACGTGTTTTTGATATGTATGGAAAACGTTTGAAAGTAACGTTCAGGGCAAACATCTGATCATACGTATCTGCTAAAGGTTTGTTGAAGGTTTGCACAAAGTTGCAGAACCTAGGATCCTAAGTCACAGAGAACCTTGTAGCGCCATCTATTCCCATACCTATTCCAAGCTATCTGGTAACTTTGAGCATATAAAACCTCCAACAGGATGCTTGCTGGTGATAATTGGATGAAGCCATAAAGAAATAGTAGCTACAAAAGTAACAAAAATTACCAAATAAATATCTCTTAAAATATGAAAGATTACATAGGCCAAAAAAAATAATTCTGAAGTACTGCTCAACCACAAACGAGCAAGAGAGAATCAGTTAAGACCGGAGCTGAACTGAGCCTACTTGCAACTGAATGCCACCTATCCAGCAGGCCAATTTGGATTGGGATTTTTCCAACTCTTCAGAGTTGCAGTATTAATCCCTTACAAGGTAAGTGAATATTCTTATTTATTATTTATTATAGTCCTTAAATGGACTGTAGACTGCTTGGTAAAACAAGGAAGAAAAGTCTACTAATTTTGGAGCCACCTTCAGTGCTTGCTGCCTGGCTCTGCTCTCTCTATCTTGCTCTGTTTTCTTTTCTTCTCTTCAGTGTTTTAAATCATGTTTTCTCTTTGCAGATCTCCCAACAAAAAGTCCACCAAGCACCCATCCCCTCAAGACATGAAATAAATTTATTTATCATTTTTATTCCACGGGGGCAGCAGCCTGGCCGGGGGCTGGACCGCCTGAAGCAATGCGGCAGTCCCCCGGCGGATCCGCCCCTGGCCGACTAGAAATGAATACACATATTCCACATCGCCGATTGACAGGCTGATTGTGAAGCATACACAACACCTAGAGTCCATCCGAAGGAGTCATTTGACCCATACGCATCCTAGAATCAATCGGCCATGGTTAAATAAAACGTTACGGGCGTATAAATGGTGTTCTTGACCGATATAAATGTAATCCACTCGAGCGTTGTGCCCAGCCATGGCCGCCTCATCCTACTTCTGCGCATGCGCAAGAACCAGCGCGCTGGGCTGGCCTGCAACGCCTGACGCCCCAGAGGCGTATAACGACCGATTCTTCAACGTGGGGGGTACGTAGTGAAGGGAGGTTGGAGAAATACGCATTATTTACGATATATACGTACGTTGTAATCTCGTAACCAGCTGTCGACAAATTACGTAGATTTCAAACGTTGGGTCTGATGTGAATGGGAGGTTTAATGCTTCCTTAGAACAACGTTCCTCAAAGGAAGTTGTCCAGAAGGGGACAGCTTAGAGTCGTGTTCATAATGCACTGCTTCCAGACTAGAACCAAGAGGTTGAGAACTCGATGTTACTTTGTTTTTATTGACCTTCAGATCAATTTGATTCAGAGAATTTTTCATGGGTTAAGGTGGCAATGTGGTAAACAATGGCAATGTCGACAGTAGTAAGTCCCTAACAAGTGCTATATCCCAGTTTTACTTTCAAGAATTGTCAGCAAATGATACTGATGGCATAATTCATACACTAAAGACATGCTATTATCACGAAAGCAGGATCGATCTCTTCCCTTCTTGTATATATGTGCATCCCGGTGTAATAAATCTAATCCATAAATACAAGAAAACCCTCGGGCATATTATTTGCTTGGCTGCATATCATTGTAATAACTATGATCGGAGCCAATTTTCGGGGACCAGCGAATAAGCCAGATGGACTGCTGGGTCTATATAATCTTGTTGTTGAAGTAGCACTTAAGGCAACTGCCAGCATATTGGCCAAAAGAAATTTTAGATCTTCTATAAATACATAAATGCATCCTTGTAAATATACTATCTTCCCAATATTAAAAAAAAAAAGATTGTGAAATTATCATATTAAATTTATGAGTGTGGATATGAACCAAGTGTGTCACTGTAATACAGAAAATATTGATTCACTATACCATGGACAGTTTACACCAGACTAAAATGTAATGGTGTTTTGGTTTCTATAATATTCTATTGTTTTCCAATCTGTAAATGCGAACAGTGATAAAAGTGCTGAGTTGAGACATGAGCTTAATTTGAATGAATCATAATGTTTGTTATAAATTTTGTAGGCAAAAACGCCATTACATTTTAGCATTAGGAAATAAAAAAAAGACTTATTTGAGCAGAAACAAACATTGAAATTTTAGTCTGTTTTTGGTGTCACTGTTTGGTAATTTACCACTGAAGACACTTTTTTATTTATAAAGTTTTTAATGCAGCAGCAGGGATTTCTTGTTGATCTCTCCTGATGGAGATATAATCAAATCAATATTGGTCAATTAATTTGCATCTGAAAAAGTCAAATCAAAATGTCATGTATCGCCAGATTACACTCTTGATCAAAATGCTGGAATAATTTGGATTTTCAAGGTGTCAGAATTTCAAAGTTCTAAAATCGGTGATTGAATGTGTGGAATTGCAAAAAAGATTTCCTCAGACATTAGATTTATGTGTAAATGATGTCATAAACCATTTTTAGTTGCTGAGAATTGTTTGAAAACTTTCTTTGGGTGATCGGGAAAAATTGATCATTTTTAGTAAAAAATCATCAAAAATTGCATAGTGGCTCAACAACACAGACATAAAATTTCAACATACGCAAAAAATATCAACTTAATCTTGATGAGTAAAACCAATAAACATAACAATATCATATTGAATTTCACATTCGTGACCTCAGCCTTCACTTAACTTGACATGGAGTCCGCAAACCTGTTTTTTGCTTCTTTTTGACCGATATGGCCATTCTTCAGTGAAAGTCAGTTGCACCTGGTCCAGAGTAGTTGGCTGGATCTCCATCTTGTGTCCAGAATGGTCAAAGATGTCCCTATAGTGTTATTTAGGTTCATATCGGGTGAAGTTGCCAATAGCTGCAGATTCTAAATTTTCTCATTTTTCAAGGTTAAGAAGGATTTGCGATGCCCTACAAGCTTGAGCATTACCATAAATGAATAAAATGTTTCAACTCAAGTGTTCTCTACCCTGAGGTACCATTTCCTCTTCCAGCAAACTTTGATAGGAGACGGCCTGGACATTTCCATACCACACTACCACACACAAATATCCGTCGTAATGGATGACGCACAAAACAAACATTAAACCGCCACCCTGGGCCTTTGTGGCCATGAGGCAGTTTTCGGACAGTATCTGGCCACTTTCCCATCACACTAAAATTTCTCCATAGGCTCTGTGAAACATGTGCTAGGATTTATTGACTAAGATGGAATTTACTTGAAAAAATTGCAAAATATTCCAGCATTTTTGTAAAGAGTGTACAGTACACTTGTTGGAATAGGAAATGATACCTCAGTGTAGAGAACACTTCAGTTGAAACATTTTATTCATTTTTGGCAATACTCAAGCTTGTAGGGCAGCACAAATCCTTCTAAACCTTGAAAATTGAGAATTTGCCGCTATTGGCAACTTCACCTGATATGAACCTAAATGACATTATAGGGACATGTTTGGCTATTCTGCACACAAGATGGAGTTCCAGCCTACTACTCTGGACCAGGTGCAACTGACTTTCACTGAAGAATGGCCATATCGGTCAAAAAGAAGCAAAAAAAAGGTTTGCGGACTCCATGTCAAGTTAAGTGAAGGCTGAGGTCACAAATGTGAAATTCAACATGATATTGTTATGTTTATTGGTTGTACACATCAAGATTAGGTTGAAATTGTTTGCGTATACATGTTGAAATTTTATGTCTGTGTTGTCGAGCCACTATGCAATTTTTGATGATTTTTTACTAAAAATGATCATTTTTTTCCGGGTCAAACAAAGAAAGTTTTCAAATAATTCTCAGCAACTGAAAATGGTTTCTGATATCATTTATACATAAATATAATGTCTGAGGAAAAAATCTTTGCAATTCCACACATTCAATCACCAATTTTAGAACTTTGAAATCCTGACACCTTGAAAATCCAAATTATTCCAGGATTTTGATCAAGAGTGTACTACAGTCAACCCTCAAGACAAATACGGGGAGGAGGGGGAGATAAAAAGATTTTTAGCTCAACACGAATCCAATATTGATTATTTTGTGTGATAAAGAACAATTAAATGAAATCATTGCAAGTCAAAATGTTTAATTGCGTTATGGAGATGGCTGAGGAAACTTCCTGTTGTGGGGAGGTGCTATAAGACATTTTTTCCAAAAGGGATTAACAATTTAATAGTTATCTATCTCTGTAATCTCAAAAATGACCTTCGTCGCCTGACGTTAGTAGTAGCCTAACTGTTTTAAGTTTTTCTTTTGTTTCACACAGTTACACCAGAAAAAATGGTGTAAAGTGGAAGGATGGTATCACAGTCAAGATAATTCAATTGTACTGTGAATTTTGGCAGTTGCAAAAAAAACCATTTTTCTGTGTGGCTAATAATCCTCTAATTACTAGTGTCCATAATCAAGATTTTGAGTGACTACAGCTAAAATTGCCAGGAAAAAAAGCCCTAGTACACCTGTTATAAACGCCCGAGTGGTGAAATTTTGCATGAGACGAAAGGGAAATATTTTTGTTCATGTGTCGCAGCTAACCATGCCTGGAATCAGTGAGAAACTGAACCTTATAATATATATACTGTCCCTCAGCTAGATCCAGTAATGATTTACAATCCAAGGTGCACCATGGCATGGCTTCAGATGGCTGCCACGATTGGACTGGTATCAATGCTGTCAGATGCAATAAAGTCCCTCTGTCCAGAAATCATATTCAACATGGACTTTCATCATGCAATTCTATACTGTTGAATGGATAGATATATATAGGCTCACAAATGCCGTAGGCTCCCTTTCACCTACCTATAATGGTTTTCGAAAGACAAAATTATATTAGCATGTCATTTTGTCATTTCTGTCAATTGCCGTAGTAATGAAGTTGTCATTTTGACTTGCAGTCACAAAATCTCGTTATGTAGCCGATATAGTTATATTTCCCTGATGTCTCAGATAATTGTATACAGCAATCACGCTATTTACAACATTGTATCCACGCTGACCTTCCTGTAAATAGCAGATAGATACATTCTTATACTGTCACCAGTAGTAGCGAAGAACATCTTGAATTTTTTCTCTGCTATTAAATTTTCTTCGCCTCCTTTCCTCCTCCACTCCTCCTCTGGTTCTCTTTCCTCTCCTCTTCCCCCTACATTCTTTTCTACAATATTTTCTGCCTCTTTTTGTTTTTTTTCCATATACCATCACTGTGGCCTTCTCTTATTTCTGCCCTCATCAATTTACGAGTAACCATATAGCGATTTCAATTAGCACTCACCTCCCACTCCACTGCATCTATGGATTTTTGACTCGCTCAAACATCCTCAACTAATTGGTATGGGCACCTACAACCACGTCAATACTGACAATTAATTCTGATGGCAGAAATGGCAACTTGTCAGGCAAGCATTTCATCAGATTGCTGACATTTACAGATTAAACAAAGCCAAAGGAAATGAGCTGTAAACTGATAGCAGGGCTATTGATCAACAAAGCAGCCATTAGACAAGTCTTTGGGCATCCATGAAACAAAATCCGCTCTTTACACTGTCTTCTGTTCCAATAACTTCTAAAATGGCTGAAATAATTTCCTTTCCCACCTATTATTGAGTAAATTCAGAGAAGACAAACATACGTCTCATTTTGATTATAAAATGTGTACTGCCTCATAAGTAAGTGAACTCCCTCTCATTGAAATTGCATTAGCCGTGGATTTCACTTAGTTATCATAGACGTTGACCCACATGTACAGTACAACCCAAAAAATTTTCCTAAATCCCATGCCCTCAGGAAGATGCCCTCACTCCCAACCACTCACATCTTTGCTGAGGCACTCACTTGCTCTCACTTCCATACCCTTCTGGGGAAACCCCCTACACTCCTGTCATCTGGTGCTAATCACACACAACAGCAGTGAGTGCTGCTGTTTAGAATCTTGTTCTACTGGTTAAACAAATTAAAATATCCTAGAATTATATTGATAGATAGATCAGAAAATATTACAGCTCTTTAAAACATGGTCTTTTAAGAGAATTAAAAACAATTACTCAAGACATAAAAAGTATCAATGATATAAAGTGTTGAGCAACATTAAATATTGTCACTGTAGGCTAATGCTTATGTTTCTTTGTTAATCAAAAGTGAACAGGGTATGGGAGAAAATATTAGTTCTTTGCAGATTATCTTAAAAAAACACATCCTGTGGACTAAACAATGCTTTCCGATTTCCGTAAAAGTGTCAAAAAAAAAGGTTAAAACGGAAACGTCTCTTATATGGTTAAAATAAGGCTAGAAACATAATTTAAAAACGTAGATATATCATTTAGAAATTGCTGAATACACTGGTGTAAGTAGAAATGCTGTATCTTTAACGATAAGGCCAGTATGTAAGTTATGATGTTTTGATTTGCGTCAAAAGGTGTGAAAAAAGCAAATGGCGGCGGTAAGGTCAAATCACAATCAAATGGTGTATCCTTGGAGTGCTTCAAATATGATCAAATATATGTTTTACTAAATAAATAATAAACTGAAATTGATTTGGAAAATAGGCATTGTAGTTATATTGATAACAACAAAACATATTATGCAGACTTCAAATAAACAACTTTGATTTTTAAGTGTTAAGAGAGCTTTTTAGACTAAATTACTTCGGGAGGGACCTGCAATGCCTCAAAAGTAAACAAAATACGGGGGTTTTTTTTTCACTATTAAAACAATTTATAGATGATTTTGTAAAGAAATACTTTTTTGCATTTATAAAGAATAGCATTTTGTTAATGATTTGCAATTAACCAAACTGACATTATAGAACCACTCACTGCTGTTGAATCAGGTAATTGCATCATATTGCAATAGATGGAGACACCAGCCAGTTGCATGCTTGTTTGTTTGCTCAGGAGGGCAAGAGTATGCAAGTGAGAGCAAAGTAGCTGATGTGCTGGGGTGTCTAAGTGAGTGCAAATGAGAGCTTCAGCTCGGAAAATTTATTGGGTTGTACTGTAACTCTTAGTGAAGAAAGTTGGCAGCCATTGATTTCCCACATGCCTCAATATCATATTTTATGACTAAATATGTTTTCATTTCATCAGATGAGCATTCTTGCTTCCACAAGGAGTTTGGTTAAGGATGTTGTGCATTCATTAGCATAGGCTTTATCACAAAACATCACTAGTTTCACTTACAGGCAGTATTGTATTATGTCCTATGGACTACATGTAAATACTTTCAAAACACTTACCAAGCAGAACTTGATCTAAACGAGATCATCTTTGTGACTTGTACTAAATGACAAGACACCTTCTGCAAGGCAATTGCCAGTCCTCAGTAAATAAAGATCCCTAGCAAACTTTATTCATTCATTATTTACGACAGTCAACTAATTTTCAATTATTTTGTCATGTGTTAAGGTAGTGTCAATATTATAGCAATTAAGAAACTAATGGCCGATTAACGAATACAGTGAAATTGCCTCTTGGCTCTTACAGTAATTGTCAATAACTTAAAGTTTAATTATTTGCTAACATCAGCAATATATAACACAATGGGGGTTAATTTGTGGATAGTGAGGCTGTTAGAAGGAGTTCCTGCCTGACAAGTTATTTTCATTCCTCACAGGGGCGTATCTACAAATAGCCTGAGGGGGGGGTGCCATTGCATGGGGTGAAATGGGACACTCCGCGGCTTTTCCTAATTCCTATCTCTTCCATGTTAATTTTTGGCCTGAGGGAGGGCCATGACCAATGCACCCCCCCCTAAATACGCCACTGATTCCTTACCAGATTTGTTGGGTCCAAACAATATAATGAGCATGAAATTCCAATGTATTTCTAATAAAATGCATTTACCTGTCAGGAAAAGTAGAAATACTCTAATAATTGATAATGGAAACGAAAATGGAAATCCACATAAACAGCATTTGATGTCAAATATGCTCCTTCACTCCAAAATTGCAGACGCTGACACTCTGAGAATCCATAATTGCAACACTGTAATGCCTCAAAATGATACAATGAATCTGAATCTGTGAAGCAAGTTTATCAGCTTTTCATATTATTGATGAATCTGTAAGTTAAGAACAATTTGACCGAGTTGATTTAAAATAGGGCAAAAAATGTGTTTTCTTAAATGTTGGTGATACAGTTTAAGAATGATCTCCTTTTTCTTTGCAAATAAATTTAGTGCTTTGGGAGTGATGATACTTATGATTTGTCATGATCATACCATTTTTTAGTAGCACTTTAATTTCAGGAGACTCATACTGCTGGTTGGTGGCTGAATTAGGTTTGATAGTGACTGTTCACAGTTTACATAAGTGTCGATTAGAAAACCAAACTTTAGCAGAAATCTATACATCATATGATAATTCGTAGGCCTCTTTCATGACAATCCAGTAATAAATTCAGCTTTGACATCTGCATGCTATCCACGCACTACTTACATTACAATGTGACATACCGGAAGGCATGGGTCGTCACCCCCAGTCCACTTCCTCTCTTACTTCCACTTTGTTGACAGCTTGAGTAATAAGGGAGTTAAGTGAATGGGACTCAGACCAAAGTTAACTAAAGGCGTAGGGTCATATTTTGTCCAATTTTGACCGAAAGACGCTTTAGTATGCTCACTATGCGTTGCTCGAGAGCACTCCCATTTTGTCAATGGATCAATCACCCACTTTATCATTCTAACAAAGCACTGCAAGGATGTTGATAATGTGCGTTGAATATCTGATTGAGGATTGCTCATTTATTTGCAGCAGTACCCATCCATTGTCTGTGAGTGATGTGACACATGAGTGCGCGCAAGAGAAATCTTAATTCTATAACTTATTTTAGTTTCTTCACTGCTCTTTCGTTCTGTAACTAATTGCGTCATATCATTTTATAGACATCCAGCTGCAGTTTGATTGACTTATTCTAGTCATAGACCTTTGTTAATAATTCTTCTGTACATAAGAGTCTTCTGTGTTATGACATTGAGCAACAAAAGCGTCAATAGTAATTGAATTTTAGGCAAATTGAAGAAAATTTTAGCTGAAACGAATATGGTTGTGTATCATTTTTGGCATCACGAAGAGCTAAAAATAACCTTTGGCACGCAACTTCAAAGACCTCCTATGACGTCTGTATCAAAGAAAAGATGTAATTGGGTAAAATTAGTGTCAGGCACTTGTAAACTTGCCTAATAAGAACATATCATTTCTGTGACTTGAGGTTGTAAACGGAAATAATTGGCTAATAGCTGTTGGCTAATAGCTAATAGCTATGGAGTGAGTATATATGAATTGGCTTCTCTTAAAGATGTATGTTTGTTAATAATGGTTATGTATTGATATTGATACAAATAGTCATGATTTAATGTTTAGTTTGTTGACTTCAAACTTTACGTGAATAATATTGTCAGATTTTAGTTACATGTCTCTATAAAACAAGAAACAAAAATTGCTACCCTTTCGTGTGTCTGTACATTTGCCACCTCATTTAGAAAATCTAATCCCAGTATGTAATTTTATGTACTCATTTTGGTCATCGAATTGCTAAGCTTTATGTCTAGGAGGAAATGTAAATGTAAATGTAAATGTAGACTTTTTATGGTCCATTATACCGAAGAAGTCAGTCTCAACTGACTTTACATTACACCCTTCGCAGGCCTGTTCAAGCATGAGCTTCCTCCACCTGTTCAGTGCCAGTATTTAATTCTGATGGCTGCAAAAGCTACGTCAAAGGCAAGTATTTTGTCACATTGCTTACATTTCAGGATCAAACATGCTCACAGGAAAAGAACTGAAAGCTGATACCAGCTCTATTGATCTCCAAAACGGCCATTATTGCATTATTCAATGATTTGGGCCGAATGAAAGATGATCTCTCCTTTTGATTTTGTCCTTTGATTTCAGGCACATGTACTTAAAATTGTTGATTTATGTAATCATTGTCCTTTGTATATTTTTTTCTTCAAATTCGAAGCGAAATCTAGCAAAACATTTTATGTCGTTGTTATGTCTGGTTTGCAGCAAAGCAGATATGAGTGTTAAAACGAAGTAATATCATTTTCATTTGCTTTCCATGTTTAAAGCCAAGTGCACAATGTATGGCCACTTCCATGTATAGTTCATGACTATTGTCAAAATGAATGCCTATTTGCAGTGAAATTATTTTACCACAGTCAATGCTTCTTACTGAAACAATCTGATACATATAAGAATTAATCGCTAATATTTAACAAATCACATTTGCAAAAAGTTTCGTCTTGAGAAAGATTCCTCTACCACTATCTGCCACTATCTTGAACTGCGTACACATTTTAGTAAAACACGGCTGTTATAATCATACTCATAGTGTAGACTTTTGGCATTAAAGCAATTAACCTATATATTCTCCTTTGCTAAATTTAGGGCAATATAACAACAAGCAGACCAGCTAAGCTACCTTAACGTAGAACTGGATCTAAACCAGATCTCATTATTGGCTTGTCAACTTTAATAATAACAATAACAAATTTTTATTTAAAATCAGATTGTAAGATAACAATAAAACTTCAGTGTCGCAAAGTTTTCTTCTCGGTTATTTGCAGAGGACAATATATATCATATAAGTTGTTGGCTAACTTGGTTCACTTATTACTTGCATCAGTCTATTTAATTTGAAACAGTTTGTCATGTCTTTAGATTTCTCAATATAAGACTAATCCTACTACACTAGCAATTGGGAGTGAGTAATGGCCTATTAACCACTAAAGTAAATCACCTCTCTACTGTTACAGTAATTGAGGATAAGCGAGAAATTTAATTGCTTGTCATGAAGCTTGATTGCTTGCAACAGTATTGTTAATTGCTTAATAAGGCTTATATAATTCAATTCATTCATAGAAGATGTTTCTGGTTATAATCACAACAGAAGATAAAAAGTGTCAGCATTTTTATTAAAATAAACAGTACTTTCTGATATAGTTCACGCTTCGAAATTCCAGTGGCTGCATTGGTTCACAAGTTCTCCAAGAATCAAAACCTCAGTAACAGTATTGAAAATGTAAATTTGTGAACCATATATAATCATAATAGTAATGAAGTCGTAACTACCAAAGGTTTATATCTAAACTTCCAAATATTATAGGAATAACACCAAATGAAACCAATTTTTGTGAGAGATAACCTGCGAGGTACAAAATGGGAATGTCTAATACTTGCGAAGAAATTTGGCGGTCAATGTTTTGTCAAAATGACTTTCTTTTGCTTCTATGATTATGAGAGACCTTAGCCTTGGAAATTAAATTCATGTCTCACAATTCTAATTAACTTCTGCCAACCATCAAAACTCAATGCCAGTCACACAGCTAATGATTACCTATATCAAATGTGTGGATTTTAAAGAATGGCAACCAAGGTTGCCAGTTTGTCTTCTTTATTTAAGTATGTTGAAAGGCAAGCTTGGATAAAAACCTATATTGCGTAAGTTACTCCTTTGTGACGATCTATCCATAAAAAGGCTTTGATGTTTGCATGCAATCCACATGCTGCTTTCATTAGAGTTTGGCATAGTGGAAGCTATGGGTCATCACCTCCAGTCCACTTTCTCTCTTACTACCACTTTGTTGACAGCTTGAGTAATAAGCTAGTTAAGTGAATGGGACTCAGATCAAGGTTAACCGAAGTTGGAAGGTCATATTTTGTCCAATTTTGACAGAAAGAGTCTTACATTTACAATGAATGTCTTGCTTCTTCAACCTAGGCTGTATACCATGACATTGTGAAATTTTCTCTACATCACCCCTCTTGTTTAACAGGGCGTGAAAAAGGTTGCTAAATAACAATAGAAAAGGTCTATTAGAGAATTATACAGCTACAATGCTCAACAGCTTGATTGAGATATTCATAGATTATTGCTTGCAAGTACCTGCAAGTACTCTTGCAATGCTTATAGGCATGTGTTTTGCTACAGGGAGCACTATAATAGCCCCAACAGTGATTGATTTTGAGCAATGTTGCCAAGATTGGCAAGAACCATGAGCCAATATCAGTTATGCAAGGAGTATATCAATTCAGCTGAATATGGAGTGAGTGTAGCTTTTTTGTGGTGTTATTGACAAACTAAAGATAGCCCTTGGCATAGCATGCTGTGTCTCCAAAGACATGTACCATGATGAAAAAATATATAAAAGAAATGATGGTATATTTCTATCGAATAATTCCATAATTGATAATGAGACATTAATAGTTTGCATATTACAAAAAAACCAAACTAGGCAGTCTCACAATGTGCACATCGTAAATATTCCACTATTTTTCAGCATATGCTAGAGACCAGGATAGCTTATAGTCTTGTTCATGATGCACTGCTTCAAGACTAGAACCAAGAGGTTGTGAACTCAATATTACTTTGTTTTTATAGACCTTCAAATCAATTTGATATCTAGTATTTGTCATGGGTTAAGGTGGTTGTGTGGTAGACCAGACTGTGTCTGTCCCTCTGATTAAAAGAGGGACAGTCAGAAATGGGAGGTCAGCTCAATCAAAACTTAAATCAGAGTGCCTGCCCAAGCCAAGTCAAGACTGATGGTAAGATTCTGAACTCTAAACATGGAAATCTTGGCAGCTCTTATCAAGATCACACATCATACATTTTGACACAAAATAGCTCTCTTAAAATCACTGTAAACTGGCTTTTAATATGTCTAAAAACTCAAAGTAGTGACATGAAGTTGTGTATCTGGCATGTATTCCTCATGTAGCATGATAAAATTTGATGTGTTGCTTATAATAATAGATGAAAGGTGGTGATTTTATTAAAGCCTGTGTAGAGGTACAGGTATAGATGGCGCCATATGTGGCACAAATGAAACAAATAACTCATTTGTCGTCTGCTAATATTCTAACTTATAACTGCCGCATACATGTAAATGTGGCTACAGTCTGTTTGTCCAAATAGAATGAATTTGTTTGTTTTGTTTGTTTGTGTTTTACGCCTCAGCAGCACCTTAGTGGGCTATATCGAGGCAGGCGATCGCCGTATGATGATGAGATGAGAAGACTGTGAGTCTGGTACATACCCTATTAATTCAGGGATGCCCGGGGTCTTTCAGTTGCCCCAGCATGGAATACTGGATACGACCCGCCTCCATTTAATGTCCCATGGGCTCGGACTAAAGTGAGTTCCCGGGGTGAGATTTGAACCTATGCCCTCAAAGCCAGTTGACAAGCGCACTTACCAATTAGGCCACGGGGGAACTTGCTACTGATGGCATAATTCATACACTAAAGACATGCTATTATCATGAAAGCAGGATCGATCTCTGCCTTTCTTGTATATATGTGCATCCTGATGTAATAAATCTAATCCATATATATAAGAAAACCCTGAGGCATATTATTTACTTGGCTGCATATCATTGTAATAGCTATGATCAGAGCCAATTTTCGTAGACCAGCGAATAATCCAGGTGGACCACTAGGTCTGTGTAATCATGTTGTTCAGGTAGCACTTTATCAGGCTACTTTCTTCATGTTGACCACGAAAAATTTAAGATGTTTCATTATTTATAAATGCATCCTCGTAAATATACTAGCTTCTGGATTTTTTTTGAAAATATGTAAACATCGTGAAGTGATCTTATTTAAGTTATGAATAAACACATGAACCGAGTGTATAACTGTAATTCAGAGAATATTCATTACTATGAACAATTTACCCCAGCAAGATATTAATGGGTTTCTATGGCATTCTGTTATATTCCAATACGTATATGGGAACAATGAAAAAAGTTTATTTCAATGATTCCATCATTACGTTTGTTTTAAATGTGGTATGCAACAACACCATTACATTTTAGCATCGGAAAAATTTAAAAAATACTTGGTTTTATTTGAGCTGGAGACACTGAGTGGTAATTCTTTTTTCATTTATAAGGTTTTTTCTTGTGGCAGCTGGGATTTCTTTATGTCCATCCTTATGGGGATATAATCAAATCAATATTGGTCACTTAATTTGCATCTGATAAAGTCATATCACAATGTCATGCATCGCGCGATTACTACAATTAACCCTCAAGATGAATACGGGGAGGAGGGAGAGATAAAAACAATCTATAGCTGGACAAGAATCCAATATTGATTATTTCCCGAGCATGGTGCAACAACGTTGCAGCACTGTACATTCTGTACATGACTTCCTGTTTGATCAAAACATTGGCTTGGAGAAAGCACATGTTTATTAAAAGTCAATTCATATAGAATTAAATTGCTGTCAGCTATCGAAAACGCCTTAGAACTGTGTATGAAGTCACTTTCTACAAAACCTGAAAAGTGTAACCTTGAAACATCTATGATATCTGATTAACATTCTTCAAAGTTTCAATGTGAGTTGGCAAAAAATCTGTGCTGACATGGCCATAGGAGAATTTTATCTTACCTTTTCTTACGAATCTGTATCCTACGATTTGTCTGGTTAGCAATGCCAAATATAATAATAAGATATCCCATGCAATATTAATATAGTCCATGAATAATTCCATGTAGATAAATGGATGCTCAAATGCTCAAATTAGAGTGCCTGTTTAAAGGGGCCCTGTTACAAAATAGCAAGCTGGATTACCCTTTTTAGCATTGTTTGGCATTGGCTGTTTGTTGTAATCACCTGTTTCGAACTTCAGTCCAGAGAAGTGCACCAACGTAACTGTGAATTCAATATGTGTGGTTGTGGGTCTATGCTGTGATAAACAACTATCAAATGTAATCGTAGCTAGTCCAAATGCTTAATTTCCGTATGGGGACGGCAGAGGAAACTTTCTGTTACGGAGAAGTGCTACAAGAGCTCTTTGCCGAAGGGATTAACAGTATCTATCTCTGTAATCTCAAAAATTTCATTTGTCGCCTGAAGTGAATAGTAACTGTTTTCATTTTTTCTTTTGTTTCACACAGTTACTCCAGGAAAATTGTGTATTGTTGAGGGATATGGTGTCAAAATTAAGATAATTCGATTGTAATGTGAATTTTGGCAAAACTTGTAAATAAACCATTTTTCTGAGTGGTCAAAATTTTGAGTGATTTCAGCTAAAATGGCTAGGAAAACAGTTCTAGTACATCCGTTATAAACATGCGAGCTAGTGATGAAATTTTACATGAGATGAAAGAGAAATATTTTTATTCATTTGTCACAGCTAGTCATTCATGGAATTATATTATTAGTGAGGGACTGGACCTCACTGTTCCTCAGCTTGATCTAGTAATGATCACTGGTCTACAAGCAAAATGCTTCCAGAACAAAAGTAGTGAAACTTTTCTTGTATTAGGTCACTAATAAGGAAATGGTAAGTCAAAAGTGCAGATTGGCTCTAGTTTCCAAGATACAGTATAGTGCCAAATTATGAAATTTATGTAAAATTAGGCAAAAACGTCAGTATATCAGAAAGCACAGTGCATCCACAAGCAACCATTTCTATCCTAAAGCCTCTCTGCACACTCCAATACATGCATCTTTAATATGTTTTTGAGTTTTGACACAGAATTTTTTTTTTTTTTTGGAATTTCACTCTTGGAGGTGCACAAAGTGTATGTATGTAGACTAATTCAATGAACGGGAGCATCAAATTACTTTTGGATCACAAGCTGCATGTAATGGCTTCTACGATCACATTTTTCAGATATCTCTACTCAACTGCATCACTTTTTCTATTTAGTGATAAAAAATATGCCTGGAATTTGTATGAACAGCCCAGAAAACTTTTTATTACATTTGTGGTGAAATGACGTTTTCCTCACGAAAGTGCAACATTTAACTACAGTGGTTAGAAAGGCATAATTAATTACTTTGGTTGCAAAGCTGGAGTTCAGGACCCAATTTTGGGCTCCCACTATTGTTGTAAGACAAGTGCAACTAAGCTTCAGAAGAGGATTTACAAGAAAAGTAAACCTATGCCCTTTGAACAATGTTGAAATCTCAATGGTTTGGCGAGAACCAACATAATTATCACAGTTGTTACAGTTGCTGCTACTTTTGTATGATTCCAGTTGCAATATGGAATAGTAACAGCAAAGAAATGGACAGTGGATTATTATCCAAGTACTAATTCTATCAGCTCTGTGCTCTGACCTACATGGAGATGAATTCCTGTCCCTTTCGAATCATGTACACTTTAGACACAGCTGATTATCATGATAATAACCAGGATTCAGTTGGCCCAGAGCAATCAACACCATGTTGAAGAGAAAAGAAGGCACGCAAAGCTTTTCAGTCAGTAGTACCAGTTGTTTGGAAACTGCAAGGCAGATAATTAAAAGGAAACTGAAAATAAACACCTTCTGAATTCTGACAGAGCTCTTGGCTTCTATATGTAAAGTGCTGAACATACAATTTTTGCGTTCTGGATTTCTTTCCTTTGAACTGTGGAGAAGTAAGTGATGAACAGATTGAACAATTCCAAGAATTATGTAGAAAAGGCATCAGGGAAAGTGGAATCCATCCATGCTAACTGACTACTGTTGGAATGTTGTCAGGGATGACTCAGTTGCTAAATATAATATACGGGCCAAAAAGGGTCGCTCAGATACAAAATAAGGGATCTTTGCGGGTTTAAGTGATGCTTTAGCTTTTTTTTTCAAATGAATTTCAATCACCTGATGTCTTAAGATATTATTTCTTAACAGTGCTTGACAGATAAGTAATTGCAACATACATTTTTCATAACATAAATATCATTTTAGAGCAAAAATGCCTAAATCTATTGAATAAATAGATGCGATTTTCATGTATTTCAAGGTCATGGTATATCTTCAATGCATTAGCTAACCATAACAAGTTTCAACTGATTTTCAGTTCATCTTATCAATATAAATGAGATTTAGCCACTTTTATCCCGGAAGCAGACCGACTCCAAAAATTTGTAGACCAGTGTGATTTGCAATCCAAGATGGCATGGCTTCAGATGTCTGTCAAGATAGGACTGGTATCACTGCTGCCAGATGCAA